>CM067171.1:21416078-21658145 GCA_034093135.1 Erigeron breviscapus
AATATTTGTGTGATTAAAAATGAAAACATACAAATCTCATTATGTTTTTTGAGTATAATTCCAGGATGGAGGAAGATAGTTAATAATATTTTAAATTTTGCCTGTGTATGGTCCTCAACTCTACATAATGAATTTTGCGACGACAACGATGACAAAGGTAAATTGTTGGCAATGGCGGATGGCCTCATAAGTCGATATGATGTTCAAGTCACATGAATAACATATCGAAGCAAATTCGCAATGTAATGATATTAGAAAAGGAAAAGATCGTGAATCAATTAAGGGTCATTGATATAGGTGTGTTTGCTAAAGATTTATACGTTTTTGATCATTGTCACCAATTCTATGTTAATAACCCTGTTTAGGTTAACTTGTAAAGTTCATATGACCAACTAATGGTGTTCTCGTGAATACGTAGTTGAACCAAGGCGCGATAATCCAAAGATCCCTAACTAAATGTCAAAAATATACGGTAGCTTATAATTAAATCTTCCGATAAATACAAATGTAAACATAATCAACCAAATAAACTTTCACAACTTTATTTCAATTAAACACTTGGACCTAAACAACGATTAAAAGCTAGGTAAACTGTTCACTTTCATAAGGCTAATATCAGGCCGGGTTTGGGACACATTGTAAAACGGTCCCAAACCCGGAAATGTAAAGGACTATGGAGAAAAGGAGTGAAGCCACATAGAGTGTGATATAATGATGATAAGGGATTTTTTATCCTCAAGCAAAAAGGCATAAAAGAAGAAAGGAAAAGTGCAAAGGGAAGTTGATAGTCGGTTGAAATAAAGCTGTAAAGTATGGTATTTATATTATTTTAGTTGTAAGTATATATATGTTTTAGTTCATAAGCTGTAAAGGGACGTTAAACCCTACGAATCGCATCATATTTGTCGCCCCATGCTTTGCTTTTAACAATCATCTTTATACTTAGTTTATTACTCCGTAATTGAAAAGTTACAGATCATTACTAGTAAATAAGCTATTAGAAAGCCAATGAACTTTAGCTTGATTAGCATAGAGAAATGAAGAGATGGATTGAGAGTTTGAGACCATAGGTCTCTAGTTCGATTCAAATCCAAATCAAGACCAGTTATACCACAACGGGCCTTTGCACGGCAGGTTTTACCCGAAACTAGTGGCTGTTGGTGGGCTTTGGCTACCCGACGTTGTGTCGCGCATAGGGTGTCTTTTGTTATTGTGCAACTCAGGATAGCCGGCATTAATCTTTGTTAAACATAAAAAAAAAAAAAAATAATAATAATAAATAAAATATAAAGTAGCGATTAGAGAGCATTAAATGAGAGTCATTCAAATAACATATGAGATAATGATTTGAATAGTTTTGATAAAAATGTTTGTATTTTAAGATATTTCTTCAAATAAAAAACTTCATAACAATAACAAACCAAATTAAACTTCATAGGTTATACACACAAATGAAAGTAATGGACAAGAGAGAGGCCGGAAGCTTTTACCCCATTAAATCTTCTCTCCATAACGTCTATAACAATGGAACTTTTTAAGTTACGTTTTTCAAAAGATTTTTTTTTTCTTTTTCTATGATGTCATTAATCGATATATCAAAGCACTGTATGCTTTCTTATATAGATAAGAAAGTATGCTTTCTTATCTTCTATATAAGCTAAAATTCCTCAATTTCACTCGTTGGACACTGATTGTATTGTTCATCTTAATTTCTTCGCATCCATCTCAACACCATGTCGATCCTTTTTCTTTTCTTCATCCCTTTTACGGTGTTTTCCTATGATCCGATTTGGTATGCAGCATTGTTATTAAAAAAAAACAGAGATTGTAGTTTCCGCTTTATGATATACTCTGTATAATTAAGCTAGTAACAACAACAACAACAACAACAAAGACCCAATCCTGATACCTGAGCGGGGTATGGGAAAGGTGAGCTGTAGACAGTCTTACTTCTACCCAAAGGTAGAGACTGCTTCCAAAAGGAACCCCGGCCACTATAATTAAGCTAGTATATAAAGCATTATTTGCCAGTTCCTATGGAATTTGATTCTATGCATAATATGAAGTGGAGCACTAGGGATGGGCATGGGACTGGTACCGTCCCGTACCGGTCCCGGTACCGATGGTACCGATCCCGAAATTGATCAAAAGTGGGTACCGATCCCGGTCCCATTTGAATCGGTACGGTACCGGTACCGAATCGGTACGGGACCGGGATTTCGGTACCAAATCCCGACTAGCACCGAATTATATTTATTAATCACTTTCATGAATTGTTAAACTTTAGTTATATTTTGTAATTATCCAGATTATGTAAAGATTATGAATCCCCATCGTATCTTCTTTATTATATGGAAAAAAACTGCATGTCATTTTATTTGTGCTAAAAAAGGAGTTGAAAACTTCTCATTTTTATTTCTTTGATCATGGCAAGCAAATCACAAATGCAAACCATTAAAGTATTGAATCAGCCATGACATTTATTTGCAGAGGATAGAATATCAAATTTGGTAAATATTAGGAATGAACTTTTCAAAATCAAATTCTCTTCGTCGCTGTCATTTATTTTTGCACAGCTTTTTTAGAATTGTTTCTTGTAGTACTACTTGCACAGATTCTGTAACACCCCGAGCTAGGCTCGAAATGCACCGAAAAGCATGACACAAGATGGAATTATCGTAGAACGAGACTATATGAAAATAAAAGGATTCCGGGAACCCAACAATTTAGATACATGTCACAAAAGCATAAGGAGCATCCAACCATCAAAAGTTTACAAAAATAACAATTCAAAAGATGGCTCATGATCCTAAGCAAATCCCATCAACGGGCAAATGGATCGCGGATCCATGGTCAAAGTCCAACATCTAGCAAGCACGTCAAGCTCTTGGGTTCTCTTGATTACCTGAAAAGTGTACTAAACAATGTCAACACTAGGTTGGTGAGTTCGTAGGATAAGATGAACAAGAACACATACCAATGTCAACCGATCCATAATTTACATTAACATGATCTAATAAATTGCACACTTGTAACCAATGTACTCATTTGCACGTAAATGTACTCATTGTACTCACTTGCACGTAAATGTACTCATTGACTCAATTGCACGTAAATGTACTCATTGTACTCACTTGCACGTAAATGTACTCATTGACTCAATTGCACGTAAATGTACTCATTGTACTCAATTGCACGTAAATGTACTCATTGTACTAATTGCACGTAAATGTACTCATTGTACTCAATTGCACGTAAATGTACTCATTGAACTCAATTGCACGTAAATGTACTCATTGTACTCAATTGCACGTAATGTACTCATTGTACTCAATTGCACGTAAATGTACTCATTGTACTCAATGTCCACCCATACCCAACATCATATGTATATACTTCGTACGATACTACTTTTGAAAGGCCATTGATGCTTATATATAGGGTCACCCGCAGCCTTCCCACCACATCTCCAACCTTTCAAAGGCATTACCGTCCTCCATATATACACAACTGCCTAAACAACTCAATACACAATTTACAATAACCATACAACTAATTACATAATAGCACAATCAACAAAACGTCACAAAACATCATGCACAGGGTACACTTTTCAGCCCGACTCTTAAAAGAGTAGGGGAGGCTACGAAAACTCACCTTTGCCTTGATTTACCGAAGTTAAAGTGAGTTAGAACGTCAATTAATTGCCAAGCGATCACAACCTATCATAATGTACATGTACGTATCAATATATATACAATCATGTCCTCATTTAGCTTTTATGAACTTTAGAATTGAACCCGGGACTTGAACGCGTATTGGAACTGAATACGATAACTTGGAAGACAAAGAGAGACCCATTTGGAAGTTCGATGTGTCCCAAGGAAAGTGAAATACGATTTAAAATCAAAGCAGGAAAATGAACTTTAGGGACAGGCGTAAGCTACGGCCCATCTGGGCGTAGGTTACGCTAGGCAGAAATTAAGGGGCGTAAGCTACGACCCAAATGGGGCGTAAGCTACGCTGGTTGGAACCCAAGGGGCGTAAGCTACGCTGGATTGGGCGTAGGTTACGGCTACCCCGAAACAAGCATTTTGGCGTAAGGTAGGGCGTAAACAGTAAGGTTTTGGCGTAATGAAAATGGAGAGGGCCGTAAGTTACGCCAACAGGGGCGTAAGTTACGCCCGTTCAAAACCAGCACAGCACCAGCAGGTGTTCTTGACCTATGCACGACCCAAAACCCTAATTCCTTGATACCTAGACCATGAAATCGATTTGCACAACTTCGAGACCCATTTTTGAACATAGTTAAACATAATTGAACATAACCAAACATGTTTCATCATCCAAAACCAACCTTTAACACATTTTCTTGTTAAAATTCGATCTTGACCCATTTGAACACAAAATCGACCCAAAACCTAGTTTTTGACTTATAAATCGTTTTGAGGAGTTCCTTGGCCCGTTTCTGAACATAACCAACTCATTTGAACATAACCCACTCAAAAATTCCATTCCAAAACATGGCTTTTGACCCAAATCGCATTTTGACCTAATTTAGACAACTAGAAACCCTAATTTCGGATTTTGAAGCTATAAGGACCAAGAGTGCTTAGATTTAGATGAAATACAAGTTTAACAACTAGAAATGATGAATTTAAGCTAGAAAACACTTACCAAAACTTCCACAAGCAATCAAATCCGATTTTGACCTAGTTGAAGCTTTTCTTGCACTTTGAGACTTGAAATCTTTGATATGATGTTAGAATGATAATAAGGATGATGATTTTGTTATTAATCTAGTTGAACTAGCATAAATGACCAAGAATCTAGAGAAAGATTGAGAGTGTGAGTATTTAGTGAGATGGGAGAGAAAAGATGAATGGATGGAAGAAATGAGTGAAGGAAGGAGGATAGGGTTTGTTTACTTGGGTGGGTCATGGGTTTGGGTATAACCCATGGATAGGATCCATATCATTTACTAGTTATAAATATCATCTAATGAAATTCGATTAGCACCAACTAATGGATCTCAACTTGCACAACTAAATTGACACAATAATGACCTAAACACATGCACTCAAATGACCCTTAGATTGCACTTGAACATATATTAATTAAATCGAAAACTTAGGAAACGTACCCATAGTCAAAGTCAAAATGCACGGTTGTTACATTATTCCCCCGTTAAGGGAATTTCGTCCCGAAATTCGATGGAACCCTAATCACTAAACAAATGCGGATATTTTGACTTCATGAAGTCTTCCCGTTCCCAAGTGAATTCGGCTCCACGTCTAGCATGCCAACGAACCTTGACTATCGTATAGCGCTTTTTCTTTAGCTTCTTGAATTCACGATCCACAATCTCTACCGGTTCTTCAACAAAGTTGAGCTTCTTGTCTACTTGTATCTCGTCCAAGGGCACGTGATGAGTAGGATCCGCCAAGCACTTCCTTAAATTACAAATATGGAACACGTTGTGCACTCCACTAAGTTCTTGAGGTAGCTTTAGCCGGTAAGCCACCTTGCCCACACGTTCTATGATTTCAAAAGGTCCTATGTATCTTGGCGCAAGCTTGCCTCTCTTGATGAAACGAACAACACCCTTCCACGGGGAGACCTTCAAAAGTACGTGATCACCAACATTGAACTCCAAGGGTCTACGCCTCACATCGGCGTATTTCTTTTGTCTTTCACGGGCCACTTGTAATCTCTCCTTAATTTTTGAAATTACTTTTGTTGTTTCGATAATTACTTCCGGCCCAATAAGTTGGCTCTCGCCTATTTCCGCCCAAGCGAGTGGAGAACGACACTTTCTACCATAAAGCGCCTCAAACGGGGCCATTTGGATAGTCGCATGGTAACTATTGTTATATGAGAACTCCACTAGCGGTAGGTGATCTTCCCAACTTCCACCAAATTCAATAGCACAAGCCCTCAACATATCTTCAAGCGTTTGGATGGTTCTTTCGGTTTGCCCATCCGTTTGTGGATGGAACGCCGTACTCATGTCAATTTGAGTACCCATTGCACTTTGAAAAGCTTTCCAAAAATTTGATTTGAACCGGCTATCTCTATCGGAGATAATAGAAACCGGGACTCCATGTTTTGCCACCACTTCCTTAATGTACAAACGCGCTAGGGTGTCGAACTTATCGGCCTCACGAATGGCTAAAAAGTGAGCCGACTTTGTCAATCGATCCACAATCACCCATATAGTATCACGTCCATTTCTTGTCTTCGGTAACTTCGTGACGAAGTCCATTGCAATCCTTTCCCACTTCCATGCCGGTATCACCGGTTGCACCAACAAACCGGGTGGTTTCTTATGATCGGCTTTCACTTGTAAGCAAGTAAGGCACTCGCTCACATATTTAGCCACATCACGTTTCATGCCCGGCCACCAATAGAAATCCTTTAAATCAAAGTACATCTTATCCGACCCCGGGTGGACCGAATAAGGCGACTTATGAGCTTCATTCATTAGGAAAGTTCTCAAATTGCCAAAGATTGGAATCCAAAGCTTCCCAACTAAATATAACCCGTTGTCCTTCCTTCCGGTCAAAAAGTTGCTCCATACCATCTAGCCCTTCATTACCAAAATTTTCCGGCAAGGTAGCTTGCACTTGAGCTTCTATGATACGGTCCCGAATACTTTGCCCCACCGTAAGGCTCATGGCTCTTGATCTTCTCGGCTTGACCCTTTCCTTTCTACTTAAAGCATCGGCTACGACGTTGGCTTTGCCCGGATGATAGCGAATGTCACAATCATAATCGCTAAAAAGTTCAATCCATCTTCTTTGCCTCATATTCAACTCACTTTGATTAAAAATGTGTTGAAGACTTTTATGATCGGTGTAGATCACACATTTGGTGCCATAAAGGTAATGTCTCCAACACTTCAAAGCGAAAACAACCGCTCCCAATTCCAAATCGTGAGTAGGGTAATTCTTCTCATGTACCTTAAGTTGCCGGGAGGCATAAGCGATGACCTTGCCCCGTTGCATAAGTACACACCCCAAACCTTGACCCGAAGCGTCACAATAGACCACAAAATCTTCAATCCCATCCGGAAGGCTCAAGATAGGAGCTTCACATAACATGTCCTTGAGAGTTTGAAAGGCAAGTTCTTGTCTCTCGCCCCACTCAAATCTCCTTTCCTTTTGAGTCAGAGAGTGAGTGGTTGTGCTATCTTGGAGAAACCTTCAATGAATCTTCGGTAATAACCCGCCAACCCAAGAAATTGGCGAATCTCGGATGGTGTTTCGGGTCGCCTCCAATTCTTAACCGCTTCAATCTTGCTAGGATCCACATGAATCCCATCTTTGCTAATCACGTGACCAAGTAAATGAACTTCTTCCAACCAAAATTCGCACTTTGAAAATTTAGCATACAACTTCTCCTTTCTAAGCAACCCTAGCATCTCACGCAAATGCTCAGCATGATCTTCCTTTGTTTTTGAGTAGACAAGTATGTCATCAATAAAGACAATGACCGACTTGTCCAAATAGGGTCGACACACCCGGTTCATCAAATCCATGAACACCGCCGGTGCATTAGTCAACCCAAACGGCATAACGGTGAACTCGTAGTGACCATACCTTGTACGAAACGCCGTCTTTGGTATGTCATCTTCATGAACTCTAAGTTGGTGATAGCCCGAACGGAGGTCAATTTTTGAGAAATACTTGGCACCTTGCAAACGATCAAAAAGCTCATCGATTCTAGGAAGTGGATACCGGTTCTTCACTGTGAGCTTGTTCAATTCTCGGTAATCAATACACATCCTAAAGGACCCATCCTTCTTCTTCACAAACAATATTGGAGCTCCCCAAGGCGATTGACTAGGACGAATGAACCCTTTTTCTTGAAGTTCTTTAAGTTGAGATTCTAGCTCTTGCATTTCCGTCAAGGCGAGTCTATATGGAGCTTTGGCCACGGGTGCGGCCCCGGGAATCAAATTGATGCGAAAATCAAGTTCACGAGACGGGGGTAGACCCGGTAGGTCATCCGGAAAAACATCGGAAAAATCACGAACAATAGGAACGGCTTTCAATTCTATCTTTGTGACGGTAGCACTAAAAGCCTTGGAACTAGAGGAATCGGAAGTTTCACCTTGGACTCTAAGAATATCACCGTTTGACAACGGTATTTTGATCACTCTTTCACCACAATCTATGACCGCATTTACCGCCGTCATCCAATCCATACCCACAATGATGTCGAAGCTTCCAATATCGAAAGGCATGAGATTAATATAAAATTCGACGTCGTTTAAAGTCAAGATACAATCACGAAGCACTTGACTAAGTCTAGTTAAGGTACCATTGACCATCTCAATATCAAGCACATAGTTTAAGGCACAAGGATGAACATCTATCAAAGGAACAAAACTATGGGACACGAAGCTATAATCGGCTCCGGAATCAAACAACACCGTGGCATAATGACCGTTAAGAAGAAATGTACCTGCCACCACATTAGGATCATTACGGGCTTCATTTGCATTCACCGCAAAGGCTCTCCCCCTTGGTTGCACTTGATGGCCTTGTTGGCCACGGTTTTGGTTAGGACCGGTGATTTGAAGTTGATTTGGGTGAACCGCTACTTGCACATTTTGTCCCACCCATTGAGGACAAGCATTACGGTAATGATCGGTGCTTCCACATTCATAACACCCACCCCGTTGACCCCTTAGATTGTTAGCTTGAGGAGGATGTGCTCGGAGAGGAACCGCATGAGTAGGAGCCACTCTCGGGGCCCTACAATCTCTAGCAAGATGGCCAACTTGATTACAATTGAAACAAGTCCCACAAGGAGTGGTGGGAACATGATGTCGGGAGCACCTATTACAAAATGGGTAAGGGCCCACATAAGCCTTCTTTGCCGGTTCAACCGCCGCAAACACCTTTCCTTTGTTAGGACGTTTAGGGTCAAACCTACCCATTTTCTTCACCCCGCTTGACTCAGGGGCATCCTTCCTCTTTGATGATGATGCTTGGCTTAATTCACCACTTCTAAGTAAGTCCTCGGTAACACTACCGGCTCGGTTTATGGCTTCCGTCATGGTGGTAGGCATAATGTTGTTCACCAAGTGTCGGACCTTTGGAGTCAAGCCCATAACAAATTTTTGAATGGCTTGAGCTTCGGGAGTCACCAAGTGTGGAATAAGTGTCGACAATTCTTGGAATCGCCGAATGTACCCTTTATAGTCCGCCCCATTCATTTGGAGTTGAACGAACTCCAAGGTTAGAGTTTGAAGTTCATAGGGGGGACAAAATCTTTCTTTCACCAAAACCTTGAATTGATCCCACGGTATAGCATTGCCCGCCCCTATTTCCTTATTCCACCATTTCAATGCATCACCTCTAAACATGCCGGTTGAGTAGATAACTTGGTCATCATAAGTACAATGACTCCTAGCAATCACCGCTTCAATTTCTTCAAGCCACCTAATACAAGCCGTAGGACCCCCACTCCCATCATACTCCGGGGCCCCACACCCCTTGAAATCCTTAAAGGAACACCCTTGCCGGTACACTCCATGTTGGTTGTATCTTGGGACATAGTTATCGTGCATCACCGGTGCCTCTTCTTCCTCTACCCCTACCGGTTGAACATTTTCATTGTTCCCATTCACTTGAGCTTGAACATTCGGCACCGTATTATCGGGTGCTTGGAGAGTTGCCGTGACTTGGGCAACTATGTTAGGCATAATATTCGTGACCACTTGAGCGATCACGGTTGCCAAGTCGGGTGTTGGTGCTTCACCCCTACCTTGACCTCTCCCTTGACCCCTTCCACCACCTCTACCTCTACCTCTACCACGACCACGACCTCTTCCACCACCACGACCTTCTCCTTGAACTTCCGGTTGTTGTTCCGGAGTTTGCTCTCTATAAGTAGTCCCGGTTCTTCTTGGCCTCACCATTACTATAAAACAAGGAAACGTCGACTCGAAAAGTTAGTCTCAAAATGCTCACATGTTAGTCACACAAGGGGTTAGTGCTCTCATGTCAACATGTCACACATAATTCATATCGTTACGCTACGGCAAAGGTGCAACTATTCTAGGGGAATTGTTATGTATCATGTCCTCATACCATATTTCACCATAATTGTTCATCAATAAACCACATGTCCATTTCAATACATCAATCAATCACACAACTAAACAAGTGGTCCAAAGTATAATTCGAATCCGATATGCTTCCTAGTTATTGATCCGGGTATGTATACAGGGTGTACCAGCGGCTAACCCTCCACCCAATCAACTCCCAAAAAGCGTACCGGTTCCTTATTATACTCTAAACCAACCGCGTGCAATCCGTGATGTCATTAACTTGTTATAATACCGGGTAACCATAAAAGAGTTGATCACGCTCTTTTAGGGTTGCCACAATATTATATCATGTTGATGCCATAACTTCATCTTGCCCTACATCATCAATAATATCAATTCAATCCGACAATATGCACATGACCTCATTGACCTCAAGTACCACATTGACCTCATGCACTTGACCATCATACGACAACACATTGATCACACCAACCAATTGCACTCATGTTATCACATATAATGAACCTTCCTACGAGCCCAAACGTACACTTATAATGCTCATATAGTTCACGTTGCATACAATATTCCTAATCATGCATGCTATATGAAGAGTTTTACTTAAGCCGTAGTCTAGGTCAATCCGCCTAATTCTCTACGACCATGCGTGGGCCACCATTCTGTAACACCCCGAGCTAGGCTCGAAATGCACCGAAAAGCATGACACAAGATGGAATTATCGTAGAACGAGACTATATGAAAATAAAAGGATTCCGGGAACCCAACAATTTAGATACATGTCACAAAAGCATAAGGAGCATTCAACCATCAAAAGTTTACAAAAATAACAATTCAAAAGATGGCTCATGATCCTAAGCAAATCCCATCAACGGGCAAATGGATCGCGGATCCATGGTCAAGTCCAACATCTAGCAAGCACATCAAGCTCTTGGGTTCTCTTGATTACCTGAAAAGTGTACTAAACAATGTCAACACTAGGTTGGTGAGTTCGTAGGATAAGATGAACAAGAACACATACCAATGTCAACCGATCCATAATTTACATTAACATGATCTAATAAATTGCACACTTGTAACCAATGTACTCATTTGCACGTAAATGTACTCATTGTACTCAATTGCACGTAAATGTACTCATTGAACTCAATTGCACGTAAATGTACTCATTGCACGTAAATGTACTCATTGTACTCATTGCACGTAAATGTACTCATTGTACTCAATTGCACGTAAATGTACTCATTGACTCAATTGCACGTAAATGTACTCATTGTACTCAATTGCACGTAAATGTACTCATTGTACTCAATTGCACGTAAATGTACTCATTGAACTCAATTGCACGTAAATGTACTCATTGTACTCAATTGCACGTAAATGTACTCATTGTACTCAATGTCCACCCATACCCAACATCATATGTATATACTTCGTACGATACTACTTTTGAAAGGCCATTGATGCTTATATATAGGGTCACCCGCAGCCTTCCCACCACATCTCCAACCTTTCAAAGGCATTACCGTCCTCCATATATACACAACTGCCTAAACAACTCAATACACAATTTACAATAACCATACAACTAATTACATAATAGCACAATCAACAAAACGTCACAAAGCATCATGCACAAGGTACACTTTTCAGCCCGACTCTTAAAAGAGTAGGGGAGGCTACGAAAACTCACCTTTGCCTTGATTTACCGAAGTCAAAGTGAGTTAGAACGTCAATTAATTGCCGAGCGATCACAACCTATCATAATGTACATGTACGTATCAATATATATACAATCATGTCCTCATTTAGCTCTTATGAACTTTAGAATTGAACCCGGGACTTGAACGCGTATTGGAACTGAATACGATAACTTGGAAGACAAAGAGAGACCCATTTGGAAGTTCGATGTGTCCCAAGGAAAGTGAAATAAGATTTAGAAATCAAAGCAGGAAAATGAACTTTAGGGACAGGCGTAAGCTACGGCCCATCTGGGCGTAGGTTACGCTAGGCAGAAATTAAGGGGCGTAAGCTACGGCCCAAATGGGGCGTAAGCTACGCTGGTTGGAACCCAATGGGGCGTAAGCTACGCTGGATTGGGCGTAGGTTACGGCTACCCCGAAACAAGCATTTTGGCGTAAGGTAGGGCGTAAACAGTAAGGTTTTGGCGTAATGAAGATGGAGAGGGCCGTAAGTTACGCCAACAGGGGCGTAAGTTACGCCCGTTCAAAACCAGCACAGCACCAGCAGGTGTTCTTGACCTATGCACGACCCAAAACCCTAATTTCTTGATACCTAGACCATGAAATCGATTTGCACAACTTCGAGACCCATTTTTGAACATAGTTAAACATAATTGAACATGTATATATATATCATATGCACAACTACCTGCTAAGATGGCTTAGTAGTTGACATCATAAATCTTTACAAGAGATCTCAGGTTCGAATTTTGCTAGGTACAATCTTGATGAAACATACTTTTATTCAACTCTAACTAGCATAACAATAACAAAATAAAGAATATGAAAAGCGAAAAGAACATTATCTTCTGACTTAATTGCAAAATCAAAAGTATAATACGAGTATATCTTTGACACCTAATCCCATATGTCACTTATATATAGTCTCATGCCCCTGTTCGACATCTTCATACTCTTCTCTACATCAAAGTTTTTTACATAATAAAGAGCCGCGTCTTTTTTTCTCTACGGTATTTTTTTAGAAAAAATATTCAACCATATACTTTTCTTGATATACGTTATAAAACGAAAACACCAAGTAAAACGATAAAATACATTGTCGTGTTTAATGACACATTTTACTACGAGTACTATTTTAGATTTGCTTAATTTCAGACAACTTCGATACCATGTATATATATATCATATGCACAACTACCTGCTAAGATGGCTTAGTAGTTGACATCATAAATCTTTACAAGAGATCTCAGGTTCGAATTTTGCTAGGTACAATCTTGATGAAACATACTTTTATTCAACTCTAACTAGCATAACAATAACAAAATAAAGAATATGAAAAGCGAAAAGAACATTATCTTCTGACTTAATTGCAAAATCAAAAGTATAATACGAGTATATCTTTGACACCTAATCCCATATGTCACTTATATATAGTCTCATGCCCCTGTTCGACATCTTCATACTCTTCTCTACATCAAAGTTTTTTACATAATAAAGAGCCGCGTCTTTTTTTCTCTACGGTATTTTTTTAGAAAAAATATTCAACCATATACTTTTCTTGATATACGTTATAAAACGAAAACACCAAGTAAAACGATAAAATACATTGTCGTGTTTAATGACACATTTTACTACGAGTACTATTTTAGATTTGCTTAATTTCAGACAACTTCGATACCATGTATATATATATCATATGCACAACTACCTGCTAAGATGGCTTAGTAGTTGACATCATAAATCTTTACAAGAGATCTCAGGTTCGAATTTTGCTAGGTACAATCTTGATGAAACATACTTTTATTCAACTCTAACTAGCATAACAATAACAAAATAAAGAATATGAAAAGCGAAAAGAACATTATCTTCTGACTTAATTGCAAAATCAAAAGTATAATACGAGTATATCTTTGACACCTAATCCCATATGTCACTTATATATAGTCTCATGCCCCTGTTCGACATCTTCATACTCTTCTCTACATCAAAGTTTTTTACATAATAAAGAGCCGCGTCTTTTTTTCTCTACGGTATTTTTTTAGAAAAAATATTCAACCCATCACCGCTTCCAGAAGAACAAATAATGAGGTTTCTTGAACTATGTTTACTTGTAGCGATCACATCTGGTTCCATGTCAACAAGTGCAAATGCCAAAGGTGGCTCGTGGTCTAATGCTCACGCCACCTTCTATGGAGGGCAAGACGCTTCTGGTACAATGGGTAAGATCAATTTTGACCAGTTTACTAGTAATTATATAAGCTAACGTTATATTTTGACTCAAACGGGTCAAATGAAAAAAACTTAGCCATATGATTCTGCTTGAAAGTCGCCCACACACATGCCAGCTAAAACATCATATGATTCAAAACTACATATAATCACAATCACTCATTTCACATTGTAAATATAAATAGCTTAGAAAGAAAGAAGAGAGATGGGTTTCTGACATGTACTACAAAATTACCCGTTTTGACACCTCTACTTTTGTGCATCAAATCTTACAAGAGATCTCAGGTTCGAATTTTGCTAGGTACAATCTTGATGAAACATACTTTTATTCAACTCTAACTAGCATAACAATAACAAAATAAAGAATATGAAAAGCGAAAAGAACATTATCTTCTGACTTAATTGCAAAATCAAAAGTATAATACGAGTATATCTTTGACACCTAATCCCATATGTCACTTATATATAGTCTCATGCCCCTGTTCGACATCTTCATACTCTTCTCTACATCAAAGTTTTTTACATAATAAAGAGCCGCGTCTTTTTTTCTCTACGGTATTTTTTTAGAAAAAATATTCAACCCATCACCGCTTCCAGAAGAACAAATAATGAGGTTTCTTGAACTATGTTTACTTGTAGCGATCACATCTGGTTCCATGTCAACAAGTGCAAATGCCAAAGGTGGCTCGTGGTCTAATGCTCACGCCACCTTCTATGGAGGGCAAGACGCTTCTGGTACAATGGGTAAGATCAATTTTGACCATTTTACTACGAGTACTATTTTAGATTTGCTTAATTTCAGACAACTTCGATACCATGTATATATATATCATATGCACAACTACCTGCTAAGATGGCTTAGTAGTTGACATCATAAATCTTTACAAGAGATCTCAGGTTCGAATTTTGCTAGGTACAATCTTGATGAAACATACTTTTATTCAACTCTAACTAGCATAACAATAACAAAATAAAGAATATGAAAAGCGAAAAGAACATTATCTTCTGACTTAATTGCAAAATCAAAAGTATAATACGAGTATATCTTTGACACCTAATCCCATATGTCACTTATATATAGTCTCATGCCCCTGTTCGACATCTTCATACTCTTCTCTACATCAAAGTTTTTTACATAATAAAGAGCCGCGTCTTTTTTTCTCTACGGTATTTTTTTAGAAAAAATATTCAACCCATCACCGCTTCCAGAAGAACAAATAATGAGGTTTCTTGAACTATGTTTACTTGTAGCGATCACATCTGGTTCCATGTCAACAAGTGCAAATGCCAAAGGTGGCTCGTGGTCTAATGCTCACGCCACCTTCTATGGAGGGCAAGACGCTTCTGGTACAATGGGTAAGATCAATTTTGACCATTTTACTACGAGTACTATTTTAGATTTGCTTAATTTCAGACAACTTCGATACCATGTATATATATATCATATGCACAACTACCTGCTAAGATGGCTTAGTAGTTGACATCATAAATCTTTACAAGAGATCTCAGGTTCGAATTTTGCTAGGTACAATCTTGATGAAACATACTTTTATTCAACTCTAACTAGCATAACAATAACAAAATAAAGAATATGAAAAGCGAAAAGAACATTATCTTCTGACTTAATTGCAAAATCAAAAGTATAATACGAGTATATCTTTGACACCTAATCCCATATGTCACTTATATATAGTCTCATGCCCCTGTTCGACATCTTCATACTCTTCTCTACATCAAAGTTTTTTACATAATAAAGAGCCGCGTCTTTTTTTCTCTACGGTATTTTTTTAGAAAAAATATTCAACCATATACTTTTCTTGATATACGTTATAAAACGAAAACACCAAGTAAAACGATAAAATACATTGTCGTGTTTAATGACACATTTTACTACGAGTACTATTTTAGATTTGCTTAATTTCAGACAACTTCGATACCATGTATATATATATCATATGCACAACTACCTGCTAAGATGGCTTAGTAGTTGACATCATAAATCTTTACAAGAGATCTCAGGTTCGAATTTTGCTAGGTACAATCTTGATGAAACATACTTTTATTCAACTCTAACTAGCATAACAATAACAAAATAAAGAATATGAAAAGCGAAAAGAACATTATCTTCTGACTTAATTGCAAAATCAAAAGTATAATACGAGTATATCTTTGACACCTAATCCCATATGTCACTTATATATAGTCTCATGCCCCTGTTCGACATCTTCATACTCTTCTCTACATCAAAGTTTTTTACATAATAAAGAGCCGCGTCTTTTTTTCTCTACGGTATTTTTTTAGAAAAAATATTCAACCCATCACCGCTTCCAGAAGAACAAATAATGAGGTTTCTTGAACTATGTTTACTTGTAGCGATCACATCTGGTTCCATGTCAACAAGTGCAAATGCCAAAGGTGGCTCGTGGTCTAATGCTCACGCCACCTTCTATGGAGGGCAAGACGCTTCTGGTACAATGGGTAAGATCAATTTTGACCAGTTTACTAGTAATTATATAAGCTAACGTTATATTTTGACTCAAACGGGTCAAATGAAAAAAACTTAGCCATATGATTCTGCTTGAAAGTCGCCCACACACATGCCAGCTAAAACATCATATGATTCAAAACTACATATAATCACAATCACTCATTTCACATTGTAAATATAAATAGCTTAGAAAGAAAGAAGAGAGATGGGTTTCTGACATGTACTACAAAATTACCCGTTTTGACACCTCTACTTTTGTGCATCTTACATTCCCTTTGAAACCAATGTGGTTGTGAAATTCTGAATGTATGCACAGGAGGAGCTTGCGGATATGGAAATCTGTATAGTCAAGGATATGGTACAACCACGGCTGCACTAAGTACTGCTCTTTTCAACAATGGTCTTGCCTGTGGAGCTTGTTTTGAAATCAAGTGCTTTAATGATGCCAAATGGTGCCTACCAGGATCCATCATCATAACAGCTACAAACTTCTGTCCACCAAATAACGGCCTCCCGAATAATGCTGGAGGGTGGTGTAATCCTCCCTTGCAACACTTTGATTTAGCCCAGCCAACTTTTAAACACATTGCTCAAGAGATAGCTGGGATAATACCAGTTCAATATAGAAGGTAAGATAAGTTTGCTGTCGGTTTAGGTTAAGCTTTATTTCTACAGATCAACCAGCAAACAGGTGAAGTAAGATAATATAGCGTAAATAGAACAGAGTCAAAGTCGCTTAAAATGATTTTTAATGTGCAATACCTCCCAAACTCGTATAATACGAGTATATCTTTGACACCTAATCCCATATGTCACTTATATATAGTCTCATGCCCCTGTTCGACATCTTCATACTCTTCTCTACATCAAAGTTTTTTACATAATAAAGAGCCGCGTCTTTTTTTCTCTACGGTATTTTTTTAGAAAAAATATTCAACCCATCACCGCTTCCAGAAGAACAAATAATGAGGTTTCTTGAACTATGTTTACTTGTAGCGATCACATCTGGTTCCATGTCAACAAGTGCAAATGCCAAAGGTGGCTCGTGGTCTAATGCTCACGCCACCTTCTATGGAGGGCAAGACGCTTCTGGTACAATGGGTAAGATCAATTTTGACCAGTTTACTAGTAATTATATAAGCTAACGTTATATTTTGACTCAAACGGGTCAAATGAAAAAAACTTAGCCATATGATTCTGCTTGAAAGTCGCCCACACACATGCCAGCTAAAACATCATATGATTCAAAACTACATATAATCACAATCACTCATTTCACATTGTAAATATAAATAGCTTAGAAAGAAAGAAGAGAGATGGGTTTCTGACATGTACTACAAAATTACCCGTTTTGACACCTCTACTTTTGTGCATCTTACATTCCCTTTGAAACCAATGTGGTTGTGAAATTCTGAATGTATGCACAGGAGGAGCTTGCGGATATGGAAATCTGTATAGTCAAGGATATGGTACAACCACGGCTGCACTAAGTACTGCTCTTTTCAACAATGGTCTTGCCTGTGGAGCTTGTTTTGAAATCAAGTGCTTTAATGATGCCAAATGGTGCCTACCAGGATCCATCATCATAACAGCTACAAACTTCTGTCCACCAAATAACGGCCTCCCGAATAATGCTGGAGGGTGGTGTAATCCTCCCTTGCAACACTTTGATTTAGCCCAGCCAACTTTTAAACACATTGCTCAAGAGATAGCTGGGATAATACCAGTTCAATATAGAAGGTAAGATAAGTTTGCTGTCGGTTTAGGTTAAGCTTTATTTCTACAGATCAACCAGCAAACAGGTGAAGTAAGATAATATAGCGTAAATAGAACAGAGTCAAAGTCGCTTAAAATGATTTTTAATGTGCAATACCTCCCAAACTCGTATTATTATATGGTATTCATTAATATTGTTACAGCTTTTTGGATATAGTTGCACTTTTTGGACCAAAGAGTTTCAGGTCAGCCAGACCCGACCCTCAAACAATACTAATTTTGACCCATTTCCCAACCCGTCCAACTTAAACTCCTCATTTTTTCCCACCTGTAGTGCCAAAGCACACTGTACCAATCTACATGACCACAAGTACTAACTCGTGTTTCTTAATAGAACTTTTAACAAACAGCAGCACCAGGACTACAAATACTAATCCGGCATATGATGAATATAAATTTAAAAGAAGGAAAAAGAAAATACTAACTCCTGTTTGTTAATTGGTTTCGGCAGAGTTGCTTGCAGGAAGATTGGTGGAATGAGATTCACCATAAACGGCCACTCATTCTTCAATCTAGTGCTCCTGACTAATGTAGGTGGTGCAGGTGACGTCATTTCCGTCTCTGTAAAGGGATCCAAATGCAGAACCTGGCAAGCAATGTCACGTAATTGGGGTCAGAACTGGCAGAGTAACACTTTCCTAAATGGTCAATCTTTATCTTTCAAGGTCACCACAAGTGATGGCAGAACCATCATTTCTAATAATGTTGCACCTCCTAACTGGTCATTCGGTCAAACCTACACGGGAAGGCAGTTCTAGTTTATCCAACCCAAACCTCCTGACTTGGTATTTCATTAAGACTTTAGTGTTTAACTCCGCTGTATGATAGTGATCAAGATCCGATTCCATGGGCACTTTTTAAACGGCCCAGATCAGGTTCCTCAACTAAAGTTCAATAGTTTGAGGCTTGGAGTCTTTTTAGATGGCTCCTCTTAAAACAATGCCAGCAAGGGTTGGTCGTTGTTATTAGTTGATCAGTAACTGTGTGTATTTTAATTTGTAACCATACTCAAATAGTCAAATGAGTCTGGCGTAAAGGATTGCTTCTTTTATGGTTTGAGCATATTCTTCTAAGGTTTCTACAGTTCTGTTAAAGAGTTACATTGTGATCATTAAAAATGATTGTATGTTGTGTTCAGATAATTAGAAGTCCAAAACTTCACCTCCAAATCATTGTTTTATTGATTGATGATGTATCAAATATTAAACAAAATTTTATATCATAGCAGATGGAAGATGTATGAACTTTACCTAGTCTAAACGAATTCCAGTCACCGCTATCACCGTTTAATTATATACTTTTAAAATTGTATTAGGAAGAGTTGACGCCAATGGGGTTGGTGGCCCATTGGTAAGGTCTTTGACCTTGGAAGGATCCACCTGGGTTTGAGTCCCACTTCCCACATTTGTGGGGGTGGATTAATAGGGGGGTTTTCAAGAATCCTGATTTCCAGGCATACGTGTAATTTAGGAGTGTTCTAGAATAAAATGTCGTTCAAAAAAAAAAAGAAGAGTTGATACAGTGCCATCAAAGATCCATCATGAAAGCCGCCTGCTGCCAACCCCCTGGTTTATAAATGAGAAAAAACTGCCCATATTTTTGACAAACCATCAACAATAATTAGTGCCTTCATATCAATAACACTTGCAAGACCAATTCATCACCAAAATGAACACATACATTACATTACATTAAATTGCATACGACAGGAGGAGCACAACCGAAGATGAATAAGAAAGGTGCTTGAAACCACCATCACCTAACAAGAACCTGAACCTTAAGCCTCCTACATCGAAATCAATTGAACTTGTTCAGATTTTAGAGTTCCTATTATTGTTAGAAACTATCTATGTCATACATCAAAAATACACCTGGGTAAACCCTGCAAAACTTCAGGTGAATAGATGACAGTATCTTTTTTTCCAGTTCATAGTTCATACTGATGTACACCACCACAAACTAGACTTGTGTACGAAAACTGTAAGGATTTGTAAGACAAGATGTCAAGATGATTAAGATCCACACTTCATTCATAAGGTGTAGTTATCTCAAACACAGACTATACGGAACTAAAATGTAAATATACCCAGATTTAGAAAACACAAATGGCAACATATAGTAGATTCGTTTTTATTTCAACACATAATGCAACTCAATCATCAAAACTGTGACATTGGCAAAAAGGAAGAAAAAAAACTCAATTCAACCAGTACAAAACTAAAAGTTGGAATTACAAGAGCAAGGCCTTATTTATCTAACTCCAATTACTACTGTTGTTATGTTAACTTGGTAGTCGACAGCCCCGATCATCACCAAATCTAAATAAATGCTATTTTTTTGTTTGATGCTGAAGTAGCAAACCATGCTAATAATCTTGAGAAGACAAGATTCTTACTCTACTACGTGGAGAAGACGGACCAGTTCTTCTATTCAGCTTCCACCAGTGACGTTAAACAAACTATGCTACAACTCCATATATCAACCTTATCAACACTCAGGTTCCGCGACATGGATTTCATATTGAAAATTCCACATCAAAAAACAAGCATCTGAATCACTAAAAACACCGAGGTCATTGTACCACTAGCTTACATCCGGTGCCCCTGTTCTTATTCTTAAGATCACCTTCTGTTTTTCAAAATTGTATATAGTCCCTTCTCCATTGATTTCCACACGTCCCGCTGTCATCACCAGACGAATCCAACTTTAAAAGCTATGCACTCACGGAAGATGCATCTTCCAACACTTACATTATGATGGAATTAACTAACGCAGTATCTCAAAAAACACATGTTAAAAAATGAAAAGAAATGCATCCAAGCAAAATTAAAAGCCACTCTTCTTACTTGCAGTAGGGTTAATTTAATTGTGTTTTTGAAAGCTTAAACTGACTTTGTGGAGATCTGATTACCACACATATTGATATCTATTTATTTCGTGTAACCTTCTAACTCAAACTTATAATTGTTTAGGTGATTGTGCGAAGGCCCATTAACATAAACTCAATGAAAACTTTCACTAAAATGGTAATAGGGCAAACACATTGTAGGCATGGTACAATTGGTATGTCGATTTCTAATTAGCCTAATCATGGAACACAATCTTTTGTCAAACATACATACAAGTCAAACATGTTTACGCATCATCACTATTAGTTATCACTACCAAAGACGACAATCCCTACATTCTCATTCTCAAGATCCATCTACCACCAAAAAGTGAAAAACATACATACAAGTATACAACATTACACGATATCGAAATCCAATAAATGAGAGAACATACCATAATGCCACACCAAGAATCCCGAATTCCCGTTCACCTACAAATTACAAAGCTATATGATTTTCAAATCATTTTATAAAGCTCAAATTAACTTGAATTAAAATCGCCACACCTACTTTTTTTTATAAGGTGTCATGATCTCATTATCATACAACATCCACAAAAACATATATATATATATATATATATATATATATATATATATATATTATATATATATATTATATATATATACTGTAAATTAGAATCATAGCAGAACTGCAGAAGACATATAAAATATAAATCATAGACATGAAATATACGTATACATATATATTGTAAGTTATATAATTTTTATTTTTTTGGTAAGCCCGCGATGCCGTCATCGCTACGATTATAAAGAATCGAATTACAGCTCTGGAAGCGGGCAGTCTTCATTGCGGATACCGGAAAAACAGAGCTACGACGGAGAATGGCGATGACACGAAAGGGACGACCAAAATGGAGCCTCCAGCAACCAATGAACACCGGTAGGTGTTGTTTAGATGGGTGGCTATATCCGTTTTGGTTTTCCACGGCCGCCGTCATCGGCGCCGGCGTAGCTCAGTTATGGTACCCGCTCAGATAAGATCAAGTAGTGTTAAAACCCTAGCATTGGGGTTTAGGGTTATTTTATAGACCAGAATTTTTGGTTGTTAGCCCTATAGTATGGGGAAATTAGCAATTGTTACCTCTAAAGTGTGTTAAGTTATTTTATTGAAGCCATTTCAGAAAAAAGAGATTATTTTATTAAAAGTGTTTTTGGTTTTGTTATTTGATATGTCAACTTTTATAACTATGTCTTTAAACTTGTATGGATACGTCGTAAATAAGACGCCACAATTCACGAGCTATTTGAAATTGACTCGTAAATTATCTGAGATCGACTCAGACCTGAGTCGAACTGGGTTGAAGCTACTTGAAAAGCTCACCAGCATAGTCGAGATTATGATAATTTACAACTATACACTTGGATATTATATAGTTTTACATAATTATTATTCTACCGAACCGACTTTAATCAAGTCGAGTTTAAAGTTATCGAGCTTGTTGGACTAATTTGATTAAAAATTAGTATATTACTTAATCGATCGAGCTAAATCGAGCTCGAAATTTTCGATTAATAAAGAGCTCAAACTTGAAAAATAAAGGCTCGGTGAGTTTTATAATCGAGTCTCGACTCGGCTCGATTACACCCATGGATACATTATACACGAGTAGTGTAGGATGATAATTCATACCTTTTTAAATTACTATAGTTGTAAACTACGGGTATTTGTTTGCATATAAATATTTGTATTATGTACGTACGACTCATTAACTTTGTGAGAAATGAGATTTTTATATTTTTATTCGAAATATTATTAGTGCTATAGCTATTACGTTAGTTTCAAATATTTTGTATATTTATATGGCACGATAATTTTATTATCAAAAAAATTAAGGATCTAATTGCAAAAATATGAGGTTTTTCCAACTGATTTAACTATGTCGTTCGACTAACAAAAAACATAACATATAATAAAAAACATAACATACAATGTATATTATTCTTCCTTTGATTCTTAACTTTCAAAATGGTAAAACCTTCGCTGCTTCCACACATATGCCTCTGTTGTTGCCTTTCTAGAATAGTTTTACATCACATTGTGTTATATAAAAGGGTTTTAGTAGTGACAACTCGATCTTCTCGTTATCAATAATTTGTTATCATATGTTAAAAAAGTTGTACATTAATATGAATTTATCAAGCATTTAAATCCAGCTTTTTATGTGCATTATCCGATGGTGAATCAAGACGTACAACATGGAAGTCTAGAATTAATCTAGATATCATTCATGATACTGTCAAACTTCTTATAGATTGTAAAGCAAAAGGATGATATAGTAACCAAGTTCCACCTTCAATTTACATGGTACCAAATGTAACCCCGAGTTATTTTAACCCTCGGGTGGTCTCTATTGGACCACTGCATAAAAGAGATGAAAATGTGCTAGAACTTGAAGCACATAAAGCGTGTTATCAGATTGATATAATGAGACATAAACGAACACTAACAGAATGCGTGCACATCAGCACATGGTCCAGGCTTCTATTGACAGCATCCGGGCATACTATGGTGGGATGGAAACCTACACAAATGTTGAACTTGCAAAAAGTGATAGTGATGAATGGATCTTTCATACTTGAATTTCTTCATCAGTGGTTACATATATTGTTTGTATTTGTATAAGGTGTTGGTTAACAAAAATAAAATCCACCTAAATCTGTCATCTAAAACTTGTAGCTGAATGAGCCAGCTACATCACTTGAAAGCATTTTTATTTGTTACTGAAATTTCTTATCACAAAATAATGATTATGACTACTTCGATACAAAGACAGAAAAAAAACTATCGAGACAGATGGTTTGGTTTAACTAATTCAAACTATCAATCCTGATTTTCTTTGAACTCAAACATAAACCAACTGGCATCACTGGTTCGTATTACAGCTAAACAGCAACACTAATGGCCAAAGTCATTAAGAAGAGTAAAGGTAACTCGAGGAATGTGAGACTTAAAATAAGGTCATGTAATGCATAAACTACAAAAGAAATATGTACCTACATGGCTACACTGTATATGTGTAGAGTTTTATATAAGATTCTAATAACTCAAAAATGTACATGTAAGATGTAGTTGGTGACAAAGAAGCCAGGTCACCTTAAAGCAGTAAATCATGACTTTAGAGAGCATTTGCTTTCATATATGGCATTTATATCCATGAGCACGAATCAAAGACACACCGTACTGCCCGACTATAGAGTGGAAGAAGTTCTCGATTTGTTGATGTCATCATCCTTAGGAGGCGATGCGGATATTGATGGGGACGAGACTACTGCGTGATAAGAAGATGATGCTAGTTGAGCAAGAGCTGGAATTGCACCACCTACAAAATTACAATACAACAAATTGAATCACTTGCAACCAAAACTGAAGTAGATGAGAAAGCGTTTAGCATTCAGATGTATTCTAATGCTTGTTATGTGATAGTATCATAGTGCTACACTGCTGCTTAACTCCTACGCACCAACTACAGATTAAGACTATAATGCCAATTGATGTTATGGAACAAGGGTTGGGTTATGCAGATCTAAAATTGAAGCTAACCTGCCAATCCTGCACAAGCTGATGAGAACACTATAACAGGCGGGGCCTGCATCAGAATTTCCGGCAACAGGATGATATTAATAGAAAATAAACATTGATAAAATATGATTGCAGAACAATGGAGCTAAAAGGCTTGTACCACAGCATACCAGAGATAGGGAACCAAAAACGTAAATATAAATCCGTTAGACTAAAGATGAAAAAAATGAGCGGGTTGGGTTAACAGGTCAAGTTGTTGAAATAGTTTGGGTTAGAATATGTCCTTTTTTATATCAGTTGGGTCAGGTTGACCTGGAACACCTTTTGCACACACAATATAAATATTTCTAGTGTAAAAATGATTACAAATGTGTAGTATTTTAACAATAACCTATTTAGAATAACATGATTTAGGAGGTTGTAAATGACAAAGAGCATTTACAATACACTTTGTGGGACTTTCAATGTGGTTGTAGGCAGAAGAAAAAAGGAATCCAATTGCGGGACTTGTTGGGGATCCTAGCTTATCCGGAACCGACTTTATTTTATCGAGGCAGGATGCTATTAGTCATGTTCTCGGAGCTATTTTCTAAACTTTTCCCATTTAGAGATTATCATAACCGAACCAACCCATACATAAGTAAATTGCTCAAATTTTCCATCTTATATACATATAAAAGCTCAAACCTGTGTGAGCTTATTAGCATGAGAGCCAATGCCAGTGTAATTTACTATATGTATGTTCACTGAAGATGGGTCAGTGAAATCAATATCCATAATGAACAAAAGTGGCGTCACAGATATGATGCAAAACTTATAAGAGTGCCTCTTTAAGGGTACTTGATATATGGAAGAACAATTAAGAACTAGTATATAAGTGAGCCTATCTGATACTGTGTAGATTTAAAGAAGAACCAGATAGAAAGTATTACACCATTCCCTTAAGGTGAATGTGCACCAAACTACAATAGTAAGAAACTTACACCAATCAGGAAATGCAACCACATAGGTCCTTTCACTCGTCTTTGAACAACCGGCATTACTACAAGAAAGAAAACGAAGATAATATAAGGAAAGGTGAACAGACTACTTTATCTGTCAAAAATTATCCCTTACAGATTACAATTCAAATTCAAATCACTAGCACAACAAGTACATAATCAAGAGTAGAAACAGATTAAAACTGCCCTGCACATACCTAGGTTGAATCCATAGAATGCACTTGACACACCACCAACCGCAGAACCAATCTGAGTTGCGTAAGAGAGATATTTAAGTACAACTCATATATGATATAGAAGGATGAACTCAGAGTACAAATGGAAGATACTGTCAATTTATATAAAACTTTCCCCAAAAGAATGTAGATACACAACCGAGTTCATATATCTAAATATAATCATGGGCTAAAAAGCAGTACCATAGAAAAGCTATCTCTAATAAGGGGTCCAACAGTCCAAGCACTGGTTTCCTGCGATCAATCAGAAACATATCAACGAAGTACACAACACACAATAACATATGCCGAACATAATTCATATCATTTATAAGTTTCGACAACATGCCCATATTCAATTTATGAAACAAAATAAATTTTTAGCGAATACAACAAAAAAGCCTTCATATCCTAAAAGACATAAAAATAAGCTTAGTTCATTAAAAAGGAAAACGAAAGGGAGTTACCATCTCCTTGGTAAGAGGACCTGCACAATGACGGCATCTCAATGAGCTTCTAGGATCCGAATCCCCCATTTCGGCTTCGTGATATCCAATTGTTCCTTTTTCAGTATTCTACAATCTAAACGGAAAGGGGTTAAGTATGAGCAAACAAAAATGACTTCAAAACGATACGCATGATGTTACAAGAGATGCTAAATCATTTTTCAGTTATCTTCCTTGATCATATTTGGTTATGTTTCTCCCTCATTAAAATTTTAAAACAAATGTACTAGTTGAACTTTTTTTTTCTTTACTTTCCAAAAAGCAAATGTTTTACACGTTTTTTTCAGATGGGACCTGAACTAGCTATGATTCTGAAATTAGAACTTGACTATTTTATTTTATTATTTCTAAATAACTATATTTATTTTTGTTTTTCCTACAACATAAGAAATACAGCAACAATGATCTCTTATAAATATGAAATTATTTTAATATCTGATTATATGAGTAGCATTTGGTAAGATAGATATATATAAATAATTTCCATGCAGAATCATGGGTGAATAAATTGGGTTAAAAAATAAGTAAAATAGAAATTGGGTAGACTTAGCAAACCTGTTGACCGGTCTTGGGTTGATTCTGATAACGCAGTGAAGAAGATCCAGGGGGACACGATGAAGAGAGTGATGAGAGAGGAACAACAAAAACAAAGAGGAACTTTTTGTTATGTTTTTATTTTAGGTCCTTTGTGTATCGAACAAACACGATTCGGGTTTTATTTAGGGTTTAAAAAGCATGGTATATGTACGGGGATTGATACTTGTGTCATTCTTTTCAGGCAAATTACCACAACTTGTTCACAATTATACGTATAGGAACCGGAAAATTCGATCCGATTTTCAAATAAAAATCTGATATCTGAATTTCGGATATGAACAGTGATTTTTGAAAGTTATCCGAAAACCTATTTTTACAAAAATTTCAATGATTTTTTTAATATCCTAAAATACTCAAAAGTATTTTTTTAAGTTCGAATATGTATACGAACAGTGATATCCTCTATCCGAAAATTTAGATATCCAAATTCAGATATCCGGCTTTAAACACCTTTAGTATTTACAGATTTTAGACCCGTATCCAACACTGGACACGGGGCTTGATATTATCAATATTAGATCTTCATACATTTAAGTCATAAAAACTTATAATTTTGAAGATATACGTTTCTAAGTGTTATACTTTGCAAGTTGTAATACAATAATCACAGGTTCGTCACTGTCATTATTATAAAAAAATCAATATTGATATCAATCTCTATATGTATATGTTGAGCAAAAAACCAGATTTTGTAAGTACTTATAAATGTATCATAATGATTTATAATGTTTATCATTAGACATGTCTGATGTAAGTTTTGAGTTTTAAAGTTTTCATGTTATTTTCGTGTTGTTGAAATCTTTCTTTTATATGCAAAAAAAAGTACCTTTAAAATCTCGAGCAATACGAGAGGTTTTTACTAAGCTTATTTGCGCCAAGTGTTGGAACCACATTAAATGTGACCGTCGATCAATCCTACATAATGTGTTATGGAGTGAAATGAATTGATCGACTTAAATCTGTCTACCTATATATATATATATATATATATGGAAAAGTGAATATAAGGCTGTCCGGCACCTAAGCTTAGGTGTGGAACCCCTCACATACCAATTTTTTAATATTTGTTGAATTTTAATTAAAACACATGGCCCCCTGATTTTTATGGATTAAAAAAACAATATGTGAGTGTTCCACACCTAAGCTTAGCTACCTAACAGTCTTATATTCCCATCTCCCATATATATATATATATATATACATAAATAATATATTATAATATATATATAATTATATATATATATTATAAATATATATATATATATATATATGGAAAAGTGAATATAAGGCTGTCCGGCACCTAAGCTTAGGTGTGGAACCCCTCACATACCAATTTTTTAATATTTGTTGAATTTTAATTAAAACACATGGCCCCCTGATTTTTATGGATTAAAAAAACAATATGTGAGTGTTCCACACCTAAGCTTAGCTACCTAACAGTCTTATATTCCCATCTCCCATATATATATATATATAATATACATATATATATATATATATATATATATATAGGGGTGAGTTATTTTAAGAACCCCTAAAAAAAAAGAACTCAAGAACCAATCTTAGCCCTCCATTCATCAAGATCAAATTTAAATCAGGAAGGGTATTCTGGTCATTTTAACATGTAATTATCACTATATAATGTGTAAATAAATCAATTCGCGTTCTTAAGTGTGTGTAAAACACACCTTCTGCTCTCAACAACATTCCCATCAAAATCTGCCAAATTCCGTTCAGATCTGCATATAATTCGATCAATCCTACATGAAATCGCGATCAAACCTCCATTAATTCCGATTAGATTCGATTTCAGATCTCAATTTGTACAAAAAAAGCTTCATAAAATTCAGATCGCGATCAAAAATTCAGATTCCCATTTTTGCAAAATTCCGATCCAAATTCCCATCAAAATCTGCCAAATTCCGTTCAGATCTGCATATAATTCGATCAATCCTACATGAAATCGCGATCAAACCTCCATTAATTCCGATTAGATTCGATTTCAGATCTCAATTTGTACAAAAAAAGCTTCATAAAATTCAGATCGCGATCAAAAATTCAGATTCCCATTTTTGCAAAATTCCGATCCAAATTCCGATCAAACTATAACAGTTAAGTAATCCTCAATTCGATTATCATCAACTACAGTAGTTTTTTTATTTATAACTTTTTTGATATGAAATTATTTAATTATACAGGTGGATATGGAAGAGGATGCACATCTGAGGCTAAACAAGGTATTTAAAAGGGTATGGAAATTTTGGATAACAAATGGTGTTAAAAGGAAATAACACAACATTTAACAAAGTTTTACATAATAGTCTAATCCATTAAATCCCATGTCACTAGTTACCAACGGTCCAAAACCCGAAAAGTTGTCCAGACAATACCCCCAATAGACGATTAAAAACCGACACCATTGTGGTGTATGACAATCAAACAACTCAATCAACCAATTCTAACCATGTTGACTTGTACACACTTGCCAACCCAAATACAACAACCAAAGAATAAAACATTATAATCCTTTTGTTGGTTATGAAGATGTACCAACTCAACTCGATAATTTGTAGAATAATTAAGCTTTTGTTGGTGTAATTGATTAACCAACTTACAAAAATGATTTGACCAAAAATGAGAAATACCAACTGACAACCCAAACTCTTTTTCATTTTTTTTTCTATTTTTTTTGCTTTTTCTGTTTTTCAAATCTTTTATTCTTTTTATTCCTTTTTTTTGTGAGCTACTTTTACTCTGACTAATTGGTATTCTCTTAAATAATTTTGAAACAGTGACAAATCATATACTCATATGCTCAAATGAACGATCCAGACTTTATCCAAACAAACATGACGAAATCAATCTATTCTCAGTAACCGAGAATATCCCAACCCGACATAAAGGACAACCCCAAACCATCCACTAGCATAGGCAACCAATGACCCACCAGGACTTCGACTATCGGTATGGCTAGGAAAGGTGTATATTTAAGGTGGATTCAATAACAAAGAACAGGCTAATGGCAACATGTTTTATATTGTTTCTTGCACTAAAAATGAGTGCAACACAAGGGTAAACATGCACATAACACTTTTTACGAAACAAGGGCAAACATACAAAGTACAAAGGTTTTAATCCTAAATTTGCCTCTTCCTCATCTAGAAAAACACGGAACGATCAACCAGGACAAGTTCTAGAATCAACGCAATCACCGGCACACTCATAGCAAATGAAAGTAACCCAGAAATGGAAAAACCAACCTCAAACTTGCACATCATAGTTCAAAGTTCTAAATCAAACCCTTACTCTTGAATAAATCCAAAAGCCTATGAGAGGGACAAATTTACAAGGCCAATAATTCCAAACCCGTAAACACCTAGCATGTCTAGAAGTGAATCAATAATCTCACAAATTTGGTGTTTTGGTGCTATAAATGTGCTAGCCATGTAATCAATCCAGAAGGGATTTGCCTAATCGATCATTCAAAACACATTTCACAAATTAAAAATTTTACCAAAGGAAATATAATTCAATTACTTGCTAAATATGATTAAATCTAAGTGACAAAGTAATTAAACTATTAGGACAAATAAGCAAAAGTTTCAAATTTCTCCAAAAATCACCCAGCTTTTTCCTATTTGCCTCCCCCCCACCACACAATTAAAATTTTACCAAAGGAAATATAATTCAATTACTTGCTAAATATGATTAAATCTAAGTGACAAAGTAATTAAACTATTAGGACAAACAAGCAAAAGTTTCAAATTTCTCCAAAAATCACCCAGCTTTTTCCTATTTGCCCCCCCCCCCCCACACACACACTTGATTTGTACAATGCCCTCAATGTCCAATGAACTAAGGCAAACTATGGAAAATAGGGGAAAGTAAACAAAAACAAAATAAAGAACAAGAAAAACTTGTCGGGTATGACGGTGTGTTCCATGCTTGAATGCTGCCAATAAAATATGTCGCTGCACTTACTGTCAGCATATGCATATGACAACCAACTTGCTATCAACATGAACACACAAATCAACGCAAAACAGGAATACCAAACAAATAGCATAACCATCACCATCATCAAAGAGTTTATTCAAAAACACAAACAAAAAGAAAAATGCAAAATTTAAATTTAAATTTAAATAACAAAATAAAAGACACGGGTTGCCTCCCGAGAAGCGCTTAATTTATTAACGAGTCGTTAGCTAGACTCCTACCCCGAATAATTACCATGGTGGGGTCTCAGACGCCCCCACACTTAGAGTATTGGGCGGTCTACCCTTAAATGGTGAAAAACAAATACCTTTCACCCCGGTCGAAATCCAATTGTTAACATTACCTAGACATAAAAAATCTGGTGACCTACACGAGTAAGGTGAAAAATTGGTGAACTTAACTTTTATCATTACCCAATCCTTAAAACCCACCTTTTCAAAATCTTCATTCACATGATCTATCACATTCATTTTTAAATCTATGAAATCTACCCAGTTCATCAATTTATAATTATCAAACAATACTGGGTTACCTGAAGAGTAGCCGATGCTTCCTCTAGCTTCCTCTTTCTCTCACCAAATTAATGCATGCTTGAACTGTCGGTAATTCATCCATTATGGTGTGTTCAAGCTCAATCCTCTTTGTTGGACCGGTCACCAACTCCTCATCCAAGTCGATAATGACTTCATCCTCCAAATCCTGCAAGATATAGTTAGCAACATTTGTATCATCATAAGAAACATCACATATCTTACCACGGAAGGAGGAACAAATCTCCAAATCAACAACTTCAATCACTGGCTCATTGCTAATAAATGGTAGTTCATATGGTTCTGAATGAGTGAACTGATAATCATCTTCTTTCGAGTCCTCTCTAATGAAAAGTTGTGGACATGATTCTAGCTCTTGTGCTACTATCTTACTAACACCATCGCCCGATTCCATGAATTCTTCTTTCAGTTCTTCCATTATCACTTCACCAAAGTCAGATTGTGGAAGAGACACATGTGGTTCCTCCATTGCATCAGTGTTCAGGATTTGAATGGAATCCTGTATCTCTGGATATTTTTGGCTTTTAGGAGGTTGGGTATTAGATTCATTCTCCAAGAGATCATAAGCTTCCGTTGTTTCATTCTCTTCTGAAGTCTCATACTCTTCTTGCCACATTGCATTATTTTTGGGCAGATACACAAATTCATTCGATTGAACAAATTCTTCCAAAAAATCAAATACTCCGTCGGTATTCATCCCTACTAATTCCTCGCTTAAAATATCATAGGATTCATCATCCAGCCCACGCAAATAAAACGTAACAAGTTCACGAACAAAAATGTTGTTCGTGTTTAACTTATCAACTATGTATCTAATTCTCATCCATGCTTCATACCAAGTCTCGTTGGGTTACTGATTAAAGTACCGAATCTCGTCAGGATATTCTCCCTCCAACTCATAGTCTTCAATAGCCATAGGTGATGCTAATACTGCAAAACAAACACTAGCACACCCCGTGAAAAGCACAGATGGAAAACAAGAACTAAATAATAAAATGGACTAAAACTAAATAAAAAAAATTAACACTAAATTACGCTAACCTAAGAAAGCAATTAACTTCCTCACAAGTGAATGCGAGAAAGGATCGAATCACAAAATTGAACAACTACTTAACAAAGTCCCCGGCAGCGGCGCCAAAAACTTGATGTGTGAAATCGAGTAATAAAATTTATAAACACGAACTACCAAAAGACTGACTACAACACACTCACAGACAGTGAACCTGATCGCATGCAGTATAGTAAACTTGGTAAATCCGAGGTCGATCTCGAGGACTAAGTAAGTAATTGTTCAAATAAAGTAATTCAAGTAAAATGGGGTTTTGTGACTGAATTGTCACTTTGCAAAAAGTAAGAGTAAATATATTAAATCCGGTATGACCGGGGCAGGGTTCGTCTGAAGACGAAAGTAAAAATAATTTGTATGACAATAATTTAAAAGGCATCCATCTTGATTTCGCTCAACAATACGCTCAGATTGCACATAAATGAAGTTCAAATCCAAATTAAGTTGATTAAATAACCGAGACTCAAACAAAGCACCAACCCCGTACCCGTCAAGTTAATGACATCATTTGACTCTCTTGCTTAAACTAGTTTCATTGCAAAGACCGGTACCCCAAGACATCTTTTATAACTTCCCTAATCAAACAATGGTTTTGGTTATTAAAGTAACAGTTATATCTATCGTACCCGTCATAGACCCAATCGTTTGTACCCAAACAATCAAAATGAAATATATGAAATCAATAATTACCATTAAAGACACATATAAATCACCAATCAATTCAAGATAAATTATAAGGAAGAAATACGCTAAGATCACGATATAACGTTAAATGAAATCAACATTTAATTATAAATATTGTGCAATCCTTACATATTGTCTCACATCATCAAGATAAATGATGGAATAAATTAGCTACTCATAACAAGATAAATAACACTATCAATTATTAATATAGAATAACTCATACTAATATTGTGTGATAATAAAGTCTTGTATTAATACAGCTAACAATTAAAACAAATAAAGTAAAAGGAATTCGAACAAGATTGATGGACTGTGGTTCTTGTGTGATGATCCCCAGTCGTTTATGCGGCTGCTGCTTATAAAAACAAAGTGTTTTTCTTGGATTTTTATTTTTTGTGGTTCCTCTTGCTACGCCTCCCAACCGACCTCCAAATCAATAAAAAGAAAATGATATATAATAAAATTGCTTTGACTTTTGATGCCCAAGTTGGGCTGCCAACTTCACGCCCAACACCCCTCTACTTATTTTCTCTTGTTGTCTAGTATGTGGCCTTTTATGGAGAGCCCAAAATAAATTGCAAGCCTTTTTCTTCGTTTCTTATCCGTGAGGTGGTTTTTATGTGCGGTCAAAACATTTTGCCAAAAGTCAAGACATGGACATAATCTAATAGTCTCATATACCATTGTTGCTAGTTGCTAAACAACCCACCAGGGTGCTTGCTGCTCATACTTATGCGACATAAAATTAATATGCATCACATTCTTCCTCTTTTCAGCTTGAATCTTTATTTTCTTCATAGATGAACTTGATTTAGTCATTCTCGTCACATTTTATTTTATAAACCCTACAATTCAATAAATCATACATTAAGTATCAAAACTCATCAAATTATTATAAACTAAACACAAAAACAGACGATATCGCGTAAGATTAATCTATATAAAATAGGCGATATCAAATACTAACTACAGCCCGAAAAACCGGTGAATATTTAACCCGGAAATATTTAACTTTTACCAATAATCCTTAACGATTAAGGTTGCAATTAGTAAAAGCATAAACCTATTTAAACATCTCCTTAACACTGTGTTCTCTAGTTTCTTTTTAAAAGAAATGAAAAGATGAGAAGAGAAGATAATGGAAGAGAAAGGGTATAGTTTCCATCCTTTCAAATCATCCCAAATGTGGGAAGAAAATTTATTGAACAAAATCAACTAGAAATTCCATTCAATTCATTTCTTTTCATTTCCTTTTTTCCCTTAAAAAAACTAAAGAACACAATTTATCTTAAACTCTTTTGTATTCCTTTCCTTTCTTCCCTTAAGAGGCTACCCAATGGGCTCGTTCCCTTGCTCGTCCGCCTGCCAGGGACGAGTCCACGCCATTGGGTGGGACTCGTCCCACGTTCATTCGCTGCCTCGTCCGGTGCTTTCGTTCCTGGAGGGACGAGATGATTTTGATTTTTTTTTTTCAAATATAGAGGTAGAAGACAAGAGTTACAACTTTGGAAAGTTGGCAAAACAGGCCCCTTCAAGTGTTTGGAAGATTATTTGTTTTTTTTGTAACAATCAAACACATTTTATTATCGAAACACATTACAATAAAAAAGTAAACACATAATTAAAGAAGACAATTACATGATTAAAACACGAAATACATAATAACGATTCGATTACTCGTCATCATCTTTGATTGACATTTTCCCTAAACCACGGTGAGCGCTTTCGTCGAGCCACCACTTGTCGTGTTGCGGACATTTGACTTCATCCGTTGTTTTGTCTTCTCCGCAATTGTCGTGGTACGATTCGGCCCAAGTGCATTGGTCACCCAACGTGTGACCAGCCTCAAAAACATCACGAACCACCCTCTTGACCCTTTTGATCTCATCCTGCAGAAACAAAGAATATGTCTCTTCGTGTTTCGAGACGTTGCGGCCTGGTGCTTGTATTTCCTCAACTTGTTGCTCGCATTGTCGCCTTTTCTCCCGTAGGTAACCCATGACCCCAGAGAGTTCAGTTTGAAGGAGGGTGTCCTCTTTGATATCAGCCATGATTCATGTTTTCATCTCATATTCGGTCAAACGAGGTCGGTGAATATTCTTCTTTGATGATGAGGATGCCATTCGGTTAGAAAGAGTGAGTGAGTTTGTAGAATAATGAAATTTGTAATGCTGATAAAACTAAATTGTGCTCTGGGTTGGTATTTATAGAGTGACATTCCAGCTAGCCGTTAAGGGACTGGAAGTGTAAATATTTTGAATTCGAACGTTGGAGGGACTAGTTGTGTAAATATTTTGAATTTTGAACGTTGGGGGAGCGTCTTTTAGTTTAGCTATAAATACTGGTTCCTTATCAGATATTTCTTATCAAAACTCAAACTTTTATACATCTGTAATGGCTTCTTCATCAAATTTCCCATCTCATAAACCACCAATGACTGTCGATCAAGTGGATGACAGTATCATGGCTGATATCCTCGACCACCAATTGTTCAAAGAGGAACTTGTTGCAGTTGGTCGAAAACTAAATGCGAAGAAGCAATGGTGTCAAGAACAAATCAATTATATACAAACCGGGTATTGTACTGATCTTGAGTGTCAATACTTTACTTATTTGCAAGGGAAGATCGACAAGACTCAAATTGCTGTGGAACAAATTGCTTGTGCGGTCATCACCTTGGACCATTTGATCATAAGTGCCAAAACAGTTTATGAGATGAAGAAATAAGTTTTTGATATGTTTTTTTTAATAAATTGTGTAATGTTTTATGTGTGTTTTCTTTATTTTAAGTACTGTAATGTTTTTTTTAAATTGTGTTTTTTTAGTTTGTTATAATTTTTGAGGGTTAAAAGTGTAAAGTTTGAATAAAATGGTAGAATTAAATAATTGGTGGGTCCAAGACTAGTCTTGAGGGATGAGTGCATTGGGTGTGTTTTGAGGGATTGTTTTTTGCTGATGTGGGGACGAGTAGGGGTATTCATCGAACCGTCAAACTGGCTAAACCAGACCAAACCGGGGTATTTGGGTTGGTTTGGACAGATTAAGTTGTTAAAGTCTGGTTCCGTGGTTTAGGTTTTTAGAAAACCGCGTTATTTGGTCCAGTTACGGTTTAAGCAAAGAAAAAACCATGAAAACCGGATCGGACCATGTGTTACTAATGACTAGATATTTTTGTATAACTTAAAGAAGAGTTATTGCCTTGTAGGATAGCAAGCAAGGATAAAATAATCAGTAACAAGTATATACATGTTTGTATGATTATCTACTTAAGAAATGGATTGTTGCTTAATATGGAGATTTGTGCGGCTTTAATGAATTCATATCCTTGTTTTAATGTAGCAGCAATATCATAGGTAAATCTCATAGGTAATCTCATACCCTGGAGAACTTGTACATGAGACTTGCATCCCATAATTGGATTTCAAAAGTCTATTTTGAAACAACACCCATATGTAATCAGAAATACGTGATTTTGCATTTTGGCAAGTAAAATGAATATTTGTGTCTACCAATGACTAGATATTCTTGTATAACCTACAATAAACCGTCAAACCGGCCAAACCGGACCGACTTAAATGGTTTGGTCTGGTCCGGTTCAACATCATATTTGGTCTGGTTTGGTTTGATATATGTTGAAACCGGGGATGCTGGTTTGGTTTCAGATTTTGACAAAACCAGACCAAATCGGTCCGTGAACACCCTAGGGACGAGTCCCTGTCATTGGGTACCCTCTAAAAAAACTCTAAGAACACAGTGTAAACTCGGCTTGCACTCCATAGTTGGTGTCACATATATTTCCTTAAACCAGATCTCCACCACCACCACAACATATTATTTCCAGATCCACCGGCAGCCACCGTGAACCACCACAATGCGAGTCACAACAACCACCCAATCACCATCCTCCCCACCCTCCCAACCAACCATCAAAGATGTCGAATCCCTCTTCCGTACAAAACCCATATCCGAGATCCGATCCATCGAAGCCCAAACCCGAACCCAAATCCACAACAAATCACAAGACCTCCGTCAACTCATCGGTAACCGTTACCGTGATCTCATCGATTCCGCTGATTCCATCATTAATATGAAATCATCTTGTTTTTCAATCTCTCAAAATATTCAATCTATTCGTAACGGTATTCTTCATTCTATATCTAATGATACTAATAATAGTAGTTCTGTTAATTATGCATCGATATCAAACCCCGCTAGAACTCGAATTTACGGTATTGCTTGTCGTGTTAAGTACATTGTAGATACACCTGAAAACATTTGGGGATGTTTAGATGAGTTTATGTTTGTTAATTCTGCGGCACGATACATTCGTGCTAAGTTAGTATATAATTGTTTAGTTAGTGATTTTGATGTTAAGACGAAAAACGTATTGTCCAAGTTTCCGTTGTTGCAACATCAGTGGCAGATAGTTGAGAGTTTTAAGGGACAGATATCGCAACGTAGTAGGGATAGGTTGTTGTTAGATGGGATTGGGATTAAGGAATATGCGGATGCGATTGCTGCTGTGGCGGTGATCGATGAGATGGACCCGAGGGAGTGTTTGAAGTTGTTGCTCGAGAGTAGGAAGACGTGTGTGGTGCAGAAGTTGAGTGGGTGTGACGGGGTTGGGGAAGACGTGATACGGGTGTTTTGTGAAGTGTTGAAGGTGATTCAAGTTAGTGTGGCGCATGTTGGGGAGTTGTTTTTGCAGGTTTTGAGTGATGCCCCGTTGTTTTATAAGACGGTGTTGGATTCTCCGCCGGTTTCTCAGTTGTTTGGTGGGATACCGAATCCTGATGAGGAGGTTAGGTTGTGGGAGGGGTTTAGGGAAAGGTTGGAGAGTGCGATGGTGATGTTGGATCGGGAGTTTGTTGGAAAGGTGTGTTTGGATTTTTTGAAGAGTTGTGGGAAGGAGATTGTTAATGAGGTTAACGGGCGGTTTTTGATTGATGTGATTGATAGTGGGCGACAGCTTGCTGCGGCTGAGAAGCTGATTAGGGAGACGATGGAAGGGAAGGATGTGTTGGGAGGGAGTTTGGAGTGGTTGAAGAGCGTTTTTGGATCCGAGATTGAGATGCCGTGGAGTAGAACACGGGAGCTTGTTTTGGGTAATGATGATGATCTTTGGGATGAGATTTTTGAAGAGGCATTTGCTAGTAGGATGAAAGCAATAATTCGTTCTGGGTTTGATGAAATGAATCATGTAGTTAATGTACATGAGTCGATTCTTACAATTGAAGAGGGTCCTGGTGGTCGAGTTGATTTCCAAGCTTTTATGAATAGGTCTCCTTTAGGTGGCGGAGTTTGGTTTATGGAGCCCACTAGCAAAAAGGTTGGTTTAGTGACTAGCCCTAAAGTTTCTTCCGAAATTAGCGATTACCAGAGCTGTTTAAATACTTACTTTGGCAATGAAGTTGGCAGAATTAGAATGGCGGTGGACAACCACTGCAAGAATGTACTCGAGGACTTGTTAAGCTTCTTGGACTCTCCAAAAGCCTCTTTGAGGTCGCGGGAACTAGCACCGTATTTGCAAAGTAAATGTTTCGAGAGTATGTCAGCCATACTTACAGAGCTGGAGAATGCGTTAGAGAGCTTGTATGCCGCATTGCAACATGGCAATCAGGAAGATGATTCACCATCTCCTGCTATAATTGTCGAGAGGTCACTTTTCATTGGAAGACTACTGTTTGCATTCCAAAAGTACTCTAGAAATATTCCTGTTATACTTGGTTCACCCAAAATGTGGGTAGATGAAAGTATGGCAGCGGTCTCTGGTAAAGTGTCACCACTTCTGAGGTATTCGAGTGAAGCATTTGATTCTGTAACTTCTGAAAACCATGGGAAGAAAGTGCTTTCATCACCTATAAGACAATTTTCACTTGCTGCTTCTGCGTTATATGCGTTCAAGGATAGTCCGAGCCCACATCTTGGTGAACTTAGAAGAACAACACAATATCTTTGTATTAAAGCTCATAACTTGTGGATAACTTGGGTTTCAGACAAGCTTTCAGCGGTCCTCTCACATAGTCTCAAAAATGATGAAAGTTTATCAACAACCACTCCATTGAGAGTAAGTGCTCGTTAATAACTTCTTTTTATTGGATCATATTTCAAGATTGTTCATTGTTTATTTTGTCATGTATTAGCAATAAGCATGCAAATCTTTAAGCTACTGTTAGTCTGTTACAGAACATTTATTCCTCAAATAGCATGCTCATTTTTTTTTATTTTTTTTTTTCTAATCTAAACGGTACTCACTTAAATAGATTCCAATCTCTATCTTGAACATAGAAATCAGATCTGGCATTCTAAATATGGTGGATATGTTTTCTTATTAACGGAACTTGTTAAGCTGTCACATATGCCTGTATACACAAGGAATTGAACATACTAACAGATGATACCTTTTGAACCAAGTTTGTTTTTTATTAGCGTGGCCCTATTTTACCTGTAGAAGTCTATGTAAATTATTGAGTAAAATGCAAGAACGGTCCCCGTGGTTTGGCGCTTTTTGCAACGGCAGTCCCTCTCTTGATTTTTTAGCAATGGTGGTCCCTGAAGACATGTTTCAGTTGCAACGGCAGTCCCTCTCTAATGGAGCCGTTAGTTAGTGTCGTTAAGTTTTCCATGTGAGTAGCACGTGAGGGGTATTAATGTCTTTTCACCTACACAAACATAGGGTGTTCAAAAGTATCTGTATCCGACTCTGTAATATGAAAACCCGATCTGATTTTATCTGAAAAGTCGGATATTCGAACTTTGGATATCCTAAATTTCGGATGCGTATAATGATTTTTGAAAATCTCGGGCATTGAAAATATCCAAGAATATCCGAAAAGTTTGGATATTGAAATTCACTATGCGAAAGTTCGAATATCCAAAAATCGGATAGCTGAAACTTGGGTATCCCCCCAAAATTTCGGATATTCAAAATTTCAGACAAAGGATTTCAATATCCGAACATATTCAAAATTTTGGATATTCGAAGTTTTCGGATATCCGAAGTATCCGAATTTTAAAAAAAAAAATATCCTAGATATTTTCGTATTGAGACTAAGTTTCAGATATTTTCGTAAAGTTTAGAATATTTTCGGATATTGAAAATAATCTTTTTCGATATTTTTTTTTTGACATTTTCGGATATTTTCGGATTTAAGAAAAAAATATTGAAAATCTTAAACTTTTTCAAAAGTCACTATCCGAATTTAAGTCTGAAATATAGGATATCCGACTTTTCGAAGAAAATCGGATCAGATTTTCGGATAACGGGTTCGCATATGGATAGTTTTGAACATCCCTAGGTTTGTGTAGGTGGAAAGACATTAATACCCCTCACGTGCTACTCTCATGGGAAACTTAACGACATTAATTAACGGATCCGTTAGAGAGGGACTGCCGTTGCAACTGAAACATGCCTTCAGGACCATCCTTGCTAAAAATTCAAGAGAGGGACTGCATTTGCAAAAACGGACAAACCACAGGGACCATTCTTGCATTTAACTCTAAATTATTCTATATTCCCCTCTTTTATATCGGGTCATCATCTAGGTTTTCATTTATTTAGTTTTTAATGGACTTCGTAAAAATGTTCCCAATCTAAATGAATTTTTTATGGACTTCATAAAAATGTTCCCAATCTAAATGAACTTTACTCTTCAGTAACCAAAATATTGGTGGTATATCAGTCATCCCTATGGCATGTTAACGTTGATCCCTATTTGGTACTAAATCTCTTTGTGGTTACTGATATACTTTTTGCAAGGGGAGAATGAAATTCAAACTAAGTTGTTGGTTCGCGGTAGGTTAATATTATATTGAACAATGAAACATGAGTTAGGCAGTTAGCTGTACGAAAAGAAACAAGTAATTGAAAGTTTAGAGCTTTAGTCAACAATGGTAGAAGACATCACATACTTTTCTGTAATCACTATCTCCATTCTCAAACGAGTGTGCTTGTGACTTAGCATGAACACACAGTTTTAAGCATGTTTACTTGACCAACTTATTGTCTGCCATAAATTTACCCTTGCGCCACTTTTCTGCAGTCCTTTCATGGTTTTAAGAGTCCCTTACATTTTCCCTTTTTTTTTTAATTTCATATGGTATTCTAGTTGACGGATGCTTGCATATGTTATAAATTGCCTAATCTAAATAGCTTTCTGTATCCTGAACAGGGCTGGGAGGAGACTATAGTTAAGCAAGAGGACTCTGCTGAGCACCCATCAGAGATCAAGATCTCTCTTCCTTCCATGCCGTCCTTGTATATCACTTCATATTTATTTCAAGCTTGTGAAGAAGTTCACCGAGTTGGGGGTCATGTACTTGACAAACCAATTTTGCAAAACTTTGCTGCACGATTGTTGGAGAAGGTATTTGCTTCAGTTTTGATTTTTTTTTTCTTTTTTTCCATTTAAGTTTTTATCAACCCCCTGAGTTTGTCATCTTATATGCTGATGTAGGTGATTGATCTTTATGAGGATTTCCTTGTCAATGACGAGGCTAGTGAAACCCGTGTGTCTGAAAAAGGGGTTCTCCAAATCTTATTGGATCTAAAGTTTGCTGCTGACATTCTGTCTGGTGGAGATCTGAGTGGAAATGAGGATGTAGTAAAAACATCAAAGACAAAACCGTCGTATAGACGGAAGCAAGATGTGCAACAACCAAAGTCGGTTATGAAAGATCGTCTTGATGGGTTGGTGAATCGCCTCTCACAAAGGCTAGACCCGATCGACTGGCTCACGTACGCATTTATTTACCTTTATTTATTTACCTTATTTTATCTGTTTTGGATAAGGTTCATAATTTGTAAATTTGATTTTTAGTTTTACTTCACAATAACTAATATTGCCTTGGTTTTACATTGCCATCGTCTAATATAGTTCCCGTATGTAGGTATGAGCCATACCTTATGGAGAATGAGAAGCAGTCTTACTTGCGGCATGCTGTCCTATTTGGTTTCTTTGTGCAGCTTCATCGGATGTACACAGATACCACACAAAAATTGCTTACAAGTTCAGAATCAAATATAATGAGATGCTCTACTGTTCCTCGTTTCAAATACCTTCCCATCAGGTTGGTCTTTGGTTCTTATGTATCTATTTACATATGTGGCTCAACAGCTTCACTCTAAATTGGCCTGTTGATGTTGAATTTGGTATGTAGTGCTCCTGTATTATCCGCGAAGGGGGCAAGCAAGTCACCTATTGCAACATCTATAGACGATGTTTCTACAAGGAGTTCTTGGAGAAATTATACCCAAGAGGAGCTCTCCCGCAATATGGATATGGATGACAATACAAGTTCAGGGGTTGCTACACCTTTCCTGAAATCTTTCATGCAGGTTAAAGCTCTTTATAATCTATACTTCTATACTTCTATACTACTATATAAAAATTATAACCCTATGTTGAAAGTTAAGAAAAATGGGACATACGAATTGACCAAACTACCCTTAATGATATAAATCACTATCAACCCTTAATATTAAATTACACCATCAGTCCCTTATATTATAAAATATCTCTACTACCCCCTTTAAGTCAAACACCTTTACATCAATTACCTACACCATCTGACGCCACCATCACCATCACCATCCGTCGCCACATTACACCGCCACATTGTGCGGGGACCATACTAGTCATGTTTTATGCTCTTTATATTCTTCTATAATATGTTGATGTTCAACTTAAATACATCAATTACAATATCATTTATCATGTGTACATAAATTTTCTTAGATGAGTGGCATATTAACAAAAAATGAAATTTAGATCAAGGTACCTGCGGATCTTTGAGAAACTTTTAATCAACTTGTACCCAATACACTGGCATCAAAAATTGCGATTTATAGGATCAGAAGTGATTAAATAGGTGGGTTGGCCCAAAACTTGTCCCCTATTCGATAACCGGTTCGTCAAATATATATACAAAGTTAATCACTTAATCTCATTCCAAATTTGCAATAGTAATCTGATTAGGGAAAAGTCATTTTTGAATAACATACTATGCATGTTTTTTCAGTTTGAGTAACTTTCTTTTCAGTAACACTCAGCAATATACTTTTCTGAAATTTCAATGTAGGTAAAAATTTACATGAGTTTTTCCACGTAAAATGAAAATTTGGGTGAAATTTCACTAATTAGGAAACATGTTAACCTCATTATTTCAATCTAGGTAACATTTTTAGAATTAAAGAAATAAAAAATAGGTTACTCAAATTAAGGAAACATTCATATTATATTAGCCCAAAATTTAATTTTCCGATTTGGTTATTTACATAGAGTTGTATTCATAAGAAACCATCAAAATTGGTGAAACCCAAGGATCTAATCTCAACCATTAGATCAACACTCATCAAGGGATGAGATTAAAGGTAAATTTACTGTTTAACTCCGGCGACTTACTGTTCAGCTCCGGCGGTCATCTCCGGCGACATCACCAATCATCATCATCTCCGGCGACATCACCAATCATCTCCGGCGACATCTCTGGTGGTCATCTTCATCTCCGGCGACATCTTTGGCGGTCATCTTCATTTCCGGCGGCGGCGACGACATCTCTGGCGATAATCAGTTCCGTTTTCCGGTGGATACGGTACGGGCGTTGCCCTCATCCGTTCTAAACTGGTTGTCACCGGACGCATATGGGAATGGTATGGATTTGATGGGCGGCGATCCAAGAGATGGTGGCGGTTTGATACGGTACGGGCTCCGCCCTTGTTGCCGGCGCCTGCGCCGGCGCCGTGGTTGTCTCGCCGGAAGAAGGAGAGGAGAGGAGAGAAGAGGATTAATCTCATTCCAAATTTGCAATAGTAATCTGATTAGGGAAAAGTCATTTTTGAATAACATACTATGCATGTTTTTTCAGTTTGAGTAACTTTCTTTTCAGTAACACTCAGCAATATACTTTTCTGAAATTTCAATGTAGGTAAAAATTTACATGAGTTTTTCCACGTAAAATGAAAATTTGGGTGAAATTTCACTAATTAGGAAACATGTTAACCTCATTATTTCAATCTAGGTAACATTTTTAGAATTAAAGAAATAAAAAATAGGTTACTCAAATTAAGGAAACATTCATATTATATTAGCCCAAAATTTAATTTTCCGATTTGGTTATTTACATAGAGTTGTATTCATAAGAAACCATCAAAATTGGTGAAACCCAAGGATCTAATCTCAACCATTAGATCAACACTCATCAAGGGATGAGATTAAAGGTAAATTTACTGTTTAACTCCGGCGACTTACTGTTCAGCTCCGGCGGTCATCTCCGGCGACATCCTCATCTCCGGCGACATCACCAATCATCTCCGGCGACATCTCTGGTGGTCATCTTCATCTCCGGCGACATCTTTGGCGGTCATCTTCATTTCCGGCGGCGGCGACGACATCTCTGGCGATAATCAGTTCCGTTTTCCGGTGGATACGGTACGGGCGTTGCCCTCATCCGTTCTAAACTGGTTGTCACCGGACGCATATGGGAATGGTATGGATTTGATGGGCGGCGATCCAAGAGATGGTGGCGGTTTGATACGGTACGGGCTCCGCCCTTGTTGCCGGCGCCGGCGCCGTGGTTGTCTCGCCGGAGAAGGAGGAGGAGGTGGTGGCGGCGGCTGTCTCGCCGGAAAAGAAGAAAGTTGTGGTGGCCGGCGGCCGTCTTGCCGGAAAAGAAAGAGAGGAGAGGAGAGAAGAGGATTAATCTCATCCATTGATGGGGATAAATCAAGGGCCAAGATTTGGTCCTTGGATTTCACCAAAAATTAAGGATTCAAATGAACAATCCTCTATTTACATATAATGATTTATGAGGATTCATGCATTGAAAGTGATTAAAGTGAATTTTCACCCGTTTTCCATCGGCCTTTTTTCTTTTTACCTAACCTGTTTGAGATGAAATGTAATCCCAATCGACACATGTGTAAGTAAACGAGACAAATTTGCTACATCTATTCATGTAAACCAATGACCTGGCGACCTGCAACTTTCCATGATTATGAACCTTCACAATAGATAGACTTTCTCATCATCGAAAGTTGCATAACATTGATTATTTCAATCTAGGTAACATTTTTAGAATTAAAGAAATAAAAAATAGGTTACTCAAATTAAGGAAACATTCATATTATATTAGCCCAAAATTTAATTTTCCGATTTGGTTATTTACATAGAGTTGTATTCATAAGAAACCATCAAAATTGGTGAAACCCAAGGATCTAATCTCAACCATTAGATCAACACTCATCAAGGGATGAGATTAAAGGTAAATTTACTGTTTAACTCCGGCGACTTACTGTTCAGCTCCGGCGGTCATCTCCGGCGACATCACCAATCATCTCCGGCGACATCTCTGGTGGTCATCTTCATCTCCGGCGACATCTTTGGCGGTCATCTTCATTTCCGGCGGCGGCGGTCATCTTCATCTCCGGCGACATCTCTGGTGGTCATCTTCATCTCCGGCGACATCTCTGGCGGTCATCTTCATCTCCGGCGACATCTCTGGTGGTCATCTTCATCTCCGGCGACATCTCTGGTGGTCATCTTCATCTCCGGCGACATCTCTGGCGGTCATCTTCATCTCCGGCGACATCTCTGGTGGTCATCTTCATCTCCGGCGACATCTCTGGCGGTCATCTTCATCTCCGGCGACATCTCTGGTGGTCATCTTCATCTCCGGCGACATCTCTGGCGGTCATCTTCATCTCCGGCGACATCTCTGGTGGTCATCTTCATCTCCGGCGACATCTCTGGCGGTCATCTTCATCTCCGGCGACATCTCTGGTGGTCATCTTCATCTCCGGCGACATCTCTGGTGGTCATCTTCATCTCCGGCGACATCTCTGGCGGTCATCTTCATCTCCGGCGACATCTCTGGTGGTCATCTTCATCTCCGGCGACATCTCTGGCGGTCATCTTCATCTCCGGCGACATCTCTGGTGGTCATCTTCATCTCCGGCGACATCTCTGGTGGTCATCTTCATCTCCGGCGACATCTCTGGTGGTCATCTTCATCTCCGGCGACATCTCTGGCGGTCATCTTCATCTCCGGCGACATCTCTGGTGGTCATCTTCATCTCCGGCGACATCTCTGGCGGTCATCTTCATCTCCGGCGACATCTCTGGTGGTCATCTTCATCTCCGGCGACATCTCTGGTGGTCATCTTCATCTCCGGCGACATCTCTGGCGGTCATCTTCATCTCCGGCGACATCTCTGGTGGTCATCTTCATCTCCGGCGACATCTCTGGCGGTCATCTTCATCTCCGGCGACATCTCTGGTGGTCATCTTCATCTCCGGCGACATCTCTGGCGGTCATCTTCATCTCCGGCGACATCTCTGGTGGTCATCTTCATCTCCGGCGACATCTCTGGCGGTCATCTTCATCTCCGGCGACATCTCTGGTGGTCATCTTCATCTCCGGCGACATCTCTGGTGGTCATCTTCATCTCCGGCGACATCTCTGGCGGTCATCTTCATCTCCGGCGACATCTCTGGTGGTCATCTTCATCTCCGGCGACATCTCTGGCGGTCATCTTCATCTCCGGCGACATCTCTGGTGGTCATCTTCATCTCCGGCGACATCTCTGGTGGTCATCTTCATCTCCGGCGACATCTCTGGTGGTCATCTTCATCTCCGGCGACATCTCTGGCGGTCATCTTCATCTCCGGCGACATCTCTGGTGGTCATCTTCATCTCCGGCGACATCTTCTGGCGGTCATCTTTATTTTCAGGTTGGTAGTAGGTTTGGAGAGAGCACACTGAAACTGGGATCCATGCTAACAGAAGGACAAGTGGGTAGGTTTGGTGACATTCTACCTGCTCAAGCAGCTGGACTTCTTTCCCAATTCACAGCCGGAAGATCAGATTACTGATTTCATTTATTCGTTCAACTGTAAAACACCACCTAGTTATCCCAAGCAAACAAGGTACAATTTGATGACCGAAATTGCTAAAAGATGGGTATTAAAGTGCCAAGTTACTGCCAGCATGGACTACACACAAGGTGATGTCAACGAGCATATATTGGTATGTCCATCCCCAAAAGATGCAAGGAAACTTTTGATAAGGTTTATAGGATTAAGTTTTTGCATTTGTGAATGTAAATTTTGGGAGCATTATGCTTAAATGAGGTGAACGGTGAACTTATAATTCATGTGTTATGGAAGAGACCAGTACAGGGGAAGGGAGGTGTGTACATTGTGTCGGGTTTATTTTTATAGGAATATTGTTATTGAATGTAGGAGTATCGCGAGGATATGATTCTAGTTTAATAACTCTAAGAGGCACATGTCGTCTCCATATATTGTCTTAGTTGTCTTACGTTAAGTATGGTTTTCTTTCAACTAATCTAGTGAACACTAGAAGACAACTAATGGGCACACATTGAGAGGAAGATATTGGGAACAACCTTTAATAAACGGGAAATGATGTATCCTCTTAAAAGTTACATGATAAGTGTAATTTACTAATTTTCTTTCTTAATTTATTCTTTGATTTTGGTATTATTATCAAATTGTTAGTAGGATTATTATTAGGGAGATATATATATTTACCTTAAAAAAAACTTGAAGTTGAATTACCTACCTCTCAAATCACTCATAATGGTAGAATACGGCAGCATCATTAACCAAATTTATATTGTACTTGCTTTCAAATTGACCACAGGTAAACTTAAAGTTATATAGCAGAACATCTTTAACAATCCTAACCTTCATTCTTTTGCAAGTTTAAGATCTGCCATATGCAGGCGATGTATGTTATAAAATGTAGAGAACAAGAAATGAGTGAACAAAGATGGCATGTTAGAACATGAACTGAGTTGATAAAGATGGCACGAAGCTACCAAACCAAGTTATGGGAACAATATCTCAATGAACGCATTATACAGCGCAGTTAACATACATGACCGATATGATCTCATACAGAATCATTTGATGACACAAATATTGGAATCTTAAAATACAGTGTCAGTTACAACATACCATTTCATTAACTTTAACATCCAATCAAATGAACTACATCAGTAAAAGGGTTTTGCTCCCATTTAATTCAAATTCAAAAGAAATTAAAAGAGAGAAATCACAATAACTTATTACAATAAGCTTTCTATTTATAGTAATATGCATAAATGATACTCTTGATTAATTTTTTGGTATAGTTACTTTTGGGTGCACATTCCTCTTCCTTTCATTACATGCCTCCTTAGCCCTGGAATGTGAACATTGGAGATGTAATCTCTCCAATCTATTTTGCCCACGTCAAATCCGAATGTTCTTTTTTCTTCTTCAGACATCATTTCCATTAGTTTTTGGGTGTTACTGTTATCAAACCTGCAAAACAGAACGAAAAAAGAAAGTTTTTCAAGGAGATATCAAGCTTGCATCTTTTTAGCAGAATGAAGTCTTTTATGTGTGTGGGTTATACACAAGTTAGACATCTATCAATGACACTAGCGATTAAAAAGAACACATTGTCTCGATTAGGCCAAAAATACCAAATTGGACATGTGCAGTCATCCAGTCTACCGAAATTCGACTCAAAAGACTGTTGGGTTATATAACAATTTATCAAATCAAATCACAAAGCACGCAGCGGAAAATAATCTATGTAGTTAATTAATTAACCAAGAATAGAAACGTGTACCTTTGATTTGGAGGAAAATAAAGTAAGAAAACTTTATGAGGATTTAAAATAAATCCCTCTACGTTTGCACACACGACACGTGAATGCACGTATGCTAGTACTTGATCACGAACCGCAACGTTTGCTTTATCTCTTGATTTTGTCAAACAACTAAACCGAAAATCCCTTTGTTCTTGGGAGAGTTTCGGCCGTAGGTTAAGAGGAGGAAGGAGGAGAAGTGATGAGGGCTTTTTCTATTCCCTTTTTATATCCAAAACCCTTTTCGTATTTGACATAGATTAGGATTCGTTATTAGATATATACTAGGATTAGTCTATAAGAAACCAAGTTAAACTCAATGAGTTAAAACTCATTAGTTAAAAACCGGCCCCCTTTAGTTTATAATTAGGAAACTTCTAGAATCTCCTAATTACAAATTAAGCCTTCCTTAACTAACGCCGTTAACTAGTAACCGTTAGTTTTTAACGACCACTCGTTAATTGAAATCGTGATCATATTAATTAAATACATTAAATATATTAATTAATATTAAATACATTTGTGTCGAGACGTGTGACCCCGTAGGCTTAAATCATTTTTGGACATACGTTCATTTCTACGTGATCATATACTAACAGCTCCCACTTGAGCTCGTAACAAATGAAGGTAATAACATTGGTTAGCGTCTAGCAACACGCCAATGCTCCCAGAAATATTTAAGTATAGTTTCTTAAAGTATATTTAAATGGTTGAGGCATTTATTATCCCTTTGTTCAAATACCGTGTTAAACATGAATACGGATCAATGTCATTTCATGATTTAACGATTCTGTTTCTCATTCCATAACTAATTAGAGATTACCAAATATAATCGAGAACCATCTGGATTTATTTGGGCACGGCCATGCAAACATCTTAATTAGTCCTAATGAGGGCGCCAATGGTATCATACTTCAACTTTTAAGTTGAAGGAACAAATCCTGTATTGACTACACGTGTCAGTCATCATACTTCAATACACTTTCTGAAAATAGCCCTTTATGTACTCCCTTATTCAGGAGAGTTAGAACTATATCAAGTAAGTGCAATCCATACATGCTGACCTGCTTGTATCTCAAGTCAAAGGATCAATAAAGTAACCATTTACGAATTTCACTTAATGACGTTGATCCATAAAGTGATGAATTCGTTAGTGGGGTAGTCCGATATGCATCAGCTATGGATATCATGCGAGTTTGGTGGGACCATCCATTATATATTCCAAGAATATAACCAATCGCTCAGATTTGTCTTAATTTAATTATATTCCCATATAATTAATCGACAATGGACAATTTAGAATATTTATTAAAATATTCAAGGATTTAACATGCAAATATAGGATACAATTAATATTAAATGAAATCAAACATATCAAGTACTTTATTTCATTATCAAAAATATAAATTGTTTAACATCCCTTATCCAAATACCGAAACAACAGATTTACATGAAATAATTAGCTAATTTAAGTCCTATGCCATCGGCATGCCTTTCAAGCTTGGGCCTAGACAAAGCTTTTGTGAAAGGATCAGCTAAGTTAAAATCTGTGTGAACTTTGAGTAATTTGATTTCACCTAGTTCGATCCGTTCACGAACATAGTGATATCGTCTAGCATAATGTCTGGCACCTTTCTGAACTCCGGGTTCGTTGGCAATGATTAATGCACCAGTATTATCACAGTACATATCAGTGGGTAAGTCACTTGAGGGGATCACGTCAAGCCCGCTAATGAACTTCCTTATCCAGACTGCTTCCATTGCGGCTTCTGAGGCGGCAATGTACTCAGACTCTGTTGCAGACATGGCAACTGTTTTTTGCTTGCTGCTTTTCCAATCCACAGCACCTCCGTTAAGAACGAAGACGAATCCTGACTGAGACTTCGTGTCATCTTTATCAGTTTGAAATCCAGCATCACAGTATCCGGTCACTTTGAGCTCCAAGTCTGGATTTCCTCCATACACCAAAAACATATCTTTAGTAGCCCGTAGGTACTTCAGAATGCTCTTAACAGCAGTCCAGTGACTTTCACCTGGATTCTGTTGATATCGGCTAACGATGTTTTGCGCGAACGCCACATCGGGTCTAGTGCATCTAACCGCATACATAATAGATCCCACAGCCGAAGCATAAGGGACTCTTCGCATACGCTCCACCTCATTAGGGTAGTAGCACCCTGTTTGACAGATAAACTAAGTCCTTCTTGCATAGGTGTAAACCCACGCTTAGAATTCTCCATCTTGAATCGCTTCAAGACCTTATCAATATAAGCACTTTGACTTAGTCCAATTAATCGCTTTGATCTATCTCGGTAGATCTTGATTCCAAGAATAAATGTCGCTTCTCCTAAATCTTTCATGGCAAAACACTTTCCAAGATGGGATTTTACATCTTGCAACATCGGAATGTGTTTTCCTATGATCAATATGTCATCAACATACAAGACAAGGAAAGTAACATTACTCCCACTAGCTTTGCGATATACACATGGCTCATCGGGGTTTTGAACGAAACCAAACTTTTTGATTTCTTCATCAAACCTCTTGTTCCAACTTCTTGATGCTTGCTTTAGTCCATAAATGGACCTTTGAAGCTTGCATACTTTGTTGGGATGTTTTGGATCAATAAAACCTTCAGGTTGATCCATATAGACTTCTTCATCCAAGTAACCATTTAAGAAAGCAGTCTTAACATCCATTTGCCATATCTCAAAGTCATAGTACGCAGCTATGGCTAAGAGAATCCTAATAGCTCTAATGTCCGCAACTGGAGAAAAGGTCTCATCATAGTCAACACCGAAACGTTGAGTATAACCTTTCGCCACGAGACGAGCTTTATAGGTGTGTACATTTCCATCCATGTCCGTCTTCTTCTTGAAGATCCACTTACACCCAACAGTTTGAGCATTTTGTGGAAGATCAACCAAGCTCCAGACTTGATTGTCTTTCATGGATTTCATTTCCACCTTCGTAGCTTCAAGCCATTTTTCAGATTCCGGATCTGATAATGCAGCTTTGAAATTCGGAGGCTCATCGAGATCTCCTAAAACGTTTTCTTCTACCATCAGACATAATCTGTCAGTAGGACGTCTTGTCCTTTCGGACCTACGAAGTAGAATCGCTTCATCATCATCGACTTGAGGTTCATCACTTTGAACATTTCCCCCCCCAAGTTGATGATTGCTAGGAGCTTCAGAAGGTGACACATCTTCCACTTGAATCTCATCAAGTTCTACAATCCTCCCACTGTTCTCTGGAACTAATTTCTTTTCAAAGAATTCAGCATATCGAGCAACGCGAACAGTGTTTTTGACGGGATCATAGAAGTCGTAACCCATCGTTTCCTTAGGGTATCCGACAAAGATGCACTTAGTAGTTCTGGGTTCAAGTTTGTCAGGCGTATCGCGCTTCACAAGTGCCTCACATCCCCAGACTCTTAAGTAAGACAGATTAGGAACATTTCCATGCCATAATTCATATGGTGTCTTGTCAACCTTCTTGGTTGGAACCATATTGAGAATGCGTACAGCAGTCTCAAGAGCATAATCCCAAAACGAAAATGGGAGAGTCGTAAGGCTCATCATAGATCTCACCATGTCTAGCAAGGTTCGATTTCTCCTTTCAGACACTCCATTATGTTGAGGAGTGTATGGAGGAGTAAGCTGTTGGACAATTCCACACGCTTTCAGATAATCCTTAAACTCTTGGCTTAAGTATTCACCACCTCGATCCGAACGAAGAATCTTGATGGTCTTTCCGAGTTGATTTTCTACTTCATTTTTAAACTCTTTGAATGTTTCAAACACTTCATGTTTATGTTTAAGCAAGTAAACATAACCATAACGACTGAAATCATCCGTAAAAGTTATGAAGTAGCTAGCTCCTTTTCTTGACACATGTCTAAATGGGCCGCAAACATCGGTATGAATGAGTCCAAGAAGATCTTTAGCCCTCTCCGGTTTATACGAAAAAGGTTTTCTCGTCATTTTTCCGGAAACACATGACTCGCATTTATCAAATGATTCATCATTTAATTGTAAGATCCCTTCACGTTGAAGTCTTTCAATGCGATTTTTGCCAATGTGTCCAAGACGACAGTGCCACAGATAAGTAGAGTCCAAGTTAGTCTTGGCTCTTTTGCTAACATTATACATTGAATTATTTGAATCACAACCACGCATATCAATTTCATAAATACCATCACAAGCAATAGCATCAAAATAATGAACATTATTTTTAGAAACTGAAATGCCATAATCATTAAAAACATTAATGAAACCGTTGTCTTTCAACAAAGAAACTGAAACTACACCTCTAGTGATAGAAGGTGCATAATGACAATTGTCTAAAACAATAATTAAACCGGAAGGAAGAATTAAATGATATTCTCCAATAGCTTCAACAGGTGCTGGTAGACCATTGCCCACGAACAGCTGCAAAGCTCCGGGCTTCAGCTTCCTCCTTTTCCTAAGTGCCTGTAATTCATTACAGATATGAGTTCCACAGCCAGTGTCATAAACCCATGATTTACGCTTAGTAAAGGAAAATAATTCAATGGTGAAGATACCTGAAGTACTAGCAACGCTTGCTTGCTTCTTCTTCACATTCAACTCGGCAAGATACTTGGGACAGTTCCTCTTCCAGTGCCCGACTTCATTACAATGATGACAGGTCTGGTCTTTAGCCGGATGCTCTTTCTTAGCCGGAGGGGTTTTCTTTGGTTTGGGGGAATAAGCAGCTTGCTTACCCTTGCCTTTACCATCAAACTTGCCTTTAGCTTGGTGCGATTTCTTAGCTTTCTGGATCCGACCCCCCTTAATCATAAGGACATTTGGGTCATTGGCCTTCTTTGGAATCGTCTTCTCATATTCAATGAGCATAGCATGAAGTTCATTGACGCTTTTTTTCATAGAGTGCATGGTATAGTTTTGCACAAAACCCTCATATTCCTTCGTAAGGGATTTGAGAATCATGCCAACTTTTACCTCTTTATGATAAGCGTACTCCATCGAATCCAATTTGTCAAAAATGCTCTTCATCTTGAGCACATGACTGCTAACCGATTTGCCAGATTCAAGTTTCATGTCATGAAGTTCCACGACTAAGTCGAACAGTTCCACTCCAGCTTGTTTTTCATACAAGGATTTAAGTTCTGTGATCATATCATATGGAGTGTAGAGTTCGAATTGTTTTTGAAGCTCGGGAGACATGCTCGCAAGCATCAAACAACAAACTTCATTGAATCTAGTGTACTGAATCCTATATTCAGCTTTTCAGCTGCTGTGGATTCAGCACTTGGTTCGGTTGGCCATTGCCTTTCAATGACATCCATGCGTTCCTCAACTCTTAGAACAATTCTCAGTTGACGATACCAGTCATTGAAATTTGATCCATTAAGCTTTTCTCTTTCAAACATTTGCCGAAAAGCATTGGTGTTTGTGGAAGGATTCATTGCCATCTACAAAACAGATTAAGTTCAAAAATCAGTATTTTCGATAATAAATCCTTAAGAAATCAATTACCCAATGTTTATCAAATAAACAATTAATTTCATTAAGGCTAGGATCCAATTGACATACAATCATTTCATCAGTTGATCTGCTAGAAATGATTGCACTCAAAAGGTAAGTGACGAGCAGTAATTGCATTTCATGTGCAATTCCTAGTAAGAATGGGACCTACAAATCACACTTGATTCATCAAGTGATTTGTAGTCATGTTTTGTCCCATCTTTTGCCACGGGTCAAGGTCTCACCGCTTAACTCGCTTTAAGTCGTCCAACCAAGAACGCGCAAATTTGTCCACCACTGTGTACCAGTGAGTGGGATTTGCCATGCAACTGCCATTTCACCACTGTGTACCAGTGAGTGGGATTTGCCATGCAACTGCCATTTCACCACTGTGTACCAGTGAGTAAAACAACAGCCACAAGTGTCCTTTACGAGTTGGGTGGCAATGACTTAAGTTTATTGGGTCAATCAATTTGATGTGTGATCAAAAAGTTATGTTTGAAGATTCATGCATATCTTCTAAACATAATATGTTTATAAAACTCATTTTTATTGCCTTTAAATACAAAAGAGCTCGGTAGCTCCATTCGAACGCACAAAGAAGCGCAAGGGCAAAGGTATGCGATAAACGCGATTTAAAAACCCGCCCTTTTAGGAGGCTAGCGCACTCCGACTTATACCTCTCTTAGAGTTTGTTCAAATGGGTGAGCCGGTGTATCTTTTGATTTTAGGGCACCAATTTTATAAACAAAATCTTATTTCGATATATTTAGTCAAGTTTATTTTTCCAAAAACAATTTTGCATACAATTTTCATAAAAAGGCAAAATTAAACCTACTAAATTTACAACTTAACAATTAAGGTAATCAACCTAATTTGGTCACTATGGTATAAGATTGGCTCCTCTTTCACATGGAAAGAGACCACATACATCAAGTTGCCTTGATTGCGTAAGCCAAAATATCTATAACAAATTTATCTACCATAAAACAGGATGCTGATCTGGAAAATCCAGCAGCTTCACGACCAAATCTGGCCCTGATGAAGGCCGAACTGGGCTTAGCACAAAACATAAAAGTTGTAGCCCTATGAGTCAAGCATCTACTGTAAAGATTTCAGCTTCCAACTCCTTACGGTTAATTAGTTATGATTTTTTTAGTGAACTGGTGTCAAACAGAAACTTTCACAAAACATAATCACATTGTCACACAATTAATTATTCAATTATCTAGCATAATTAACCCTTATGATCAAGATTTCATATCAATATATCTAAGTAATAATCATGAATAATTTGCATGAAAAATTCATGATTATTACTTCTATTTAACAATTAAATAATTAAAAGTACACCATATATACATGCAATTTATCACATAAACATGTAATTAATCAAAACTTGGATTAGGAACCCTAAAAAAACAATTTTTTTTTTTTTATTTTCTGGAAAATTTCGAACTATATATATATTAATAATATAGATATTATTTGTTTCTTATTTAAATAATGTAATTAAATTACAAAAACAATTTAAATTTATATATATATATATATCCGAAAATTTGAAGATCAAGACCCTAACCCCCCTTCAAGTTTTGATTTAATTGGTAATTAAAAACATACATAGTAGGCTCGTGATACCACTGTTTGGTTATATAACAATTTATCAAATCAAATCACAAAGCACGCAGCGGAAAATAATCTATGTAGTTAATTAATTAACCAAGAATAGAAACGTGTACCTTTGATTTGGAGGAAAATAAAGTAAGAAAACTTTATGAGGATTTAAAATAAATCCCTCTACGTTTGCACACACGACACGTGAATGCACGTATGCTAGTACTTGATCACGAACCGCAACGTTTGCTTTATCTCTTGATTTTGTCAAACAACTAAACCGAAAATCCCTTTGTTCTTGGGAGAGTTTCGGCCGTAGGTTAAGAGGAGGAAGGAGGAGAAGTGATGAGGGCTTTTTCTATTCCCTTTTTATATCCAAAACCCTTTTCGTATTTGACATAGATTAGGATTCGTTATTAGATATATACTAGGATTAGTCTATAAGAAACCAAGTTAAACTCAATGAGTTAAAACTCATTAGTTAAAAACCGGCCCCCTTTAGTTTATAATTAGGAAACTTCTAGAATCTCCTAATTACAAATTAAGCCTTCCTTAACTAACGCCGTTAACTAGTAACCGTTAGTTTTTAACGACCACTCGTTAATTGAAATCGTGATCATATTAATTAAATACATTAAATATATTAATTAATATTAAATACATTTGTGTCGAGACGTGTGACCCCGTAGGCTTAAATCATTTTTGGACATACGTTCATTTCTACGTGATCATATACTAACAGCTCCCACTTGAGCTCGTAACAAATGAAGGTAATAACATTGGTTAGCGTCTAGCAACACGCCAATGCTCCCAGAAATATTTAAGTATAGTTTCTTAAAGTATATTTAAATGGTTGAGGCATTTATTATCCCTTTGTTCAAATACCGTGTTTTCGATATTTTTTTTTGACATTTTCGGATATTTTCGGATTTAAGAAAAAAATATTGAAAATCTTAAACTTTTTCAAAAGTCACTATCCGAATTTAAGTCTGAAATATAGGATATCCGACTTTTCGAAGAAAATCGGATCAGATTTTCGGATAACGGGTTCGCATATGGATAGTTTTGAACATCCCTAGGTTTGTGTAGGTGGAAAGACATTAATACCCCTCACGTGCTACTCTCATGGGAAACTTAACGACATTAATTAACGGATCCGTTAGAGAGGGACTGCCGTTGCAACTGAAACATGCCTTCAGGACCATCCTTGCTAAAAATTCAAGAGAGGGACTGCATTTGCAAAAACGGACAAACCACAGGGACCATTCTTGCATTTAACTCTAAATTATTCTATATTCCCCTCTTTTATATCGGGTCATCATCTAGGTTTTCATTTATTTAGTTTTTAATGGACTTCGTAAAAATGTTCCCAATCTAAATGAATTTTTTATGGACTTCATAAAAATGTTCCCAATCTAAATGAACTTTACTCTTCAGTAACCAAAATATTGGTGGTATATCAGTCATCCCTATGGCATGTTAACGTTGATCCCTATTTGGTACTAAATCTCTTTGTGGTTACTGATATACTTTTTGCAAGGGGAGAATGAAATTCAAACTAAGTTGTTGGTTCGCGGTAGGTTAATATTATATTGAACAATGAAACATGAGTTAGGCAGTTAGCTGTACGAAAAGAAACAAGTAATTGAAAGTTTAGAGCTTTAGTCAACAATGGTAGAAGACATCACATACTTTTCTGTAATCACTATCTCCATTCTCAAACGAGTGTGCTTGTGACTTAGCATGAACACACAGTTTTAAGCATGTTTACTTGACCAACTTATTGTCTGCCATAAATTTACCCTTGCGCCACTTTTCTGCAGTCCTTTCATGGTTTTAAGAGTCCCTTACATTTTCCCTTTTTTTTTTAATTTCATATGGTATTCTAGTTGACGGATGCTTGCATATGTTATAAATTGCCTAATCTAAATAGCTTTCTGTATCCTGAACAGGGCTGGGAGGAGACTATAGTTAAGCAAGAGGACTCTGCTGAGCACCCATCAGAGATCAAGATCTCTCTTCCTTCCATGCCGTCCTTGTATATCACTTCATATTTATTTCAAGCTTGTGAAGAAGTTCACCGAGTTGGGGGTCATGTACTTGACAAACCAATTTTGCAAAACTTTGCTGCACGATTGTTGGAGAAGGTATTTGCTTCAGTTTTGATTTTTTTTTTCTTTTTTTCCATTTAAGTTTTTATCAACCCCCTGAGTTTGTCATCTTATATGCTGATGTAGGTGATTGATCTTTATGAGGATTTCCTTGTCAATGACGAGGCTAGTGAAACCCGTGTGTCTGAAAAAGGGGTTCTCCAAATCTTATTGGATCTAAAGTTTGCTGCTGACATTCTGTCTGGTGGAGATCTGAGTGGAAATGAGGATGTAGTAAAAACATCAAAGACAAAACCGTCGTATAGACGGAAGCAAGATGTGCAACAACCAAAGTCGGTTATGAAAGATCGTCTTGATGGGTTGGTGAATCGCCTCTCACAAAGGCTAGACCCGATCGACTGGCTCACGTACGCATTTATTTACCTTTATTTATTTACCTTATTTTATCTGTTTTGGATAAGGTTCATAATTTGTAAATTTGATTTTTAGTTTTACTTCACAATAACTAATATTGCCTTGGTTTTACATTGCCATCGTCTAATATAGTTCCCGTATGTAGGTATGAGCCATACCTTATGGAGAATGAGAAGCAGTCTTACTTGCGGCATGCTGTCCTATTTGGTTTCTTTGTGCAGCTTCATCGGATGTACACAGATACCACACAAAAATTGCTTACAAGTTCAGAATCAAATATAATGAGATGCTCTACTGTTCCTCGTTTCAAATACCTTCCCATCAGGTTGGTCTTTGGTTCTTATGTATCTATTTACATATGTGGCTCAACAGCTTCACTCTAAATTGGCCTGTTGATGTTGAATTTGGTATGTAGTGCTCCTGTATTATCCGCGAAGGGGGCAAGCAAGTCACCTATTGCAACATCTATAGACGATGTTTCTACAAGGAGTTCTTGGAGAAATTATACCCAAGAGGAGCTCTCCCGCAATATGGATATGGATGACAATACAAGTTCAGGGGTTGCTACACCTTTCCTGAAATCTTTCATGCAGGTTAAAGCTCTTTATAATCTATACTTCTATACTTCTATACTTCTATACTACTATATAAAAATTATAACCCTATGTTGAAAGTTAAGAAAAATGGGACATACGAATTGACCAAACTACCCTTAATGATATAAATCACTATCAACCCTTAATATTAAATTACACCATCAGTCCCTTATATTATAAAATATCTCTACTACCCCCTTTAAGTCAAACACCTTTACATCAATTACCTACACCATCTGACGCCACCATCACCATCACCATCCGTCGCCACATTACACCGCCACATTGTGCGGGGACCATACTAGTCATGTTTTATGCTCTTTATATTCTTCTATAATATGTTGATGTTCAACTTAAATACATCAATTACAATATCATTTATCATGTGTACATAAATTTTCTTAGATGAGTGGCATATTAACAAAAAATGAAATTTAGATCAAGGTACCTGCGGATCTTTGAGAAACTTTTAATCAACTTGTACCCAATACACTGGCATCAAAAATTGCGATTTATAGGATCAGAAGTGATTAAATAGGTGGGTTGGCCCAAAACTTGTCCCCTATTCGATAACCGGTTCGTCAAATATATATACAAAGTTAATCACTTAATCTCATTCCAAATTTGCAATAGTAATCTGATTAGGGAAAAGTCATTTTTGAATAACATACTATGCATGTTTTTTCAGTTTGAGTAACTTTCTTTTCAGTAACACTCAGCAATATACTTTTCTGAAATTTCAATGTAGGTAAAAATTTACATGAGTTTTTCCACGTAAAATGAAAATTTGGGTGAAATTTCACTAATTAGGAAACATGTTAACCTCATTATTTCAATCTAGGTAACATTTTTAGAATTAAAGAAATAAAAAATAGGTTACTCAAATTAAGGAAACATTCATATTATATTAGCCCAAAATTTAATTTTCCGATTTGGTTATTTACATAGAGTTGTATTCATAAGAAACCATCAAAATTGGTGAAACCCAAGGATCTAATCTCAACCATTAGATCAACACTCATCAAGGGATGAGATTAAAGGTAAATTTACTGTTTAACTCCGGCGACTTACTGTTCAGCTCCGGCGGTCATCTCCGGCGACATCACCAATCATCTCCGGCGACATCTCTGGCATTCATCTTCATCTCCGGCGGTCATCTCCGGCGACATCACCAATCATCTCCGGCGACATCTCTGGTGGTCATCTTCATCTCCGGCGACATCTTATCTCCGGCGACATCACCAATCATCTCCGGCGACATCTCTGGTGGTCATCTTCATCTCCGGCGACATCACTCATCTCCGGCGGTCTCATCTCCGGCGACATCACCAATCATCTCCGGCGACATCTCTGGTGGTCATCTTCATCTCCGGCGATCTCATCTCCGGCGACATCACCAATCATCTCCGGCGACATCTCTGGTGGTCATCTTCATCTCCGGCGACATCTCATCTCCGGCGACATCTTCATCTCCGGCGCCATCATCTCCGACGACATCTCGGCGATAATCAGTTCCGTTTTCCGGTGGATACGGTACGGGCGTTGCCCTCATCCGTTCTAAACTGGTTGTCACCGGACGCATATGGGAATGGTATGGATTTGATGGGCGGCGATCCAAGAGATGGTGGCGGTTTGATACGGTACGGGCGTTGCCCTCATCCGTTCTAAACTGGTTGTCACCGGACGCATATGGGAATGGTATGGATTTGATGGGCGGCGATCCAAGAGATGGTGGCGGTTTGATACGGTACGGGCGTTGCCCTCATCCGTTCTAAACTGGTTGTCACCGGACGCATATGGGAATGGTATGGATTTGATGGGCGGCGATCCAAGAGATGGTGGCGGTTTGATACGGTACGGGCGTTGCCCTCATCCGTTCTAAACTGGTTGTCACCGGACGCATATGGGAATGGTATGGATTTGATGGGCGGCGATCCAAGAGATGGTGGCGGTTTGATACGGTACGGGCGTTGCCCTCATCCGTTCTAAACTGGTTGTCACCGGACGCATATGGGAATGGTATGGATTTGATGGGCGGCGATCCAAGAGATGGTGGCGGTTTGATACGGTACGGGCGTTGCCCTCATCCGTTCTAAACTGGTTGTCACCGGACGCATATGGGAATGGTATGGATTTGATGGGCGGCGATCCAAGAGATGGTGGCGGTTTGATACGGTACGGGCGTTGCCCTCATCCGTTCTAAACTGGTTGTCACCGGACGCATATGGGAATGGTATGGATTTGATGGGCGGCGATCCAAGAGATGGTGGCGGTTTGATACGGTACGGGCGTTGCCCTCATCCGTTCTAAACTGGTTGTCACCGGACGCATATGGGAATGGTATGGATTTGATGGGCGGCGATCCAAGAGATGGTGGCGGTTTGATACGGTACGGGCTCCGCCCTTGTTGCCGGGCGCCGGCGCCGTGGTTGTCTCGCCGGAGAAGGAGGAGGAGGTGGTGGCGGCGGCTGTCTCGCCGGAAAAGAAGAAAGTTGTGGTGGCCGGCGGCCGTCTTGCCGGAAAAGAAAGAGAGGAGAGGAGAGAAGAGGATTAATCTCATCCATTGATGGGGATAAATCAAGGGCCAAGATTTGGTCCTTGGATTTCACCAAAAATTAAGGATTCAAATGAACAATCCTCTATTTACATATAATGATTTATGAGGATTCATGCATTGAAAGTGATTAAAGTGAATTTTCACCCGTTTTCCGTCGGCCTTTTTTCTTTTTACCTAACCTGTTTGAGATGAAATGTAATCCCAATCGACACATGTGTAAGTAAACGAGACAAATTTGCTACATCTATTCATGTAAACCAATGACCTGGCGACCTGCAACTTTCCATGATTATGAACCTTCACAATAGATAGACTTTCTCATCATCGAAAGTTGCATAACATTGATTATTTCATCTGATTGGATTAAGGTTTCAGGTTTTTGGTGTTCTTTCATAATCCCACATCGAAAATGTGAGCAATATTTAATAAGAGTGGTTAATTTTATTTTCAGGTTGGTAGTAGGTTTGGAGAGAGCACACTGAAACTGGGATCCATGCTAACAGAAGGACAAGTGGGTAGGTTTGGTGACATTCTACCTGCTCAAGCAGCTGGACTTCTTTCCCAATTCACAGCCGGAAGATCAGATTACTGATTTCATTTATTCGTTCAACTGTAAAACACCACCTAGTTATCCCAAGCAAACAAGGTACAATTTGATGACCGAAATTGCTAAAAGATGGGTATTAAAGTGCCAAGTTACTGCCAGCATGGACTACACACAAGGTGATGTCAACGAGCATATATTGGTATGTCCATCCCCAAAAGATGCAAGGAAACTTTTGATAAGGTTTATAGGATTAAGTTTTTGCATTTGTGAATGTAAATTTTGGGAGCATTATGCTTAAATGAGGTGAACGGTGAACTTATAATTCATGTGTTATGGAAGAGACCAGTACAGGGGAAGGGAGGTGTGTACATTGTGTCGGGTTTATTTTTATAGGAATATTGTTATTGAATGTAGGAGTATCGCGAGGATATGATTCTAGTTTAATAACTCTAAGAGGCACATGTCGTCTCCATATATTGTCTTAGTTGTCTTACGTTAAGTATGGTTTTCTTTCAACTAATCTAGTGAACACTAGAAGACAACTAATGGGCACACATTGAGAGGAAGATATTGGGAACAACCTTTAATAAACGGGAAATGATGTATCCTCTTAAAAGTTACATGATAAGTGTAATTTACTAATTTTCTTTCTTAATTTATTCTTTGATTTTGGTATTATTATCAAATTGTTAGTAGGATTATTATTAGGGAGATATATATATTTACCTTAAAAAAAACTTGAAGTTGAATTACCTACCTCTCAAATCACTCATAATGGTAGAATACGGCAGCATCATTAACCAAATTTATATTGTACTTGCTTTCAAATTGACCACAGGTAAACTTAAAGTTATATAGCAGAACATCTTTAACAATCCTAACCTTCATTCTTTTGCAAGTTTAAGATCTGCCATATGCAGGCGATGTATGTTATAAAATGTAGAGAACAAGAAATGAGTGAACAAAGATGGCATGTTAGAACATGAACTGAGTTGATAAAGATGGCACGAAGCTACCAAACCAAGTTATGGGAACAATATCTCAATGAACGCATTATACAGCGCAGTTAACATACATGACCGATATGATCTCATACAGAATCATTTGATGACACAAATATTGGAATCTTAAAATACAGTGTCAGTTACAACATACCATTTCATTAACTTTAACATCCAATCAAATGAACTACATCAGTAAAAGGGTTTTGCTCCCATTTAATTCAAATTCAAAAGAAATTAAAAGAGAGAAATCACAATAACTTATTACAATAAGCTTTCTATTTATAGTAATATGCATAAATGATACTCTTGATTAATTTTTTGGTATAGTTACTTTTGGGTGCACATTCCTCTTCCTTTCATTACATGCCTCCTTAGCCCTGGAATGTGAACATTGGAGATGTAATCTCTCCAATCTATTTTGCCCACGTCAAATCCGAATGTTCTTTTTTCTTCTTCAGACATCATTTCCATTAGTTTTTGGGTGTTACTGTTATCAAACCTGCAAAACAGAACGAAAAAAGAAAGTTTTTCAAGGAGATATCAAGCTTGCATCTTTTTAGCAGAATGAAGTCTTTTATGTGTGTGGGTTATACACAAGTTAGACATCTATCAATGACACTAGCGATTAAAAAGAACACATTGTCTCGATTAGGCCAAAAATACCAAATTGGACAGGTGCAGTCATCCAGTCTACCGAAATTCGACTCAAAAGACCCCATTTTTTTGAAACAAAATATGGATGCACATTTCTGTGAGATTCATTGACAGTGTAGTTTACCTTATAGAACACCATTGATATGAATCAAAGTGCAAAAAAATATAGTAGGGACTTAAAGTTTAAAAGTGTAGATTCAGTTTGGGCTTAATATGTTACCTTCCACCATAAAATGTGTATGGTTCATATATATTGGCCAAATACTTTGCTTGCTCCACTGATTTCTTGCAAATATTTTCCAGTTTAAGTGAATACTTCCCTTTGTTTGTAGAACTCGAATTATTTAATCCGCTTCTATTGACTGCATCTTTCCATATATGAGCAGAAAATTCTTCCATGGACCGATAAAGTTGGCATGTTAGAACATGAACTGAGTTGATAAAGATGGCACGAAGCTACCAAACCAAGTTATGGGAACAATATCTCAATGAACGCATTATACAGCGCAGTTAACATACATGACCGATATGATCTCATACAGAATCATTTGATGACACAAATATTGGAATCTTAAAATACAGTGTCAGTTACAACATACCATTTCATTAACTTTAACATCCAATCAAATGAACTACATCAGTAAAAGGGTTTTGCTCCCATTTAATTCAAATTCAAAAGAAATTAAAAGAGAGAAATCACAATAACTTATTACAATAAGCTTTCTATTTATAGTAATATGCATAAATGATACTCTTGATTAATTTTTTGGTATAGTTACTTTTGGGTGCACATTCCTCTTCCTTTCATTACATGCCTCCTTAGCCCTGGAATGTGAACATTGGAGATGTAATCTCTCCAATCTATTTTGCCCACGTCAAATCCGAATGTTCTTTTTTCTTCTTCAGACATCATTTCCATTAGTTTTTGGGTGTTACTGTTATCAAACCTGCAAAACAGAACGAAAAAAGAAAGTTTTTCAAGGAGATATCAAGCTTGCATCTTTTTAGCAGAATGAAGTCTTTTATGTGTGTGGGTTATACACAAGTTAGACATCTATCAATGACACTAGCGATTAAAAAGAACACATTGTCTCGATTAGGCCAAAAATACCAAATTGGACATGTGCAGTCATCCAGTCTACCGAAATTCGACTCAAAAGACCCCATTTTTTTGAAACAAAATATGGATGCACATTTCTGTGAGATTCATTGACAGTGTAGTTTACCTTATAGAACACCATTGATATGAATCAAAGTGCAAAAAAATATAGTAGGGACTTAAAGTTTAAAAGTGTAGATTCAGTTTGGGCTTAATATGTTACCTTCCACCATAAAATGTGTATGGTTCATATATATTGGCCAAATACTTTGCTTGCTCCACTGATTTCTTGCAAATATTTTCCAGTTTAAGTGAATACTTCCCTTTGTTTGTAGAACTCGAATTATTTAATCCGCTTCTATTGACTGCATCTTTCCATATATGAGCAGAAAATTCTTCCATGGACCGATAAAGTTGCATGATAGGTACATGAACTGGCCTCCCTTTTAAATCCAAACATGGTGAAGTATTGAAGTGTTCATAGAGCAGCCTTGCCAAATCCTTAAAAACCAACGGGTTCACTACTGATGAAGCTATCTGATATATGTGGTTCTCTTCTGTTTTCCCTCCGGCCAGGTGTTTTGCCATGGCTGCCATGATGGCATTAACCACCATATCAGCTGGAACCTGCAACAGTTTTGTAGAGTGGGTGATAAAATAAAATTTATGATTTTTAAAGCCCTTGAAACAAGAAAAGCACTTACTACATCAAGAACACCGTTAGGGTCAACAAGAAATCCACTAAGTTGTCCCTTTCCGTAGTAAAGTACAATCGGATCCATCATCCTTCAAATGAGATTGAAAAGCAGAAAACTTCAATACTAACTTATAACAAAGAGGTTCTGTTCAAGAGTCGAATCAAGCCGAAATTAGTAAGAAAAATGATTGGTAGCAATCTCAGCCCATTTGCTTAAAATGGGTTGATTTGGGTTGCATTGTATCTCCAACGAGTTAAACAAATCAAATTTTAAAACTTAGCTAAAGCTCAAACATGTCAAATGAGTCAAAAGCCTCCAAAGTGTTTTCATATGCTTGTACATCTAACTTGCTTTTAGTTTTGAAATATATATTACTCCGTAGTATAGTGACAACAAAGTTTTAATCTTATTTAACACATTAGATAATTTAAATAGTTATTCTATGTTAAATGGCAAAAGAAGTGTTGGTGGGTTGGCTCAAAGTTGCCTGGCCCGTTTTGACCAGTTAGCTAACCTTGCATGACCCATCCATATTGCCACCACTAAACATTAAAGTGTTACCTGTTTCCTTCCATCCATCCTGGAAAAGGTTCTTTGCAAGTGCTTTCAATGACACTAGGCCGCATTATGACCACAGGTATGTCTCCTCCCATTTTATCAATTATCATTTCTCCCATTGCCTTGGTGAAAACATACGTATCTTGCCACCCGTATAGTTTAGCCCTAGTTAAATCAGGAAATGAACGGAAAAGAGATATTTTCTTGATGGTTGTAAATAATAAGTATCTAAAATAATATAAAAACTAGATGCAATCCAGTATTACCTCTCTAATCCTAGCTCTTTTAGCTTTTGAGCCATTGCATTTTCTCCAAAAGATTTTTTCAGTTCCAAGACCATTTGTATTTCGTCATCTACATTCAACCTTGGCATATGATTCCCATACATAAGACTCTCACGTGCTATACTCTCGCCTATATTAAAAGGCTTTTCCATGATTCTTCCTTGTCTTTGTCCGTTAACATATGCTACAAACATTTATCACAAAAAGTTCCAAGTTATATACAAGTTTTAACTTTTAGTAAAAATCTTGTTTTAGAGGTGAATTATTTTACCAGTGGAAACTTGCAGGAAGAGGTTGAGTTTCTTGCATCTTTTTGCAAAGTTCATAAGACGACTAGGCCCTCCGGTATTAATGTCAAGAGCTACATCATATCTGCAAATCCGTTTTATAAATTTCAATAAATCCTTACTACTCTTCTTGTTAGATTTTCATTTATTTAGTTTTGACATTTGAGTAAATAAAAATTAACCTTTCATCAAATGTGGTATTAGCTGCAGAATTTACAATTACATCAACATCTCGTGCTATCACATCTGCTGTATCCTCATCTAATCCAAGGTTAGGTTCACAAACATTTCCGATCACAGGAACCAGTTTGGTTAACATAAAAGACTGATAGGATTTCCCATAAGCTTGTTGGAGAGACTTGAAAAGTTCGGTGTTGATTATCTGTAATGTGATCCTAAATTAAATTTAACTTTACTATCGAATGTTAATGTGTGATGCATAGAAGTCCCACAAGAAGGGGAAAAAATGATAAAAAATAAAATAAAAATTCATACTTCACTTTTTAATCTTTCCATGGCTGCTTCCGTGTCCTTTGCCTTGATTAAGAGATATATCTTCCCTACATCCGGCACCGTTCGCAATATCTTCTCTATGAGCACTAAACAGATTATTTGAGTATCAAGAACAAATCAAGGAGTTAGAAAGTCCAAAAGTAACCATTTATTAAGCCACAAAATTGAGCAAATTCACAACCACATATATCTAGCATTATGTTCATGCATACACACTTTAGGAATGAAACAACCAACTAAAATGAGATCAAAGATTTCTATCAGTTTAGTTAACACAAAATAAATTTGATACAAACTGGTTCAGTGCAAGGGAAGAACTAGAGTTACATCTAGAGGTAGAAAAATGGGCGGTTTGAGTGCCTAGAGTTGTGCCAATACGTAGCGTGTCAAATATACAAAAATAGTATAATTTCCATTGAACGATACATAGGTTATCTTCAATCAAGTATACAACAAACTCATTATCAACCTTCAACCTTAAGGTATATATAAAATCAAGAACACCATACATAAAATTAAATTTTATAAAAAAAAGTAGGAAATTTTTCATACCTTTGCCCAAGAACCCGGTAGCACCAGTAACAAAGAAGTCTTTTCCTTTTAATACATTCACAATTCCGATACCATGAGCATTTATACCCATAACAGAAGCATTTTGAGCACCATTATATGATACCAACTCCTTTGTCGCACTACCGTTGCACATCTCAACCTGCCCATTCCCATTTGGTGCCAAAACCAAGTTTTCAGTATCCAAGAGAGCGGTTCCAGGATCCGCGTTAACCAAAACAGCTCGTTTGGTCAAAACGGACGGTACCCCATTAGTCTTAATCACATTTCCTTCACTTTGACAACACATTATACAATTAATCTTCTTCTTAAACAACCATGGGTAATTCTTGTCATTACCCTCCAAATTAACAACCCCTTTTCGTAGAACGACTATGGAAGAACCAATAGACATAATCCCCATCATTTTCAAGAGAAATGTAAATCAATCCCAAAAAGAGCAAAAAAAAATGTCAAAACCAAAAATCACACAAGGGATGGATTTTTTCTAGTTTGGGAGATGTTGGTTGTAAAGTTGGAAAGTTTCTTTAGCTAAACATCTCCTACAATAAAAAGTTGTAGCATGTTACACAAAAAAGAAAAAACCATTAAATTATTACAAGAAACAAGTAAACAAACAATTAAGAACAAATAGATAGGAAATAAGATATGAATTTGGTTGAATATACAATTAAAGAAAGATAGGTGAGATTGTGGTTTATATATATAAATATATGTATATAATAATATAAAAATAGTATAAGGAGATGAAGGTTAGGAGAATTAAGGTAAAGGCTCCCTTTTTGCTTTGGAATCACACTTGTTATCACTAACGTAAAAGATGGCGGGAAGTAGTTATTTTATATTATATTATGTCATTTAAATATTCAAATTGGGTTTAAGGAAATTATAAAAAATTCATGTGGAAAAAGGGTGTGGGGTTTTTGGCTTAGAAAAAAAAAGGAGAGAAATTTTGACTTTTGTTAAGAAGATAATAATATGATGAAGAGTATCTTAGGTAAAATGTTCGCCAACAAATACAATGTGGTTATGTATGTTGCAAATAACTACATCTATATTTATACTCATAGTGTCATGGATTAAAAAAAATTGTTTAAAAGAAATGTTAAATGTGTGTTTTTTAGTTTAACTTTGATTCTAGGTAATGTGTTCTTTTACCAAAAATATAACAAAATGTCTCCTTCGTTTCCTAATTGTGTAATTAATAATCACATTTTCATCAAAAAAAGTTTTAATTGCTAATTTTATCAATACCAAACTGTCAAACCATACAACGAACTAAAAAACAAAGTTATACCACTGAAACCACGTCAGCAACGGACCTTAGCATGGTCCATTACAGAACCGGCTAAGTTGGTTGTGGTGGAGCTCAACGTCGGCAGTGCTACGGCAAGGAGGAGTGTGCATTGATGATTATTTGTCTTCTTATTTGCTAATGAGAGATTATTTGGATATTATTAGCTAGTATTATTGTGAGATTCGGTCTCTTAGTATATTTGTTATTGACTGATGGTGTAATTGAGTGGTTGGTGGACGTATCAATCTTTTAATAACGTGATTTGAGTAGCCATTACAAACACTTCAATCTTAAACATGCACCAAGCATAAAATATTAGGTGAGGAACTCGTTTAATGACGTTCATTGGACCAGTTGGTGGGAACAACAAAATTCTAAACTGACATACCGTTAGTTGTGCCTATCATCATAAGTTAGCATTATTCATTCCGGATTGATAAAGTTACAACAAATTTTAGTCATCCACGATAATGTTTGTTTTATATAGGTGTATACTCTACAGTAAAATATATTGTAGATGTTTAATAACGGTTATAGATTTATCACTATTCTTATTCATTAGGTAATCATTCCACTGGTTCGGATTTAAGCAGACATACTTCGCTGCGATGATTAATCCACACCTTTCAAAAAAAAAATAAAATAACGCTTTAAAGTAGTCTAGTAGTTATTATTTTGGACGTTTTCTATTAGGATCGGAGTCTTTGAATTTAAATATGTTACATATAATTTTGGAGGTAGTCAGAAATAAAAAGCTTGAAAACGGTCATAAAATATATCTCTATTAAACCACTTTACATCTTAGTTAAATTGAACGGCCTTTATTGAATCTTGGATAAGAATAAACTCATTCGTTTAATTACACGACATGTGCTATTGGATGATTAAAGATATTTTTACTACGTCTTAAACATATTTAAAGATAAGACTCATGCAATTATGGAATCATAACTCCTATGAAAACAAAAAGGTATCCCATACGTATATATGAAGAGTAATTTAGTAAGAATGCAGAAAAATAATGACGTAAACCTAACTTTTGATTAAATATAAAGATTTTGGGAATTAACAAAACGTCTCATATAGAATACTTCAAGTAAATAGATAATTTGAGAAAGTAACTTATGAAAGAAATGGAATAATCCGTTTAGTTATATGTTTCTTTGACTTACAAAATAGCATATCAACAATCAAAATATGATTTAAGAGTTAACCAGGGTGATTTTTTTAGAAAATATGATCTAAGAGCATTCTTCATCATATACTGAAAACTTGTATCTTACGTCTTACTTACATCTTATGTACGTAAAAGTAGTATGTATGTGCATTGCACGGTTGCCAAATATATTTCAAATGTTTAACAAGGACACACTACCAAAATGTTAGGGGTAACAGCGACCAACGTACGCCCGTGATAGTTGTGTAAAAGAGTTGCATGATACTATAATAATATTTATATTGTAATATAAAAATATAAGTTGTGTAAAAGAGTTGCATGATACTATAATAATATTTATATTGTAATATAAAAATATAGATAAAAATATCATGTGGAAAAGGTATTTACATAGCCATGGCCCATGAGATACAGATTTGCAGTGTTTACTTTGCTTCATGAGTTCATGTTACCATGTGTCCATGTATGGACCAATTTGTGGCCTTTTCACTTTTTGGCATAATGTTTTGGGTCAGAAGTTTAGAACACCCTACTGGCCTGTGGCCTACTATCATAGTATCATGTAACATTAAATTCATTTATTTGGTAGATATTTGTCGGCTGAACCGCTGAAGTGTTTGTATTATGTTTTATACATCTTATCATTCTTATTGTTTTTACTCTTTTCTTATTATAACTATTACAATTTTCGTATCGTTTTTTAAAATTTATGTTCGAAGATTTGACATAAAATATATTTGTATAACATTAATACTACTATAAATTGTTTTTATTAAAGAAAAAAGTTTTATTTTTCAATGGCAAAGAGGTTTTTAAAAGCTTAAAATTTAACAACCTTTTACACCTTACATATTTTTTACAATGCTAACCATTGTGGATACCTTATAGCTACCACCAATGGATTGATTCTCATATATAGGTCATCTGTTTAAATTCACATCGGATTTCTATGTAATAGGTTTTCGGACAACCAGTTTTTTTCTAAAGATTGGTGGGTTTGGGCTACATTTGCTTTTGTGGACATATAACTCTTTTTTTCTTTCAAAAAAGACATTATCGCATCTATATCACCATTTGTTCTTAGATCAGGTATTTTAACTAACAACGTCATTTTAACTCTGATTGCCAAAGTTTACTATATAATAAATTTTCATCCTTTTTGCAATATATAATTTTTTTTAATATATAATAAATTTCAACATCTTTACATTTTACATTCATATAACATTTAAAGTAAGACATTATATTATATCATCATCGTTAGAGTGTCATTATTTGCGGATAATATAGTTATTGTTTTGTATTATGTTTTATACATCTTATCATTCTTATTGTTTTTACTCTTTTCTTATTATAACTATTACAATTTTCGTATCGTTTTTTAAAATTTATGTTCGAAGATTTGACATAAAATATATTTGTATAACATTAATACTACTATAAATTGTTTTTATTAAAAAAAAATTCATGTATAAAATATAACCCGCAAGTCCGCAACAACGTATGGCGGTGTGGGTATAATAACTAGCTAACTCCAAAAAGTAAAAACCGGCAACAACAAGAGTACACAGATCTCGTCATGAGCGTAAGAGAAAAATGAGAAATTAAGTCCAGCAACAATTACGGAAATTTTCAAAGGTTAGAGGACTTTTTCTACCATTTAGGCGTAAAATGAAAGCAACCTCTCTACTTAGGTCGAGTTAAGGTCTGTCTACATCCTAACCTCCCCATATACCGTCGAGGTATTGAGGCTCAAAGCCCGCGGAAAGCAGCACTCAACCGTTTCTTTCTTTTCAAAGGTCCGAAATAGATATGCAAATTGTGTAATATAGCTATTGATTAGGGACTATTTATACAAAGCTCTAAATATAGACATAAAAAAAAGTGAAATCAAAAAGATCTTTTAACATTCAAGAGAACCCTAAACCCCCCCCAGATAAAACATTTCAATCAACATATAATCTTTGATCCAATCACTCCCTTATACATATAAAGATCAAAACTTTATCATAAACAAACAAAGACCCAGAAATCGAAATCACAAAAAATGGCATTCAGATCAAAAGAAATGGTGAAAAAGATTATGAAAAATATTGGGGGTGAAAAGAATTTGGATCCAGGAGTTAAAGAATCACTGAAAAAATGTTTGCCGGATAGTAAGGTGGTTATGGGTAGGGCCCACCGTGGAATCTTTGCCGGCCGCCATATTCAGTTTGGTAATCAAGTTAGTGAGAAAGGTGGAAACAAGTCAGTACTCACACTCTCTCTCGCATTTTTTTTGTATAATATATGAGTATATGTATGTATATATATGTATATAATGTATATATACATACTATTACTTGAGTATTTTGTATTGTAATCTAAATGCTTGTATTATTATTGATCATGTTGGTGGAAGTGCAAGTTATTGAGTAAATTGATTAATTTGATTTGTTTAAATTGTGGCTAAAGACTGCTAAGTTATTGTTTCGGGTTATGGTTTTTAGTAGAATTGTAATCGGTTGTTTATAGCTGATTGTGTTTTTCGAAAGGCGAAATGTAGATTGAAGTGTTTGGATATTAGGTGATCTTTAGCTTATCTTTAGGGAACACACACTTATTTTTATGAACCGTCAACCGTGGGTCTTAGGACACGCATCTGAAAATATGCGTCACCCGTGTAGGAATCTCCGATGTAGATCCGTCACCCGTGTTCAATCCCCACTGTCTAGTTCTTGGGGTAGCCTTTATGCGTATAGCTCTGTTGGTTCCAGAAGGAGACTTTGTGAATATGGTCATGTTTCCCAATATTGACCTTTTCTTAGTGTGTCGCTGGGTCTGTGCAACTTTGCACTTTATATTCTGGGTACATAGTAGACCATATAAATTAGGAGGTTGTTCTACTGTCAAGTTCTGTAAATCATCGGTTGAGTGGTGAAACAGGCCTCTGATAAGATGCTTCCAGCAAAAGTCAAACACAAAGCCAAATTCTTTTCACTTAATCTATGATATGAAGATTAATTTTGTTAACTGAGGTAATATTGTGGTGATAGGACTCAGAGGAGCTGGAAACCCAACGTGCAAGAAAAGAGGCTCTTCAGTTATGTTCTGGATCGCCACGTTCGAGTAAAAGTAACAACACATGCTCTTCGTTGTATAGACAAGGCAGGTGGAATCGACGAGTATTTGCTAAAGACACCATACAAGAAGATGGACACAGATATGGGTCTTTTATGGAAATCCAAAATAGAAAAGATGTATGAAGAGCTCGGAAACATGGAGGTTGTTTTCTTTCCACAAGAGGAAGAAACCAAACTTGCAGAGGAATTTAAAGATATGAGACTAGAACAACGGCTTACTCGTAGGATTGCCCGAAGGAAGGCATTTGTTGGGTCTCCAGAACCCGAACAAATTGAGGAGGGCAGTGAAGAATCTGAAGCAAATCATCATGAGGAACTTGTCGCTAATTCTTAGGTATGTTTTGGGGGGTTTGTGTTGCCATCTGTTACATATCTATGGTCAAGAAATTTCCCATAAATTTGTTTCTTATGAGTTTCATGGCAGATTGCCGGGTATTTCATCAAATAGATAAGTTTCTTTGACTGCATATGAGCGCCAAAGTCCAAACACTACTAACAACCTGTATTTTCGATGCAATTTGTGTGTCTCCAGTTTTTGGTCTTGAAAATGATTAGTGGATTATGACTATGAGTTATAGAAACACAAAATTTGACTATAGTGAAACAGCTTGTAAGGAAATAATGATTGAATGCACTTTTGCTGTTTAAAGTTGTGCAGTATACAATACTTGGTTCGATTGTTTGATACTGACCAAAGACAAAACCAATGTTACAAATAAAAGTTGATAGTATACACTTAGTGAAATGAAATTAACAAATCAGGGATTATAAAAAAACAGATGAGCAGTCATAAGCAATATGTTATTCCAGGCATACTTGATGTTTTGTGACAAGAAAGTGGTACTATATATCTCTCTTACTAGATATATAATTATAATCAAAGTTGTGACAATAGTTTTAGAGAAAAGGAAAGGGAAGAAACGTAAACGAGTTACAACACATTTGCCAATATCCCTTACCTTTGTTTAGATGAAGAGAAAGAAATAATGAATTTGATATGTCCACATTTTGTCATAAAATTTGCCTATGATAAAATAGAGTAGTTCCAAGACTACAGAATTGATTCAATTGCATGTAGACAACTACATGATTCAAAAACAGAATACAACTATTTATCAAAATATGTATCTAAAAGTAATGGCTACAAAAAGCAGAACAATGATACAACACTGCTCATTTGTTTCTCCACTTGTTATCATGTATATGGCTATGTTTATGCTTGTTTTAATTGCTTAATTTTTTCCGAAAAGCTGTATTTTTTTGCGACCATCTATGTATGTTTAGGTAACCAATTAATCAAACATTAGAAGTTTCTTATCCACCAGTAGATATAGTTATGTAAACATTTTTTGTCTTACAAGAGTCAAACCGAACCATGCTATATATGCAATATATACTATATATATGTTACTATATAAAAATTATACCCTCATGTGGAAAGTTTAGAAAAATGGGACATGCGAATTGACCAAACTACCCTTAATGAATTAAATCACCACAAACCCTTAATATTAAATTACATCATTAGTCCCTTATATTATAAAATATCTCTTACCCCTTTTAAATCAAACACCTCTACATCAATTACCTACACCATTTGACGCTGCCACCACCATCACCATCCGTCGCCGCCATCACACCGCCGTCATCGCCGCCGCATTGCGCGGGTACCATGCTCGTATATATTTACGGCCAGGAAACTCAACTCCGTATGGGGTAACTTGATGGCAAAAAACCACCGTTAGTTTGTCCAACCCAGTCATACATATCAATAAACCTGAATACCTCACCATAAATCATGAACCATTGGCTAATTTTTTTTTGAACATTCAGTCGGAACACGACATCGGGGAAACCTCACCGTGAAATGGTGAAGCCTTGCACGTACCCCAGTCGACGAGATGTTGACCATGGGCCGTTACAAGTGTTCAGGGAACCCAATAGGGGAGGAAAAACCCCCAACTTAAGCCGCCCGAAGGCACGACACTTTAAATTGGGGTAAACCTTGCCCCCTCAATCTTGTCCAAGGACAAGATATCATAGAAGGACTTGGGAAATGTCCAAACCTGGATTCGAACCGGTGACCTCCCACTTAGAAAGTGAGAAGCCAACCACTGAACTAATCAAGGAAGGACGAACCATTGGCTAATCATGTACTCATGATCATCATGCATAAATATAAATAATAAAGTAAACTACAAACATCTTGTTTCTTTAAAACAACCAAAATTAAATGCAATGTCTTAGAATTTCAAGACTTGTATGTCCATTTTTTCTATCAAGACTCCAAGTCATACATGGGGCCATGTAGGTGTTCTTATCCATATCCAATACCCAAAGGCCGCATCATATCTAAGCCTTAGCCATGTGCAAGTCCCCATTTGCCATACACGTACATAGCACCCTCAATTATTTGATCGAAGACACCCCAAGGAGCCCACATCGATCCCATTTTTATCTTTATCAATACCTTTCATGTAGCTTTCGATTTCATAGTTGAATTCATTAAAATATCCGATCAATATATATATATATGTGATTGATAACAACATTTGTCTGTCTGCGACTACTGTTGAATGCCTTGTACTATACCGGGTCAAGATTTGTGGAAATTATTAATTAAGTAGTAATCCAGAAGGATTTTTTGTTACTAAAAACAAACAAAATAGTAAGAATCGTCTGGAGAAATCTTGCAAGAAAGCATCTACAATACGTAATATATAGAGAAAAAGACACTTGGAGACTATTTATATGTCATGCTTCATGTTCTCATACTGCATTTCTCTGTATATAGTCCATTTTTTTTTTTTTAAGAACAGCAGAAATATATTAATGAACCCGCTTTCGGTAAGATGCCGAAAGAGGCAAAAAAATTACATCAAGTATGTAGGACTATTGTGCCATAAAGGCCATACTAGACTATCATTTCTAGTACGACAAGTGATCCAAAAATAAGAAGTAGATACAATAAGATTAAAAATATCCAAGGTAGTGGCGGAACTCCCATTGAAGACAACTTCGTTCCGGTGTTTCCAAGTCGCCCACCACCAAGTTAAACATATAGCTTCCAAGATTGACTTATACTTTTTCGTTGCTGTCATTTCTTTAATCCAACTTAGTACTTCGGAGGGTGTAACATCAGGAATGGTAGTTCTGAGCCAAAATGAAATTAGGCTTCTTAAATCACGCATATGCCTACAATTACCAAATATGTGGTTCATTTGCTCAGGTACCTCATTGCAAAGAGGACACAAGATAGATTGAATCTCAATGCCTTTAAGGCTTAGATTTAATCGAGTAGGGATGCGATCACGCAACAATCTCCACATGAATATGTTTACCTTCTTGGGTACTAGAGGATTCCAGCTAGTAGTAAAGTCTTCACAAGGTAGTAAAGATAGGTCCAAGACTTCCCTTACATCTTTCACCGAGAAATGTCGTTGACCATTTAGACACCAGTGCCATTGGTCTTGTGTATCAGACAAAGTAATCGTCTCCAATAAAGACTCTAATCCTTCCAGCTGGGTAGTTTCATGTCCCCCACGAATTGGGCGCCTCCAATCCCACGACCATTTATCAACTTCAAATCGATCAGAGATACAACAATCCTGTTGTTTATCTAATGCGAATAACCTAGGAAATCTTTTTTCCAAGCACAAATGTACATCTTGTATAAGATAGTAAAATAATTTGAAGAATATTTTTTATTATGGTTAGTAACTGTAAAAACTAATCATGATGATAATACGTGTTTGAGGTGTACGTGTTTTACATTTGATCTACTGATAACTTTTAGGCGCTATTTGATTAAAAAATGTTTAAAGAAATTTGAGTTTCCTTACATATTTAAAACTTTTTTCCATCTAATTCATTTAAAATCTATAAATCAATATCGAAAATATAGAAAAAAGTGCATCAAGATGTAAAATAATAATGCGTATCGTCATGTCGATGTGTAAATTAAAAAACATGCATCACTTTTAAAATCTTCCCTTTCAGTTTTTACTTTGTACCTAGAAGAGTATTTGTGTAATGTGACGGCGGCGACGGGTGGTGTTAATGGACAGGTAATGGCAACGGAGACGAGTAGTGTATGTTATTGATGTAAAAGAGGTAGTGTGCTTATTTTAGGAGTTAAGGATAAATATTGTAAATTAATTTCATTAAGGTTATTATATGTATTTCCTGAAGACATCAAGTGAGATGTTTAAAATAACGAATAAAAAGAGAAACCTTTTAAGTTATCAACCTAACCCCTGGATATTCCCGTGGAACAAACTTGCCCCAATAAAGACCAATATACTTGGTTCGCGCATTGAACTAAACTGGATCGCTACCACCGACCAACTCCTGCCCAGAAACATTCCAATCCAACCAAGGAACTGCCCGCTCTGCAACAACAGCATGGAAACTACAAGCCATCTTTTCATCCACTGCAGCTTCGCCGATTACCTCTGGTCTCACATTCAAGCCTGGACTCAACTGCCACTCAATAAGCCCTCCACTCCAAGGGACCTCTTCTGTGCACACTTAGACCCATGTATCAGCCCCAGCAAACGCAAGCTCATCAACCTAATTATCCTGGCCTACTGCTCGATTATATGGAAAATACGGAATGAATGTATCTTCTCCAACAAGAATCCATCCTTCCGTTTCGCTGCCAAAGAAATCAAGACTGTTAGCTTCCTCTGGTACCACTACTACAAAAAAACGTAATGGGAACCAGTTTTGAAGGGCTTTAGAGACCACTTTCTTTGATCCAAACAGGTCTTTCTCCGAAAACATGAAAACCACTTTCTTAGTAATAACCGATCTCTATTATTTATTATTATTTTTAAAGCTTTTTCCAGCTTCAAAGCCTGCTACTAATCTACTATATATAATTTCATAACCAAACAAGATATTTTCAAAAACTTATCTAATATAGCCATATAGGTATCGAATACAAAGTTAATGTTTATTTTGATCCATACAAAGTCATAGTTGGGGAATGAGAACTACATTTATCCAAAAACGAACAACATTTGACAACGATAAGCTTCTTAGAATCGGCAGTCTTTCCTTTTTCGCCAGCTTAACCATTACGTAGCATGGTAATTACCTCATCACCGTCTTTTAACCTGCACAACCGAGTAACTCAATAGATATACAAGTTACCTTTAGTTATAGTTAAGTCCAGTTTACCGCTGAACATGCATTCACAATTTTTATGCGATTAGTGTTTGTTACATATAATGTAAAAACAGAACTACACTATCAACATACATAATGGTAGACTTTATGAGTTTTACCCATGTGATATTTCATTTTCAGCTCAGGTTCTAGATTTTATCCATGTTGGCCTGTTTGGGATAAAATAAACCTTTTTCAGTAATTAGATCAAAATTACAACCTCTTGGTTAAAACACTAAGCTTTATTTACCCATCCTTTTCCCCCATGTTATACAAGAGCATTTTAAAAATCTAATAGCAACTATTTTTAAAAAAAATAATTATGAAGATCTAACGCAAACTAATATCCATAAACTTAGATCCGAGACAATGATTGAATCACAATAATAAAAAAATGATACGTACCTTGTCATGTAGAGTCAAGCCTGAAGGTTTCATTATATGTTTCTTCAGCCGAGGTCCAATTCCAGTAGATTAAGCAAGCTGTCGAAGTACTTCAGGGATCAGGCCATTTTAATGGATTAAGATGTTTAAGTTAATTGTATAAGTCAAAGCCCCATTTATGACCTATACGCATATTAAAAGAAGGTGTCAATATATATAGCAACAATGTTGCAGACAAATGTGGCAATCCACAATATATGATGAAATTTTGTAAGATTAAATAAGGAAGAGAAGTTACCCCTTCAACAAACTGAGGATTACCACCTTCAGCCTTCAGGGTTAGCAACCGGGTACTGATATGTTCCTGAACCAGAGGGTGTTTTTGCAGCATCTTCAGGATTTCTAAGATCAATCTTAATATAGGTATCGAATACAAAGTTAATGTTTATTTTGATCCATACAAAGTCATAGTTGGGGAATGAGAACTACATTTATCCAAAAACGAACAACATTTGACAACGATAAGCTTCTTAGAATCGGCAGTCTTTCCTTTTTCGCCAGCTTAACCATTACGTAGCATGGTAATTACCTCATCACCGTCTTTTAACCTGCACAACCGAGTAACTCAATAGATATACAAGTTACCTTTAGTTATAGTTAAGTCCAGTTTACCGCTGAACATGCATTCACAATTTTTATGCGATTAGTGTTTGTTACATATAATGTAAAAACAGAACTACACTATCAACATACATAATGGTAGACTTTATGAGTTTTACCCATGTGATATTTCATTTTCAGCTCAGGTTCTAGATTTTATCCATGTTGGCCTGTTTGGGATAAAATAAACCTTTTTCAGTAATTAGATCAAAATTACAACCTCTTGGTTAAAACACTAAGCTTTATTTACCCATCCTTTTCCCCCATGTTATACAAGAGCATTTTAAAAATCTAATAGCAACTATTTTTAAAAAAAATAATTATGAAGATCTAACGCAAACTAATATCCATAAACTTAGATCCGAGACAATGATTGAATCACAATAATAAAAAAATGATACGTACCTTGTCATGTAGAGTCAAGCCTGAAGGTTTCATTATATGTTTCTTCAGCCGAGGTCCAATTCCAGTAGATTAAGCAAGCTGTCGAAGTACTTCAGGGATCAGGCCATTTTAATGGATTAAGATGTTTAAGTTAATTGTATAAGTCAAAGCCCCATTTATGACCTATACGCATATTAAAAGAAGGTGTCAATATATATAGCAACAATGTTGCAGACAAATGTGGCAATCCACAATATATGATGAAATTTTGTAAGATTAAATAAGGAAGAGAAGTTACCCCTTCAACAAACTGAGGATTACCACCTTCAGCCTTCAGGGTTAGCAACCGGGTACTGATATGTTCCTGAACCAGAGGGTGTTTTTGCAGCATCTTCAGGATTTCTAAGATCAATCTTAAAAGAACAACCTCTCCCATGAATCCTGGAAAGGGGGTATTTCTATAAAGGGTCTTGGAATTGAATGAAAAAAAATCAAAGTTATCATGATACTCACATAATCATGGAGAGCTTAAACAAACTTATCAAGGATAAAGGGCCAAATCTTGAGATTGTCAGCAAAAATCATGCAGAATCTCCAAGACACATAAAATGAATTTGTCAATATGTGTATAAGCAGTACAATCAAACCTATTTCCAAGACACATAGAATGAAAATAATCAATAGTTTTGTGTTAAGTTGCTCACATACAAATCATTAGTAAAAAAAGGGTAATGGGGGGAACCCTAGCCCCGGTACCACAATTGGATACCCATCGACCCATACAAATCATTAGTATCTAATAAGTAAATAAAATAAATCTTACTCAATGATAAGTTTTGTGAGTTTATAGCTCATTGGGTCTTATTTGTAGAAACCAAAATGAAAGCCATTCCTTTATTAGGTTCCAATATAAATAGTGACTAATGTGGTTGTGGTTATTGTCCTTCATCAAGTTCTTCATCATGTTCTATATCATGTTCTTGATTAAGATCCTGTAATATGCAATATCAAAATACAAGTACAATCACAACAGAATAAAAAGTCCATGTCTAGTTTACTTTTTATATTGCTCAAAAAGCTCAATAAAAATGCCAGTCAAGTCTATTGAGCTAAACTCAACTTTTTAGCTTGTGTGTTTCTCTAGTACAAGCCAAAGCATTACTAGATGTTGTTTGTTGCGTCTTAATAGCTATATATTCTATCGTTTATCCCAATAAAGTTGGAAAGAACGTATGTGCTTCATGACCTTAATAACTGTTAGAGATGTTGCCCTCAGATGTAAATGGGTGAGGAGCAAATATACATACCAATAAATAACCCGTATTTAACAGTTCTTGACTTGGCTCAAATTTGCTCAAATGATTACATAACTTAGCAACTCTAACATCATTGAATGTGTCACTACCAGTTTAAAAAGTCGTTAGGCATTAGTAACTAGTTATCACGGGACTCGTAACTTTCTGTTTGTTGACTACTATACTTATAACCAGGAGGTATAAACAGGGAATACTTAGCAAAAATTAGTATACGATTTATTATTTGGACTGGCTCGGGGGATTTACCTTAATCTGAATGGATTTCGAAAAGAAACACTATTTGCTAAACACCTCTTTGTCTAACAGAAAACTGGCACATAATTGACCCTTTCCTTCTCAATGTTACTAGACAGAGTAGTTCTTTTAGCTTTCAAGTTGTGGTTTGTTATTAAATGAATGGATGAATTGAAGAATGTTGTTTATAATACCAAGTTTGCCCGAGAATCTCAAAAATTTTAGCCTAGAATTTTGGAATTTGCAAGTCATACAACTTGTGTTACACTAGATACTCTGAACAACTCCGAATTTATATATTATCTCCCTGTTTTATGCTAGTATATGAATTATTAGTTACATAATAGTGCAACAAATCTCAACTAACAGTATCCAAATGGTATGATAAATCATAAAAACATAAGTATCCAATTGAAAATCTAATACTCGTATTTCACTAACATTTAAAAAAAAGAAACCCAAAACCTAGATCCGGATCATAAAATAAAATAAAATGAAACTAACCAGTTACCATCGATCTTATGAGTTGTGATAGCCAAAGGAGATAGCTGTTGTGAGTTGTGGCATTACAATGGTGGTAGATGATATGTATGTTGGTGGTTAGAGGAAAAGGATACAATGAGGCGAATGTGTATAGAATACAGAGAAAAAAGATGGAGGCGGTGGATTTTGTTCTAGAAAAGAAGCCCGCGCTAATTAAAATTTTCAAGGCCGCCAAACTAGTTCAAATATTTTAAAAACTAATGACTACGGAGTATCAATTTTTTACAAAGAAAAATAAATTAAAAATTGATCGAAAGACGTGTTTCTTTAAAACTGGTCTTAATTTAATGGGTTTAGAGAAGTGTTTCTACAAAACCGGTTTCCATTCAATGAGTATGGGAACGTGTCCCTTATAAAACCGATCTTGATTGATAAGATATCGGTTATTATTTCAAAACTGGTCTCCATTTGTAGCTATAGAGACGTGTTCTTTTTACTTGAAACCCCTTTTATATATGGAAACCATTTTTTATTAAAAACTGGTCTCCTTACCTTTTTTAAAACCAGTTTTTTTTAATTTTTTCAAAACTGGTCTGTATTGGGGGTCTCTATTAAGATTTTTGTAGTAGTGTACTCAAACAGAAGCCATCATCCAACCATCGACTGGCCGCACTGGAACAACTTTAGCTTCTAAGTTTAGTATTTTTACTTCCATCTCTTCATTACTACTTACAATTTGCTGTTTTCGTTACAATTTGCTGTTTCTTTCCCTGATCATATTGTACTGCACTCTATGTTGTACTCCTAGCCTCTCGCTAGTCTTTATCAATAAAGTTTGAATGTTCAAAAAAAAAAAAGTTTTTTTTTTCTATTTTTTTTTTTTTTTTTTTTTTTTTTTTTTTTTTTTTTTTTTTTTTTTTTTTTTTTTTTTTTTTTTTTTTTTTTTTTTTTTTTTTTTTTTTTTTTTTTTTTTTTTTTTTTTTTTTTTTTTTTTTTTTTTTTTTTTTTTTTTTTTTTTTTTTTTTTTTTTTTTTTTTTTTTTTTTTTTTTTTTTTTTTTTTTTTTTTTTTTTTTTTTTTTTTTTTTTTTTTTTTTTTTTTTTTTTTTTTTTTTTTTTTTTTTTTTTTTTTTTTTTTTTTTTTTTTTTTTTTTTTTTTTTTTTTTTTTTTTTTTTTTTTTTTTTTTTTTTTTTTTTTTTTTTTTTTTTTTTTTTTTTTTTTTTTTTTTTTTTTTTTTTTTTTTTTTTTTTTTTTTTTTTTTTTTTTTTTTTTTTTTTTTTTTTTTTTTTTTTTTTTTTTTTTTTTTTTTTTTTTTTTTTTTTTTTTTTTTTTTTTTTTTTTTTTTTTTTTTTTTTTTTTTTTTTTTTTTTTTTTTTTTTTTTTTTTTTTTTTTTTTTTTTTTTTTTTTTTTTTTTTTTTTTTTTTTTTTTTTTTTTTTTTTTTTTTTTTTTTTTTTTTTTTTTTTTTTTTTTTTTTTTTTTTTTTTTTTTTTTTTTTTTTTTTTTTTTTTTTTTTTTTTTTTTTTTTTTTTTTTTTTTTTTTTTTTTTTTTTTTTTTTTTTTTTTTTTTTTTTTTTTTTTTTTTTTTTTTTTTTTTTTTTTTTTTTTTTTTTTTTTTTTTTTTTTTTTTTTTTTTTTTTTTTTTTTTTTTTTTTTTTTTTTTTTTTTTTTTTTTTTTTTTTTTTTTTTTTTTTTTTTTTTTTTTTTTTTTTTTTTTTTTTTTTTTTTTTTTTTTTTTTTTTTTTTTTTTTTTTTTTTTTTTTTTTTTTTTTTTTTTTTTTTTTTTTTTTTTTTTTTTTTTTTTTTTTTTTTTTTTTTTTTTTTTTTTTTTTTTTTTTTTTTTTTTTTTTTTTTTTTTTTTTTTTTTTTTTTTTTTTTTTTTTTTTTTTTTTTTTTTTTTTTTTTTTTTTTTTTTTTTTTTTTTTTTTTTTTTTTTTTTTTTTTTATTATTGCAAACTGGTATTAGTATATATAAGGTGGTATAATTATTTTACAAAGTTATACATCAAGATATCCAGATTAAAATCTGTACTCTCGCTACAAACTTTCACCAACAAAAGATTAAAACTAAATGTTTATATCATAAGAATGACTGAAGGAGATTACATCGTTGCATCGATGGTGGAACTGAGTTTTTCCGAGGAGTCGGGCTTGAACATAACGTGTTTGGATTCAAAGGTTTAAAGGAAACTTGTATTCACATCTAATGAACAATTAGGTTATAGAGGAACATATATGTAAGGAAGTAAACGAAGCCATGCCTTTAGGTCATCAAAGAAGTATTTCTCGATCTTACAGGAAAATTCGAATCTATCTTTACATTTTCTGTTAATACCATTATAAATTTATGAGAAGACCAATCGAATATTCGGCCATATTTTGAACCCAACCCAAACTTTAAGCATAATAGTTTTAATCCTTTCACATGTAATTATCAACTAATTAAAGAACAAAAGGATAAAGACAATGTAACGTCAAAATAATATAAGGATTTCTAACTATAATTTGTCGTTCAATTAAAGTATCACATTGAGAGTGAGTAGCCCCAACCCTCCAACAATCTTATAATCATAAAATGACAAATATTTAATGTGTGCTGTAAATAGCCCCAAATGTGATATTGTTTTAAATAGATTAATTGATGATTGATCATTAGTTAAAGTTTTTATTTAAGCTAACGCTGTCAATAATTCAATAAACAAGTCATCAAGTTTTTCATTTTTGTTCGCCAATAGTAGATTGATTAAATACTCGCAATCATGTTCAAAAAAAAAAAATACTCGCAATCACCATGTACAAAAAAAAAAATAAAAAGTTTTTTTGTTTGTTATTTTTTTTATTTGTATTGTTTTGGTTTTATTTTTTTTTTTTTTTTTTTTTTTTTTTTTTTTTTTTTTTTTTTTTTTTTTTTCTTATTTTTACCACTTAACTTATTTTTTTTTTTTTTTTTTTTTTTTTTTTTTTTTTTTTTTTTTTTTTTTTTTTTTTTTTTTTTTTTTTTTTTTTTTTTTTTTTTTTTTTTTTTTTTTTTTTTTTTTTTTTTTTTTTTTTTTTTTTTTTTTTTTTTTTTTTTTTTTTTTTTTTTTTTTTTTTTTTTTTTTTTTTTTTTTTTTTTTTTTTTTTTTTTTTTTTTTTTTTTTTTTTTTTTTTTTTTTTTTTTTTTTTTTTTTTTTTTTTTTTTTTTTTTTTTTTTTTTTTTTTTTTTTTTTTTTTTTTTTTTTTTTTTTTTTTTTTTTTTTTTTTTTTTTTTTTTTTTTTTTTTTTTTTTTTTTTTTTTTTTTTTTTTTTTTTTTTTTTTTTTTTTTTTTTTTTTTTTTTTTTTTTTTTTTTTTTTTTTTTTTTTTTTTTTTTTTTTTTTTTTTTTTTTTTTTTTTTTTTTTTTTTTTTTTTTTTTTTTTTTTTTTTTTTTTTTTTTTTTTTTTTTTTTTTTTTTTTTTTTTTTTTTTTTTTTTTTTTTTTTTTTTTTTTTTTTTTTTTTTTTTTTTTTTTTTTTTTTTTTTTTTTTTTTTTTTTTTTTTTTTTTTTTTTTTTTTTTTTTTTTTTTTTTTTTTTTTTTTTTTTTTTTTTTTTTTTTTTTTTTTTTTTTTTTTTTTTTTTTTTTTTTTTTTTTTTTTTTTTTTTTTTTTTTTTTTTTTTTTTTTTTTTTTTTTTTTTTTTTTTTTTTTTTTTTTTTTTTTTTTTTTTTTTTTTTTTTTTTTTTTTTTTTTTTTTTTTTTTTTTTTTTTTTTTTTTTTTTTTTTTTTTTTTTTTTTTTTTTTTTTTTTTTTTTTTTTTTTTTTTTTTTTTTTTTTTTTTTTTTTTTTTTTTTTTTTTTTTTTTTTTTTTTTTTTTTTTTTTTTTTTTTTTTTTTTTTTTTTTTTTTTTTTTTTTTTTTTTTTTTTTTTTTTTTTTTTTTTTTTTTTTTTTTTTTTTTTTTTTTTTTTTTTTTTTTTTTTTTTTTTTTTTTTTTTTTTTTTTTTTACTTAAAATTAGGAAAAAGGAAAAGGTGTGACCACAGGCCACTATACAAGAGCAATGCTAATTTAATAGAGAGAAAATAAAAGTACTAATACAAAACATAAGAGACCACCTGAACACGTTTGATTATTAACTTTTTTGTTTCTTTCTCGCATCACGAATATTAGTTAAATGTGGCTTTGCTCTTAACTCTAATCAACACATGTTAGTGATTGATGCTTTTAACAAAAGTTATTAATATGTATGTGTCGATAAAAGACAAGTATGTTTTAGTTGGATTAAATCAATCTTATATGGGTCATGAACACTTAATAGAGTGGAATGTCTTTTGGTAAGTTACGTTATTTTTATATGCTCTGTCACGAATAAACCTTGGTTTAAGCTGATCATTAATATTGATATATTGAAATATAATGTAAATAATATTAAAAACAAAAACATGTCAAGAACCTTTGTCTCATGTGTGATCTCAAATTATGCTTTCTCACTAAATGTTAATGACGACGTATTGGCCGCAACTAAAATAAGTAAATAAAGGTTGTTATCATTTGAAAATTGAAATTTGTGTGAAAATCAGAAAATTGATCTGATACACTGTGATTTAAACTTAACATAATGTGTTTATAGCTGCCAACAAGGTTGTAAAACTCGGCCGACTCGGCCGGGAACTCGGAATCGGAATCGGGGGTTAAACGGGTCGAGTTGGCTAGAATCGGGTGAAAACTCGGTCAACGACTTGGTCACTTGTAAAACTCGGTCAAACTCGCTGGATCGATCAAAAATCGGCCGAATCGGTCAAGAATCGGCCAGATCGGGTCAAAACTCAGGTCAACTTTGGTCAAAAAAAAAATTGATTTTAAAAAAAAAAAAATCATATTGGTTAAAGTTTATGTTTCTAATGAATGAAGTTTGAACTTTGAAATATTATTATAAAGTTTCTAAACAATTATGTTTTAAGTTTGAAGTTTATTCCATATAATTTCAAACACTATAAATTTTCTATATAAAAACCCGATCCGGGTTCTCCCCGATTCCGATCCGATTTTTTAAAAACTCGTGACTCCCCCCCCCTCGCCGATCCGATCCCGAGTCACGAGTTCCACAACCTTGGCTGCCAACCACCCCCCCCCCCCCCCCCCCCCCCCCCCCCCCCCCCCCCCCCCCCCCCCCCCCCCCCCCCCCCCCCCCCCCCCCCCCCCCCCCCCCCCCCCCCCCCCCCCCCCCCCCCCCCCCCCCCCCCCCCCCCCCCCCCCCCCCCCCCCCCCCCCCCCCCCCCCCCCCCCCCCCCCCCCCCCCCCCCCCCCCCCCCCCCCCCCCCCCCCCCCCCCCCCCCCCCCCCCCCCCCCCCCCCCCCCCCCCCCCCCCCCCCCCCCCCCCCCCCCCCCCCCCCCCCCCCCCCCCCCCCCCCCCCCCCCCCCCCCCCCCCCCCCCCCCCCCCCCCCCCCCCCCCCCCCCCCCCCCCCCCCCCCCCCCCCCCCCCCCCCCCCCCCCCCCCCCCCCCCCCCCCCCCCCCCCCCCCCCCCCCCCCCCCCCCCCCCCCCCCCCCCCCCCCCCCCCCCCCCCCCCCCCCCCCCCCCCCCCCCCCCCCCCCCCCCCCCCCCCCCCCCCCCCCCCCCCCCCCCCCCCCCCCCCCCCCCCCCCCCCCCCCCCCCCCCCCCCCCCCCCCCCCCCCCCCCCCCCCCCCCCCCCCCCCCCCCCCCCCCCCCCCCCCCCCCCCCCCCCCCCCCCCCCCCCCCCCCCCCCCCCCCCCCCCCCCCCCCCCCCCCCCCCCCCCCCCCCCCCCCCCCCCCCCCCCCCCCCCCCCCCCCCCCCCCCCCCCCCCCCCCCCCCCCCCCCCCCCCCCCCCCCCCCCCCCCCCCCCCCCCCCCCCCCCCCCCCCCCCCCCCCCCCCCCCCCCCCCCCCCCCCCCCCCCCCCCCCCCCCCCCCCCCCCCCCCCCCCCCCCCCCCCCCCCCCCCCCCCCCCCCCCCCCCCCCCCCCCCCCCCCCCCCCCCCCCCCCCCCCCCCCCCCCCCCCCCCCCCCCCCCCCCCCCCCCCCCCCCCCCCCCCCCCCCCCCCCCCCCCCCCCCCCCCCCCCCCCCCCCCCCCCCCCCCCCCCCCCCCCCCCCCCCCCCCCCCCCCCCCCCCCCCCCCCCCCCCCCCCCCCCCCCCCCCCCCCCCCCCCCCCCCCCCCCCCCCCCCCCCCCCCCCCCCCCCCCCCCCCCCCCCCCCCCCCCCCCCCCCCCCCCCCCCCCCCCCCCCCCCCCCCCCCCCCCCCCCCCCCCCCCCCCCCCCCCCCCCCCCCCCCCCCCCCCCCCCCCCCCCCCCCCCCCCCCCCCCCCCCCCCCCCCCCCCCCCCCCCCCCCCCCCCCCCCCCCCCCCCCCCCCCCCCCCCCCCCCCCCCCCCCCCCCCCCCCCCCCCCCCCCCCCCCCCCCCCCCCCCCCCCCCCCCCCCCCCCCCCCCCCCCCCCCCCCCCCCCCCCCCCCCCCCCCCCCCCCCCCCCCCCCCCCCCCCCCCCCCCCCCCCCCCCCCCCCCCCCCCCCCCCCCCCCCCCCCCCCCCCCCCCCCCCCCCCCCCCCCCCCCCCCCCCCCCCCCCCCCCCCCCCCCCCCCCCCCCCCCCCCCCCCCCCCCCCCCCCCCCCCCCCCCCCCCCCCCCCCCCCCCCCCCCCCCCCCCCCCCCCCCCCCCCCCCCCCCCCCCCCCCCCCCCCCCCCCCCCCCCCCCCCCCCCCCCCCCCCCCCCCCCCCCCCCCCCCCCCCCCCCCCCCCCCCCCCCCCCCCCCCCCCCCCCCCCCCCCCCCCCCCCCCCCCCCCCCCCCCCCCCCCCCCCCCCCCCCCCCCCCCCCCCCCCCCCCCCCCCCCCCCCCCCCCCCCCCCCCCCCCCCCCCCCCCCCCCCCCCCCCCCCCCCCCCCCCCCCCCCCCCCCCCCCCCCCCCCCCCCCCCCCCCCCCCCCCCCCCCCCCCCCCCCCCCCCCCCCCCCCCCCCCCCCCCCCCCCCCCCCCCCCCCCCCCCCCCCCCCCCCCCCCCCCCTCCAAAGGGTAGGTGCGGCGCACCTATAGGTGATCTGAAATTTCTGAAGGGTTGGTGCGACGCACCACTTGGCAGGTGCGGCGCACCACATGCCCAGATTTCACAAAACGTTTCGTTTAGCTTATATTTCGATCTTATACTCGTTCTAGGTTGTCGGGAGCACTTAGCAAGCACTGTAAGACCTACGTAACTCATTGTTTAGCTGTACCCAGGTAAGATAACATCTTTTACCACATGAGGGACAACAAAATATAAGGTTTTCATAAGTTAACTTCCCCAAATGAATGTTTGTATGTTTATATGTATTCGGGAATGAATGGGAGGTTACTATGGGAATGATTACGTTACCATTGATGATGAACGGTAAGCTTATGCATGCTACGATGAAATGATGATATGTTTATGTTATAAAATGATGTTATGATGAAATAAGGGAAATGATAAACTGAAATGTATAAGTTGTTATTACGATAAGATGCTATGATGATATAAACGTATGATGCTATGATGCGATATATGACATGATGACGCATTGTTATGATGCTATGCTTATGAAATGATATGATGACGCATTGTTATGACGTTATGCTTATGAAATGATATAACGATACGTTGCTATCACTTTAAGATGATATGATGCTTATATGACATGATGATACGATGCTATGATGATACGTTGACATGGATCTTTTATGATATGATGATGTGATGTTAATATGCGATGACGATATGTTGATGCATATATGTCTTATGATTGATTGCATGGCTTGAACACCTAGTCACTAGACTTCTATAGGTTTGCCATGACACGTGCACGATTAAGGGCCCTAAAGTAAAGAAAGATGGATGTGATTAGTTTAGGTGAAAGTGTAGCCTAAGCTAATAAAAAGTAAAGAAAGATACACGTGGTTAGTTTAGGTGAAAGTGTAGCCTAAACTAATATAATAAAGAAGTCTCGAGCATATGTAAAGTCTTGTGTTAAGCTTAACTCATGCTAGTTCTTCGGAGCTAGTGTGTACGTGGTCACGTGGTGTGGGAATCTAGATACCTCCCCGTGGCATAGTTATGTATGAGTGTATCCGGGTGGAGTAACTAACCACTACACGCACAAAGTTCAAACGGTATGCTCAGTTGGATTGACTTTGTCTTTCCTTAACGACGACGATGGACCACCGTAAGGTCTACCCATCTAGTCGGGTGTGAGGACTCCATGTAAGGTTTTATGACCGCCTACACACAACCCCACATCCCTAAGTATGTGTGGCTTATGTCACATAGCCTATGTCTAGGCAAAAGAAAAGAAAGATAAGAAAAGAAAAGAAAGTAAAGAAATGTAAGAAAAGAAAGACGAAACGTAAGGATCTATGATGTTAGGCACATTTAGGATTACGATGAATTCCTAATGTGTTAATTTATGCATGTTGCTTTAATGTTGATGATATGTTCTTGTTGACGTGTGATATGATAGACACCATAGTATTGTGGTGATCTTAACGTGCTATGCCTAATATGTGATATTAACGATTATGAAAGGTTTTTGTTAATATATAAAGAATTGGCAACGTTTTCTTAAACTCATGTTATCTTACTTAGATTTTAAAGCTAACACTTGCTCTTTTGAAAAACGTTGTTCCCTCAGGTTAAGCAGGTTGAGCTAGTTTTGAAAGACTTAGCTTGGTGAGACGGGTAGTTTCTATGAAGAAGACATCTAGTTTCCCGCTTAGTCATTTATGTTAGCCTTGATGATTGGCTACTTTTAATATGACTTATGTATTGTTTTTATTGGCATTTATGTTGGTGCCACATCTGGATTATCTTACACTATTTTAATGATATGAATGCTGTAACACCACTTTTATAAATGAACTATCCATTAAGGGTTAGTTATGTTCTAAGGATTCTGTATTCCGCATTTCTAAACGCCGTTAGGCAAAAGTTTTTGAAAATCCAGATTTTAAAATGACGGGTGTTACAACGGGCGAAGCCCCCTTAATCGAACGGTTGAGCCGTTCAAGGGGGCTTTGCCCTTCTCGGTAGCCTACCTCGAGACATTTATAAAGGGGTTGGAAGTCAGACGCATATGAGAATGGTCTGGATTTGATAAGTGGCGATCCAAGAGATAGTGTGGTGGTTTCATACAGTCGTTGGAGGCGGAGAATGTGCAGCTATATACACATTGTGTTAAGTTTTAAATCACAGTGTGTTTGGTCGGTTTTTATAGTTTTCACATTAATTTTAGTTTTCAAACGAACATTTCATAATAAATAAAACTGGTTATCTTTATCATCCTTGATTCAACTTAAATTACAAAACTTAAGAAACATTATAAAAAATATGGAACTGTGCTCATTTCTTTTTTGATATCTCCTCCCCCCCCCCCCCCCCCCCCCCCCCCCCCACCTCTAAACTTTAGCATATTGATAATGGTACTAGGTAGCTTTTGCCCATCTCAACATGTTTCAGCTTTATCCGTAAAGAAAGTTTTGTACAAAATCAAACTATGAAAGAAAGTGAGACAACAGTAGAAAGTGAAAATCAAACTATGAAAGAAAGTGAGACAACAGTAGAAAGTGGGCGCTTTTCCAGCAAATTAGGGGCAAGGGTGTAGTGCCAAAAATTGGCAAATTGGCTAGTTTTTGGCTAATTTTCGACCAATCAAAAGCCGACACGTGTTATTGCCAAAAACTAGCCAAAACTTGCCAAATTACATGGTGTAGTGTACAAAACTAGCCAAAACTTGTCAATTTACTAATGCCGGAAAACATATAAAAGGTAACCGGAAAATAATCAAAGTTGCCGGAAAACATAAAAAGTGACCGTTTTTTTTATAAAATATAAACTTGGGCTCAGAATTTGGGGGTCGGGAATTTCGGAAGTCGGAGACGCCATGGCTGCTAACTCGCGAAGGGCTACTTTTAATATGACTTATGTATTGTTTTTATTGGCATTTATGTTGGTGCCACATCTGGATTATCTTACACTATTTTAATGATATGAATGCTGTAACACCACTTTTATAAATGAACTATCCATTAAGGGTTAGTTATGTTCTAAGGATTCTGTATTCCGCATTTCTAAACGCCGTTAGGCAAAAGTTTTTGAAAATACAGATTTTAAAATGACGGGTGTTACAAGTTGGTATCAGAGAAATGGTTTAAGTGAACCAAGGACTATAGGTTGGCCATAGGAATTGGACTTAAACCGATAGATGACAAGATAGGCATAAGTAAGTATGCTTGGCCTTTGAGATGAAATGTTTTAGGACGGGTTGGGATGAGTGAGAGTGTAGGATTAAGGCTTCATGTTCATTGATGTGTTTTATGTGTATACACTTGTTTGTGTAGCCCTTATTCCTCTGTTTCTCGCGCTCCCCGTCGCCAAACTAATCTATTGCTATGAAAGACGTCCTGTGAAAGGTAAGGTGTTAATTCTCTATTTGAATTTGATAAACTTGTGCTTTATATTACGTGAGAAATTGTTGAGATGCACAAAAGTTGAAGGATTTGGGTAAAAAGAAGACGATACACAAATGTGGTAACGAACGTGTGAGTGAAAGGATACGATTACAATTATGGTCCGGAACATAATTGCAAGCGTATCACGACACGAACGTATTTGTATGGCCATGCTTGTGTTGACCGGTGTACAAAGTAATAAAGTTGGGGGATTTCTATGTATTGTATCCCTATTTGTTGAAAGTAAACACCGTGTTACAACTTTAGTGATGTTGATGCTGCAAGTGTGTGGAAACGTGTGAAGATCGGTGGAAAGTGATAGCCGGATTAAAAGTTTATGATGCTTATGATGGTAGTCAATGTCGTTGGGTCTACTAGTTTAAAAGACATGGATTCGAAGTTTGAAGAGTAGAGTTGATGTTGGATACTTAAAGGATTATAAGTAGGTGACGCATAGAAGGGTTACCGGACACACGAATGAAAGGATATAGTTACAATTCCGGTCGCGAACGTAATTGTAAATGTATCACGACATGTGTGTGTTTGTGAGACTGTGTCTGTGTTGATCCGAATGAAGTGAAGATGAGAATGATGGAATCACTGAATGGTATCATATTTAACCACGCGAAGAGTAGACACGGATGAATGAAATAAAGGAGGATGAAGTTGAGGCAAGTAAAGAAGTTAACACTACGGTTGATTGAACCTTTTAACCATGAAGCTCTTCTATTCTATGAACGCTATGATATGATGTGAAGCTACAATCAGGCTGTGAAGTGTTAACATTGTGCTTGGGTGTAAGGAAAACGTTTAGGTTTCGTTTGAAATTGTTTTTACTGATGATAGATGATATGCGACGCATGAACCATCCATGCGGCGGATATTCTGGCCTGTTTTGGATTTATGACCCGTTTAATTTTGATTTCGCTACGGGACAATATGTGACGATCGGGACGAGTATCTTAAGGGCGAGGTAATTGCTATATCTCAAATTTTTGTGTAACGGTTTGACTTGAGTCGTTAAGTCAACACCTTGCTACCGTTAAGTCTCTTAACGAGTTAATGCTTACGTGGGTTTAATGTGCTATGTGACAACCGCCAAAATTTCAGGTTGATTATTTACTATTATGTGTACTATTTAAATTTTTGTTGATCAAACAATATGAACAAACATTTTATGGCATAATAAACTGAACAAATATTTTTATAAATTATGGATAATTATTGCCAAGAACTCAAATAGTTATTTGAGAGTTGCTTGTAAATATTTTTTCATACTTATACTATCAATAACCGTATTTATGAATAGTACCGTATTCATGAATAGTAACGTATACATGAATAGTACCGTATCTGTGAATAGCAATCGTATCTAGAAATTGTATTTATGAATAGTGATCGTGAATAGTGATGTGAATAGTAAAGATAAAAAGTAAATTCTAAATAATAACGGTAAAAAGTAAATCTTAAATAGTAAAGGTAAAAGTAAATTGTAAATAGTAAAGGTAGAAAGTAAATTGTAAAAAGGGTAATAAAATAAAATAATATAAAGGCGGGACCCACGTGGGACCCACGTCAAATAATTTAAGTCTACGTTGAATCTGATTTCGAAATTTTTCAAAAAGTAAATAGTGTTGAATAGTAAACATCGCTTTCATACTTTATTCTTATAATATAAACGTCCAAAACCCGCTCACAGGGTTAGTTGAGTAAAAATTATTAAAATGAAAGTTGTAGATCTTAATTTTCTGATCTTATAGAAACTTGAATTTTCTCAATAGGAGCCCGTATGCATAATTTAGGATTAAAACAATGTATAAATATATACTACTAGTATGCCAAATTACATGGTGTAGTGTACAAAACTAGCCAAAACTTGCCAATTTACCAATGCCGGGAAACATATAAAAGGTAACCGGAAAATAAACAAAGTTGCCGGAAAACATAAAAAGTGACCGTTTTTTTTATAAAATATAAACTTGGGCTTAGAATTTGGGGGTCGGGAATTTCGGAAGTCGGAGACGCCATGGCTGCTAACCCGAAGGTTTACCCCGCCAAGATACGCCCCGGATCATCCGAGTCCCATTTTTACGAACATTTTGTATCATCATCGCCCATTTAACGTAACACCGGCAACCTAACTGTTCAACGATATCATCATCGGCTAAAACTACTTTTTCCGGCTACCTATTGCTTTAATGGAACAAAAGACGGCAACACTACCAAGGAAAAATCCGGCAACGCTACCGCTAAGTTAACACTACCAAGCTAATCACAAACATGCAATTAACGACAATGTAAAAAGATAAATATACATATATATAGATATATATATGTAACACCCGTCGTTTAAAAACTTGGATTTTTCAAAACTTTGCCAAACGGCGTTTAAAATAAGCGGAAAGGATCACTTTCAAAATCTGCCCCATCCGTAACGGATGGTACCTTTAAAATTTGGTGTTACTACTAGCATCATCAAAACAATAAAAGTAAATCCAAGCTTTTGGCACCAACATAAATGCCACATTAATACAAGTCTTTAATCATAAATGAAATAGCCAAACATGAGGCTAAAAGGAAGTCTAAGCGTTTAATGTCTTTGCTAAGCTTCTTTATTCGTCTACCCAAGTCTCACCAAGCTAATCCTCGCCTAGCTCAAACTTGATTATCCTGAAGGCACAACATTTTCAAAGAACAAGTGTTAGCTAATAAAATTAGCTAAGTAAGATAACATAACTTGAAAACATTTGCCATTTAAATATATTAACAAAACCATCTTTTAATGTTAATATCACATACATATAGATCATTGCACACATATCTTATCATAACACAATAGGGTCATCATATACCTAATGTGCCTAACTTTTCTTTCTTTATCTTTCTTTCTTTACTTATTTCTTTGCCTAGACGTAGGCTAAGTGACTTATGCCACTTACTTAGGGATGTGGGGTTGTGTGTAGGCGGTCATAGACCATACATGGAGTCCTCACACCCGACATGATGGGTAAACCAATAGGTGGTCCATCGGCGTCGTTAAGGAATGACAAAGTCAATCCACTGAATAAACCGTTTATGCCTTTACGCATTGGTGGTTAGTTACTTCACCCGGAATACTCAAACGTAACTATGCCACAAGGAGCAACTCAAGTGACCACGTACGCACCAGCCCGAAGAGCTAGCACGGGTTAAGCTTAACACAAGACTTTACATAATGCTCGATACTTTAATCGTTTAATTAGTTTAGGCTACTCTTTCACCTAAGCTAATCACATATCATCTTTTACTTTAGGGCCCTTAACGTGCACGTGAACATGGCAATCCTAATCAAGGACTAGTGACTAGGTGATCAAGCCACACATGCAAACATATATCATATCATTTCATCATTTCATACATACATAATCATTTCATCATTTCATGCATTTATAATCATTTCATCATTTCATGCATTTATAATCATTTCATCATCTCATGCATATAATCATTTCATCATTGCATGCATATAATCATTTCATCATTTCATGCATTTATAATCATTTCATCATTTCATGCATTTATAATCATTTCATCATTTCATGCATATAATCATTTCATCATTTCATGCATTTATAATCATTTCATCATTTCATGCATATAATCATTTCATCATTTCATGCATTTATAATCATTTCATCATTTCATGCATTTATAATCATTTCATCATTTCATGCATTTATAATCATTTCATCATTTCATGCATTATAATCATTTCATCATTTCATGCATTTATAATCATTTCATCATTTCATGCATTATAATCATTTCATCATTCATGCATTTATAATCATTTCATCATTTCATGCATTTATAATCATTTCATCATTCATGCATATAATCATTTCATCATTTCATGCATTTATAATCATTTCATCATTCTCATGCATATAATCATTTCATCATTCATGCATTTATAATCATTTCATCATTTCATGCATTTATAATCATTTCATCATTCATGCATTTATAATCATTTCATCATCTCATGCATATAATCATTTCATCATTTCATGCATTTATAATCATTTCATCATCTCATGCATATTTAATCATTTCATCATTTCATGCATTTATAATCATTTCATCATCTCATGCATTTATAATCATTTCATCATTCATGCATATAATCATTTCATCATCTCATGCATTTATAATCATTTCATCATTTCATGCATTTATAATCATTTCATCATTCATGCATTTATAATCATTTCATCATTCATGCATTTATAATCATTTCATCATTTCATGCATTTATAATCATTTCATCATTCATGCATTTATAATCATTTCATCATTCATGCATATAATCATTTCATCATTTCATGCATTTATAATCATTTCATCATTTCATGCATATAATCATTTCATCATTCATGCATATAATCATTTCATCATTTCATGCATTTATAATCATTTCATCATTTCATGCATTATAATCATTTCATCATTTCATGCATATAATCATTTCATCATTTCATGCATTTATAATCATTTCATCATTTCATGCATTTATAATCATTTCATCATCTCATGCATATATACTTACCACATACCATTGCAACCTGCATATGAATGTTAACCATCATAAACGGTAAGTAATATATCCCTTTGCAACCTCCCATAGTCACCCATGAACATAAAATGTACATACATATTCAATTGAAAGGTTTAACTTATGAAAACGTGTTTTGTTGTACCAACAGGTGACAAAAGATGTTATCTTACCTCGATACAGCTTACCAACAAGTTAGAAGTATCTTATAGTGCTTGCTAAGTGCTCCCGACAACCTAGAATGAGTATAAGATCGAAACATAAGCTAAACGAAATGTTTTATGAAAACTGGACAAGAGGTGCGTCGCACCTCCCACATGGTGCGTCGCACAAAATCATCAGGGGAATTCTAAACATAAGCAGGTGCGCCGCACCTACCCCTTTGGTGCGTCGCATAAAATGATCAGAAATTCTGAACATAAGAATGTGCGCCGCACCTACCCTTGGTGCGTCGCAAATCGGGCCTTTGGCTGAACACCATTTTTCCAAAATGGCCTGTGGTGCGCCGCACCACCCTACTGGTGCGTCGCACCTGAAGTGTCGACCAGAAACCTAATCTTTGTTCTATGATCAAACGAATTCCATACGAACCCATACCCCAAATCCAACCTGGGGCTTAAAATTAATCCTTTCAATTGCACTTTCATCAACTTTAATCATCCTATTAATCCCTTAATCCTTTACATCATAATTCGATCTTTAAAACACCCGAACGACATGAATTCAATAAACGTTTGATCCAACAACCCAACCCAAACCCTATGGCCTGGATCAAAATCACTACTAGGACATACATGATCAGATTTAAGAGTAAGATCAGCCATAATACCTGTAGATGACTTCGAGGATTCGAAATCTTAATCAAACTTGATCGAAACGACACGAAACGATTGATTCTTGGAGGAAACTTGTCTTGAGAGGGAGGGGATCTGTTCCTAGGGCTTAATCACGAAATTCTGCAGCTATTGGGGTCTCACTAGGCCTTAAACCCCTGACCATAAGTTTCCTTTAGTGCCCATAGGCCCCTCGACTTCCTAAACTTTACTTTCGTAGCTTAATTAACTTACCGGGAGACTTAACGATCTAACAAGCACTTAACATTCATACTTTACTTTAAATTACTTTCATTTAATTACTTTACTTCATTTCATATTAAACACATAAGCATTTAATCACATAATCCCTTATAAGGCACATAAACATAATAGACCTAACGTTAACTAACGGAAAGTCAAATAGTCAAACATAAAACGTTTGGGATGTTACAATTACCTCCCCCTTAAGAGGATTCCGTCCTCGGAATCGCCTCAGAAGTGAACAAATCTGGGTATTTTTCTTTCATCACCGACTCGGTCTCCCAAGTTAAACTTTCACCGTGGTTATGCTTCCATTTTATCAACACGAGATCAATCAACTTTCGGCGAAGTTTCTTTTGCTTTCTTTCGAGTATCGCTACTGGTTCGTCCACTATTCTTTTCTGAGGATTAATGCTCACATCCTCAATTGGAATAACACTTGACTCATTGGCCAAACACTTCCTCAAATACGAAACATGAAATGTGTGGTGAATTCCATCCAATTCTGGGGGGTAGTTCCAATTGATAAGCTACATCCTTGATACGTTTCAGAATTTTGAAAGGTCCTATGAAACGTGGGCTTAGCTTTCCCTTCTTTCCAAAACGAATTACTCCTTTCCATGGGGAAACTTTCAGCATTACCAAATCACCAACTTGGAACTCAATTGGCTTTCTTTTCTTGTCGGCATAGGTCTTTTGTCTTTCTCTAGCCACACGAAGTGCTTCCTTTGCCACATTAACTTTTTCAGCTGAGATTTCAATGATTTCAGGACCCGTAAACTGTTTTTCACCGGGTTCCATCCAACAACTCGGAGTCCTACATCTCCTACCATAAAGCATTTCAAATGGTGGCATTCCGATACTTGCATGGTGGCTGTTATTATAAGTGAATTCGATCAATTTCAAGTGTTCATCCCATGCTCCACCATACTCTAATACACAAGCTCTCAACATATCTTCCAACGTTTGTATGGTCCTTTCACTTTGCCCATCAGTTTGAGGGTGATAGGCGGTGCTCAAATTAACTCTAGTACCTAACTCTCGCTGAAGACCCTTCCAAAAGTTAGACACGAATCTCGTGTCTCGGTCCGAAACAATGGATAAAGGAACACCATGCTTTGCCACGATCTCATCCACATACATCTTTGCCATCTTAGTTAATGGTACATCTTGTCTTGTTGCCAAGAAATGAGCACTCTTTGTCAATCTATCCACAATAACCCATACCATGTCATTTCCTTTCGGTGTTCTTGGTAGTTTGGTCACAAAATCCATAGTAATATGGTCCCATTTCCATTCCGGAATCTCCAATTGATGCAACATTCCATATGGCTTTTTGTGATCAGCTTTAACACGTGCACACGTCAAACATCTTTCAACAAAATGAGCAACTTCTCCCTTAATGTTTGGCCACCAATAGATGGGCTTCAAATCTGCATACATCTTGGTAATACCTGGATGGACTGAATATCTTGACCTATGAGCTTCTTCAAGGATCAATTCTCGGTTATCACCAAGCAATGGTACCCATATTCGACCCTTATAAGTCTTAAATCCACGGCTGTTCGTCTCCATCACAAGTCTTCTCTTCTTTCCAATACTCTCATTATCGATATTATCCTTCATTAAAGCCTTAACTTGTGCTTCCTTGATGCGGTCGAGTAACCCCGACTTGGCTTGAACAACCATGCTCATCAATCTACAAGAAAAATTCTGCACTTTCCTACTTAATGCATCTGCCACCACATTGGCTTTACCGGGATGATATTTAATCTCACAATCATAATCTTTCAGAAGTTCCATCCATCTCCTTTGCCTTACATTCATTTCCTTTTGTGAGAACACATATTTATGATCCGTAAACAATGTACATTTGGTGCCATATAAGTAATGCCTCCACAACTTCAAAGCAAACACTACTGCAGCCAATTCAAGATCATGGGTCGGGTAATTCTTCTCATGAGGCTTCAACTGACGTGAAGCATATGCAATAACTTTGTCCCTTTGCATAAGGACACAACCCAAACCTGAAATAGAAGCATCACTATAAACAACAAGATCATCAGTACCTTCTGGTAAGGCTAGGACAGGAGCTTCACATAACTTTGTCTTAAGCGTTTGAAAGGCCTTTTCTTGAGCTTCCGTCCATACAAACTTTACTCCTTTCTTTGTCAATTCAGTCATTGGCTTAGCTATTCGGAGAAATCTTGAATAAACCTCCTATAATAGCCAGCTAAACCGAGAAAACTCTTAATCTCCGTGGGTGTCTTTGGCTGTTCCCATTTAGATACAGCTTCAATCTTGGCAGGATCAACTTTAATACCTTCAGAAGAGATAACATGCCCGAGAAATTGAACTTCTCGGAGCCAGAATTCACACTTGGAGAACTTTGCATATAACTTTTTCTCTCTAAGAACCTCAAGAACAGCTCTTAAGTGCTCACGGTGCTCGGCTTCGGACTTTGAATAAATTAGAATATCGTCAATGAAGACAATCACAAAATGATCTAAGAATGGGCGACATACCCGATTCATTAAATCCATAAAAGCGGCTGGAGCATTTGTCAACCCAAAAGGCATGACAAGAAACTCATAGTGCCCATAACGTGTACGAAAAGCTGTCTTGGCCACATCTTCCTTTTTGACTTTTAATTGATGATAGCCAGACCGCAAATCAATCTTAGAGAAGTAAGAAGCACCATGGAGCTGATCAAAAAGATCATCAATACGCGGAAGAGGATACTTATTCTTAACCGTTCGTTTATTCAACTCACGGTAGTCTATGCACATGCGCATAGAACCGTCTTTCTTTTTGACAAAAAGAACCGGAGCTCCCCAAGGCGAGGAACTTGGTTGAATGAAACCTTTGTCAAGTAGCTCTTGAAGTTGGGACATTAACTCTTTCATTTCTGTGGGAGCTAAACGATATGGTGCTTTTGCAATAGGAGTAGCACCGGGTACGAGATCAATCTGAAAGATGACCTCTCGATCGGGAGGAATACCGGGAAGATCATCCGGAAAGACATCAGAAAATTCAGAAACTACATCAACGTTAGGGATCGGAGACTTCCCTTTTCGTGTATCGATAACATAGGCAAGAAAGTGATTCTTGTTATGCCGGATGCAATTGAGAGCCTTCATCAAATTAATAATCTTTATGCTCCCCTTCTTCTTGTCTCCATAAACGGAAATGACCTCACCATCCGGAGTAGCGAATCGTACAACCTTTTGAGAACATATAATAGTAGCATCATTTTGAGACAACCAATCCATACCTATCACTATATCAAAACCGGCTAGAGTGGTAGGCAATAGTTGAACCGGAAAAGAGCGGCCTTCAATCTCAATAGAACAATCATCATAACCTACTTGAATGTCACTAATGGTACCGTTAGCAATTTCAACCTCTATAGAGCAATCAAGAGGAGTAGTGACCCTATCAAGCTTAGGAGCAAATAAAGTGGACACAAAAGATCTATTTGCACCCGAATCAAAAAGTACAGAAGCAGGTTTTGAGTTAACAAGAAATGTACCGCTTACTACCTCGTCGTTATCCTTGGCAGCTTCGACTGTCAGCTGAAAGGCTCGAGCTTTAGGCTTTTGGACAGCCGTCCTTTTTCCATCATCTCTTCCTTGTGGGCAATCCTTGATGAAATGACCGGTTTGTTGACACCGATAACACTTTGGCTTGTCCTTGCATCCTGAAGTAGGATGACCTGTACCACCACAAGTATCACACCTTCGGGTCTTATCTGAACATGGACCCGAGTGAGGCGCCTTACAAGTACCACACCAATTCTTTGGCTTTGCATAGCTGCTGCCCCCATTTCTTGAAGACGGACCCTTCTTGAACTTCCTATTAGATCCACTTGACCCATCATGTTTCCTTTTTAAACCTGATTGCTTATCATCATTTGCTTTCACTACAACCTTTTCACCCTTGAAATCATCATCCAACCTCTTGGACTCCTTAATCGCAGCAGACAATGTAATATGTTGTCTACAAAGGCCACGATAGCTAGCGGGAAGACCATCACAGTAAGCTTCAACCTGATCCACATCTCTACGAACCAAATGACCAACAAACTTAAGTTTTTCCATAAATGAGTGGGCATATTCAGTTATGGCACCCGGCTTAGCTGTTAAAGCTCTGAATTCTTTCTCAATCAACCTCAGTTCACGAGTACCCACATATTCTTCCAAGAACTTCTCCTTAAAGGTACCCCAAGGCATATTAGCTAGCACCTCGGGGGTCAAAGAAATAGTAGCAACCCTCCACCAATTACGAGCATTCTTCTTCAACATACGGGAAGCACACAATACCTTCATATCCTCAGGGCAATAACATGAAGCAAACACAACCTCGATATCCTCCAACCATTCCATGGCACCTACAGCATCTAGAGTACCATCAAATGCCTTTGCTCCACATTTCTGAAAGCTCTCATACTTAAAATTACTAGCACGAGGAGCGACCACAACACGAGGCTCCACCACATTATCAACACCATTCACATTAGCAACAACATTTTCAGGAGCAACTTGAGACCTTACCATTGATGGCTCGGTACGGTTTGAGCGGTTGGAGTAATTCCCATCCGTATGCTCATCCCGTTGCAAACTAGCTTCTCTTTCAGCCCTAAGTTGATTCAACTCCTGTTCATTTCTCAACAAAAGAGCCCGAATAGCCCTCAACTCTTCATGCATTTCAGCTTGAGTAGGAACTTGCTCAATCACGGGGTTAGCTCTATCAATTTCAGACCTTGTAGGTTGTGCACCCGAAAGTGGTCTTCGAGGAGGCCTTAGGTTAACACCATTTCCTGTCCCGTTTAGATTAACCGGAGCATCGCTAGCATTAGCTCCATCTCTTTGACTACTAGCACGGGTATTAACCATCTTTCTACAAATTTAGTGACGAATGTTAGAGATGAATCGAATGAGAACAAAGTATGGTCAGGCCTACTAAATTACATAAGCATATCATATACATATATAAGCCATAAACCTACTCTCACACTCATCCCAACCCATCTTAAAAGCATGTTCATCATAGAGCTAAAGCATTACTACTTAAGCCAATCATTTCTCGTACGGTTTAAGTCCAAAATCCTATGGTCTTGGTCGAATTTTGGTTCACTTAAACCATTTCTCTGATACCAACTTGTAACACCCGTCGTTTAAAAACTTGGATTTTTCAAAACTTTGCCAAACGGCGTTTAAAATAAGCGGAAAGGATCACTTTCAAAATCTGCCCCATCCGTAACGGATGGTACCTTTAAAATTTGGTGTTACTACTAGCATCATCAAAACAATAAAAGTAAATCCAAGCTTTGGCACCAACATAAATGCCACATTAATACAAGTCTTTAATCATAAATGAAATAGCCAAACATGAGGCTAAAAGGAAGTCTAAGCGTTTAATGTCTTTGCTAAGCTTCTTTATTCGTCTACCCAAGTCTCACCAAGCTAATCCTCGCCTAGCTCAAACTTGATTATCCTGAAGGCACAACATTTTCAAAGAACAAGTGTTAGCTAATAAAATTAGCTAAGTAAGATAACATAACTTGAAAACATTTGCCATTTAAATATATTAACAAAACCATCTTTTAATGTTAATATCACATACATATAGATCATTGCACACATATCTTATCATAACACAATAGGGTCATCATATACCTAATGTGCCTAACTTTTCTTTCTTTATCTTTCTTTCTTTACTTTATTTCTTTGCCTAGACGTAGGCTAAGTGACTTATGCCACTTACTTAGGGATGTGGGGTTGTGTGTAGGCGGTCATAGACCATACATGGAGTCCTCACACCCGACATGATGGGTAAACCAATAGGTGGTCCATCGGCGTCGTTAAGGAATGACAAAGTCAATCCAACTGAATAAACCGTTTATGCCTTTACGCATTGGTGGTTAGTTACTTCACCCGGAATACTCAAACGTAACTATGCCACAAGGAGCAACTCAAGTGACCACGTACGCACCAGCCCGAAGAGCTAGCACGGGTTAAGCTTAACACAAGACTTTACATAATGCTCGAGACTTTAATCGTTTAATTAGTTTAGGCTACTCTTTCACCTAAGCTAATCACATATCATCTTTTACTTTAGGGCCCTTAACGTGCACGTGAACATGGCAATCCTAATCAAGGACTAGTGACTAGGTGATCAAGCCACACATGCAAGCATATATCATATCATTTCATCATCTCATACATACATAATCATTTCATCATTTCATGCATTTATAATCATTTCATCATCTCATGCATATATACTTACCACATACCATTGCAACCTGCATATGAATGTTAACCATCATAAACGGTAAGTAATATATCCCTTTGCAACCTCCCATAGTCACCCATGAACATAAAATGTACATACATATTCAATTGGAAGGTTTAACTTATGAAAACGTGTTTTGTTGTACCAACAGGTGACAAAAGATGTTATCTTACCTCGATACAGCTTACCAACAAGTTAAATGTATCTTATAGTGCTTGCTAAGTGCTCCCGACAACCTAGAATGAGTATAAGATCGAAACATAAGCTAAACGAAATGTTTTATGAAAACTGGACAAGAGGTGCGTCGCACCTCCCACATGGTGCGTCGCACAAAATCAACAGGGGAATTCTAAACATAAGTTGGTGCGCCGCACCAACCCCTTTGGTGCGTCGCATAAAATGATCAGAAATTCTGAACATAAGAATGTGCGCCGCACCTACCCTTGGTGCGTCGCAAATCGGGCCTTTGGCTGAACACCATTTTTCCAAAATGGCCTGTGGTGCGCCGCACCACCCTACTGGTGCGTCGCACCTGAAGTGTCGACCAGAAACCTAATCTTTGTTCTATGATCAAACGAATTCCATACGAACCCATACCCCAAATCCAACCTGGGGGCTTAAAATTAATCCTTTCAATTGCACTTTCATCAACTTTAATCATCCTATTAATCCCTTAATCCTTTGCATCATAATTCGATCTTTAAAACACCCGAACGACATGAATTCAATAAACGTTTGATCCAACAACCCAACCCAAACCCTATGGCCTGGATCAAAATCACTACTAAGACATACATGATCAGATTTAAGAGTAAGATCAGCCATAATACCTGTAGATGACTTCGAGGATTCGAAATCTTAATCAAACTTGATCGAAACGACACGAAACGATTGATTCTTGGAGGAAACTTGTCTTGAGAGGGAGGGGATCTGTTCCTAGGGCTTAATCACGAAATTCTGCAGCTATTGGGGTCTCACTAGACCTTAAACCCCTGACCATAAGTTTCCTTTAGTGCCCATAGGCCCCTCGACTTCCTAAACTTTACTTTCGTAGCTTAATTAACTTACCGGGAGACTTAACGATCTAACAAGCACTTAACTTTCATACTTTACTTTAAATTACTTTCATTTTAATTTACTTTACTTCATTTCATATTAAACACATAAGCATTTAATCACATAATCCCTTATAAGGCACATAAACATAATAGACCTAACGTTAACTAACGGAAAGTCAAATAGTCAAACATAAAACGTTTGGGATGTTACAATATATAATATATATTATATATATTATATATATAATATTAAATACATATATATATATATATATATATATATATATATATATATATATATATCTATTAATATAACTTATATATATATATATATATATATATATATATATATATATATATATATATATATATATATATATATATATATATATATATATATATATATATATATATATATATATATATATATATATATATATATATATATATATATATATATATATATATATATATATATATATATATATATATATATATATATATATATATATATATATATATATATATATATATATATATATATATATATATATATATATATATATATATATATATATATATATATATATATATATATATATATATATATATATATATATATATATATATATATATATATATATATATATATATATATATATATATATATATATATATATATATATATATATATATATATATATATATATATATATATATATATATATATATATATATATATATATATATATATATATATATATATATATATATATATATATATATATATATATATATATATATATATATATATATATATATATATATATATATATATATATATATATATATATATATATATATATATATATATATATATATATATATATATATATATATATATATATATATATATATATATATATATATATATATATATATATATATATATATATATATATATATATATATATATATATATATATATATATATATATATATATATATATATATATATATATATATATATATATATATATATATATATATATATATATATATATATATATATATATATATATATATATATATATATATATATATATATATATATATATATATATATATATATATATATATATATATATATATATATATATATATATATATATATATATATATATATATATATATATATATATATATATATATATATATATATATATATATATATATATATATATATATATATATATATATATATATATATATATATATATATATATATATATATATATATATATATATATATATATATATATATATATATATATATATATATATATATATATATATATATATATATATATATATATATATATATATATATATATATATATATATATATATATATATATATATATATATATATATATATATATATATATATATATATATATATATATATATATATATATATATATATATATATATATATATATATATATATATATATATATATATATATATATATATATATATATATATATATATATATACTACAAGCTAATCACAAACATGCAATTAACGGCAATGTAAAAAGATAAATATACATATATAAGCAAGCAGCAGCAGCAGTTCACCGGAAACCCAAAAGGGCTCGCCGGAAAACCGAAGCAACAGGAAACCCTAAATCGATTAAATCGATTAAAGTAGCCAAATAGCCAACTACACCCTTGCCAAAGCCAAACAAAGATTTGGCAGTAAAAAAAGTGAACGTTTCTGGCCGGCAACCACCGGAAACCCCAAAAAGGGGTTTCCGATCTCACCGGAAAGGGTGCTATATAACGTTAAGGAGCATCGGCAAGTTTTATCGGCATGTATTCCGGCAATAGAAGCCAAGAAAAACATAGAAATAGCCTCAAATCGAAAAACCCCCAAATTTTCCGGTTAGGTTTCCGGTGAAGTCGAAAGTTTTGGCACAAGAACAAAAAAAAACGGTCACAAGGCACGCTCCCAACGTTCACAAGGATCGGCCAAAACTGGCCGATATATATAGCCAAAACTAGCCGATTAAACTTGCCAAAACTAGCCGATGCATGTGCTATAGGGTTGCCAAAGAGCCGAAGCTAGCCGATGCTTTTTGCCGATAGAACTAGCCGACTACACCTTTGCCCCTTATATAATGTTAGTCTCGCCAGTTTGATTAACGGATGGTGTAATTAGACAAAAGGATCTTGTTAATATAAAAAATTATGTTTTTTATTTAAAAATTCAAAATTGAAATTTTAATATAAAAAATATAAATTTTTTGGACGCGATGATAATAACCCTTACCATTGTAGTTAACGTTTTTAAAAAAGAAAATATTTTAGGTTTCTTTTAAACATTAAGATGTTGTTATAAATTAAAAAATATTACAACACATTAAACAACTATCAGTGCTATATAAATAGAGGGTCATAGTTGTCAACTCGTAACTCGTGATACGATTCGTTTTCCTGATTTTTGAGTCGTGACTCGTATCGTGACTCGACTCGTAAGAGTCACATATATAAATAAATATAATTTAAAAATATATAATATAGCATAAAAAACATAGATTCTTCATTCAAAAGCTATTTGCTATAATATTACTTGTTCCCTAGTTACGATTCACCCCCTTAGTTGTGTCTTTATTTTCTTCTTTCTTCAATCTCGATCTGATCGGCTGCTTCTTATCTATCAACTTTTCATTCTTCAACTTCTTATTTCTCCTTTTCTTTAATATTATTATCAATAGAAGATATGTAATTTGTGTGTCATCTTGTTGAGAGGATAATTTTTTATTTTATTTGAAGCCCTAAAAGGAAGAAAAAGTAATCAGATTGTTTTATTGGAGAAAAAGGTAAGGATCCCAAAAGGTAATGTACTTTCTTGCTTTTAGTCAAAGTTTCTTTACTTTTTTTTTTATTTTTATTTTGAGCGGGATAAGTAAGCGGGAAGAGTGCTTCTGGTGACTCGACAGAGTCACGATACGGTTCGATTCACCACGAGTCAGAGCATGAATCGTACGAGACATCACGAGTCGAAAGCTAGTCCGATACACCAACCGAGTCGTCACTTTTTATGTATATTCTGACTCGACTCATACGAGTCGACTCGCTACTCGTACGAGTCTAACAACTATGGTCATAGGGGGAAAAAAAGCAAGAAAACTAAAATGAAACAAAATAATTGAGGTTTATAATTACACTTAAATACCCGAAATCATTGATATATAATATCCAATGAAATAAAAAACCAAGATAACTAAAACATCTAACGAAATAAAATAATAATAATAAGGATTGTGCATTTGTGCTTCCGTATATTTTTGAAACATGTACGGTATCAAAAAAGCTAGATGAGAAAATATAATGGTTATAAGATAATTATTTCCTTGTGTAGAAAAATGAATAAAGTTGGTTACATAATAATTAATTGGGTTTTGTTGAACGAATGCCTGCTTTCGTTAAAGTGCATTAAATAGTTGTATAGTTAACATAAAATTCAGGGGTGAGTTTTTGATATAAAAAAGTACAATCTTTTTATGCATGTTAAGTAAAACCATAAGGCTTCATTTAGCATTTTCCTAATTAAAAGACAAGAACAATGAAAAAAAAAGATATCTTGATTTATGTGTGGACACTTTTTTTTGGCAACAATAGTTCCTATAGTTTTATAATCTTGTAATAATGGTCCTAATCATTTGTATACTTTCGCAACTTCAATTATTTTTCAAGTTACTAACACCAATGGTCCTTAAAAATTACATTTTTAGCAACCTTGATCCAAGTTGAAAGATCCGTTTCTTATAATCTGGTACTTTATACTTGTGGTTAACCCTCTTTGGGTGTTTAAGACACATTCATGAAACTTCCAAAATAATTTGACCCAAAAAAATCAGAACTATTTAATTATACTTTAAACTTAGAAAAATACGGCCATTTTTCGTCAAAAATCAAAGTTATCAAATTTGAAAAATGACAAATGGAACATTTTTAATATGTTAATATAAGTCTATGGTATGAATTTCAGGTCTCGAAAAAGTCTAATGAAGTCTCGGTAAAAAGTTAACGAAAATCACAGAAGTTGGCGGTCGTTAGTTCCAAAACGACCGTCAAGTTACAAATGACCGTCAACTTCAATTTTGTACATTTTGACACTAATGACCATCAGCATTGACCGTAGGCATCAACCGTCAAGTTATAAACGACTGTCAACTGCAGTTTTGACAAAACGTGAACTTTTTGACGTAATTCAGTTTTCCGACTCAAATCCAAACTTTTCAAAACACTTTAACTATTCAAATAAGCTAAAAACATGAAACATTTCAAAGCTTTCTCTTGTTCAATTAACCAAAGTTACAAGCAAATGAAACCTTTATCCAACATTACCAAAGCTTTTCAAAGTTAAGGATTCAAAGTTTATAATTTGACAACCATGACATCGAAACTATCATTTACACCATACAAATTACAAACTTGGGCTACTTGGGAGCACATGGCCCTTCGGGATCTTCTATCCATAAAAAAAACGATTGCATAAGTGGTAAGAAACGCCTTACCCAAAAGCTTCACACAAATCACCTCTATTTGGTCACTTTTTTTTACCCGGGCTACTATATTCTCCTATAAAAAGGGTAAACAGTAAAACATTAAGAAAAACGCTGAGTGAATGCATACACATATATTCATACACAAGTCACCAAAATTAACGAGATCGGTATGTAGCCTATAACATGAATGTGTCATGCTATCTCTTGCATAACACATATTATATGGATTCATACACAATGCTAGTAAGACATTACCCACATACTAGTTTTTAACGGCAAATTGCTAGTAGTAGGACTTTACACCTACTAGTCTTTAACAAACAAATTTAATACTAGGAATTTATCCAACTACTAGTCTCAAAATCAATCAAATAAATGGGTCATAGGAATTTACCCACATGTAACCTCCATTAACATGAATATGAAAATATGCATATACACTCACATTCTACTTGGCTATTAAGCACAACTAAACGATCTTCACCACCACAACCTATACATATTACACATGACACATAAGTTTCATTACACTTTGGCTACTTAAAACTTTCAAAACTACTTTCATTTCAAAACTTATCACTTCACAGTTTCTTGCCAAACACTAATGTGGGATAATTAATATGCGGGTTTTTCCATTATCAATGGATATAGGAACACTATCCCATAAATCCCCAAATTGATTACTCTTTATGAACCCTAATTCTAAATGATTAACTAAACAAAGAAATAACCATATCTTCAAGGAACAATAAATCAAATTAGTTGCAAATCATACTTTCTCTTTTTCCTTTTTTTTCTCAATTCGACACACATACACTCTCACATACAATTTCTCAAATTTAGTTGCCAGCACTTAATGTTATTGCTATTATTATTACTTGGATAACTTGAGATTGATAGAAACAAGAACTAGAAAAAGAAGATTAGAGATGTTGGTGGTTATAAAAGGCTTCCCAATGGGAAGGACTCATCCCTCAAGGACTAGTGTCAGTCAGCGCTACATCAGCAAAAAATACTCCAAGGACTAATCCCCCCAAAACATACTCAATACATTACACTCCAAGGACTAGTCACAGTCACTCTTGGACCCACCAATTATTTAATTCTACCCTTTTATCTAAACTTTACAGTTTTAACCCTCTAAAATTAAAAACACTTCATTAAAAATACTAAACATTACATTAGTTCATTAAAAAAAACATTACATTATTTATATAAAAAAAAACATTACAATACTTGATTAAAAAAAAGCACAAATTAAAAAGCAAGGTTATTAAAAACCATTCACGGGAGGCGCCATATATGCTCCGTAAGATCATGACGAAGAGCATGATGCACATGTCGATCTCGAAGCTCCTTGCCGGTTCATTGGTGAAGTGTCATCCTTTCCTCGAACGTACGCTTAGGTAAGACGACTGGATCGTTGTCGTCGCCCTCCTCGAGTGAGCTTATGGCGTATCCCACGTCTTCAGCCTTCATGTTATGTAATATAACACACGCGTACATTGTTCGACGAATCCGATTCACGCTTTTTGATCTTGCTGGTTGGGTTAGAATGTGCCATGAATTTTGAAGCCCTCCAAAGGCACGCTCGACATCTTTCCGAGCACTTTCTTGATACTTTTTAATTTTTTTTTTCTTGTCATCTTGAGGGCATGAATACAACTTTACAAAAGTTGACCACTCCGGATAAATGTCGTCGGCGAGATAGTAACCTTTTTTGTAGTGGGTGCCGTTAACAGTGAACGAACTATCAGGAGCACGATCCTCAATGATTTCCCTATATTAAATTAAATTTCAAGACATTAAAATATGAACAACTTTCATGTTATGCAATAACCTAAATTGAAACTAATTTAAAAAAGGCGACTGGTTGAGGACATTTATATCGTTGTTCGAATCAGCGGTGCCGAAAAAATCATGCCAAATCCATAAATCGTACGATGCTACCGCTTCAAGCGTGATGGTTGGATGACCGTGATCACCACGCGTAAATTGACCTTGCCATGCCTTGGGACAATTTCTTCAAGGCCATTTCACGCAATCAATGCTACCAAGCATGCCCGGGAAACCATGAAGCTCCTCGTGTCGAGCATACAAGCGTTGTATGTCCTCCGGTGTTGGTCTACGCAAGTACTCATCCCTGTAAAGTTCAAACACACATTTGCAGTAATAGTCTAGGTAAAATCTGCTTGTTTCTTCACCCATATGTAGATACTCGTCAAGCGAGTCGGGATTGTAGCCATACGCCAAATGACGTATGGCGCATACACACTTTTAGATTGTACTAAAACCAACCCTTCCTTGAGAATCAACGAGCTTGTCTTGCATTCTTTGAAAATGCAATGGCACAGGTCCCGTATGTCGAGATGGGTATGAAATTATATCGTTCACTATGCGCATGAACAAAGGCCTCGACATACGAAATCGTCGCCTAAAGCTCTTCAACGAATACTTTGGGTCTTCGCTAAAATAATCTTCCATTAGGCGTTGTTGAGCACCATATCGATCTCTCTGTACGGTCATACGGGGTATGAATGGTCTTGATGATTCAACTTCTTCAAGCAAATCAACGCAATCGCCCATGATGCCCATAAGCTCATCATCATGGGAGTCATTAGGAAACAACCCCGGTCTCGTGTACGTTGATATACTCGAAGGAAACATGTTGTTCATGATGATTTGTGTATATAAAAGTGTGTTTTGGTATAATATATCTGAATATATGAAAGAGTGGTGTGATTTGGTGGTTCAATTGAAGTGTATATATAGGATTTTATAAAAACTAGCCGTTAGGGACTAAAAGTGTCAATTTTTTGAACTGATTTTGGTCAAAACAGCAGTTACAGGGGCCTGTTTTGCCAAAATATGAAACATGTTTTCTTTTGTCCTCTTCCTTGAAAACTAGCCGTTGCACATAAATAAAAAAAACAATTTAAAGGCGCTACATTAATTCGTCCATGCAGGAACGAATGCCACGAACGAGTGTGAGGAACGAGAGGGGGACGAGTCCCACCCAATGGTGTGGACTCGTCCGTCCCTGAGGAACGAACGAGGGACAGGGGTATTGAGGCAGCTCTAATAGCGTCCTGTAGGGTTGTTTCTTGCCATGCCACGTTTTCTTCCACATGAAAAAGGTATTATACCTACTAGTTACTACTTCCAACTAAATTAACCCTGTATTTAAAATAAAATACTAAAATAATTTAATGTCAAAACTACAAAAGGGTTAATTTATTTACCTGAAAATATTGAGGCCGGTGTTACAATTTATCAAACTTTTTATTTTATTTTTATTAATGTTATTATCGAAGTCATGTTATTTGTATTTTGATAACTTATAGTTTAATAATATAAACTTTTTACTTTATTTTTATTTGTATTTTTATAGCGTACAATATAATAATCGTAACACTATAAACGTAAGTCACATCATACACATATTAATCACAAATATTAAATTGTACCGCTACCCCCCAATTTCGAAGTTATATTTTTTCCAAACGTTCTAGAACTTTAGTATACGCACTAATATGTTCCACTTGAGAAAATCTGTACACTCAACTTGTTCGTTACCTTTATCCACGTAAAATAATGCATCCAAATTTAATTTAAAATATCCCGAAAGGGACAACGTTAAATATGAAATATTTGATTAATAACGAAATATAATGTATTGTTTAAGACTAGACTGATTCTAACATAATACAAAGACGATGATGATAGCGGCAATGATGATAATGATTATGTGGTGGTGGCGGCAACAAGTGATTGTGGTGGTAGCGACTGGTGGTGGTAGTGGTTGGGACCGGCTTAACTTTTTTGGTGTCTTTAAGCGAAAAAATTTGAGAGACCTTTATTTAAAGTCTCTAACCTAACAAAAATCCTCATCCGACTATAATAAACTAAAATCAATATAAATGAGTGAGTTTAAAAAAAAATCTAGTTTTTCAATATGAAAAAAGGTTTAAAAATAGTTATATATAGTTTAGATTTCTAGTTCTTTAGAAACAAATTATAAGTGTTACCTCAAAATGTAAACATGAGCCTAAAACTTAAAATACCTTAACCCGAAAGCTTAAAAATCTTGAGGTCTTTAACATGTGGGGGCGTTAAACAAACGCCTAACCCAATTATGTTGCTGAGCTGACTCTATTAGTGGTGACGGCTGCGAGTAGTGGTGATTGTTGATGTAAAATGTGGTAGTATAATTGTTTTAGATGTTAATGAGTAGATGTTATAAATTAATTTCATTAAGGGTATTATAGGTATATCAAGTGTAGTGTAGATGTTTAAAATAGTAAAAAAAAAAAAGGTGGAGAGAATTTTAGGTAGTTCTACACTTCTACTTTTTTTTCTAAAAATTGAGTAGGGGAGAAATGCTTTATATATATAATACTAGAGGGGTACCTGTGCAATGTGGCTTTGGTGGCGGCGATGGATTGTGGTGGTGGCGGTAGTAGCGGTTACGGGTAGCGACTGGTGGTGGTAGTGGTTGGGACCGGCTTAACTTTTTTGGTGTCTTTAAGCGAAAAAATTTGAGAGACCTTTATTTAAAGTCTCTAACCTAACAAAAATCCTCATCCGACTATAATAAACTAAAATCAATATAAATGAGTGAGTTTAAAAAAAAATCTAGTTTTTCAATATGAAAAAAGGTTTAAAAATAGTTATATATAGTTTAGATTTCTAGTTCTTTAGAAACAAATTATAAGTGTTACCTCAAAATGTAAACATGAGCCTAAAACTTAAAATACCTTAACCCGAAAGCTTAAAAATCTTGAGGTCTTTAACATGTGGGGGCGTTAAACAAACGCCTAACCCAATTATGTTGCTGAGCTGACTCTATTAGTGGTGACGGCTGCGAGTAGTGGTGATTGTTGATGTAAAATGTGGTAGTATAATTGTTTTAGATGTTAATGAGTAGATGTTATAAATTAATACTATAATAATATTATAGGTATTCAAGGTAGTGTAGATGTTTAAAATAGTAAAAAAAAAAAAGGTGGAGAGAATTTTAGGTAGTTCTACACTTCTACTTTTTTTTCTAAAAATTGAGTAGGGGAGAAATGCTTTATATATATAATACTATATATATATATATATATATATATATATATATATATATATATATATATATTTCTATATATATATATATATATATATATATATATATATATATATATATATATATATATATATATATATATATATATATATATATATATATATATATATATATATATATATATATATATATATATATATATATATATATATATATATATATATATATATATATATATATATATATATATATATATATATATATATATATATATATATATATATATATATATATATATATATATATATATATATATATATATATATATATATATATATATATATATATATATATATATATATATATATATATATATATATATATATATATATATATATATATATATATATATATATATATATATATATATATATATATATATATATATATTACTATTTTCAATTTTATTCTTTCTTAATATTATAATCTCTCTATATAACTAAGAGAGGATAGTTTTTTTCCTAGCTGACACTTCTATTTTCGTGCCAACTAGGCTTTTTGCTTAGGTGGCATTCTCTGGTAATTATAATATTTCTGATAATTTTAATGTTTTTTTTAGATATATTGACATTTAAATCTATATTTTTTTAGTGCTCATGTGGCACTTCATTTGCCACGTCATCATTTGTCTACGTGGACATTTGCTCTTTTTTTTTATCAATTTTAAATAGCAAATAAAAAAGACAAATACAATATTAGAACTCATGACCTCTAACTTTTAATATTTAGTGAATAATAAAACTAATTAAAAGACATTGATAATATAATTGTCGATCTTTGTAACTTATCTCTTTCTATTTTCCTTTGTATTTAATTATCTTTGTACGTGAAATATATTTACTTTAATATAATATAAAACTAGATTATATTGGTAATTTTATCTAATATTTTACTATCCGATTATATTATCAATGTTAAATTAGATATTTATCACACACATATTTTTATATTTTTTTTATATTTATTTATTTATGTTTTTTTTATACTTCTTTTTTTATACTTATTTTTGAAGTTTTGTTAAAACTTGATTTTTATACTTATATTTCTTTTTATACAAAATATTTTTTTTAATTTTTTTTTTTTTTTTTTTTTTTTTTTTTTTTTTTTTTTTTTTTTTTTTTTTTTTTTTTTTTTTTTTTTTTTTTTTTTTTTTTTTTTTTTTTTTTTTTTTTTTTTTTTTTTTTTTTTTTTTTTTTTTTTTTTTTTTTTTTTTTTTTTTTTTTTTTTTTTTTTTTTTTTTTTTTTTTTTTTTTTTTTTTTTTTTTTTTTTTAGCTCATGTGACACTTCATTTGCCACGTCATCATTTGTCTACGTGGACATTTGCTCTTTTTTTTTATCAATTTTAAATAGCAAATAAAAAAGCCAAATACAAGATTAGAACTCATGACCTCTAACTTTTAATATTTAGTGAATAATAAAACTAATTAAAAGACATTGATAATATAATTGTCGATCTTTGTAACTTATCTCTTTCTATTTTCCTTTGTATTTAATTATCTTTGTACGTGGAATATAATTTACTTTAATATAATATAAAACTAGATTATATTGGTAACTTATCTCTTTCTATTTTCCTTTGTATTTAATTATCTTTGTACGTGGAATATAATTTACTTTAATATAATATAAAACTAGATTATATTGGTAATTTTATCTGTTTCTATTTTCCTTTGTATTTAATTATCTTTGTACGTGGAATATAATTTACTTTAATATAATATAAAACTAGATTATATTGGTAATTTTATCTAATATTTTACTATCCGATTATATTATCAATGTTAAATTAGATATTTTTCACACACATTTGTTTATCATTTGTGATATTTGTTTTTTTTTTATCAATTTTAAATAGCAAATAAAAAGCCAAATACAAGATTAGAACTCATGACCTTTAACTTTTAATATTAGTGAATAATAAAACTAATTAAAAGACATTGATAATATAATTGTCGATCTTTGTAACTTATCTCTTTCTATTTTCCTTTGTATTTAATTATCTTTGTACGTGAAATATAATTTACTTTAATATAATATAAAACTAGATTATATTGGTAATTTTATCTAATATTTTACTATCCGATTATATTATCAATGTTAAATTAGATATTTATATTTTTGATATTTGTTTTTATATTCGATTTTAAATTTTCTCTTTCACCTTTTATTCTTTCTATTTATTTTCTTTATCCATTTTGTAACACCCCAAGCTAGGCCTGGAATATTACTGAAATTATATAGCACACAGTGGAATTATCGTAGAACATGAACTACATGAATAAAAAGGATTCGGTGAACCCAAACCAACATTTAAAGTAAAGGAATGCAAAACAAACATAAAGTCATCAACGGGTTCAAACAACAATACAATACAATCTAGAAGGTCCTAAGCATAAACCCTAAGAGGGCAAACGGATCACGGATCCATGAAAGTCCCAGTCCAAGCCCTAGCAAGATCAACAAATAGCCATCAAGTCTCCAATTTCACACGAATACCTGAAAAGTGCACTAAACAAGTCAATAATAGGTTGGTGAGTTCGTAGTGATGGATCACAAGGAACCATCGTCAAATAACATATAAGTATAAGATAAAGGCGAGTCACGACTTACAAGTGGACTTTATAAGTCACAATGTCAACCAAGATAGGTAAACTTATAGTAAACCTCGTCACATAACAAGCCGATAATGTATCATCAATAAAGAGAGATGTGTGTCATAAATATGCATAAGTGATGTCAATCAAATTATGTGCCGTGTGTATGCAAGTGTCATAATGTATATCATATGTGTGTGTCAACCACGTCATCAATGCAACAAATAGAGTATGCTTGTGTGTGTCGCTAAATAGAGTATGACTTGCGTGTGTCCCGCACAATTAGAGTTTTTGCTTAGGTGACATTTCTGGTAATTTTAATATTTTTAATGTTTTTTTTAGATATATTGACATTTAAATCTATATTTTTTTAGTGCTCATGTGGCACTTCATTTGCCACGTCATCATTTGTCTACGTGGACATTTGTTTTTTTTTATCAATTTTAAATAGCAAATAAAAAAGCCAAATACAAGATTAGAACTCATGACCTCTAACTTTTAATATTTAGTGAATAATAAAACTAATTAAAAGACATTGATAATATAATTGTCGATCTTTGTAACTTATCTCTTTCTATTTTCCTTTGTATTTAATTATCTTTGTACGTGGAATATAATTTACTTTAATATAATATAAAACTAGATTATATTGGTAATTTTATCTAATATTTTACTATCCGATTATATTATCAATATTAAATTAGATATTTTTCACACACATATTTTTGATATTTGTTTTTATATTCGATTTTAAATTTTCTCTTTTCATCTTTATATCTTCTTTTTCCTCCTTTTTTCCTTTCTATATTCTACTTTATATATGTTTGTAACACCCCAAGCTAGGCCTGGAATATTACTGAAATTATATAGCACACAGTGGAATTATCGTAGAACATGAACTACATGAATAAAAAGGATTCGGTGAACCCAAACCAACATTTAAAGTAAAGGAATGCAAAACAAACATAAAGTCATCAACGGGTTCAAACAACAATACAATACAATCTAGAAGGTCCTAAGCATAAACCCTAAGAGGGCAAACGGATCACGGATCCATGAAAGTCCCAGTCCAAGCCCTAGCAAGATCAACAAATAGCCATCAAGTCTCCAATTTCACACGAATACCTGAAAAGTGCACTAAACAAAGTCAACACTAGGTTGGTGAGTTCGTAGTGATGGATCACAAGGAACTATCGTCAAATAACATATAAGTATAAGATAAAGGCGAGTCACGACTTACAAGTGGACTTTATAAGTCACAATGTCAACCAAGATAGGTAAACTTATAGTAAACCTCGTCACATAACAAGCCGATAATGTATCATCAATAAAGAGAGATGTGTGTCATAAATATGCATAAGTGATGTCAATAACAAGTTATGTGTCGTATGTATGCAAATGTCATAATGTATATCATATGTGTGTCAACCACGTCATCAATGCAAAAGTATGCTTGCGTGTGTACCGCTCAAATAAATTATGCTTGCGTGTATACCGCACAATTAGAGTTTTTGCTTAGGTACATTTCTGGTAATTTTAATATTTTTAATGTTTTTTTTAGATATATTGACATTTAAATCTATATTTTTTTAGTGCTCATGTGGCACTTCATTTGCCACGTCATCATTTGTCTACGTGGACATTTGTTTTTTTTTTATCAATTTTAAATAGCAAATAAAAAAGCCAAATACAAGATTAGAACTCATGACCTCTAACTTTTAATATTTAGTGAATAATAAAACTAATTAAAAGACATTGATAATATAATTGTCGATCTTTGTAACTTATCTCTTTCTATTTTCCTTTGTATTTAATTATCTTTGTACGTGGAATATAATTTACTTTAATATAATATAAAACTAGATTATATTGGTAATTTTATCTAATATTTTACTATCCGATTATATTATCAATGTTAAATTAGATATTTTTCACACACATTATATTTTTGATATTTGTTTTTATATTCGATTTTAAATTTTCTCTTTTCACCTTTATATCTTCTTTTTCTCCTTTTTTTTTTCTTTCTATTATTTACTTTATATATGTTCTTGTAACACCCCAAGCTAGGCCTGGAATATTACTGAAATTATATAGCACACAGTGGAATTATCGTAGAACATGAACTACATGAATAAAAAGGATTCGGTGAACCCAAACCAACATTTAAAGTAAAGGAATGCAAAACAAACATAAAGTCATCAACTGTAACATCCCAAAACTTAATCGTATATGTTGACTAACGTCGTTAGGTCAAATTATAAGTCCGTGATATGTTATGTGGTAAAATGTGTGTTTATATGTTTATGTGCCCTATATGTGAGATTTAATTATCTTTAATGAGTGACAATAAAGTAGATTTAAATGATGTGTAAAAGGCCTTTGTAGTGTGCGAAGTGCTTTGGTGTGTTATATGTATCCCCAATAGGTGTTTTAATGTGAAATAAAGTCAATATGAAGTCCAGGGACTAGTTTTGCCAAAGGTGTAAAGTTAAAAACGGGATTAGGTTAAGATTAACCTAATCTAAGATCATTTTCCAGTAATTAACCTAATTAATAACACCTGCACAGCCTCTCCAATTCCTTAACTGATTTCTAAAGCAATTGATCAAGTTTTGGTTGAATTGATTGAGTATTTTGGGTTACTTTCAATTGGCTATCAAAGCAATCAGGTAATCAATGGGTTGTTATTTGTATTTTCAGATCAAAAGATGTTTTATATTGATCCAAAACTGATTTTAAAAAGGGTTTTGAAAAGTTAGGGTTTATATTATGTTTAAGCCAATTAATGTTCAAAAACGATGTCAAACGAGTTTATAATCGATCTTTATGATCAAGAGATGTTCATTTATGTCAAAAACATGTTTTGGGTGAAGCCTAAGTCGATCGATTTCTGGAAAATTGAAGAACAAAGTCATTTTATGAATTCTGGACGAAGTTAAGTTCCTGAAGCTAACTTCGTTCCTGGAAGGTTAAATTCGTTTGTAAAAACGAAGTTTAACTTCGTTTAAAAGCCAAATTCGTTTTAAGAAGCCTATCTTCGTTTGGTCTAAGTTCGTTTGATAATGGAGAAGCTAAATTCATTTTAAGTTGTTTTGAAGCTTAAATTCGTTTGTTCTAAACTAAATTCGTTTTGAAAACGAAGATTAACTTCGTTCGATGGTGTAAGTTCGTAAGGACAAAACTAAGTTCGTTTTCAAGTCCTTTTAAGGTCCCAAATGACTTATATTTCATATGTTAATGTACGATAGGTGTCGGGGATTACTATTAAGCACTATTAGCTCTCTGTTTGCTCGCGTACACTACTACGGTAAGATACACTACTTTTGTCACGCTGAGGGTGCAACAAAAATGGTTTCATAAACTATAACCTCCAAAACGGTAATGTATAACCTATATTGTGGTTGGGTTGATATGGGAGGTACTCGGGGATTAATGATGACGATGTTTATGCCTAAAATGCTTCCCCGTACACATGGTTATGATATGATGTGATATGATATGACGAACGGTGGTTAATGATATGATGTAATGATGTAATGTTGATATGTGCATGTATATGTGGCTCGTTCATCTAGAACACTAGACCTTTTTAGGTTGCCATGACACGTGCACGTTTTAAGGGCCCTAACGTGAAAAGATGATAGATGTGGATTAGTTTAGGATTAATGTGGAAACCTAAACTAAATGTGGTAAATGCTCGAGCTAATTAGATGATGAGTGTTATGCATAACCCGTGCCTGGATGTGGTAATAGGTACGTATAAATCGTGCTCGTATGTGGGAGAGTACGTCGTGCTCGCATGTGGGAGAGTACGTAGTGCCCGTATGTGGGAGGGTACGTTAAAATGGTTGCTCGGGTGGCTCCTTGCAACCAGTCATATGTGGCGAGTAGTTCGGGTGGCCTGATGACCCACCTAATGTTATGAACATAACGTGCTACTCATGGATCGACATTGTCTTTCCTTAACGGTAACTTCGGTTACAACTTACGGTGACCTAGTCACAACCTAATGAGATGAGATGAAATGACGAAATTGATTAGGCACACTTAGGGTCATGGACTCTATGCTTATATATGATATGGATACGTTATGTGGTGATATAAATGCCTAAATCAAATGACGTAATGTTTTAAAGTGACGTGCAATGGATGAAATGTTTTGCTTAAACCTGGTGTTATCTTACTTAGCTTTATAGCTAACACTTGTTTCTTTTAATGTGTTGACACCCCTCAGGTTAGGCAGTGAGATGACGTGTGGAGCTTTGGCGAGAGATGGGTAGATGATCAAGCTGGCTTAGTTTACCCAATAGCTTCGCATAGACCTTATGTTATTGATTTCCTTTATGGAACTTATGTAATGACTATGTTATGATTGCTTTATGTTGGGCAATCTTATGGATTTCTTTTATTACTGATTTGATGCTATTAGTAACACCACTTATGTTTCTCAACTGTTTTCTTTGGTTGAGGTTTTTAATAAACTGTTTCCGCTTTATTGACGCCGTTAGGCGAAAATTTTTGGAAATCCATATTTTTACGAAACGGGTGTTACATTACTCTTTGGTATCAGAAGGTCTAAGCATAAACCCTACGAGGGCAAACGGATCACGGATCCATGAGAGTCCCAGTCCAAGCCCTAGCAGGATCAACAAATAGCCATCAAGTCTCCAATTTCACATGAATACCTGAAAAGTGCACTAAACAAGGTCAACACTAGGTTGGTGAGTTCGTAGTGATGGATCACAAGGAACCATCGTCAATAATCATGATAAGTATAAAGAAAGGTAAGTAATGTACTTACAAGTGGACTTTATAAGTCACAATGTCAACCAAGATAGGTAAACTTATAGTAAACCTCGTCACATAACAAGCCGATAATGTATCATCAATAATGAGAGATGCGTGTCATAAATATGCATAAGTGATGTCAATATCAAATTATGTGCCGTATGTATGCAAATGTCATAATGTATATCATATGTGTGTCAACCACGTCATCAATGCAACAAAAGAATATGCTTACGTGTGTACCGCTCAAATAAATTATGCTTGCGTGTATACCGCACAATTAGAGTATGCTTGCGTGTGTAACATCTCTGGTAATTTTAATATTTGCATTATTTTTTTTTTAGATATATTGACATTTAAATTTATATTTTTTAGTGCTCATGTGGCACTTCATTTGCCACGTCATCATTTGTCTACTTGTACATTTGTTTTTTTTTTAATTTTAAATAGCAAATAAAAAAGCCAAATACAATATTAGAACTCATGTATTTTTTACAAACTATGGTAGATATTCAGTGAATAATAAAACTAATTAAAGATATTGATAATATAATTGTCGATCTTTGTAACTTATCTCTTTCTATTTTCCTTTGTATTTAATTATCTTTGTACGTGAAATATAATTTACTTTAATATAATATAAAACTAGATTATATTGATAATTTTATCTAATATTTTACTATCCGATTATATTATCAATGTTAAATTAGATATTTACTTTATCCATTTCACACACATATTTTTTATATTTGTTTTTATATTCGATTTTAAATTTTCTCTCTTCACCTTTATATCTTCTTTTTCCTCCTTTTTTTCTTTCTAATTTATTTTTATTTATATATATTTGTAACACCCCAAGCTAGGCCCAGAATATTACTGAAATTATATAGCACACAGTGGAATTATCGTAGAACATAAACTACATGAATTAAAAGGATTCGGTGAACCCAAACCAACATTTAAGTAAATACAAATAAACACACTATAAACATGTGAAAGTGCCTGTGATCGATCGATTCGCGATTCCTACGACTATGTAAGTGCGGAATCCAACATAATCGTGATTGAGGTAATCGAATGAATCAAACATATATGAACACGAATTTAACAAATATGAACAGGAGATATAGAAAGAATTCCTTTATCATTAGTCGAATGATTACAATGAATAACTCTTGTATTAATCTACGATGATTACGGATTACAATCAACGAGACGACTCTTGATAATCGAATAATATGGGCGGCATCTCGAGGTATAGATCTCTACCTCGAGAACCTAGTGAATGACATCTGTTGCAACTAAAATCATTAACCTAAAACCGAAACCTAAGATCTCTATTTATAGGCTACAAAACGGGCTGGGCTTCAAACTCTGGGCTTCCAAACACGTGCTACAGTAACACGTGTTTAGTCAAACTCGTGTTACTGTTCACACGAGTTTGTCCAAACTCGTGGTACTGTTCACACGAGTTTGTCCAAACTCGTGGTACTGTTCACACAAGTTTGTCCAGTTGTCTGGATAATCTCTGTAAAGTAACAGCCCTTTAATTGAGATGCATCGGACACAAATTGTGCACCAGAACGTGCACTTACAGGTTCAAACAACAATACAATATAATCTAGAAGGTCCTAAGCATAAACCCTAAGAGGGCAAACGGATCACGGATCCATGAAAGTCCCAGTCCAAGCCCTAGCAAGATCAACAAATAGCCATCAAGTCTCCAATTTCACACGAATACCTGAAAAGTGCACTAAACAAGTCAATAATAGGTTGGTGAGTTCGTAGTGATGGGTCACAAGGAACCATCGTCAAATAACATATAAGTATAAGATAAAGGCGAGTCACGACTTACAAGTGGACTTTATAAGTCACAATGTCAACCAAGATAGGTAAACTTATAGTAAACCTCGTCACATAACAAGCCGATAATGTATCATCAATAAAGAGAGATGTGTGTCATAAATATGCATAAGTGATGTCAATAACAAGTTATGTGTCGTATGTATGCAAATGTCATAATGTATATCATATGTGTGTCAACCACGTCATCAATGCAACAAAAGAATATGCTTACGTGTGTACCGCTCAAATAAATTATGCTTGCGTGTATACCGCACAATTAGAGTATGCTTGCGTGTGTACCGCACAAATAGAGTATGCTTGCGTGTGTACCGCACAAATATCAGGTACTCGAAAGTACAAGGCTCCCCAACGGGGTGGTAGTGTGTATGCGTGTGTCCACCAACCGACTCCCATAGATCGGTCTCCCCAAATCAAACCACAAGTCATCATATCCAATATCCATCAACTCAACCAAAACCCAATGCACATACACTTCTGATGTGTGAAATCGAGTCTTAAAATTTATAAACACGAATCACCTAGCGACTGACTACAACACACTTACAGGCAGTGAACCCGTTCGTATGTAGTATAGTTACTATGGTAAATCCGAGGTCGATCACAAGGACTAAGTTGAGCAATTGTCTAAATAAAGCAGTTCAAGTAGAAATGGGGGTTTTGTGACCGAATTGTCACCTTGCAATTAGTTAGAAAATTTGTTAGTAATCCCTCAAGATTAATCGAAAAGAGAGTTTTTGTTTTAAACAATAATTTAAAAGGCATCCATCTTGAATCCGCTCAACAACATGTTCAGATTTCACATAAATGAAGTTCAAATTCAATTAAGTTGACAAAGATAATCGTGACAAAATAAAGACACAAACTGGTACCACCACCGTTTGTAAAATCATTTCAATCACCTAATTAATCATTTCCTTTGTAAGAGCCGGTACCACCAATGCTTAAAACAATTTCCCTAACCAACTAGTTTATTTGATTATCGAATTAACAATTGTATCTATGTGAAGACAACGTGGTACCACCAACCGTTATTCAACACGTTGACAAAATGATTCCTTTTATCAAACTGACATTCACTATCATACCATGAACTAGTGACAATCGATTAAAGATAATTAATTGAAATCACATATATTTTCAACTAGTACCACTAACGAAGAACATACATGTCACCAACATCAAAATAATAATTAATAAAGAATCAAATCATCAAGATCGCGACACAACGATAATTGAAATCAACTTTGAATTAATAAAATAGTGCAATCTTTACATATTGTCTCACTTCATCAAGATGGATGATAAAGTGATTAGCTACTCATATTAAAATAAGAATAACAAATCAAATATAAAGAATTCATCGTTACCGATTACAAATAAATGAAAGCGAATAACGGAAATCGTCCAATCGTCTTCTTGATCTTCAAAGATGATAAAACTGATGAAAATCTGCTTCAAAGAGTCTCAAAAACGGTTGGGAAAGTAAAGGTAGGTTTTATGAATATCATTGCAAGCTTTATATAGTTGCCCTAAAAACCTTTCAAAAATCCGTCTTCCATTGCGTCGCAATCCTCTTTGACCGTTGACTTCCATTGACTTCATTTGACTTAAGGCTGGCATGAACTGAACGGGTTGCGTCGCAGCTTAGTACACTGCGGCGCAACTTATTTTTCTGCATTGCTGTTGCGGCGCAATTGTGGATTGCGTCACAATGTGTCTGTTAGCTATTTGACTTTCGTTGACCATACTTCTCATTAAGCTTCGGGCCTTGTAAATCTTCTGTAAGCACTTATTTTGCCTCAAAAATGTCGTTTTCTTCAGAATTACGCTCAAGTACCTGTTATTTTCCTGAAACACTAACAAATACCATAAACGCACCAAATGTATACGAAAATGACTCGAAAACCTCTCAAAAACAACTAATTAATCTGTGGGAAATGGGTATAAAATAAGACATATCAACTTCATACGACTTTAAATTTAAAGAATCGTAGATGCTTATATATAGGGTCACCCGCAGCCTTCCCACCACATCTACAACTCTTTAAAGGCATCATCGTCTTCCATGTATGTACAACTATCCTAATCACAATATATAATCATAAACGAACGCATAATAAATCAACAATCCAATCGAGCCACCAATAAATCAATCAAACAATCAAACACGTATGTGTGCACTTTCCAGCCCGAATCTCACTCGAGTAGGGAGCTACGGAACTCACCTTGATCGGCAATAGCAAGCTAAGATCGAGTTAATGTTGTCCAAAAGTCGTCACACGTTCACAACCTATAATTATATAATTCATATTTATTAATTAAAGAATCCAAAACCCTAATTAGGGTTAATACGTGTTTTCAAGACTTCGAGTGACTTTCGGGACACAACTTGGTCATTAGAGAAACTAAGAATTAGGTTGGGTCGAATTATAGTCGTTCAAAGATCGTCTCGTGTCCGCAATCTATTAATATACATATATATTTCTTATTAAATTCCAACTTCAAGTTCCAAACCGACTCATAGCTTTGAAAGACTTTTACGACACATATATAACATTAGGGGACCCGAGAAATGAGTTATATGGAGGTTTGAAGTGGTCCAAGATGAACAAAAGTCGAGCTAGACACGAAAATAGAAAGAAAGAATAAAAAATAGAGGAGACCGTAAAATTACGGCCTACCACCATAAATTTACGGTGAGCCAAAAATCCAGCCGGCGTAAAGGACAGCCCACGGCAGCGTAACTGACGGTGAGGGAGGTTTGGCTGAGCGTCCAGGACGGTGAACCCTGGCGTCTGAGACGCTGGTTCAGGTGGAGGGCGGCGTAAGACACGGTGACACCACCATAATGCACGGTGGTCCAGTTTTTAAGGTTTTAGCGTCTCGACCAAAAATGCTAGCGTAAGACAGGGGTTGGGTGGCGTCTGGTCTTCCATGGTACCGTCTTGGACGGTCCACTGGGCGTCTAAGACGCTGGGTCGGGGCTGGGCTAGGCTCAGTTGACCAGAAAATTCAAAATCGACCAAAAACAATCAAAACCCTATTTACATAAACAAGCATAACCTATATCTTAATTTCGTTCCATAACACCAATTTCACAATCAAACCGTTTTGACCCATTTTGACTTTTGCAAGAACCCTAATTTGACTTAAATTGATTTTTGGAACATTTGGAATTCATTTTGGAAGTATATATGAACGAAATTAGGTACACCTACTGCAAAAATCAATTTAGAACATCCATTTTTAGTTTAGATTCGGATTTGACCTAGTTTACCCACTTTGTAACCCTAATTTCGACCCATTTCGCTTTTGACTTGAAATTTGACTCAAGATTACTTATCTTTGGCTAGGAACATGATTAATAACATAAAATGGTAATTATATGGTAGATTTAACTTACCAAAGCCTCTTCCAAAGTGTTTGACCCGTTTAGAGAATTTCCTTGCACTTTGACTACTCAATTTTTGATATGATGACCAAATGATGGTAAGTTTGATTATTCTATTTTAAATCTAACTTGAAACAATTTATTTGGTGTAAGAATTTTAGAGAGAGGGAGAGATAAGTGTGTGTGTGTTCTTGGAGATTTGAGAGGGAGAAAGAGATGGAGAAATGGGTAAGTGGATGAGGGAGGGTGGAAGAGTTTGGAGGGATAAGGTTGGGTAGGATCCACGGGTCACGGGTTGAGGGCCTTCGGTATGGGTGGTGGGTTTGACTTGTGTAAGTTTCTAGTTAAATTCATGTGTCGTCTAGCGTCGTTTAACATAATAAGTCATGAATCGACCGGACAAGCCCATCACTAGTTATTTAGTCTCAAAATACATGAAATTACATTAATAATTTAATTCGTTAGTCAAATTACGTATAAAGTCAAACGGTGAAATTTGCGGATGTTACAGTTCTTTTCGGATTTTACATGCATAATAAAAGTATAATATCATTAAAAATCTTTTTAGTTATTATTATTATATAACATTTATTAATACTCTTGACGTATATATGTTAATCATTGTTTTCAAGTAATATTACTTAAATCATTATATTTGTAATCAATTTAATGTAATGTGTATATTACCATGCATCGCATGGGCATAATTAGGGATGGCAATGGTAATCCGATCCAATGAACATCCACCCGATCCGATCCACTATTGGTGGATATGGATGATGTTAATTGGATGTATATTAGATGTGGAGCGGATATGGATGAAACTTTATCATCCATGGATATCATCCATTAACCCGAAATTAAATAAATTTGTTATTTTTATTTATATTATTACATATATAAATGTATATGTGTTTAACATATTTTACATTTTTGTTAAATGTATATATGACTTGTAATTTTTGAGATAGTGTATTCCTGAACTTTGATGTTGCAACCAAAAAGTGTGCAAACGAAATTAAGCTAATAGTATTGTCGAAGTACTTTTGTCATCGTATTCAATATTTTAGACTACTATATTGCAAAAAATGTGGAACACATTATGTCTTTTGGTTGTACAATCTAAGAAAGTAGTGACTTTTGATTGTATAATATAGAATAAATCATGAATTTTGATTGTATAAAGTTAAAAACAACATATTTATAGATGACAACGATATTTACTACACATTTCAAGCTGTTGTTTTGTTACGAAAATTTTTTAAAGGACATCCATTGGATATCCATTTATCCATCTCATCCATTGGATATGGATATGGATGGATGAAATTTTTTTAAATGGATATGGATATGGATGTAGATGCTAAAAAGATAAATGGATATGGATATGACGACATCCGATCCATATCCGATCCATTGTCATCCCCAGGTATAATCTAGTTGGTTATAAGGCGTTATAAAGTCGTTAAGATCAAACGACCGTTGCGTAACATAACAATAATGGATAGAATTATTTTAAATTAAAGTACGAGTATATTGTATATAAATAAATAATAAATAAGTATAAATATATACTAGCGTACTTTGACTTGTATGCCATTTTAATTAAGTCTACGAATTATTAAAAGATGATGATGACTTTACGTTTATATCAATGTAACGCTGGCATTTTATGTGCATAAAATAAAAAGAATGTCAACTTATAGAAAGCATCGAATAAAATGTCGTCTACTAAGTTAATTTTATTGATTATCCTAATCGTCTTTGGGTTATTTAAAAAATTCGAAATGAATGCATCATATCAAATAAAGCATTATTAATCCGGTTTGCCGTTTGAAAAAGGAAGTCAAAGTTATTAGTTTCTTTTGGGCCTCTAATAGATCGAATTCGTTATCTAATATTGATTGGTCCATATGGTGTATTTTTAACTTTTGATCGTTCGTACTTCGTACTCTTCAGCTTCTCGTTATTTTCTTTTTTTTGTTTTAACAAATTTTGGAAGTTATACCCCTAAGAAAACATCTTCTGAATTTTATTAGAATTAATCATAAAACAAGTTATGAATAGCTACAGGCCTACATGTAAGAACGTAAGAATACTTAAATTGTGTTTTATAAATTAAAATGGATTTTATTTATGCTAAAAACTTTGTTTTAAATTTGTTATTAAAACAAGCTTTCGATATTCTCAGTGTTAAATTGTTTATCGTATAACCATGCATAATCACTTACTTTTTATGCGATTATCTAATTATATTTCGTGTTTATCTCATTCAAACAACTTTTAGAAACTTTTAATAAAACCAAAAATCCTCTTTTAATCGTATAACATCATAATCATCATAATCACATATATTTGTATGTGATTATTAGACTATGTTTAAACAATCACAGTGCTGGAATAAACATGATTCGATTCGAGTGATAAAACATCCCAGATCGTCCTGTGGAACCTGTAAGAGCATTAAGCATGATTGCTATTGATTTCGGGTTTCCAAAACAAGATGATTGAGTAATAATGGGATGAGAAATTCGGCTGGAACATGATGCACGAATTTCTTAGAGGAGAGGCACACGAAATTAAGTGAGGGATTAGTTTCTCATTAACCTTAATTTAGGGTTTATGACTCTCTATTTATAATGAGAGCAATTACACATTCTACCCCTCTGGTGTCTAATGTGTGTAACATTAGTCCTCATAGTTCCAATCATCTAATGGGAAACCCTATAATATGTCTTTAAGAGTAAATACGCCCATTATATATTTACTAGACATAGGGATTTCAGTTATCGTCAATTATCATATCAGGAATGATACATGATCAGTGACGGTCACACTAACGTGGTTCCAACACACAGTTTATAAGTGAATAATCAAAATTTAAAAGTAAAAAGTTACAAATAATTTTTGCGATAAACAAATTCTATTTTGTGATATACTGATAAAAAAAACAACAAAATGTTTCTAAAAATGATTGAAATTAATTAAGTTTATTATGGACGTTCTCACGTCTATACCAAGACGTAAGAAGAATAAACCAAAGCCTGTAAATAGATGACCAGATAATAAATACAGAACAATGTGGTTGATCAGATTGATAGAATTTCACACGATTGTAAGGCCTCTCCCTAAGGAGGGCGTCGACCGCACTTCGACCGCACTTCGACCAAGACTCCATAGGGAGCACCTCGTCGACGCCTTCTTCCTTCGAATGGTTTCGTTCCATCGATGCGTATTGACGAGCGAAGTGGAGCGGGTGTGGGCCTGCTTGTAAATACTTTTATGTCTTTTGGAATGAAAATGAGATCAGGCAGAAGAAAATGAATTTTTGTTGTTGTGTAGCTTTTAATCCATTTGCAGGTGTACAAAGGAAGAAGACGACCTGCTTTTTGACTTATAGATATTTTATAACAATTTTCATTTTAGCCCCTAAACTATTATAAACTCTTTATATACTCTTATTCTTGTGTGCTGTTGCACAAATGTAATGTGTTTTTTTAATAAATGTAATGTGTTGTTTTTTTTGATAATTTTAAATAAATGTTGAATTATTTATTTTTTGTGTAAATATAAAATTAAATAAATAAATGGAAACTATATAATACAAAATTAAAAAAAAAGAATAAAAATCTCATATAATACAAAATTAAAAAAGAAAATCCTCTTAATTAAAAAAGAAAGAATAAAAGAGATCGTACATTAAAAAAGGAAATCCTCTTAATTAAAAAAAGGAAATCGTCATTAAAAAAGGAAATCCTCTTAATTAAAAAAGAAAATCCTCTTACTTAAAAAAGAAATCCTCTTAATTAAAAAAGAAATTAATTAAAAAAGGAAATCCTCTTAATTAAAAAAGGAAATCCTCTTAATTAAAAAAGGAAATCTCTTAATTAAAAAAGGAAATCCTCTTAATTAAAAAAGAAATCCTCTTAATTAAAAAAGAAATTGAATTAAAAAAGGAAATCCTCTTAATTAAAAAAGGAAATCCTCTTAATTAAAAAAGGAAATCAAAGTTAAAAAAGGAAATCCTGTTACTAAAAAAATAAAATAAAAGAGAAATCCTGTTAATTAAAGAATAAAAGAGATCGTACATTAAAAAAGGAAATCCTCTTAATTAAAAAAGAAATCCTCTTAATTAAAAAAGAAATTAATTAAAAAAGAAATCTCTTAATTAAAAAAGGAAATCCTCTTAATTAAAAAAGGAAATCCTCTTAATTAAAAAAGGAAATCTTAATTAAAAAAGGAAATCCTCTTAATTAAAAAAGGAAATCCTCTTAATTAAAAAAGGAGTTCAAATTTACCCTTAAAAAAAAAAAAAAATCCTTTTGTAAACAAACTATGGGCATAATATCTCTACTTCTTTACTCCTTTATAAAAATTCTAACACTTTTTTTTAGAAAGTGTTATAAGATAGTTAATTTTGAAATAAACTCAATTACCCTTAATGAACCACCTCTTATGAAAAGAGAATCTTAAAAATTACCCAAAACCCTTATCTTACTGCAATCTAAATCCTTATCTTCTATTAAATTTGCACTAATACTTTTACATCCGTTATAATTATATCAATCAACATTCAACACCAAGAATCGTCGTTGCCACCACCATTGCCGCATTATGCGAGTAACGTGTTGGCTAAAGTGTTTCATATATATATATATATATATATATATATTAAAAAAGTAGGAATCCTAGCCTTCTAAAGCCCTCCTCAATTTTAAACCTATGTTAAAATATTGACACGTAGGATTTTATCCTACATGGCATCTTTATATGTTTTTGACAATATTTATCTATCTTTAATCAAATTAAATATTAAATACAAGAATAACTTTTGCTTTAAAATTAGAGATACTAAATATTAAATAAATAAATAAAACTATATAATACAAAATTAAAAAAGGAAATCCTGTTAATTAAAAAAAAAAAGAATAAAAGAGATCGTACATATATGGGGAAAAAATGCTACAATCTTAGAAGTTATGTAATGAAATCTCAAGATTATAAAAAGTCATATATTTGAAGTTTTAAAAGTTGGTATTTCCCACGTAGGATACAATCCTACGTGGCATCTTTATATGTTTTTGACAATATTTATCTATCTTTAATCAAATTAAATATTAAATACAAGAATAACTTTTGCTTTAAAATTAGAGATACTAAATATTAAATAAATAAATAAAACTATATAATACAAAATTAAAAAAGGAAATCCTGTTAATTAAAAAAAAAGAATAAAAGAGATCGTACATATATGGGGAAAAATGCTACAATCTTAGAAGTTATGTAATGAAATCTCAAGATTATAAAAAGTCATATATTTGAAGTTTTAAAAGTTGGTATTTCCCACGTAGGATACAATCCTACGTGGCATCTTTATATGTTTTTGACAATATTTATCTATCTTTAATCAAATTGAATATTAAATACAAGAAATAAAACTATATAATACAAAATTAAAAAAGGAAAATCCTCTTAATTAAAAAAGAAAGAATAAAAGAGATCAAAGTTAAAAAAGGAAATCCTGTTACTAAAAAAATAAAATAAAAGAGAAATCCTGTTAATTAAAGAATAAAAGAGATCGTACATAAAAAGAGATCGTACATTAAAAAAGGAAATCCTCTTAATTAAAAAAAGGAAATCGTACTTTATTTCTTAATTGTGTTTGGAATTATTTTTTTCCCGTCACTACATAAAGTATTTCCTTCATCTCTTCAGCATAACTGAAAGCAAAAACTATAATGATTTTCTGTTATTTATCTTATTGGTTTTTTTTACTTATTCGTATTGTATTTATGTGTATTTTATATGACTAAATTTTTGTCATGTTTAGTTTTTTACTTTGTACATATTATTACGTTTGATGAATAGATAACATGCTACATTATCGATTTACGTTTGATTTGTTGTAGTGTTAATCTATAAGGTGAATACATTTTTACGCAATTTATGGCTACACAAATGGTGTTGTTGATGATTTCAAAATATCTTAGGTTAAATGTTCTCAGAAGGGGTGTGTAATCACTATAGTAGGTTAAGTGGCTGTGATATCGACATGTCGGAAAAGACAAAAGGTGACCAGAGTGATACAGGAATTAACCATGAACTATAACATAATAAATTTTTACATAATAAACCTATAGAATAGCTATTAATTACTAATGCATAAAATAACCTTTTTAGCCAGCCGCGCATCGCGCGGGATAAAATACCTATACACTATAATGATTAGAAAATAACAAACATGCCTTAAATATGAGTTAGACCATTTCATACTGTTTACTTGAGATGGAAACCTCGAATTCATTATGCTTATTGTTTTACCGATTTTGTGGTAACCAAACCATAATATCTTTTTATATGATACATTCAATGTCTTTCTCCGTTTACGACGGCAAACATTCACATGAGTAACGACTTAGATGCCAATTTTGGAAGCAATTAGAAAGAAGTTAGGATATATCAATATATTGCAATCTATCCAGCTCACTTGTTTTCATACATGTATTTCCTACTATAGCTCAGCGGTTTAGCACCAGCTTTACATGTTGGAGGTCTCGAGTTCAAGACATGGGAATGACATTTTAAGGAATTTCACAAATAAAGTCCTCCGGTAAAGCAGGTTTGAGTCTTGCAGAGGGGCCATGATTTTATCCCAATTAAATGTCGTGCTTTCGGGCGGTTTAGTTGGGGGTTTCTCCTCCTACTAGGTATTGAGGGTGAGGGGGCTCTTTAGCGCGGACCCGATTAAGACAACGTAAGATAGATAACCTATTGCGAGCAAATGATCCACACCTTTAAAAAAAAACTTGTTTTCATACATTTTTATTTTTTAAGGAACTAGATAAGGGATAATAGGATTTGAACCCATACATTAAAATGACATCAAATTAAAGTTAATTACACTTAGGCGCGTGGTTAATATCTTGTTATCTTTTCAAAAAAAATTCAGGTTAAAATATTGCTAGATACCATCTTGAAGGGTCATGACATTCAAATCCTTCATCTTTTAGAAAAAGCCTAGTTGGATATGGCATTTAGATCGTGACATCCGAGTAAAAAAAACCCTTCATCTTTTAGAAAAAGCCTTATTTATTTATCATTTTTTAGCCTTTTACGACATTGGACGCAAGAAACATGTTATTTGTAGCTCTAGTTGAAAATAATACGCATTCAAAAGAATATGTGCATGTGGTACCTTACAAACAAAAAAGTTGTATAAACTTTGATTCAAACTTCCCTTTCATTTTCATTTGTTTCTTATTTGATTATTTTCATTCTTTTTACTTAATATAGTTGTGTTAATTCATTCTGATAAACCATATTAGGTGCAAGTTATTTTCGTATATTAGGTGCGAAATCTTGATACACAAAACTCACGTGTAAAGTTTGTTTTGTAATATAAATTTTGTGTAAACAAATTCTAAACTTTGTTTTATATAATTAATTCTATCTTTTAGATTATACGAAGTTATTAGCAACACATCCATCAAATATTTCTTGTACACATTTATAAAAAGAGTTTTACAGGACATAACCAGTTAATAGTGTAGTACCACAACATCATGTTAGATCTCGTAGCTAGTATATTTTTTAAAAAATGATTTTTTTTTTTGATGAAACTTAAACAACAATAAAATAAACTATGTAATTTATATTCATCTTGAGCCGGGTCTCCCCGAATACACATAAAAAATAGAAACTTAGCCTCTTAAAAGGTGTTTGGGTTAGGCAGGGGTCTTTCCTGATAGTTTATCAGGAAGAATGTGAAAGTTGGATGCTGCAAACAATACGGTTATGATAGAGTTAAAATCCCTTTGAACTAACTAGATTCGTGGAAAAAAATATTCTCAACCCCTTTGAGAGTAGCGTCAAGTTTTCAATTTTGGAAAATGATAAATGAAACCCTTAGAGCTTCAGTTAACGTGCATAAAAAAATTGTACATTTTCATATCAAAAGCCCACCCCCTAAATTTTATGGTAAGTGTACAACTGTTTATTGCACCTTAACGAAAACCTTTAGGACTTGGTTTAGCAAAACCTTTTAATTTTAAAGGATACAACGTTCTTATACATTATACGTGTATATAAGGTATACATGATAAAATATGTTGCAATTTCATGTTATGTGATTATCCAATTGTACTTAAAGTAATCCTCAGATTCTCAAGATGGTTTACATAAAGGGAGTAACATAACTGTCATAACATATACTCCATGATATATCCATTGGAATGGAGTTTATCCAAATTCGAAAATGCCATTAAATAAGCATCAATCTTCATGTGCCACGTGGCATCATCTAACTGCTCACCCACAAGATAATTTTGTGACAACCATCCACATCTGATTCCAAACTTCTTCTATAAATATCTAAAGTCACAACACTTTCCTTTGTAAGCAGTTTTCCCTGTTCCTCGCTTCTCACTTCTCCATATCTTTTTCACATAACCAAAAATCAGAGGACACTTGTATTAATTTGAAAAACAAAAACAAAAAATGGAACCACAAATTGATTCCAATTTCACTGAATTGATCCCGGGCTTGCCCGATGAAATCGCACTCGAGTGTTTAACCCGTTTACATTATATCGGGCATGCCGTGGCATCTCATGTTTGTCATAGGTGGCGAAGTCTTTTATTAAACCCGGATTTTTATTATCATAGAAAAAATTCCGGGTTTACTAAAAAAAGAGCTTGTTTTGTCCAATCACTCCCGGTCCAGACTGGACGAGGAGTGGAAAATATAAAACCAGAAAAACAAACCAAATACGGGTTATCGGTTTTTGACCCGGTTAATGGTATTTGGGAACAAATTGACCCGGTTCCGAAATTCCCAGATGGATTACCTTTGTTTTGTCAGGTGGCGAGTACAGAAGGGAAATTAATTGTTATGGGCGGGTGGAACCCAGTTAGTTGGGAACCGTTACGCGATGTGTTCGTGTACGAGTTCCCAACTCAGAAGTGGACAAAGCGAGTTGACATGACATCAACTCGCTCATTTTTTGCTGTCGGCGCGTGTAACGGTAAAGTATACGTAGCTGGGGGACACGATGAAAACAAGAACGCGCTTAGGAGCGCGTGGGTGTACGATGTCGGTTCAGATGAGTGGACCGAGTTAGCTCAAATGAGTGAAGAGCGAGACGAGTGTGAAGGGGTAGTATTCGGGTCGGAGTTTTGGGTCGTAAGCGGGTATGACACAGATAGCCAAGGCCGGTTTAAGAACAGCGCGGATGTTTACGATATTGTAACCGGCGCGTGGAGGCGCGTGGATGATGTTTGGGGGGTTAGCCGGTGTCCGAGGTCTTGCGTGGCAGTAGGGCAGGATGGTAATTTAACATCTTGGGATCAGTATCTGCCGGCGGTTCAAGTAGGGACATGTGGAGTTGATCTTGGGGACCGGGTTTTGGTCACCGGTTCAGCCTACCAAGGTGCACGACAAGCGGTTTATGTAATGGAAAAAACGAACCAAGGACAAAATGGTAAATTTGTAAAAGTCGATGTTCCTGATGAGTTTTCTGGCTTTGTGCAATCTGGTTGCCTAGTCGAGATTTAAAGAGTATTTTACTTTTTGCTCTTTTTTTCTTTAAAAGATGTACTTATTTAAAATAAGTATATGTATATTATATATATATGAGCTATGAAGTTTGTATCGATCGGGCATGGACGAATTAATGAAACATGCCCGATTGAATGTATAGAATGCAATGTCGATGCGCAATATTATGTATTTTTTGTAACGTTATATTGTGTTCATTTTCTACTCCTTTTGGTTTTAGTTTTATTTTTGAATGTACAATACTACAATCTATGATATGAACATCTTTTTAATGTACAAAGTTTTTGGACTTGATTGGTCATCTTTGTTATGTTTTTTATTTCTTTAATGATGAGGATAAGTGTTGATTTGATTGATGCTATTTTTGGTACAGTATATCATATTTTTGTTGTTTATATTATTGACGAATTATGCATATTTTTCTCGTTTATGTTAATTTTGAGATGAAGAGTGTCCAATTAGGTTTTTTTTAGGGAACAGAAACACCTCGGATGCCGGATGATGTTGACCTCTCTTAGTATTTAGATATATACATTTTTGTGACCCCTACATTGGCCATGAAATATAACACAAGATCGTGTTTTAAGTCACACACTTAAAAATTCAATATATATATATATTTTTTTGTCAATTATATAAGATATCAACTGGTTAACTAGTCAGTTTTCGCATTCGCTTTCTCTCTTTATATCTTCATTAAATTGGTTGTCGAGCCGATAAGTGCTCGTCGTAGGATGTTATGACCACGTTGCTATCGGAAGCAACTCGTCTCGTATATTTGATTTGTTCAAATCATTGTCATATATCGCCTTGATCACAATTCAAAATCACAAACCTTATTGAGATATATCTATAACAAGACGTTGCAACCGTCGAGAAGGGATGACATATATTTGATATTAGATATCCATTCAATTATTTTAGTAACACAAATAGTAAAATAACACGGATGAAGATAAGGTAGGCACAACGAATTGACAACTCAATTATCTAGCCAAAAATTTGCCAATAAATACTTTAAAAATGAAAACATATGTCTTCGGGAATCTTATCTTACTATATGATGAGTGAATATTAAAAGCTCAAGAGTATGTTATAACTATATTAAATAAATCACGCAAGGACAAGATTGTGCCACTTTTTCAATGCATATAATATGGAATTCTATATAGTAAGATAACTAGTTTATTGCAATAATTTTCGCACCAAAGGAGGTCATATTCAATGTTTTATTAAATTAAATTAAAGAATCGATGAAGCATGGAAGTGTAGAAAGTGATCTTCATATATTATGCCTATATTTAGGCGAGCTAACTAAAATGTGTGTAGAAGGTTTAGTAAAATTTGGCCAAGAAACCAACAAATTAGAAAGTAGCTTTCACTTTATAGCCTACACCACTATTTGTTGCTCTTTAAATAATAAATAAATAATAAAAAAATCCCACTTTAAAGATCTTCTATTAGGGTAAAATACAATAAAATTAGTTATCATCAGAAAATTCCAAAAACTAGATGTCGATAATTCGATATTTTGCTTCTGACATATCCCTGCATTCTAGAATAATAAGATTTAAATTATTTAATATATCTATGACTGAAAAGATGACTCTGCACATATAAGTCACTCGAGAGGGCCAGGGTATTATTATCTGTGGCAAGGGTCAATAATGCCAAATGGTATTAACGGACTTGCTCGAGCTATACTTGCCGGACGAGGTAAACGATATGAATGAGGTATACGAAACCCAAAATGCACACGAAGCCAGCAGATCACGAGTTAACAACACAAATGAAATCTAATACATTGTAGTGAATATGGCTTGATGGAATATGCAATAACGCATCATCAAGCTAGAGGAGGAGTCCACTAAATGTAGAGTTTTGATCTCGGTTTTAGAACTGTAGTAGTAGACTAATATGTAGTTTTACAGCACAGCAACATGGTGAACGGAATTGAATTGATTGGGAAATATTTGGTTCTTACGGCGCAAGTCACCTAATAACCTTGGGAGCTCCTGCTCCTGAATGGGGTGGGGCTCCTGCTCCTGGAAACATATGGAGACCTGGAATAAGACCTGTCTCTCTGTCTGTACCTTCGGTCGCGAGGTGAGATGGACCTGCTCCATGTCCCCACAGATTATATCAGTATACTCTTGTAAGGGGCCAAATGTTCATGAGATTCCATAAACTGCAATAAAATTATATATATAGCAACATGGCCGGGTTTGGGTAATGGGTTTGTGTTGAAACGAGTGTGTCATCTTTTAGTGGAGGTCAAAGCAGGCAGCGTCCGTTCCAATTATCAAACAATTTTTTGCCCATTACCAAAACCGCAGTATTACAAAAGTAATCCAAGTCTTTAAATAGAAATGATGTACAAGGTTGTATTAGGATATAGTCAAAAATAGATTTGGGCAAATTTGTAATCACGGTTTACATGTTTCTCGTGTGGCAAAATTTTCTTATTCGGCCCATTTGAGCTAAAACACTTATCTAAATCCACTAAATAGGTTGTCACATACCTCGAGTAACGATAGCGTCTAGGAGGAGAACGGTATCTTGGACTACGCTGATATGATCTTCCACGTGGGGGTGAAAGAGAATAACGAAGGGAGGACCCTCTAGGATCATAGGAACGACCCCTGTCACAAATTCATACTCACAGTCAAGCTATTCAACAACTGCTTCTCGAGTATGTTAGGTGGATGGATAAACAGGTAACTTTTGATTGGGGTCGGGTCAACCTCTTCTCGAGTATGTTAGGTGGATGGTTAAATTGTGAAATTTCATTCAAAATTAACAGAAGGGGAAACTTTGAATCCAGTTGACAGATTTCCTTCCAAGCTATTTATTTATAAACCGTTTGACACATTAGAGTAAACATAACTATAATCGACCCACTCATAAGTAAATTGGTTATAATTGCCACCTCTTATAATGGCGGAGAATAGCACAAGTCTGTACACGCATAAAAGACTTACCTAGAACGTTCCCTTGCTCGCATATCAGAAGGCTTCTTCCTATTTTCCTCTGCAAAAACAACTGTCAGCTCCCTACCAAGAAGAATTTGTCCATCCATCTGATATTTGGCTTCAGCAGCATCATCTGGGTCAAGATATTGAACAAAACCAAAACCACGCGGTTCTCTGCAACATATAGATGATTAAAGACACGAATATAGTTATATGAAGACAATAGAATTCACTAATGCAGGGTCATTTCCCAAAGAGTAAATGCATATTTATCGTCACAAAGATATACATGAAGGTCACAAATATCCTACACAAATGATACATCTCTCTTTGAAGGTCACAGATATACAGGAAGGTCACTATGCAACCAGAAAAAAGTAAAACCGATATCCTGAAAGAGCTCACTCCAAATATATTCAACAAATACAGAGGCTAACCTTTACATAGTCAAGTTTTAATGTGAAGTTCTTCAACAGAGGAACTTCTTCACAATGATGTATTATAACCAACTTCACTCGGTCTTCATGTACATAAAATCATCTTGATAACTCTTTTACTTCACTTGTCTTCGACACTTCTAATAAACAAATCAATTTGAGTAAAAAAACTATAATGATGAATGGTACCACAGCCTACCGTCATATAATACAAACAGATGGATGTCAGGATGTGTGAATGAGAATGCCACGTATCATGTATGTGAGAGGAAAAAGGAGTGATATACACAACTGCTAAACATATCAAACATGCAACACTGCAGAATTCTTTATACAGCTACGGCTATGCTCACCCGGTATAATAGTCTCGTGGCAAGTAAACATCCTTCAGAGGGCCAAACTCTCCAAATGGCACACGGAGATCTTCAGTTCTGAAAACAAGAGTTCTTAAAATGATGAGAACTTGATGTTCAACAAACAATAAATAAACCTACCATAAGATGTGGTCAACAACCCACTAACTAGCAACCTTGTTTGTTTGCCAACTAGATCTCTAGTGCTATCTATCTAGAAACATAAACTTCATATTATAGAAAACTATCACTAAAATTAAGAAAATTAAAAAACATGATTCAATGATTTCCCACATTTCCAACATTCCATTAATTAGTCTAATTATGTATATTCCGCTCCACTTTAAAAGAACGATAAGACCCTCCTATGGAAAAGGGTTTAAATCTTTTTAACCTCGGCAAGGCATGGATTGGAGCTGCTGTTAGAATGAAAATGCAGAAAACATGGTTAAACTAACATAAAATTTTGCATTTAACATTTTAAATATTCAGTTTTCTTAGTATGACGCTGAAGCAGCAAATTGCAGGATGCAGTGTTGTTACTTTTCTTACACAAGAATTAGAGTCCCAAATATGACTTTCAATCATAAGAAAAAACAAATAACCATTTCGGAATTTCTTCAAAATTTTGATTTTAAAGAAGATTGATGACATCATAACAAAATATTGAATGCAAGCAGCTTTACATATCGCTAAAACTGATAGTGCTGGCAAATTTCAAACCATCTAGATGACTTCTTTTAACTGTTGTTCTCAATGTTAGAGCTACAGATTATATACATGTATATCAATAATCAATCTGAACAAACAAGAGGATAGTTCCATATGGTATGCTATTTGATATAGTAAAAGAAAATTACAACTATCAAGTAGCAGTCTGATCAGAACGAACCTACAATCAAGATGAAGATTGCGAACCAGCAGGCTAGTAGGAAGATCTCTGGTACGGCCACCATAACGACCCCTCGGACTTGGACTTCGATTTCTTCTGCTGCTTCTGTACCTTGGTGGTGAAGGACTGTAGCTGTAACTTCTACCCCTCATTCTTCAGCCTGCCATATCAGTTAAAGCCTATAAATAAATCGATAAACAAAAACGGTTGCAATAACCTAATACATATAGAGTATAATGGCAGTTAAAGTCTGCATAATTTTGGTGGTTTATCGTTTTTTGGGATTCAATATTTAGTATATATATATATATATATATATATATAGGGGCAGGATAAATTGAGTCCAACTTATTTTGAGTCCAAAAAGGGTCCATATAACTTACACATGTGTAAGTTAACTTACACATGTGTAAGTTAACTTACACATGTGTAAGTTAACTTACACATGTGTAAGTTAACTTACACATGTGTAAGTTAACTTACACATGTGTAAGTCTCGCCGGAGATGGTCGCCGTCGCCGGAAAATCATGGTGGTGGTCGGAGATGATGGTGGTGGTGGTAGGAGGTGGTTGGAATTTGAGGAAATGGAAGAAAATCAATGGACTCAAATTGGACTCAAAATAAGCTGGACTCATTTTATCTTTTCCATATATATATATATATATTATTTATTTTTATAAAATCTCCAAAAACACTAAATTCAAGTATACTAAAAACGCAAAGGTTTTCCCTATTCATGTTACTCGGGGATCACCGTAGGCCAGTCTTTTTGACTCAGATATTTAAAAATTATTTTGAAAGAAAAAGGCAAACAAAATTCAAATCTATTTCATCTACAAATATACAAATAAAATATAGTAATAATATCAGGAATATCATATATAGATACTGATACATACATATAGAGATCATGAGAAAGTTATTGAAAAAAATTACTAACTGCATATGAGGATCAAACACAAGGATTGAATAATAATAAGCATCAAATAATATTTAGAATTAGAATTAAAATCAATAATTAGAATAATAATACCTTGAAGAAAATTGATTTGATTATGAAAATATGTGTGCAAAAGCCGATCAAACTGATTGACTTTTACGCAACAAACGGTATCGAGAAACGTCTAACGACATTCCACATGGCTTGACGTGAGTGAGTATACATAGATATATTCAGTATTCACCCCGTTGAGTATCATATTGATACGTTATAGCCCCTCAAGTTTTAATACCAGGATGTTTGGTCCTCATAGTCTGTCTTAATGATAAGTCACAGCTCTTTAATTTGCGGATATAGGTCCTGAACATTGCGCCTTCATGTGTGAGAGTTATCATTTCCTCAAATAAATTTGTTACTAGGCTGATTGTTGAGAGTAATTCGTATGAAATCTGAAAGAGTGATGTTATGTATCCATACGGACCATACCACTATTCGTTATTCGCATAGCTTTAACGAAATCAAAACTTGGTCGGCAGTGGGCGTCTATATACCCCATGAATAAACATAGTCACTAATGACTGATTTATGGCTTATTTTTGTATCCCTGTTATCGGTTTGTGTTCTCATCAATCAATACTCTTTGACTATCATTAATGGTGTCCTTGTTGTGGGAGCTTAGTTGCGAGTTTCATGCAACATTGAAACAGATGTTAAATATTCAAATCATCCAAACACAGAATAAGCACGGATGTTTCTATAATATTTAAGCTAATAGAACATTGTTCTTACAACTGTTATAAAATAGATTACCCAACTATTGATATCTCAATTGCTACTTTGCTAATCCACAAAACTTTCACTAAAAAGCAATCACTCAAGTCGTCGCTACCTTAATTCGGTTCATATATTGACATTCACTGGTCTATTGTCCCTCCAATGTCCCAAGTGCCTCCTTGAGAAGTCTTTGTGCTTCTTCTCTCCTCCTAATGAGCAAACAAACAAAGTATCAGGCAACAATATAACCCCATTCTATTGCAACTCATTTGTTGGTGCTACAGAATCAGTGTAACACCATATCCCAGAAAATTACGTATTTGACCATTGTCATCATTACAAAAATGACATACGGGAAAAATAGGAAAATCTTATCAATGTAATACTATTTGTTCTGGTAAATACGCTCTTCAGCCACATGAACCTACTTGGGTCACATATAGACAGAAGCACAGGTCGAAACAAAATGTACCTTGGGGTGGAAATATTTAGGTGCGTGAGTTTCAATATTAACCAGTTAGACTAAGGACCACAGAAACAAATATAGGTTCCCGTAAAGTCTTTTCCGTGTAGTCATTATTAAGTGTATTGTTAAAACATTTGATCAATAACTGAACACTCCTGAGACCAAGTGTCGACTCAGATGTTACAATTCCAATGAACAAGAAAATAACCTAGAATGTGGGAAATTCATATGTTGTTTTGACTCTGCATAACGTCAAACCCTAAGACACTGTAAAAATCATGGGTACACAAGCTGCTATAGGCTTGAGATCATTTACTTTCCGTGAGTAAAAACAGCAAATAGAACCCCATTTCTATCATTTCTTAAGCAACCTATATATTTACATGTTAAATAATTCAACTTATATATCAATGTCTCAAAATGCTCACTGTACAATGGACATTGCATAAAGGAGCTGGCAATTGAAAAATAATGATAACAGTCGAGTAGTCAACAGATGCCATCATGCCAAAATAAATTCGAATTATATTGCACTAAAAAGTTTTAAAACTTATTTTTTGAGCATATACAAAACCTACCTCTTAATGTCCTCTACAACTTGTTTTCGTCTTTGTATCTGAAGTTCGAGTATGTGAATGAGTGTTGCCCTGGCCTGAAAAAAAGGTGTTAGAAAGCATCTTGAAATGAAGATGCATTATGGAAATCAATAAATATCAGAGAAAGAGTTGTGCCTGGTGTGGACGTAATGAATTGAGAAGGTGATGCAAATTCTTGAATATTAGAGAAATGTCTTCCACTCTTCTTGCATATTGTGATGGCCGTTCTATCAAAACATCAGCTAGCTCTAAAATTTGCAGCTGGAGTTCCCTGTTTAGTGACCTCAATTCTTTCTTGATATCTAAATGGTATGAAGACAATGTTAGTATATGCATAAGTGACAAAAAATCAAGCAATCAATAAAGAATTTAAAATGTGATAATTAACTAGAAAACGTTGCTAATTATAAATACGGAGAGGTTTAACGGGGGCAAGAAGGATCACATACCAAGATTTGGGCCTTTTGGGTACAATTGACGAACACCTTGATCTTCTAAACTTGGCAATACATCATCAGTCTACAAAAAAAATTAACAATGATGGACTGGTTATAAATGCATAAATGAGCACTACAAGAAGCAATAAACAATGACGCAATTGCATTTCATTATAGCCATGAAGCAGATGCAAATATCACATAAAACATATCATCACAATCATGTTAACAGACCTACAGAGGACACTTCATCTACTCCATTAACATAAATGATCCGCAAACCTGTTGACATATTGCTCAAATTAATTACATATTTGTTGCTCAATTATTAGATTTTTGAGAGCAGAGCTGATAATCGTATATGTGAAACACGAAACTGGATGAAAATACGCTTCAGATATCCCATCCCCAATAAAATTTTCTCAATTCGCAATTCAATTGTTTTTAGATCTAATTTTACCGCATGATGATGTTGATGCAAAAGCCTGGTGAATTCGACATAACCAGACTAAAATTTGCATTACATCTAACTGAGAGGATTGAACCTATAAACAACCACATGATCTAATTTTAGCACAGCAACTCAGAATACTATAACACTGGTATTTGTCTATAAGGTGGGACCGTGGGAATATTTAAGAAAGATATATCAACACCATATAAACATTGGACAAGAATGAAAGCATGTAGATAGATTACTCAACATGATAGAACTCAATAGGATCCAGTCATACTAATAGCACATAACCAAAAGAAAGTATGTGAATCAGTATATAATGCTAACAAATCAACAATAATGGAGTGCTTAAAAATGCATAAAGTAGTCAAACAAAGACCAAAAAATGAGTAAAAAACGTTTCATAATAAGCCTTGTACATGACTATAAATAAGACAGGTTAGAACATATTATCACGATCATGCTTACAGAAATACAAAAGAAATGTTATTTAATGCACAAACAGGAAAGATCTGCATATGCGTTAGATATTTTTGCTGACATCATTTAGATATTCATTGTTCAAAACTATATTGTAAGATCGGCTTATTATCTTATATGTGAAATAGAAATGGAAACTGGATGAAAAGAAGCTCTTCAAATATCCCAGTCGCTATTGAGATTACCTTGGTTCTAGTTTTCTGCATGAAAGCTTAGCCTCACAACATTAAAAGTGACTTACATTTAGCAATGAGTATTGAACCTATAACATCCAAAACCAACCACATGAGCTGACTTTAGCATCAGCAATTCAATGAAGTTTAACACCATTTTTTGGTTAAAGGGTCATGAGAATATTGAAACAACTCTTTATGATAGATTCTATGCAGCAACATAAGTATGGCAAAAAATTATTCACCGGAATAGAACACTATGTGATCAAATGATAGCAGATAAGACAACTAAGTTATTTAAGTAAAGTATACAAAAAGTGTTCTTATGAAAACCCTTACAGTGTAATTAGAGCCATATAGGAGGTAAGTCCCTTCGATAGGAGGGGGAGGTTCTGGAGCAGAGCTAGGATCTTTTTCATAATCCTTGTACAACCTGTAATATGGCGGTGGAGGTGGATATGTAGCAGTCGCCATTTATGATAGTTTTTTTTTCCTGAAAACGACAATTCCAGTCAAGACTTAAATTAACCGTAGATAAAGGCCTATTGTTTATCACATGTAAAGATACCGATTCATGTATTTGCTTTATGTATTAAAAAACACAACTTTATTCATACTTCATCTATAGCCAGAAACTCAACCATAAGCACAAGATGTTAGAATGTCAAATCCACAAGCACGTGGTTCACATTAATGCGTGTTTGGATATTGACGAATGAAAAAATAAAAGATTTTTTTTATTGTTAATTAAAAACCTCTGTATAACTGAGTGCATTAGGGTTTAGTAGTGACGAATGATATAAGGTAATCGCGAAAAACCGTTTTCTAAAAAGTAAACATATATTCTTTTGAATAGATCACAAGAGATGCATCTTCTAGCATGACTAAAAAGTAAACCATGGAATCTCACCTATTTGGCCCAACTACATTTTAAGTTGTGGAGTCTGACGTTCATAAAGATTACTCGGTCTCCACCCATCAAACGGGAATCTGGGGATGACCGAGTCGCCTCCCTATTTGGGTTTTACAGAAGCAACCGACAGAAAAACTAGTTGTATGTAAGTTCTAGGCATGAAATTTACTCTGGTCTGCAGATCCCTCGGTGAGCAAGCAAGCTGTAGCTCACTTAGGGAGCAAGTAGCTAGACTCTACACATAATACCTCAATGCAACTAAAAACCGCATATCAAAATCAAAATGAACAGAATCTATCTAGTTCATGGATCAAGCAAACATCAAATTGTTCTACGGCTCTGCTAGATGGATCAAGTTCGTGTCTGTTTATATTTTCATTGACATACGTGTGCGTTGTTGTTGTTTCGTGCGCGTTGTAAACTAAGTTTTAGACATCGAATGGAATCTTCAACGCTACTACAAGCAATTACAATCCCATTTTTCCTTTATGAACTCTAAAAAATTTATGAATTGTCCCATTCATGAGCCTTGAATTAAATCAAACACATTATTATTCGATTCGATGCAAACAAATAGTAACACAACTAGGAGTTTGAGACACTAATCTAATTTTACGGTTTAAGACTTCAATATACAAATTTAGGTTCACAATAACATACTACAGTATATCAAATTACAAATGCATTTAATTATATAAATTGACCGCATTAATCATAGTAATAATAACAACAACAATAATAGAAATAATAAATAGTGATTCAAGTATAGTTCAATTTCAATAAAGTTCAGAGGATTAATAGTAAAAATCACCGGGGAAATGCCGTCGTCGAATTTGTGCAGACGGGTGGACTGGAGCTGGGTCTCGTTTGTTTTTCTATCAAAACTCTTCACAACTTCTGTTTTCTTTTTCGGTTAGTGGATTTATAGAATGTATATATAGTGTATAGTTTGGATAGTTTTGTTCAAGTTGTAACTATAGGGACTAAAGATGTAAATACGTGTAACAAACTAGTTTAGGCAGTTAACACTATATTTAAACTTGTAAATCATTTTCCCCAAATTAATTTTCAACAAAATAATTTCTCCAAATTCTCCATTTCTCTCTAAAAAATGCTTCCGCTTTATATGGTATCTTAGCACAGAAATTATTCGATTCAATTCACTCCGATTGATTTTCCGGCCGACATATAGTCGTCGTCGCCATTTATTCCGACGAGCGATCTTGAATTAGTTTCAATTGATCGATTTAGGGCAATTTTATTGAAATTTCTCGATTTCTTGGCGGTTACCAGTTGATTAGTTTTCGGAATTATTAGTTTCTGTGAGTAATTGGAATTAATTGATCAATTTTGATTAATTAGGTCATTTTATTATCTAAAATGGCCATTCCAGATCTAGTTATCGATTCTACCACTACTACTGCTACTGCTACCAATGAAACCCTAAATTCTTCTTTAAATTCGGTTAATGATCCGCTTTTCCTGGCCAGTTCTGATCATCCTGGCATGATGCTAACTAATACTCCATTTAATGGAGGAAATTTCTTTGGATGGAGCAGAACAATCAAAATGGCTTTAGGAGCAAAACTCAAGTTAGGTTTCATTGATGGATCTACTCCCAAACTGGCAGTTACTGATGGTAATTTTGGAAAGTGGACTAGGTGTGACTATATGGTCACTTGTTGGATTCTAAACTCTATGACTGCTGAATTAGCTGAAGCTTTTCTTTATGCTCAGTCTGCTCAAGAATTATGGAAGGAAGTTGGTGAAAGGTATGGACAGAGTAATGGACCTCTCATTTATCAAGTTGAAAGGGAACTCAGTAAGGTTAGTCAAGGAGATATTTCTGCTGCTGCTTATTATAATAAGATGAAAAGATATTGGGATGAATTGACTAGTCTAAATGGTATTCCTACTTGTGTTTGTGGAAAAATGCAAGAATGTGCTTGTTGTATTACTAAGAAATATCAAGAAATTGAAAGTAGGACCAAATTGATGCAGTTCTTGATGAGGTTGAATGATGGATTTGAGTCTGTTAGGAACCAGATCTTGTCTATGAATCCACTTCCTAATATCAATAAGGCCTATTACATTGTTCAGCAAGTTGAAAAACAGAAACAGGTTACTACTAGTGTGCCCGATCCTTCAACTTATTTTTCCAATCAAAATAATGCTAAACAAGGTTATAGGAGAGATCATAGGAATGTTGATCAAATTAAGGTGAAAAACTGCACTTATTGTAAACAAAATGGTCATTCTTATGAGCAGTTGTTGAGTCCCAATGTTAATTGTAAGTTTAATGATGACAAATCTGACCTATAAACACTTTTTGTTCTTGTAATCTGATCTGGGTCAGACTAAGCTGACACAGCTTACGATCTGTCTCTGACCCAGATCACGCTTCATACTTTGTAATTATAAAATCTTATGGAAGCTAGTGTTATTCAAGCTGCATCAATAATGTGATAGCATTCAATCCAAGTTGAAGAGGAGGATTGAAGATAGAAGACCAAGCTGTTAGTGGAAGACTGCTTGGGATTAGCAGTCAGCTTGGAAACACTTAGGCAGATTGGTGCTTTGACAAACGGCCCAATCTGTGTCTGACAATCAAGTGAAGATAACAACCTGGATTAAAGATAAAGACAAATGACGTGACTAGGAAGAATCCTAGGATCCAGGTTGGTGGTTGGTTTTACATATGCGTGTCCATACTCTTATTGGTTGATGAAGAATGTGCGTCAGTACGTGGGGGACCACAAGTACTATGAAATGCACGATTGATTATTCCTTTATCATCCACTGAATGAAGAATACGTGGCTGCAACGGACACCAAGTGAAGGAGCGCTTTCGCCTATAAAAGCCTCATTCATGGATTGCATATGTGTGGCATTTCCTGAGAATCATTCTTCACACAAGTTTCTCTGCTCTTATACACAGCTTAGTCTGTACGAGATCAGCTTGGGCTGATTCTCTTGAGCAGAAACTTATTGATTGTTGTTTGTCATTTCATAGGGTTGTTTAGATATCTATAGGCTATCTTTATTCCGCAACAACCCTGTAATTCTTTGTATAGATTATTTCTTAATAAAGGATTACATTTGAAAACCACAATCTGTGTTCAAGAATGTTTTTATTTCTTTACTGCTTTACTGTTTTAATGATTCCTGCTCTTTACTTACTTGCTTAATATACTTAAACTGAATCTTAAAACGTTTTGTGTTAAAAGTTTGTAAAGATTAAGGAAAGTTGTATTCACCCCCCTCTACAACTGTTCTGTGTACAATATACTTTGGTATATTGATACACCGTAGGACGTATCAATTGGTATCAGAGCAGGGGTTAAGAATTAACTTGACTTGATCCTTGCATATTTCCCTTAATAGTAAAGCATTATGTCATCATATATTGATAATGATTCTTCAACCCGACCACCCATGTTTGATAAATATGATTTCAGTGGGTGGAAAGGTCGAATGTCTCTGTTCCTTGAATCCATCGATAACAATATGTCTGACATCCTTGCGGATGGTCCTTATGTTCCTATACAAACCGTTGTGGTAGAAGCTGTGGTCAGGGAAGGTCAACCAATAATTCCTGCCACAGTCAAATCTATTGTTAAGGACAAGGCAGATTGGGGGGATGAGGATAGGAGGTTGGCAAACTTGGATGTGAAGGCTAGAAATTTCATTGTCCAAGCTGTACCCAAAGACCTTTACCATTCTATTAAAATGTGTTCTACAGCTAAGAAAATGTAGGGTACATTGACTGTCATGTTTGAGGGTTGCTCTACTTCCATGGAATCCACAATTACTACATTGACCAGGAGGTATGAGAGATTTTTCTCTTTGAGAAATGAATCCTTGACTGACACTCATACCCGCTTTAATGCTTTGGTAAATGATTTAGCTGCTGTTGGAATTGTTAAGAAAAATGAGGTGTTAAAGAGTAAATTTCTTGATTCATTACCACCTAAATGGAACAACTATATTTCTTCTGTTAAATTAAGTTATGTTTATCATGATCTTGATCTCCCTGGACTTTTTGGTTTGCTTCATAACCAAGAATGTTCAGAGGCTGAAAAGTTAATTGCTATAGGTGATTCTTATAGTCAGCCTGCTGCTGCACTTGTTGCTTCTATGACTGAACACCCTAGTTCAATTAGTAATGAGATCATTCCTTGTGTTAATGATGATATTCCTGTTATGTCTAATCCTAACTCTGTTTGTGCTGAATCTGATGGTGATGAACTAGCTAATGAAGTAGCTATGTTGGCTGAAGGATCAGAAGGAGATCCTTTAATAAGTTTAAAGGAAAAGGAAAAGGTGGCCAGGCTGACAAGACCAAGAAGCCATTTGACATGTCCAAAGTCACTTGTTACAAATGTGGCAAGACTGGACACATGAATGGAGACTGCAGATCTAAAGAATCTACTCAAGCTGTGCCAGCCAAAGGTGGAAGAGGTGAAAAATACTCAAAGCTCAAGACTAAGTACAAAGCCTTGAAAGCACAAGTAGCTGAGCTAACTGAGAAGGTGAACAAAAGTGAAAAGAGTCTGGTAGCCAAAGACTGGGCTGAAAGTGACACATCATCTGATGATGAGCTGTATAAAGATGCCAAGTGTTTCATGGCTAAAGAAGCTACTCAAAGATTTGCTGAAGATCTGGTAAAAATACAACAGCAATCTGAGTCAGCTCACCAGGCATCTACCAGTCAGACTGCTCCACCTGAGGTAACTTCTTTTTCCAATCTGTCTGATAATGAGAAACTGTCCAGACTGAATAAACGTGGTGATGAGGTTCTGCTACAAAAACACTTTAATCAAGAACTCAAAAAGGAAATACATGTTTTGAAACTTGATAACAGCTCTAAGAGTCACACCATTGAAAAACTAGAATCTGAAGTTAAAGCTAAAAAATAATTAAACTCCATTTTGGTTAAAGAAGCTAAAACTGCAGAAGAAAAGTTTTTAAAGGTTAAATAAATTACTGAAACATGGTGTATAAGTTCCAAAAGAGTTGCTAAGTGTGTGAATGACCAAATACCTCATCAGATCCAAGCTATTTTTGATGGTGATTATGATAGGGCCATAGCCATTGCTGAAGTATGTGCTATGGAGCCTTGTTATCAGCCTCCTTCACCACCCAAAGTCCAAACAAATAGAATGAATTCTAAACCAATTAAGATGGTTCAGAAATTGGGTATTGGGTTTAAAGATCCTGAAACCATTGGTCAGACCATTGCTGAAGCTGTGTCTGAAGCTGATAAGGTTGTTGAGTTAAAACCTGAAGAAAGTCTTGACTTGTCCAAGCTGACCATCACCCAATCTGAATCAGATTCAAAGACTAAAACAAACAAGAGTAGTTTAAAGAAAAATAAAAGAAAGGTTAGAGATCATAGTGTTTCTAAAGAGAAAATAAAGCTTTTAAAGAGTAAGAAGTATGGTTCTCTAGGAAATGAGTCACAAACAAAATCTGAGTCTGTTTCAAGTAACACCAAGTCTGACTCTGACAAAATGATTTTAAAATATGTTGTTAGGTCCAGATTTACTGGACTCGCTCCAGACTCGACTACTGGAGCCTTACTGAAGATCTGTCCAGAAACGTATTTTACTGGACCTACTCCAGACTTGGAATCTGGAGTCCCTCTGAAGATTTGTTCAGAAATAATGGAAGACCAGTGAGCAAACACTTGTATAGGAAATCTGGAGTATTCTCCAGATTAGCTCACTGGACTTCACCCCACTCCAGATCTACTCTACTGAAGACGTTCTCACTAAAGTCAAAGACTGAAGTTAGAATAAAGAAGACTGACAAATGGCGGAGTCCACTGGAAGTCTTACCAGATATGTACACTGGAGGATTGTCAGTGTTCTAGACCTTACAAGTCTGAACACTGATATCGAGGAATTGACTTTTGCCTTTACACACTTTCCAAAGAGCATTCCACTTGTTCTTTACCAAAGTTTATACGTGTGTAAAGGTGGTTGGTTAAAAGAATAAAGTCATATTGATGTGACTTTATCCTTGTACCTTAACCAATGCATTTAATGTTCTTGTCGGTTCATTAAATGCATGCAACCATATTTGTACGGCACAAAATTCACTGGTGAATTTTGTTGCCTATAAATACAAAGTCATTTCTTTGTAAAATTTACTTTAAAGCATACATTTAGCATTAGAGTGAATTTGTCTAAATACTCTCGATCTTAAACAGGGATACTTCACAACTTTAAGTATCTCGATTCAAAAGAGTTATTTGACAAATATAGATCATTTGTAATTCATAGGTTGTTAGGATACATACTTATTTGTATTATCTTGATTCCGCACAAACTTGTATTTTATTTAACATCATAAATAAAATACACCTTGAAAAATACATAATGTTCCACTTTACTTGTTTATTGCTTTAAGTCTTGTATTACTTTGTTTATATATTCTTGCATTTATTTACAAGTAATACTAGTCCATTCTAGTGATTATTAGACTTGTTGTATTATACACTTCTGGGTTAACCATCGTATTTGGGACCTCACATTTGGTATCAGAGCAGAAGGCTAAACATTGCCTAGATCTGCTTCTTTGATGACCACCCCAGAAAATACACAAGCAAGTTTTAATTTTGGTCCTGATCCTAATGTTAATGTTAATGATCAAAATAATGAACCACCTATTGTTAATAACACTAATCCACCACCTCCTCCTCCTACTCCTGCTTCTCCACATGTGCATGTGCACTATTCAAATAATCCTGTTCCTAAATTCAGTGGGAACAGCGATGAATTTGGTACGTGGAAGGCTAGGATGATATTACATATCACTGGTATTGAGAGAAATATGATGAAAATCTTAAATGAAGGACCTTATGTCCCCACATCACCTCTCAATCCCCTTCTTGATCCTTCTGGATCTAGAAGAGGAAGGGAAAAGAGGGAGGAACATTGGTCTGAAGAGGAGAGGAGATTGGTGAATCTAGACACCCTTCTCCAAAACATGATCCTCGGGGCCGTTCCAGAAACCCTAATTCCCACATTAGTTCTTTTTCTTAGTGCTAAAACCATGTGGGATGAACTTTTAAATCAACATGAAGGAGGAGATGACACCATTGTCACCAGAAAGGTCTCCTTAAACAAGAGGTATGAGTCATTTTTTGCTCAGCCTAATGAGTCTCTCACTGGTACTTAAACCAGATTTATGAGTATCATAAACCAGTTGAGAGGTCTTGGGGTTGAGAAGGACAAGGATATACTTCTGGAGAAAATTTGTGATATTCTGCCCACCAAATGGTCTCACATGATCCTGGTCTTACGACAAGGTAACACTTTGCACACACACACTCTCTCAACTCTTTATGGAGCTTTTAGGTACACTGAAGAAAATCAAGCTCAGAGAGTGGTGGCAGAACAAGATGCTTATAACCATGCCTCCAGTAGTCCTGTTGTGGTTGGTCATACTGAACCACAAAGTACAACACTGATATCTTCTGAGAATGTATTTTCTATGAAGAAGATGGTGTCTGAACTCTTGGATTCTGGAGAAGCCAGTCAAATCTCTCCAGACTGTTGTGATGAAACTGATGATGATGACCTTGTTGCAATGATTGCTAAAACGTTTAACCGTTTCAAAGCAAGAGCAAATAGGCCATCTGGACAATTTGCATCCAGTTATTCAACTGATAAGACCAATTTGACATGCTTTAAGTGTGGCAAAAAGGGTCATTTCATGAAAGATTGCAGGTCCAGCCAGTTTGTATCCAAGCCTGGTCCATTTTCTTCAAATAATAAGCCTGATGATAGCTATAAATTGAAATATAAAAAGCTTAAGGACCAGATTGCTCTCATGGCACAACAAATGGAAAACAATAATAAGTGCATGATCGCAACAACTGGAGAGAAATGGGTTCCTTCTGATGATTCATCTGCTGATGAAGAAGAAGAAAGAGATTGCTGCTACATGGCTCTGGCAGACGAAGAGCACCTGGTGAAGGAGGATGTCACATCTGGACGATGGGTGGACATTGTTATTAAAAAGGTTAGTGATGGAAAGCTCTCCTTCAGAGCAGTGTTTCTATACTCAAGCTGATGAAGACACAAACTGGTTATGGCACAAAAGGTTATTCCATTTAAATTTCAAGAATATTAATAAGTTGTCCAGAAAACAACTTGCAGATGGGATACCTTCAGTTTCCTTCAAAAAGGAAAGGCCATGTCCAGGATGTGAGATGGGTAAGCAGAAACGTACCAGTTTCAAAACCAGACAGAATTTCAGCATATCTGAACCTCTTCATATGCTTCATATGGACCTCTTTGGTCCAGTGAATGTTCAGACTCGTGCTGGTAAAAGATACACCCTGGTAATAGTAGATGAATTTTCCAGATATTGTTGGGTTATCTTTCTGAAGTTTCAAGACCAGACAGAATTTCAGCATATCTGAACCTCTTCATATGCTTCATATGGACCTCTTTGGTCCAGTGAATGTTCAGACTCGTGCTGGTAAAAGATACACCCTGGTAATAGTAGATGAATTTTCCAGATATTGTTGGGTTATCTTTCTGAGGTCTAAAAGTGAAGCTGCTGCTGAAATCATCAGTCTTATCAAGCAAATTGAGCTCAAGTACAGTCAAAAGGTGTGTCAGTTAAGAAGTGACAATGGAACAGAATTCCAAAATGCAACTCTGGAGTCATTCTGTACTGACACTGACATCTCCCAGAATTTCTCATCAGCCCGCTCTCCAGAACAGAATGGAGTTGTGGAAAGGAAGAATCGAACGCTGATAGAAGCTGCCAGGAGTATGCTTGCTGAATCTGGTCTGTCTACCAGTTTCTGGGCTGAAGCAATTGCTACTGCTTGCCACACCCAGAATCGGTCAGTGTATGTGAAGCAACACAAAAAGACAGCCTACGAAGTCTTAAGAAATAGAAAACCAAATATTGGTTATTTTCATGTTTTTGGATGTCCAGTTTACATCCTGAACGACTCCAGTCAGTTAGGCAAATTTGATGCCAAAGCTGATGAAGGGTATTTCTTAGGCTATTCAGCCATTCGCAAGGCCTTCAGAGTCTACAACAAGAGACTGGAGAAGGTCCATGAGTTAATTCATGTCACATTTGATGAATCAAATGCTGCAATCAAAAAGAAGCCAGCCCTTGACACTCCCCCAGTAACTTCAATTGTCTTCTGTGAGTCTGATCCTATAAACTACAATAAAGAAGATTCAGAAGACACAGTTTCTAGTCATCCTGATCTGGAACCTGTTCAGAAAAAGAAACGCTCCAGTGGTACTCCATTCTATCCTTCTATTATTTTCAAACTACCCTCTGAAATTAATATTGGATCAGATGTTCGTACTGCTCCCCCAGTATCAGTGTCAGTTGAGCATTTACCAGAAATGTCTTCCTATGAAGAATTCCAAACTGAACCAGTACCTCAAGAAATACCTTCAAATGAGGAATTTCACGATGCAAATCGTGATTTAAATGAATCAGATGAAGATACTGAAGTAGTCTGGGAAGATTCTCCTCATGAAGCAACTCCAGAGGAGACTCAACTAAATTCTTGCACTGATATTGTTTCAGTAACAATCCTGGTCAGTACTCCAGATGGACAAAAGCTCATCCTATTGATCAGATCATAGGTGACTCCAGTAGAGGAGTTCAGACCAGAAGAGCCTCCAGTAATCAATGCTTATATGTTAGTTTTCTATCATTGATGGAACCAAAGAAGATTAACGAGGCTATGGAAGATCCAAGCTGGGTGACTGCTATGCAAGAAGAGCTTCACCAGTTTGAAAGGAACAAGGTCTGGTATCTGGTTCCTTTCCCAGTTGGAAAGAAAGAACCAATTGGAACAAGATGGGTCTTCAGGAACAAGGTAGATGAAGATGGCCACGTAATCAGAAACAAGGCCATACTGGTAGCACAAGGCTACTGCTAGTCAGATGTCGATTTTGATGAATCATTTGCTCAAGTGGCTAGATTTGAAGCGATCAGAATATTCTTAACATTCGCTGCTTATCATCAGTTCAAGGTCTACCAGATGGATGTAAAGAGTGCTTTCTTGAATGGAAAGCTTTAAGAAGAAGTTTATGTCAGACAACCACCAGGTTTCGTTGATGAAAAGCATCCACATTGGGTATATCGTCTGGACAAAGCGCTTTATGGCCTCAGACAAGCCCTACGTGCCTGGTATGACACTCTGACTAAACATTTATTGAAAAATGGTTTCAAAAGAGGTGCAATTGACAATACCTTATTTATTCTTCATGAAAAATGTAATCTGTTAATGGTACAATTTATGTTGATGATATTATTTTTGGGTCTACTGATGAAAATATGTGCAAGAAATTTTCTAAAATAATGTCAACTGAATATGAAATGAGTTTGATGGGTGAATTAACGTATTTTCTTGGACTCCAGATTAAACAAAACAAAGATGGCATTTTTATTAATCAGGAAAAATATGTTAGAGATCTTTTAAAGAAATTTGATATGAACTCTTCACCATCTAAACCAACTCCAATTTCTGCACCACTGACACTGGACTCCGATCCAGATGGTAAACCAATGAACACCACTGTCTACAGAGGCATGGTTGGTTCACTGATGTATTTCACTGCCAGTAGACCAGATATTATGTTTTCAACATGTTTATGTGCCAGATATCAGTCTAATCCAAAGGAATCTCATATGCTTGCTGTAAAGCGCATACTGAAGTACCTTAAGGGTGTCCCCAGTTTGGGTCTTTGGTATCCCAAAGGCTCAGGCATGGATCTAATGGGTTATTCAGATTCAGATCATGCAGGTTGTAAGATAGACAGGAAATCCACTACTGGTGGATGTCATTTCCTTGGTGGCAAACTGGTCAGCTGGACCAGTAAGAAGCAAACTTCAGTTTCATTGTCCATTACTGAAGCTGAATACGTGTCTGCAGCCAGTTGTTGTGCTCAGATACTCTGGATGAAGAACCAGTTGCTTGATTATGGTATTAAGTACTCAAAGACCCCAATCTTTTGTGATAATATCAGTGCCATTGCTATCTCGAACAATCCAGTCATGCACTCCAAAATGAAGCACATTGATCTCAAGTATCATTTTATCCGTGATCATATTATGAAAAACAACATTGAACTCCATTTTATTCCCACTGACAAACAACTCGCTGACATTTTTACTAAACCTATGGATGTCAAAACTTTTGAATATCTTGTTGGTGAGTTGGGAATGTTAAACCCTTAAAACTGGAACCTTGGTATTGAACGCCTTTGTGTACTATCAGGGATCCTTGATTTAACAGATTTATAAATCTATGACTGCCCAGATATTGAACGCCGTTGTGTACTATCTTTGCAGTAATAGATTTCTGGATCAACATTCCAGGGGGAAAGACTTTGAAAGATATTTTTTTTGTTCTTAAAAATGTTTTAAGTTCAGGGGGAATTTATTAATTTATTTTCTCACTGGACAAAATTCTTCAGAAAATATTACTGGTACTTTGTAAATATGTCCCTATCTCTGGTAATTGGACAGGTTGAAGTGCGTGTTTGAGGTGACTTTTGTCTCCTTGTAAATGTGTCCCTCTCATTTGTCTGTATTAGTTGACGTGCATGTTTGAGGTCACCAGTCTCTTTCAAATGGTTTTCACTGGTACTTTACTGGAGTGTCCCTCCAGTGTACCATCAGTACATGCGTCACTGGACTAATCCACCAGTGATACTGGAGTGTCCAGTCAACCTCCAGATGCACTGAAATGAGTCATAATATATTTTTTTAAATACTTGGTCATTATGCGTGCCACGTAAGCAAACTTTTTAAAGATATTTATCTTGATATTTATTATCTACGTGGAATGTAAATTTTTCAAAAAATGATGGTATTTTTACCTTGGGAAGACAAAAAGTGCAACTTGATACTGTTTGTGGGCTGTAAACCGTCACACATTTATGTGTGATGTGATGTAATTAATGCGGATCTCAGAACCCCGATCAAAATTATATTTGATAATTTCAAATAAACCGTTTGAGTTCCACATTCTCTCTCCTATATATACCCACTTTCACTTTCAATTGCATTTACTTCGAACATATTTACTCCCAAATCTTTCAAATTCCTTCATTTATTTCTTCATTCAATTTCCAATCATAATCATCTCTCATATTTACTCCATTTCCATTCAATTCTTCATCAAAACCCTAAATATTCAATTTCATCTTCATCTATTCATCATAAAATGGCACCAAGACAATCCAAATTGCCTAAAAATCTGCTCGTCGCTGAATATGCTCCGACTGAAAATGTTGAAAGGGCACCTCATATCACATTAGAAGCAAAAGCTATAAGAATAAACATGAATAACTGGATGGCCAGACTTTCACTTTCCAGTGTTCATAATGCCCAATCCGTTATTGGAGATTAAATACATTTTTTCTCTCATGTCCATTATATGGTGCTTTGACCTTAAATCCAGGGAGGATGTACCATGACTATCTTTGTGAATTCTGGTACACTGCACAATATGATGATGCAACTTCATCAATTACTTATTCTCTGAAGCAAGGTACCAGATCCTTGGGTTTCACTGTTAGTTTACTCAGGTCTGTTCTACAGTTGAATTATTTTGAACAAAATGAGTTGCCCATTGAACTTCCCTCTGGTATCAATACAAGGGAAGTGTGCAGACTGATGGGGCACACAAATATTGTGGATGAGCATGGCCAGCTATCCAGGAAGGGAACAGTCTACATGAGCAAACTGACAGACTCATGGAGATTCTTCTTCACACATATCGTTGAATGTTTGGGAGGCAGTTCTGGAGGGTTGGACCAGATAAATCAAACTCATCTCCAGATTGCCTACTGCCTCTGGTTTGGACTCAGAGTGGATTTCGCTCAGATCCTATTTGATGATCTGGTAGAGCGTCTTAAGGTGAAAGGTAGAAAAGCTTTTGTTCCATATATACGCTTTCTTTCACTGATGTTTAAAAGAGCTCTTGGAGACCAGTACGATTATGAAACTACTCACTTTTCTGTGAGTGAGTATATGAGGGATCTGACCAACCTAAGATCTCCACTGAATGAGGTAGATATTCCTCAGTCCATGCTCTCTTTTCAAAGGGAAGAAGTAGAAGTAGCTCCAGGTAGAGGTCAAGTTGGTGAAGGACCCTCTGGTGACTAAGATGTTCAGATTATAGAAGCTGTACAACCCATCAGACAAGTGGCTCCTGAAGGTCAAGGACCAGAAAATGTTCAACCTTCCAGACGACCTAGATCAAACAGGCGTCTGATGAGAGATGGAGTTCAGGTGAATCCAGAAAGACATCCTGGTGATGTAATGAACATTGATGGGTCTCCTATTTTTGAAGAGGAGAATGTTGAAAATATACAAGTTATTGAGCAGACAAAAAATGTTGTACAGACTGTCGTGCAAGAAGAAAATGTGGCTCAGATTGTTGAGCAGGTAGAACAAATTGTTCAGGCTGATGAACAAGTATCTGGTGAGCAAGAGGCTCGAATCGATTTGAATGTTGAAGCAAGTGAACAGGCTGGTGAACTGGTTGGTGCTCAGGCTGGTGATACAACTGTTGGTGAAATGTTTTGGGATGAGGCTGATTCTCCCATGTCAGAAGATCAGAATTTTGATGTCAATATGAACTTCCTGGGTGAGGATGTTGTACAAGTTGAAAGTCTACCAGAAATGCCACCACCTCCACCAGAAACAAATATGCCGCCACCAAAATCAGAAATGCCACCACCCCACCAGACTCAAACATGCCACCACCACCACCACCTTCAACCTTCAACCACCACCACCACCACCACCACCACCACCACCACCACCACCACCACCACCACCACCACCACCACCACCACCACCACCACCACCACCACCACCACCACCACCACCACCACCACCACCACCACCACCACCACCACCACCACCACCACCACCACCACCACCACCACCACCACCACCACCACCACCACCACCACCACCACCACCACCACCACCACCACCACCACCACCACCACCACCACCACCACCACCACCACCACCACCACCACCACCACCACCACCACCACCACCACCACCACCACCACCACCACCACCACCACCACCACCACCACCACCACCACCACCACCACCACCACCACCACCACCACCACCACCACCACCACCACCACCACCACCACCACCACCACCACCACCACCACCACCACCACCACCACCACCACCACCACCACCACCACCACCACCACCACCACCACCACCACCACCACCACCACCACCACCACCACCACCACCACCACCACCACCACCACCACCACCACCACCACCACCACCACCACCACCACCACCACCACCACCACCACCACCACCACCACCACCACCACCACCACCACCACCACCACCACCACCACCACCACCACCACCACCACCACCACCACCACCACCACCACCACCACCACCACCACCACCACCACCACCACCACCACCACCACCACCACCACCACCACCACCACCACCACCACCACCACCACCACCACCACCACCACCACCACCACCACCACCACCACCACCACCACCACCACCACCACCACCACCACCACCACCACCACCACCACCACCACCACCACCACCACCACCACCACCACCACCACCACCACCACCACCACCACCACCACCACCACCACCACCACCACCACCACCACCACCACCACCACCACCACCACCACCACCACCACCACCACCACCACCACCACCACCACCACCACCACCACCACCACCACCACCACCACCACCACCACCACCACCACCACCACCACCACCACCACCACCACCACCACCACCACCACCACCACCACCACCACCACCACCACCACCACCACCACCACCACCACCACCACCACCACCACCACCACCACCAACAAAAACAAGTGACTGGTACTGATGCCAGTGCACGATTAGCACAGAGAGCATTTGGCACTAAAGCCACTATGCTGACTGAAGAAGTTGCTGGTACTGAAGCCAGTGAGCCCCAGTTTGAATCTTTCCTAGATATACCAACTACTCTGAAGTCTGTTAAAGGAAAAGAACAAATGGTATCTGGTGAAGAAGAGCAAACTGTTGAAGAATCATCAGAGTTTCCTACTGCTGATGATGAAACCTCTAAGAAATTTGAACAAGAATGCATAATGATAGAGATCTTTAAGAGAAATAAAAAAGATGAACTGCTGGCCCATCAAAGGGAGATGGCAACTATGGGGACTCTGGATTCTTATAATGCTGGCAGGTTGGGCATAAACATTGATGTGTACAAAAAGATGAAGGAAGACCCCAGAGTTCATCAATGTCTGAATGCATTGAATGATGTTCATGTACGCTCCTTTTACGCTGAAGAAGAACAGATTTATGATTCAATAATTTATGGTGTTAGTGTACCAGAACTTATCAGGTAGAGGAAGGAGGAACTGGTGAACCTCCAGAAGAAGATAAGGAAAAATGATGGTGCTCTGGAGTTAGAGTACAGGAAGAAATTGACTGGCTTACCTAAGCTTACTGCCAAATAGCTCAAAGCAATTAAAGATGCAGATGTGAGCACATTCATTCCCCTGGACACTTCTCTGAAAATCAATCGTCAACAACTCCAGTCTGCTGTAGAACAACAGAGAGTGTCAAAGGAAACTGAAGCAATGATCCAGACAGCCAAATGGAAAGACAAGTAAAATGAAATGTTGAATTTCAGGGCTGATGCTAGAAGGATCACTGGTGCAGAGATTAAGCTTGCTGATAATCATGAAGGTATGTCAAAGTTTGAAATAATGTTGACCAGGGAAGGTAACTTTACTGATGAAAGAAAGAGTACTTCAGTCCAGGCGTTTGGATGGACTGAACTGAAGGAGATTGCCTTAACGTTCAGGGGGAAGACAGATTTGTCGACTGAAGTTAAAGCATTTCTGAAGAGGGTTGAGAAGGTATGGAGAAGAAAGCAACAGATGGAAGTTGCAATAGGCATGAAATCGCCAGAATAAGTACCATCTTCTCCATCACCAAAGAGAAAGGCTTTTGAAGATGCTCCAGGACAGACATCGAAGAGAAGGGCCTGACTCTTATATCATTTACTTATTGTAATTTATCGTTTGATAAAAATTGTAACTATTTATCAGTTGATGTATGTAATATTAGTTGCAGTTTTTAATTCATAAAAGTAAATGATCAGATTTAGTCTAAGTTAGTATTAAAAGATGAAACTGGAACACTGATGATCTATAAAGTGTTTTCCAGTAACATAGATTTTTTAGACTAAGTCAAAACTTGTGTTTTTTAAGCATACAAAGATGTATAGATTTAAGCTTGAAAACACTTGCATTATTTCTAAACAAATAGGGGGAATTTGTTAGGTCCAGATTTACTGGACTCGCTCCAGACTCGACTACTGGAGCCTTACTAAAGATCTGTCCAGAAATGTATTTTACTGGACCTACTCCAGACTTGGAATCTGGAGTCCCTCTGAAGATTTGTTCAGAAATAATGGAAGACCAGTGAGCAAACACTTGTATAGGAAATCTGGAGTATTCTCCAGATTAGCTCACTGGACTTCACCCCACTCCAGATCTACTCTACTGAAGACGTTCTCACTAAAGTCAAAGACTGAAGTCAGAATAAAGAAGACTGACAAATGGCGGAGTCCACTGGAAGTCTTACCAGATCTGTACACTGGAGGATTGTCAGTGTTCTTGTCACACCCCGTTGTAGCGGAAATACAGGGTTAACAAGTAATTGCGTACTAATCAGAAGGTAAATAGAGATTACATCCATTAATCCAAATACAAGTTATTACAAGTATAATCGTTCGGAAGTGGACCCCAATACACGGATACAAACTATCCTCAATTGGAAATGGGCCCACTAATTACAAATATAACATGGACAGCTAAGTACAATTAGGACTAAATAAAGCTATAGTCCTCAGAGGTCTGACGCTAATTGTACGTCCAATGTTCAAAAGATGGCTTCAAATGCCATATACGCTTCCAAATACTTACTGTTGGTTCCCTGAAAAGCATGAAATTTGAGAGGATCAACTATCGAAATAGTTGGTGAGTTTACAGTATGTTTGACCAAATGTTTATTCGTCATTGATACAACACAATGACATACAGTTATAAAAGACCAAACAGTCAATATATCTAAATCTGACGACACTTTTATAACAAGACAGCCAGTATATCTAAATCTGGACACATCTTATATCACAATTTATAATAAGATAGTCAGTATATCTAAATCTGAACTCATCTTATATCACGTCAATCAGTATATCTAGATCTGATGACAGCATATGCCTCACACAGGATTTCCCTTCAACAATGGGGTGCGGACCATAACCTCGCACAGGATTTCCCTTCAACAATGGGGTGCGGACCATAACCTCGCACAGGATTTCCCTTCAACAATGGGGTGCGGACCACAAAAATGTCTATACTCGCACAGGATTTCCCTTCGAAAATGGGGTGCGGACCACAACCAAGACAGTCGAGATATCTAGATCCGACAATACAACTAATAGGGGAAACATTTTAGTTTGTCAAACACAAGAAACCATTTAATCAGCCATCACACGGCAATTCAACGTCATTTCATTCAACATTTTAATAAATGACACGTATACACATTTTCGACAGCCCAACATGGCAAATTTAAGTCAAATGATTTAAGCATCCATATCACATGGCATACACAAAACAATCATTTATTTAATAAATAGTGTATACAACAGTACATGCTTTTCAGGCCCAAAGTAAAAGGAAAAGGGCGCCATAAACTCACCTTAGCGATCTAAACGCTAAAAGGTATAATGTAGCTCGAGAAGATCCACAGTCAATTCTCCTGGTTATCCAAAACCTATGATATCATTACCAATAATGAGGATCAAATCCCTTGACGACGAGTATCCTACGTACCACTACTTAGCTATAGACCCTAGAATGCCATAACCGAGAACGTGTTTCAAACATTGATTTTTATCAACTAAAGGTAAATAAAATTATTTAGACTTTAGGTTTAAAAGTTATTAACGTTTAAAAATCGACACGTAATATTTCACAGTACCAATACACTGCGTCGCAGTGAGCTAGAATCATGCTCACTGCGCCGCAGTGGCTAAAATGATCCAGGACCAGTATGAAAGCACTGCGCCGCAGTGAGCCAGAACATGCTCACTGCGCCGCAGTGGCTTAAGTCGACACCAGACCAGAGTCTGGGCACTGCGCCGCAGTGGGGCTAACCCATGCCACTGCGCCGCAGTGGCCAGGTTCTGCAGCCAGCACCAGCAGCACCCAGTGCAGAACCCCAAACCAAAACACTTCAATTTTGACCCAAAACGACTTGCAAGAGTTTGTAACTAAATTTGAAGCAAAACTAAACATCACTAACCATTATTACACACAATCCAACCCATAATTTCATCCATAACATCATTGAATCTTCCGAAACAATCAAATCAAAGTAAAACCCTATTTAAAACCCTAATTCCAAATTAAGTTGTTTTAGGCCTCGAAAGAACTCGAAATGACTAGAAAAGAGTAAGTAAACATAAATAGACGCAAAAAGGATGATTTAGACTTACCAAAACTCGATGTTCTTGAAGATAGTATAAAATGGTGAAGATGATGATGATGATGATAATAAACCTTTAAAATTTCCAAATGATTCCTTCTCTTGTAAGACTAATTTAGAAAGGAAGATAGAAAAGATTGAGAGAATTTGATCTTTGAGAGTGTTGGTAATAGGTGTGGTGTATTTTGTGTTTGTGTGTGTGTGTGATGATCTAAAGGAAAGAAAAGGAGGGAAAGGGGAGGGGTGTTTCATTCCCTGCCTCTCACTTCCAATTTCGGCCCATGTGGCCAGTTTAGATAAAATCCTTACCCCCTAATTTGGTAAAATGCTTACGATTAAATACCGTTTGACCTAAAGGTCAAAATGTAAAGTAAAGGTATTTTCCCTCGTCTCATTCTTGTTAAGACGAGCCAATAAAATTAAATAAACTAAACTTTTAGAAATATTAGGTTTTGACAGTCTAACAACTGTGTTCAATTATAACATTTAAATCTTTATTTAACATTATTTTAAGACTCGGCATTCGTCTAAATAGCTAATAGTCTACGTCATAAGGATACGTCCAATTGAACCATATCAAATGTTCAATTTACTAATAATTTCCACGTCATAATCTCTAAATTAGACGAAATTATAAATAATGATCGAGATTAGGACTAACCCGATGTTAATTAATCACGAGTTGTCACAGCATCCCCGACTTCTAAGGATTTCGTCCCGAAATCAAGTCTTGCTTAGTAAAAAGATGGGATACTTATTCCTCATATAATCCTCACGTTCCCAAGTCAAGTCTGGTCCGTGCTTTGAGTTCCAACGAACTTTGACCAACTTGATACGACTTCGTCTAAGCTGTTTGAGCTGTTGGTCTAAAATTTCAACAGGCTCCTCTATAAATTGGAGAGAGTCATTAACTTGCAACTCTTCCACAGGTACAACCAATGTTTCATCAGTTAAACATTTCTTAAGATTTGATATATGAAATGTGGGATGAACATGTTCCAGCTCTTGGGGTAAATTGAGCTTATAAGCCACGGAACCAATCCTTTGAACTATTTCAAAGGGTCCGATATAACGAGGACTAAGTTTTCCTCTCACACCAAAGCGTGCAGTGCCCTTCCAAGGTGACACTTTCAACATAACTTTATCACCCACTTGAAACTCAAGGGGTTTCCTTCTACGATCTGCATAGCTCTTCTGGCGATCCTGAGCCGCCTTCAGCCGTGCCTTAATTTCAACAATCTGGTCAGTAGTCTTCTGAACCAACCCATACTTGTACAAACGACGCTCACCAGCATCAAGCCAACAAACAGGCGATCTACATTTTCGTCCGTACAAAGCCTCAAAAGGCGCACATTTAATGCTTGTGTGATAGCTGTTATTATATGAAAACTCAGCTAACGGCAAAAAGGTATCCCAACTACCTTTGAAATTGATAACACATGCCCGAAGCATGTCTTCTAACGTCTGAATGGTACGCTCACTTTGCCCGTCCGTCTGTGGATGGTAAGCCGTACTCAAATTCAACTGAGTGCCTAAGGCGTCTTGAAAATATCTCCAAGATTGTGAAGTAAAACGACCATCACGATCCGAGATAATAGACACAGGAACGCCATGAAGTGACACGATCTTCTCAATATACAACTGAGACAATTTCTTTATTTTCCAATTCTCCCGTATGGGAATGAAGTGTGCAGACTTCGTCAATCGGTCAACAATGACCCAAATAGTATCGTAACCCTTCAAGGTTCGAGGCAACTTTGTAATGAAGTCCATAGTAATCTGTTCCCATTTCCAGTCAGGAATTTGGGTTGCTGGAGCAATCCAGAAGGCTTCTGGTGCTCTGCCTTAACCATTGAACAATTTAAACACTTTGAAACATACGTGGCGATATCTCTTTTCATACCAGGCCACCAGTAAAAATCCTTTAATCCGTGGTACATTTTGTCAGCACCAGGATGGATTGAGTACTTAGATCGATGACTCTCGTTCATTAAGAGTTCTCTAAGTCCATTATACTTAGGAATCCACACTCTGCCCTTGACATGTCTGATCCCATCGCCATCCAATTCAAATAACCGTTCGGCATTCCACAATGCTTCCTCCTCAATACGCCCTGGTTGCAAGGCCTCATTCTGATCATCCAACACTCTATCCCTTAATGATGAGCCAAGGTAAGAACTTGCTCTTGTTATCACAGATAGTGAAATTCTATCTTTTCGACTTAACGCGTCGGCAACGACATTTGCTTTACCGGGATGATACTTGAGTTCACAATCATAATCACTGAGTAATTCTACCCATCTTCTTTGTCGCATATTCAGCATTTTCTGATCGAAGATATGCTGAAGACTTTTGTGATCTATGAATACCGTACACTTTGTACCATACAAATAGTGCCTCCAAATCTTTAAGGCAAAAACAACCGCTCCGAGTTCAAGATCGTGGGTTGTGTAATTCTTTTCGTGGATCTTGAGCTGTCTAGAGGCGTAAGCAATGACTTTACCTTCCTGCATAAGCACACATCCCATGCCTTGATGTGATGCGTCACAGTATACCACGAAATTTTCAACTCCATTTGGTAATGCTAGAATAGGAGCATTACAGAGCTTGTCTTTCAACGTTTGAAATGCTTCTTCCTGGGCATCCTGCCAAATAAATTCTTTGGCCTTTTGGGTCAACAACGTCAAGGGTTGAGCAACTTTTGAGAAATTCTCAATAAATCTTCTGTAATATCCAGCCAATCCAAGAAACTGGCGGATTTCTGTCGGAGTCTTTGGGGCTTCCCACTTCTTTATTGCTTCAATCTTAGATGGATCTACGTGGATCCCATCCCTGTTCACTACATGACCCAAGAAGTGTACTTCCCTGATCCAGAATTCACATTTTGAGAATTTCGCGTACAACTTCTGATCCTTGAGCAGTTGCAGAATTGTTCTCAGATGACCTTCATGTTCGTCTTTATTCCTTGAGTATATCAGTATGTCGTCAATAAATACAATGACAAACTTGTCAAGATACGGTCGACATACTCGATTCATTAGGTCCATAAACACAGCAGGTGCATTGGTTAAGCCAAATGGCATAACCAAAAACTCATAATGCCCATAACGAGTTCTGAAAGCTGTTTTCGGAACGTCTGTCTCTCTGACTCTGAGTTGATGATACCCAGACCTGAGATCAATCTTAGAAAAGTGTGATGCACCTTCCAATTGGTCAAACAAGTCGTCAATACGAGGTAAAGGGTACCTGTTCTTGACAGTCAACTTGTTCAATTCTCTGTAATCAATACACATCCGCATCGAGCCGTCTTTCTTCTTCACAAATAGGATTGGAGCTCCCCAAGGTGATGAACTTGGACGATTAGTCCTTTAGCTAACAACTCTTGAAGTTGTTCGGACAATTCTTGCATTTCTGATGGCGCAAGACGATAGGGTGCCTTGGCCACGGGTGCACCTCCAGGAATCAACTCTATTCCAAACTCTACTGGTCTGTGAGGTGGAAGTCCCGTCAAATCTTCAGGAAACCTCCGGAAAATCTCTAACTACAGGAATATCTTGCATTTCTTTCCCCTTTGGTTTTCTTTCTACCACAAATGCTAAGAAAGCAGGGTGTTCTTTTTGTAAATATTTATTAGCTTTTATCGCCGATACTAAGATCAATTTCTTTCCTGCCTTATCTCCTTGCACTTCTAGGGTTTCGTTATTCTGTAGAGGTATTCTAACAATTTTCTCATGACAACTTATATTAGCTCTAACCTTGGACAACCAGTCCATACCAATAATCACATCAAAACTGCTTAAATCTATGGGGATTAGGTCAATTTTAAAGTTTTACCGGCTAATACCAAACTACAATCCACTAAATGATCTCTAGCAATATATTTTTGACCGTTTGCATATTCGACAACATAAGTATCTTTCATGGGGGTAGCTACTATACCAAAACGTGACTTAAATTCTAAGGATATGAAACTTTTATCAGCACCGGAGTCGAATAATATAAAAACATAATGATTATTGAGTATGAATGTACCTATCACAACGTTGGGATCACGTCGTGCATCAGCAGCATCCAAAGCAAAAACTCGGCCCCTACCTCGGCCTCCTTGATTTCTAGCTTGGTTGTTCCCCACATTGTTCCTTACTGGAACTATAGCATTATTGTTCGGGTTCAGATTAAGTCTTGGACACGCTGGTCGGAAATGAGTTTCACTTCCACACTCGTAGCATTGATTAGGTACTTTCTCCCTACAGGATTTTGCCTGATGTCCTATCTTCTTACAACGGTAGCAAGCGGGACAATTCCCCATGTGATGAGTGCCACATCTGTTACATCTTGTGTCTGCGCCGGGGTACCTCTTGATATCTTGTGGGACCACTGCAAAGTTTCTGGCAGCTTTAAACCTCTTGCCATTCCCACCGTTTCCAAATCCACTACCGGAGGCCTGATCATTCCTTCTCTTGACCACTTCAGTTCCTACAGAAGAACCAGTGGTTCTTTTCAAGTCTATCACCATCCGATTGGTTGCACTAACTGCCGCCTGTAAAGTCATGGGGTTAAAAGCGGCCACCAATCTTCGGATGTCAGGTGACAATCCATAGCAGTACCTTTCCACTAACTTCTCCTCCGTATCCACCATACGAGGAACTAGCCTTGTCAGCTCATGAAAACGAGTAGTGTATTTCTCGTTATCCAATCCAACCATAGTATGATTCCAGAATTCCCTTCCATTTTCTGTACTTCCTCACGAGGACAGTACTTTTCCATAAGCATCCTTTTAAAGTTCAACCAAGGTATGCTATATGCCTGCTCTCGGCCACGAGTCCTTATCTGTTCGTTCCACCATGACAGAGCGTGCTTTTGAAATGGAAGCATATTCCACTTTGTGCTCTTCGGCACAACGGCTGATATGGAGCACTGCCTCAATGCTTTCCAGCCAGTTGATTAGACCTACCGGACCCTCGGTACCATTAAATTCTTTTGGTTTACAATAAGTGAAGGTCTTGTAGTCATCCCGTGCAGATGCACTCGAGGAATAACCTGTTCAGCAGTAGGCTCGACATTGTTGCTATTGTCCGCCAGATGGTTATTGTTGGCATTCAAGCTTGCCGTGATCTGGGCAACTAAAGTAGGCATAGCAGCCAACAACTGTTGTGTTACAAATGCTGCCATATTATTATCCCCGCCAGTATTTGGGGTAGGTCCAGGACCAGTGTTCACCTGGACAGTGAGCAGCTTCCGGTCCTTGCTGAATCACAGGTGTTCTTCCTGTTCAGCTTCATTATTCAAAGGAGTGGATCGAGTAACCCTCTTGGGAGCAGCCTTCTTCTGGACCTTGCCTCTTTTCTTGGGAGCCATAAGTCTAAGACATAAACCAAAAATGTCATTTAGAGATTTTCCTCGTAGGAACAACAAAGATTGTAGCTTTTCAAGATGTTTTAGAAATAAAAGGATGCCAAACACCAAGTCACAATTTATCGACTTACTTGAACTCATGAACTAAACAAGAAAAGAAATATAGAACACTATACTTCTAGAATTGAAATGAGCAAGTGACGTAGTTTTGAACAAGTAAGTAAGCCAAAGAACTATCATATTTCATTTATAAAAACTTTTTACATAATCTGACTTTCCAAAATCTTGTGGGAAAACTACATCCACAATACAATTCATGTGGGAACTACATCCACGATGATATATTACACAGTCAGAATAATTACTATCTGACGTACGTGGGAAATACCTCCACCAAAAAGATTACAACTCAAATACAGATGTATGAGTTGTCAATTGTTCTAAGGCTTACAATACGTTACTACTACAACTATTAATTACAAAATTACATCTTGCAAATAACAACGACTAGCAAGGCTACCACTAAAACCACCACAACCGACAGTATCCAGATCAACCTCCCAATAGTTTCCTTCCCTTCTCTAGCAACAGTCAATGCCTCCTCCGCCTGATGATAAGCTCCAGACAACGCCTGAGCTTGATTCTCTAACTTCTCCCTTGTACAGATGAGGGAATTGTTCATCCTTGACAATTGTCGGCGATAATATTCCGACCTATCAGCTGCTGATGCAACTGGCATAACAACACTTGGGTTGTAGACAGGCGCTCTGGAGGGACCCGCCGCATACGGATCTCCCTGAAGGAAAGAAAGTCCAAGTCCACCGTTGACCTGAACTGGTGCAGAAGGACCAGGAGCATAGGGGTCTCTAGGAGCATAAGACCAATGAGCTCCCTCGGTAGTACTCCTCTGATATGGAGATACCGGTGCTACAGAAGATTGAACATGGATAGACACATGTTCGCCTCCAGATTCACTGGAAGATGAATCAAGGTTGATAGGGCGTGATTCATTGCCCGATTCCTCCATTGGTTCCTCTTCATAAGAATCAGGAACATAAGGAATGGAGTTTGCCAAGACAGGAACTGGAGGTGTACAAGGTACAACAGCATTTGAGCTTACTCCGTCCGACATGACTAGTCTGAAAAGATAGTCAAAACAATCCATAAGTCTACTGGATAAAACAGCACGAATCAAATGAAAGTGACAGTACGCAACATTGAGGTTTAAAGAAATCTTTGTCTAGATTATACACATTCGGTTTGGGTTTCTATTACCAACATATTTAAAATGCTTATATATAGGGTCACCCGCAGCCTTCCCACCACATTTAAATATGTTGTCAATATAATCCAAACTATCACGTATATAAACCTTATGCATACACATACGAGTCGAGTTTCTATTCCTAACATGCCTTAAATGCTTATGTATAGGGTCACCCGCAGCCTTCCCACCACATGTACAACATGCTGTGAATATAATTCAACTAACACGTATATACACAATTTAAGATATTTATTTCGAGCCTTATACTATTTTACATAATCGGGACGTAGTTGATCGGGTTAGGTCTAATTATTGACAAATAGCATAACTCTCGAGATAGGTATCCTAAACCTTAATGACTTAGATTTCCTATATGAAGCGACCATGGCTATAGATTGAGTTATTCACGAGGAATAACTCCGTATTCACTATAACCTTGTCTCTGATACAAATTTTTGTCACACCCCGTTGTAGCGGAAATACAGGGTTAACAAGTAATTGCGTACTAATCAGAAGGTAAATAGAGATTACATCCATATCCAAATACAAGTTTATTACAAGTATAATCGTTCGGAAGTGGACCCCAATACACGGATACAACTATCCTCAATTGGAAATGGGCCCACTAATTACAAATATAACATATGGACAGCTAAGTACAATTAGGACTAAATAAAGCTATAGTCCTCAGAGGTCTGACGCTAATTGTACGTCCAATGTTCAAAAGATGGCTTCAAATGCCATATACGCTTCCAAATACTTACTGTTGGTTCCCTGAAAAGCATGAAATTTGAGAGAATCAACTATCGAAATAGTTGGTGAGTTTACAGTATGTTTGACCAAATGTTTATTCGTCATTGATACAACACAATGACATATAGTTATAAAAGACCAAACAGTCAGTATATCTAAATCTGACAACACTTTTATAACAAGACAGCCAGTATATCTAAATCTGGACACATCTTATATCACAATTTATAATAAGATAGTCAGTATATCTAAATCTGAACTCATCTTATATCACGTCAATCAGTATATCTAGATCTGATGACAGCATATGCCTCGCACAGGATTTCCCTTCAACAATGGGGTGCGGACCATAACCTCGCACAGGATTTCCCTTCAACAATGGGGTGCGGACCATAACCTCGCACAGGATTTCCCTTCAACAATGGGGTGCGGACCACAAAAATGTCTATACTCGCACAGGATTTCCCTTCGAAAATGGGGTGCGGACCACAACCAAGACAGTCGAGATATCTAGATCCGACAATACAACTAATAGGGGAAACATTTTAGTTTGTCAAACACAAGAAACCATTTAATCAGCCATCACACGGCAATTCAACGTCATTTCATTCAACATTTAATAAATGACACGTATACACATTTTCGACAGCCCAACATGGCAAATTTAAGTCAAATGATTTAGCATCCATATCACATGGCATACACAAAACAATCATTTATTTAATAAATAGTGTATACAACAGTACATGCTTTTCAGGCCCAAAGTAAAAGGAAAAGGGCGCCATAAACTCACCTTAGCGATCTAAATGCTAAAAGGTATAATGTAGCTCGAGAAGATCCACAGTCAATTCTCCTGGTTATCCAAAACCTATGATATCATTACCAATAATGAGGATCAAATCCCTTGACGACGGGTATCCTACGTACAACTACTTAGCTATAGACCCTAGAATGCCATAACCGAGAACGTGTTTCAAACATTGATTTTTCTCAACTAAAGGTAAATAAAATTATTTAGACTTTAGGTTTAAAAGTTATTAACGTTTAAAAATCGACACGTAATATTTCACAGTACCATTACACTGCGTCGCAGTGAGCTAGAATCATGCTCACTGCGCCGCAGTGGCTAAAATGATCCAGGACCAGTATAAAGCACTGCGCCGCAGTGAGCCAGAACATGCTCACTGCGCCGCAGTGGCTTAAGTCGACACCAGACCAGAGTCTGGGCACTGCGCCGCAGTGGGGCTAACCCATGCCACTGCGCCGCAGTGGCCAGGTTCTGCAGCCAGCACCAGCAGCACCCAGTGCAGAACCCCAAACCAAAACACTTCAATTTCGACCCAAAACGACTTGCAAGAGTTTGTAACTAAATTTGAAGCAAAACTAAACATCACTAACCATTATTACACACAATCCAACCCATAATTTCATCCATAACATCATTGAATCTTCCGAAACAATCAAATCAAAGTAAAACCCTATTTAAAACCCTAATTCCAAATTAAGTTGTTTTAGGCCTCGAAAGAACTCGAAATGACTAGAAAAGAGTAAGTAAACATAAATAGACGCAAAAAGGATGATTTAGACTTACCAAAACTCGATATTCTTGAAGATAGTATAAAATGGTGAAGATGATGATGATGATGATAATAAACCTTTAAAATTTCCAAATGATTCCTTCTCTTGTAAGACTAATTTAGAAAGGAAGATAGAAAAGATTGAGAGAATTTGATCTTTGAGAGTGTTGGTAATAGGTGTGGTGTATTTTGTGTTTGTGTGTGTGTGTGATGATCTAAAGGAAAGAAAAGGAGGGAAAGGGGAGGGGTGTTTCATTCCCTGCCTCTCACTTCCAATTTCGGCCCATGTGGCCAGTTTAGATAAAATCCTTACCCCCTAATTTGGTAAAATGCTTACGATTAAATACCGTTTGACCTAAAGGTCAAAATGTAAAGTAAAGGTATTTTCCCTCGTCTCATTTTAGTTAAGACAAGAAATTAAAATTAAATAAACTAAACTTTTAGAAATATTAGGTTTTTGACAGTCTAACAACTGTGTTTAACTATAACATTTAAATCTTTATTTAACATTATTTTAAGACTCGGCATTCGTCTAAATAGCTAATAGTCTACGTCATAAGGATACGTCCAATTGAACCATATCAAATGTTCAATTAACTAATAATTTCCACGTCATAATCTCTAAATTAGACGAAATTATAAATAATGATCGAGATTAGGACTAACCCGATGTTAATTAATCACGAGTTGTCACAGTTTGACCTAAGTCTGAACACTGATATCGAGGAATTGACTTTTGCCTTTACACACTTTCCAAAGAGCATTCCACTTGTTCTTTACCAAAGTTTATACGTGTGTAAAGGTGGTTGGTTAAAAGAATAAAGTCATATTGATGTGACGTTATCCTTGTACCATTAACCAATGCATTTAATGTTCTTGTCGGTTCATTAAATGCATGCAACCATATTTATACGGCACAAAATTCACTGGTGAATTTTGTTGCCTATAAATACAAAGTCATTTCTTTGATAAAATTACTTTAAAGCATACATTTAGCATTAGAGTGAATTTGTCTAAATACTCTCGATCTTAAACAGGGATACTTCACAACTTTAAGTATCTCGATCCAAAAGAGTTATTTGACAAATATAGATCATTTGTAATTCATAGGTTGTTAGGATACATACTTTTTTGTATTATCTTGATTCCGCACAACCTTGTATTTTATTTAACATCATAAATAAAATACACATTGAAAAATACATAATGTTCCACTTTACTTGTTTATTGCTTTAAGTCTTGTATTACTTTGTTTATATATTCTTGCATTTATTTACAAGTAATACTAGTCCATTCTAGTGATTATTAGACTTGTTGTATTATACACTTCTGGGTTAACCATCGTATTTGGGACCTCACAATTGGTTGAGTCCAAAACTGATAAGGTGTCAATGGAAGCAAATTTTCTTAAGAATGTGTCTGATCCAAAAACTGTTGATCAAAGAAAATTGAGAGCTGAATGTAAGAAATCTGGAATAGGCAAAGGTTTTGTTCAAAAGGAAACTCTAAATGTTGCTAGAAAAAACTTTGAATCTGGTCAAGGACAGACTAAGCAACAATGGGTTTCAAAATGTGATAAGAGTCTAAGTTCAGTTACCCAATCTGAGTCAGACCAGAAGGTCAGCTCTGGTGAACCCATCTTGGATGGGTTCCCAAAAAGAACTAATCTCTTATCATAATTGCAGGGCAGTCATGACGATAATACCTGGCACTTGGACAGTGGATGTTCCAAGCATATGACCGGATGTAAGTCCCTGCTATGTAGCTTTAGGATTCGCGCTGGTCCTAATGTTACTTTTGGAGATGACTCTCAAGGAAAGACTGAAGGTTTTGGTATGCTTTCAAATGGTCCCTTTACTTTCAGAAGAGTCTCATATGTAAATGGTTTGAAGCACAATCTGATCAGTGTGAGTCAGTTGTGTGATGCTGGTTATGAAGTGAGATTCAGGTCTGATAGGTATTGTTCTTGATTTAGAAGGCAATGTGGTTCTTATTGCAAAGAGGGATGAGTCTTTGTATTCTTTTGACATGAGAAATCCAACTGTCACAAGAGAAGTCTGTTTCATGTCAAGACTCAAGATGAGCTGAATTGGTTGTGGCATAAAAGGTTGTCTCATATGAATTTCAAAGACATCAACAAGCTGTGTAAGAAAGAGTTGGTGTCTGGTCTTCCAGTGATAAATTATGAAGGACAAGCTGTGTGGTGCTTATGAGAAAGGCAAGCAACACAAAGCTACTTTTAAGTCTAAAACATGCTCAACCATTGATAATTGTTTGGATCTGCTTCATATGGACTTATTTGGACCAATTAGTACTCCATCATTCACTGGAATGAGGTACTCCTTGGTAATTGTTGATGAGTATTCAAGATACACCTGGGTTTTCTTTCTAAGACACAAGAGTGAAGCTGCTAACATCCTAATCATTTTTCGATCTTTGACTATTAGTTGACCGTTAACTCCGTTAGTTGACCTATTAGTTGACTCTTAATCCGTTAGTATTTAGACGACCCATTAGTTGATTTAGTTGAATTTTATTATAAATTAAATGTTTTATAAACATTAATTGCCCAAAAAGTTGAAATAGTTAAATCGTTGCTCACTTCGTGGTTGTCGGTCATTTATTGATTTATTTCGATAAATCGATATATATGCTACGTTGAAAGTTGCAAATTTATCGTTGACTGAAAATTGTGTTATAAAATGATTATTGTGCCTCATTTGTAGTAGAAAAAGGTCCTTATATGTTAGGTATATGATAACGGGTCATTTAGAGGTATAATGAAGGCATTAGTTACTTTAGGGGTCAAAATTGCCAAGTGCTCAAACTTAAAAACGGGTTTAAGGAGTTAGGGGTGTCTTGAGGTTGTTGATTACAGATTATTCATTCCCTAAACAAACCCTAGCAGCCCCATATCATCCCTTCATCAATTGCAAACCGAAAAGTCTTCCAACGTGTGATTCGAGAGAGTTTGGTCTAGTATTTTGCTTCCCTATAGCGATCTACAGGTAATATGAGTATTTACCATTTGAGATCTGAATGTTGGAGTCTTATATTAGTCTTAATCCAGGCCATAAGGGTTTGGGTTGGGTTAATTAATTGGTTGATCATTGATTTCATGCTTTCGGGTGATTCAATGATTTATTTATGTCGTAAAGGATTAAAGGATTGATTGATAGATTAAAGTCATCAAAAGTGTTGTCAAAGAGGTCAATTTTATGTCACCAGGTCGGGCTAAGGGTTGGAGATCTAATGGGAATCGTTTAGAGCAAGTTTGAAATTGATTTTGCTGGTCGGCACCTAAGGTGCGACGCACCAAATGGGTGGTGCGGCGCACCACTGCCAGTTTGGGAAACTTGATTTTTGAATGGAGCCCGATATGCGACGCACCACTTGGGAGGTGCGGCGCACCTCTAGATTGAATTTGATTTTCTGAAGGATTGGTGCGACGCACCACTTGGCAGGTGCGGCGCACCTCATGCCCAGATTTCACAAAACACTTCGTTTAGCTTATACTTCGATCTTATACTCATTATAGGTTGTCGGGAGCATTTAGCAAGCACTTTAAGATACTCTTAGCTTGTTGGTAAGCTGTATCAAGGTAAGATATATCATTTTTGACACGCTGGGGTGCACAACGAAAATAGTGATTTCGTAAAAGTGGTTTAAAACCTTTCTTTCTCATACGCTAGTTTGGGTAATGGGACTTTTGGAGGGTTTCGCGAAATGGGTAGATTTGCATGATTAGGTTGATTTATATTGTTGTTATTATGCTTGTACATGTTGAATTATAGTTGATATTAATGTCGTTTTTAGTTGTAAAGTTGTTTTCGTTGGAATGCTAAGTTGTTGAGTTGGTTTGGCTTTTACACTAGTTCACTAGACTTGTGTAGGTTGCCATGTTAACACTGTGCACGATTAGGGGCCCTAAACTTAAAGTTGAAATAAAAGTTGCTAAAGTTGATATCGTTGTTAAAACTCGAGTATAAATCTAATTTGAAAGTGGTAAGCTTATCCCATACTGGAACCGCGTAGGAACCAGTGTGATTTAGTTGGTCAGCGGGAGTAGACTAGTTGCTTCCAATGGCACGGCCTCGAAGTTTGAGATTAGCTGGGTGACTAGGTCCAGTCACTACAAGTTGCGTAACAGCTTTCTCCTGGATTTGGTTATGCTTATCCTTAACGACACTGATGGACCCCGATAGGACTACCCATCAAGTCGGGTGCAAGGTCCCTTAAAGGCCTTAAAGCCGCCTTTGCACACATTTGTAGTTGTATTCATTGTGGTGACATGAGTCATCCACCTTTAGTTGTAATAAAAAAGGGCATAACCTATTGTTGAATAAAGTTGTTGAAGTTGATTAAGTTGCTAGATGGAATACGTAGATAAAGTTGAATATTGTTGATTAAGTCGATAGGCACACGTAGAATTGTTAATCATTCTTATGGGTATTCGATTGCTATATATTGTTGTTGTTGTTACATGCTCGACTGCGTATGATTCTTTATTAAGTTGTTTTAAATTGGCAATCATTTATTTTAACCTGTGGTATATCTTACTCGGCTTTAAAGCTGACACTTGTTCTTTTGTTGAAAATGTTTTGCCACCTCAGTTGAGATGCAGTTTAGAGTGAGGATGGGTAGAAGATACAGCTGAAGGCTTTTACCTAGACTGCCTCATTTATTCAAACTCGTTTATTATATTTCGTTGACCGTTATCGTTATTTGACGTTTATGGGTTTCATTTGATTATGGTTAGATCCGACGAGTAACACCGTCATTTAAGTTGAACATTTTTATTTTGGAAATGTTATAATTGATGGAAACTTCCGCAATACTCTGTGTTTTTAAGAAAAATTTTGAAATCCATATTTTTCTATAGTTCGGAGTTACAAGTTGGTATCAGAGCTCGAGTTTAAGTGAACCATATTCTATGAGGCATAGGATTGGACTTAAACCTTTTAGTAGACTGCTTTTAGGACGGGTTGGGTTGAGTGAGAGTGTAGGTTTTGGCCTATTTGAATTGTTGCTTATAGTTGATATGGTCGATAGATAGGGCCATAATCTTTCTCTCTATATCCGTCTTAAACGTTCGTTGTTTATTTTTAGAAAAATGGTTTCTACTCGAGGTAATCCTAATGGTACTGGTGATGATGCATTCACTGATCCTCCTCCTAACCGTGAGCTACAGAGGATTGTTGCACAAATGGCTGAGATGCAAGCTCGTTTAGATCAGTCTGAACGGCGTTTGGCACAGGTGGAGACTGAGAGAGATGAACTACTTAGGAATCGCCGAAACAGGAACATTGAAGATGAAGACGCTAATTCTCGCACTCGAGACACATTACCCACTACTGATGATCGTACAGGTGATACTAATGATGATTCTGATCGGACTGGTGGTAGTGGTACTGGTGGTGATAATCCAAACCTAGGAATGGTGGTAGGGTGAGGGTTAAAGAGTTTTCTCTTCGTGACTTCTGGGGTTGTAATCCTTCTAAGTTCTCTGGGGAAGGAAATTCTATTGATGGTTATCGCTGGTTGAAGGAAGTAGAGAAGAGTTTTCGGGTTGCTGACTGTCCTGAAAACAAGAAGGTGGAGTTGGCTACTCAGTTGTTTCGTAAGGGAGCTATCAATTGGTGGGAAATTCAGGTAGAAACTTTGGGTGTTGATGGTGAGATGCAGATCACTTGGGAGCAGTTCACTGAGCTCTTTAATAAGGAGTACTTTACTATTCGAGAGAGACAGATGATCGAGAGGGAGTTCTTGGCTATTCAGAAAGGAGATAAGTCAATGAAAGAGCATATTAGGTTGTTTGCGAAGAAGACAGAGATTCCTAAAGCTCGAGCCCGTGCATTTAAGATGACTACTGAGGTGGCAAAGACTACAGATGACGTGGTTAGTGGCATTTTCCTTGTTAATTCTAAATTGGCTAATGTTTTGTTTGATTCGGGTGCTACTAAATCTTTTGTATCCCCTAAGTTTGCTCCTTAACTTGGTACCCTTGTTAGTCGATTAACTCATGCCTTAGAAGTTGAAATAGCTGATGGTCATGTCTCTAAAGTTCGTGATTCTTATCGTGATTGCTCCATTGAGATAGAGGGCAGGACCTTCCCGATCCATTTATTACCCATTTCGCTGGCTGGGTTCGATGTAGTTTTTGGCATGGATTGGTTGGGAGAAAACAATGCTACTATCTTCTGTGGAGAAAAGATCGTTCATATCACTACCCATGATGGGAAAGTGGTCACAGTCTACGGTGAAAGGAAGTTTGGTTATCCTACATTCATTAAGTTGATGAAGGCTCTTCAACATATTTGTCAAACTAAAACTCATTTCCTGGCATATGTGATTGACACACGTATTGCTAGGCCTTCTATCGCTGACATTGAAGTTGTTTCTGAGTTTGCTGACGTTTTTCCTGATGATCTTCCTGGCTTACCTCCTGATCGTGAAGTTGAATTTCGTATTGATCTTATGCCTGGCGCGACTCCTGTTGCTAAGGCTCCTTATCGTCTAGCCCCTACTGAGATGAAAGAGTTGATGTCGCAGTTGCAAGAGTTGTTAGATAAAGGTTTCATTCGACCGAGTTCCTCGCCTTGGGGTGCTCCCATTCTCTTTGTCAAGAAGAAGGATGGATCTATGAGGATGTGTATCGATTACCGTGAGCTTAACAAACGAACGGTAAAGAATAAATATCCTCTTCCTCGTATAGATGATTTATTCGATCAATTGCAGGGTGCTTCTTTCTTTTCAAAAATCGATCTTCGTTCTGGCTACCATCAGTTGAAAGTAGAAGAGGAAAGTGTTGCCAAGACTGCTTTCCGAACTCGTTATGGACACTATGAGTTTCTGGTGATGCCCTTTGGTCTTACTAATGCTCCGGCCGCTTTCATGGACTTGATGAATCGAGTCTGTAGACCTTTCCTCGATCATTTTATTATTGTATTTATCGATGATATTCTTGTTTATTCGAAGACTGTTGAGGAACATCGTGGGCATCTACGATCTGTTTTAGAGGTTTTACGGAGGAAAAATCTTTATGCTAAATTTTCCAAGTGTGAATTCTGGTTGCGTGAGGTTAATTTTTCTTGGACACATCATTTCTGGTGATGGGATTAAAGTTGATCCCTCGAAGATTGAGGCTGTGATGAAGTGGGAATCCCCTAGGACTCCAACTGAAATTAAAAGCTTCTTAGGTTTGGCAGGGTACTATAAGAGATTCATTCAAGACTTCTCCCGCATTGCTAAACCGATGACTGAGTTGACTAAGAAGGGTGTGAAGTATTTGTGGACCGATTCTCAAGAGAAGGCATTTCAGACATTGAAACAGAAGTTGTGTGAGGCTCCAATTCTATCTTTACCTGAAGGTACAAACGACATGGTTGTTTATAGTGATGCTTCGGTTTCTGGGTTGGGTTGTGTTTTGATGCAGCGCGATAGAGTGATTGCTTATGCCTCTCGTCAGTTGAAACCGCATGAGAAGAACTATCCTACGCATGATCTGGAATTAGCAGCGGTTGTTTTTGCCTTTAAGTTGTGGAGACATTATCTGTATGGCACTAAGTGTACTCTTTTAACTGATCACAAGAGTCTACAGCATGTGTTTAATCAGAAGGAACTGAATGCTCGTCAGAGAAAATGGATGGAACTGCTTAAGGATTACGACTGTGAGATCAAGTATCATCCGGGTAAAGCTAATGTCGTTGCTGATGCTCTGAGTCGTAAGGTGCAAGGTACTTCTTGCAAACTTTTATCTATGGTTGTACAGGCTGAATCCGGTTTATTGGAGCGCATTAGGATGGCTCAAGTTGATGCTGTTCTACCCGGAAATTTCAAAGCTGAAAGAATCGGGAAGAAGCGGGATAGATTTAAGGTGAACAGTCATGGGTTTCAGACTTACAAAGGTAGGAAGTGGGTACCTTTATTCGGTGGCAACCGCGAGCTAATACTCGAGGAAGCTCATAGATCGAGATATTCTATTCATCCATGTGCTACTAAGATGTTTCATGACTTGAAGCCTTTGTATTGGTGGCCTGGTATGCGGAGTGATATTGCTATGTTCGTGCAGAAGTGTGTGACTTGTGCTCAAGTTAAAGCTGAGCATCAGAAACCCTACGGTGAATTGCAACAGTTGGATATCCCCGAGTGGAAATGGGATCATATTACCATGGACTTTGTAACGAAGCTACCTAAAACGCCGAAAGGGAATGATATGATATGGGTGATTGTAGATAGATTGACTAAGAGTGCTCATTTCATGGCTACACGTGAGAACGCACCATTGGAGAAGCTGGCTGAGTTGTATATTGATGAAATTGTTTCTAAGCACGGTGTGCCGTTGACTATAGTTTCTGATCGTGATGGTAGATTTAATTCGGGTTTTTGGAGAGGTCTTCAGCGGGAATTGGGGAGTAGAATTAATATGAGTACTGCTTTTCATCCGCAGACAGATGGACAAAGCGAGAGGACTATTCAGACTTTGGAGGATATGCTTCGAGCGTGTGTTTTGGAATATGGAGGATCGTGGGATGATCATTTGCCGTTAGTTGAGTTTGCTTATAATAATAGTTATCATTCCAGTATAGGTATGCCTCCGTTTGAGATGCTATATGGTCATAAGTGTCGTACACCTAGTTGTTGGTTGGAACCCGGTGAGAGACAAATTTCTGGACCTGAGGTTGTGCAAATAACAGCTGATAAGGTTAACATTGCTAAGGATGCTTTGAGAGCAGCTAGGGATCGTCAGAAAGCTTATGCTGATAAGAGGACTCGTCCGATTACTTTTGAGGTTGGTGACATGGTTATGTTGAAAGTCTCGCCGTGGAAAGGAGTTCTTCGTTTTGGTAAGCGTGGTAAGTTGAGCCCACGTTTCATTGGTCCATTCAAAGTGTTGAAGCGCATCAAAAGTCAAGCATATCAGTTGGATTTACCTCCGCAGTTGGCTGGCATTCATAACACATTTCATGTGTGTTACTTGAGGAAATGTCTAGCTAACGAGACTATTGTAATTCCTTTAGAAGATGTCAGTATTGATCCAGAGAAGAAGATGATTGATGAACCAATTGCTATCCTTGATCGTAAGAAGACTAAGCTTAGAAGAAAGCAGATTGATCTGGTATTGGTGAAGTGGAGACACAGTCGAGGTGAGAGTATGACCTGGGAGACGGAGTCTGTGATGAAGGATCGTTACCCCCATCTATTCGTTGCTGATCCGATTCTGAGGACAGAATCTTCTTAAGGGGGAGGTAATTGTAACATCCTAATCATTTTTCGATCTTTGACTATTAGTTGACCGTTAACTCCGTTAGTTGACCTATTAGTTGACTCTTAACTCCGTTAGTATTCAGACGACCCATTAGTTGATTTAGTTGAATTTTATTATAAATTAAATGTTTTATAAACATTAATTGCCCAAAAAGTTGAAATAGTTAAATCGTTGCTCACTTCGTGGTTGTCGGTCATTTATTGATTTATTTCGATAAATCGATATATATGCTAAGTTGAAAGTTGCAAATTTATCGTTGACTGAAAATTGTGTTATAAAATGATTATTGTGCCTCATTTGTAGTAGAAAAAGGTCCTTATATGTTAGGTATATGATAACGGGTCATTTAGAGGTATAATGAAGGCATTAGTTACTTTAGGGGTCAAAATTGCCAAGTGCTCAAACTTAAAAACGGGTTTAAGGAGTTAGGGGGTGTCTTGAGGTTGTAGATTACAGATTATTCATTCCCTAAACAAACCCTAGCAGCCCCATATCATCCCTTCATCAATTGCAAACCGAAAAGTCTTCCAACGTGTGATTCGAGAGAGTTTGGTCTAGTATTTTGCTTCCCTTAGCGATCTACAGGTAATATGAGTATTTACCATTTGAGATCTGAATGTTGAGTCTTATATTAGTCTTAATCCAGGCCATAAGGGTTTGGGTTGGGTTAATTAATTGGTTGATCATTGATTTCATGCTTTCGCGGGTGATTCAATGATTTATTTATGTCGTAAAGGATTAAAGGATTGATTGATAGATTAAAGTCATCAAAAGTGTTGTCAAAGAGGTCAATTTTATGTCTCCGGGTCGGGCTAAGGGTTGGAGATCGAATGGGAATCGTTTAGAGCAAGTTTGAAATTGATTTTGCTGGTCGGCACCTAAGGTGCGACGCACCAAATGGGTGGTGCGGCGCACCACTGCCCAGTTTGGGAAACTTGATTTTTGAATGGAGCCCGATATGCGACGCACTACTTGGGAGGTGCGGCGCACCTCTGGTCAGTTTGGAAATTTGGGATTTTCTGAAGGATTGGTGCGACGCACCACTTGGCAGGTGCGGCGCACCTCATAGCCAGATTTCACAAAACACTTCGTTTAGCTTATACTTCGATCTTATACTCACTATAGGTTGTCGGGATTTTTAGTTGTAAAGTTGTTTTTGTTGGAATGCTAAGTTGTTGAGTTGGTTTGGCTTTTACACTAGTTCACTAGACTTGTGTAGGTTGCCATGTTAACACTGTGCACGATTAGGGGCCCTAAACTTAAAGTTGAAATAAAGTTGCTAAAGTTGATATCGTTGTTAAAACTCGAGTATAAATCTAAGTTGAAAGTGGTAAGCTTATCCCATACTGGAACCGCGTAGGAACCAGTGTGATTTAGTTGGTCAGCGGGAGTAGACTAGTTGCTTCCAATGGCACGGTCTCGAAGTTTGAGATTAGCTGGGTGACTAGGTCCAGTCACTACAAGTTGCGTAACAGCTTTCTCCTGATTTGGTTATGCCTATCCTTAACGACACTGATGGACCCCGATAGGACTACCCATCAAGTCGGGTGCAAGGTCCCTTAAAGGCCTTAAAGCCGCCTTTGCACACATTTGTAGTTGTATTCATTGTGGTGACGCGAGTCATCCACCTTTAGTTGTAATAAAAAAGGGCATAACCTATTGTTGAATAAAGTTGTTGAAGTTGATTAAGTTGCTAGATGGAATATGTAGATAAAGTTGAATATTGTTGATTAAGTCGATAGGCACACGTAGGATTGTTAATCATTCTTATGGGTATTCGATTGCTATATATTGTTGTTGTTGTTACATGCTCGACTGCGTATGATTCTTTATTAAGTTGTTTTAAATTGGCAATCATTTATATTAACCTGTGGTATATCTTACTCGGCTTTAAAGCTGACACTTGTTCTTTTGTTGAAAATGTTTTGCCACCTCAGGTTGAGATGCAGTTTAGAGTGAGGATGGGTAGAAGATACAACTGAAGGCTTTTACCTAGACTGCCTCATTTATTCAAACTCGTTTATTATATTTCATTGACCGTTATCGTTATTTGACGTTTATGGGTTTCATTTGATTATGGTTAGATCCGACGAGTAACACCGTCATTTAAGTTGAACATTTTTATTTTGGAAATGTAATAATTGATGGAAACTTCCACAATACTCTGTGTTTTTAAGAAAAATTTTGAAATCCATATTTTTATATAGTTCGGTGTTACACTGACAGCATTATTCATTTCATCAAGCAAGCTGAAATTCTCTACAAAAGGCCTGTTAGGCAATTAAGGAGTGATAATGGTACTGAATTTAAGAATATCACTCTTAATTCTTTTTGCAGTGAAAAAGGAATTTCACAAGTCTACTCAGCTGCTAGAACTCCTCAACAAAATAGTGTTGCAGAAAGAAGAAACAGAACTTTTATTGAAGCTGCCAGATCCATGATGGCTCAAAACAATGTCAAGTCTCATTTCTGGGCTGAAGCAGTACACATAGCTTGCTTTACCCAGAACAGATCCTTCATTGTGAAAAGACACCAGAAGACTGCATATGAACTTCTTAGGGGGAGAAAACCTGAGATTGGTTTACTAAGAATGTTTGGGAGTCCTTGTTACATTCTGAATCAGAAAGACCATCTTGGAAAATTTGATGAGAAATCAGATGAAGGTATCCTACTTGGATATGCAACAATGATGAAGGCCTACAGAGTTTACAACAAGAGAACTAAAACAATTGAGAACTCTGTTAATGTAAGCATAGATGAAGGTTGTTCTAAGCCAGATTGCTCTCCTCCTGAAGATGAAGATTTCAATTTTGAAGAACTGGCTGTGCCTGAGAATGAGCCTCCAACTAATCCTCCAATTGGAGCTGATAATGCTCAAACTCAGGGGGAACAACTTTTAGAAGAAGAAGAAAGTGTTCCAATCTTTGAAAATGCACAAGCTGATCCTACTCCTACTGAAGAAATTGTTCAGAATCCATTAAATGACTCTCCAACTGGTTCAGATTCCTCCATTCCAGTCCAAGCTGATCAACCTCTTCCTCAAGCTGATCATGCTGAACCATCTAATCTGAATCAGTCCATTGTCCCAGTTACCAGATGGACAAAGAGTCATCCAATTAACCAAATCATTGGTGATCCTCTCTCTGGTGTTAAAACAAGAAGAAAGGCAACATGAAATTTCTGCATGTTTGTCAATTTTGTAAGCAAGGTGGAACCAACTTAGGTTGATGAAGCACTGGCAGATCCCTCTTGGGTAAATGCAATGCAAGATGAGTTAACACAGTTTGAAAGAAACAAGGTTTGGGAACTTGTTCCAAGACCTCATCACAAGACTGTGATTGGAACCAAGGGGGTCTACAGAAACAAAATGGATGAAAGGGGAGTTGTGACCAGAAACAAAGCAAGATTGGTAGCTCTTGGTTACAGACAAGAGGATGGAATTGATTATGATGAGACTTTGCACCAGTGGCAAGATTAGAGGCAATCAGAATGTTCTTGGCCTTCTCTGCTCACAAAGGTTTTAAAGTCTACCAAATGGATGTGAAGAGTGCATTTCTTAATGGAAAATTGGAAGAAGAAGTCTATGTTGAACAGCCTCCTGGTTTTGAAAATTCAAAGTTTCCTGACCATGTGTTCAAGCTTGACAAGGCTCTCTATGGGTTGAAGCAAGCTCCAAGGGCATGGTATGATACTTTGTCTAAATTTCTTTTGGCTAACAACTTCAAAAGAGGTAATGTTGACAAGACTTTGTTTGTGAGAAAGTATAATGGTGATTTCCTGCTTGTACAAATCTATGTAGATGATATAATATTTGGGTCTAGCAGTGAAAGACTTTGCAAAATTTTTTCTGAATTAATGTCTAAAAAGTATGAAATGAGCATGATGGGAGAACTAAACTATTTTCTGGGTTTACAAGTTAAACAGACTAAAAATGGAATTTTCATAAACCAAGGAAAGTATGTTAAAGATCTCTTAAACAAGTTTGGTTTTAGTGATTGCTCACCTATGAAAACTCCTATGGGAACTGGTGATAAGCTGGGTGAAGATAAAAACGGAAAATCTGTTGACACCACAACTTATAGGGGTATGATAGGATCATTACTTTACTTGACTGCTAGTAGACCAGATATTATGTTTGCTACATGTCTTTGTGCAAGATATCAAGCTAGTCCTAAGGAATCTCATCTAAGGCTGTGAAAAGAATCTTTAGATACCTTAAAGGTAGTCCCAATCTGGGTCTTTGGTATCCCAAAGACTCAGGATTTGATCTAATTGGCTATTCAGATTCTGACTTTGCAGGCTGTAAGATTGACAGAAAAAGTACTTTAGGAGCTTGTCAATTGCTTGGCAATAGACTTGTAAGCTGGTCCAGCAAGAAGCAGCATTCAGTTTCTATCTCCACTGCATAAGCTGAATATGTTGCTGCAGGAAGTTGTTGCTCTCAAATTCTTTGGATGCAATATCAGCTTCAAGACTATGGTATCACTGCATCAAAAACTCCAATCTCTTGTGACAGTACCAGTGCCATAGCAATTTCAAACAATCATGTGCTTCATTCAAGGACCAAGCACATTGATACAAGATATCATTTCATCAGGGATCATGTAATGAAAGAAGATGTTGAACTCCACTTCATTCCAATAGATAATCAGCTTGCTGATTTGTTCACAAAGCCATTGGATGAATCAAGGTTCAACTATCTCATAAGTAAGCTAGGTATGCTTATTTTGTAAAATGTAGTGAGCTAAGTAATAACAAATCTGACCCCTTAGAGTTATTCTAAATTTTTGAGGGTAAGCTGTGTCTAACCCAGACTACCCTTTCACACTTGGTGCATTTCCAAGTAAAAGAGGGTAAGCTGAGTCTGACCCAGCTTCGTGGTTATTTTTGTTATTAAATATCTCAGTGCGTTTTATTATTTTCATTATCTTATTTAAGTGTAGTTGTTGATCCTATTGGAGTGTGACACATGTAGTGGTTACAGCCGGTTACTGAAAAAGTACCTCCACTACTTGTTGATCCTCCAATCAAAATCTTTCTCTCTCCAACTTTTTCAAACGGGATATTTTGAATCATGTATATATTATCAATTTAACCTAAATCCCAAATCACTTGTTCATCTTTTCTCAAATCAATTTTTTCTCTCTTAATCTGATTACTGTTTTGTTATTAAATTTAAAAAAATTTTTATAAAAATTGTTTTCAAATGGCATCATCATCTGTTTCTCTTCATACTAATGATTCTAAATCTAGTTCTTCATCTGAAGCTGAAAGTCTATACCCAGCTCCAATAAGCGCTAATAAGCTTTCACCTTATGTGGTGGGAAGTAATGTAGTAGTGGTTCCAGCTGATCTTGATACTGGTAAAATCAAGATTGGCAGTCTGGTTCATGCCAATATTCATCCTCCTTCGTGGGCAAAAGGATATGATGAGATTGTGGCTTTCTTATGGTATCATCCTTTCGGCAAGATGATGATTGAGAAGCCAGACTGGGTGTTTCAAGATCTACTTTGTGAATTTTGGGCGAGCTGTTTTGTGGGACAGAACAAGAAAGGAGATGCTGCAATCTATGGCACAATCCTCAATGGTAAGAAAAAGGTATATATTTCTTATGAGAGGATTAGGTCTGCATTTGAGCTGTCTTATATGCCTGAAGATGATTATGAAAATGTTGTGTCTCATACTGAAGCCAAAATATTTTACAAGAAGTTGGATATACTGGTCCATTGGCTTCAGTGGTTAAAATGAAATATTTAACTGGCATTTGGAATTATTTACTGAGCACAATTTCTAAAACTTTACAAGTAAAGGCAGGCAGTTTTGATCAACCTAATGTTTTAGAATTGCAGATTTTTCATGCAATGGTCACTATGACAAGAATAGATTTTGCTGGCTTAATTTTTAAGGACTTAGTTGATCGTGTTCATAAGAAGAGCCTTACCATACCTTATGGTAGGATTCTTGCTCTTATCATTGAAGCAATACTTGACAATGATTACAGTCTAGCAACTGGTCAGACTGTAGAATGCAAGTCTATCAACAATAACATTTTCAATAGTCCCAAGGTATCTGTGCAGGGTCTGACCCGAGCAATGCAGATCTACCTTGATTTTTGCAGGCAAAGAGAAAGGGAACAAGAAGCACTTAAGGAAGTTGTCCCTTCTTCAACGCGATCTGAGTCTGACACTCAATCTGCCAATCAGGGGGACCCAGGTACACATGCTTCTGAACCCTCACACTCTTCTCAATCTATTCAATATTCTTCTCCTTCAAAAGAGGGTGAAGGGTTGGCCAAAACATCAGCCACCCTAGCCACACCCTCATCCACTCTGTCAAAATCCGCTTCTAAAAGATCCATTGTTGAGGACTTAGTGCCTCACAGTGCTAAAAAGAAAAGATCGCAAAGGAAATTTATGCCAGCTTCTGGGGTTGATATTGCAACATCAAATCTTGAGATCCCCCAAGGTGCAGTGGAAGCTAAGGAACGTTCCAAAGCTGTCCCTGCCACCCAAGCTGACAAGCCAAAATCGCCACACCCATCTGCACTCTCCCAAAAGAGTGTAGACGAGTTAAAGGGAACACCTATTGCTACCCAACCCTCCAAACAGGGTGAAGGTATTGAAAGAAAGACCTCCTCCCAAGGTCACACTGTGTCTGCACCTATATTGCCATCATCAGCCTCCCAAAAGGTTGATGATATCATTAAAGGGATAACAGAGGATCTAGTCCAGATCCAAAATGAGTCAGAGTCTATGCACATCATCTCTGAGGATGGTCAGCCAAAGGAAAGAAGTATCGAACGCATTGGTGACACTGCTTCTCCTCCCCAAGCTGATCAGACTCCTTCTCTCTTACACTCTGAGTCTGCACAGGCTATCAATGCCCCTTCTATGTCACAAGGAGGGGTACAGGCCTCAATTCTCCCTAAGGATACTTTGGTGCAACAACACACCTCTGTTGAAGGGCAATCAAATACACAAAACATTACACCTGCAGAGTCTGTGTCTGCATCTGTCCTTGGACAGAGGGATTCTGTAGGTTACATGGCTGTCTTTAAGGCAGTTATGTCAGCCCCTTGTGCAGCAAAGGGAACCATTGATGGTCCTCACGACGTCAATGAGAATATGATCACAATCTCCGGAAGTGATTCTTCATTCGATGATGAGTTTGCCCATCCATCCTCAAGGGATGCTCTGATGGAAGATGCTAGTGGAGGAGTTGATCAAAATCAAGATCAACACATTCCCACTGGCCCTCAGCCTGAACCAAACGTTAATCTTTCTCAGGCTGACCAACTCATCATCAATTCTGACAAATCTACTCATGAGACTCACTCTCATGAGCAAATTCACCAAAACTCCTTAAGCCTCCACCCCCTTCTATATGAGCCCAATGACCCTGATATTAAGGATTGCAGGCTGCTCTTTCCAGAGTCAGTGGCTTTTAAGCCAACTGCAAGTTCTTCCCAAGCTTGCCACTATCTCATTTTCAGATGTGGTGGGTCAGCTCACTGAGTTCATTTCAACCTCTAAGGTTGAGAGCTTACAGCTGACCAAATTCTTGGAAAAGATCCAAAAGGATCAGGAATTGACGGACAAGAAGGTGGATAAGCTAAGTCAAGATCAGACTGCATTGAAAGAAAATGTGTTAAAAGCAGTTGATTTGATGCAGCAGAACCAGAGCAAGCTGACAGAGTCTCTTGATGGTCTTACAAAGGCAATCAATGAAGAGAATGAAAGAAACAAGAGTACTCTGAGTCAGATTGAGAATGCAGCAACAAAGTTTACAAGGGAAGTCACCATAGAACTTCGATCTGCAAACAAGTCACAAGCAGATTTCAAGAATGATCTGATTGAAGTTTCTAAGGGTGTTAAATCTAAAATTGAACTCCTCCATGAGGATTATGTTGAGCTAAGAAGATCCTGCTGTCTCACTAATATCAAGATTGACTTGATCAACCAGGATCTCAAAGGCCTCTTTGCCACTCCAGTGAGCTCTTTCCCTGCTGATGATGACAAAAAGGGGGAGAAGAATGCTACTAAGAAAAAGAGTGCTATGAGTGATGCTGAAATGGAGCTAGAAAGAGAAAGACAACAAGCTCAGGTTGACAAGGAAATTGAAGAATATTTTGAAAAACTGAAAGAAAGACGGAATAAGGCCAGAGCTGAGGAGGCAGTCAATGATAGAAGAATGGTTGTGCATGGTTCTAGGGTGGAAGGTGAGAAGGAAAATGTAGAAGAGATAAAAATACCAGAATCTGAGTCTGGTGGTGAAAATGTTGGAAAAATAAATGAAGAGGCTGAAAAGGAGAGTGATACAACTAAGTGGGAGACTGTTGATGTTGAAATGGGAGATATAAGGAAGGATGTTGGAGTTGAAAAAGTTAAGAAAGCTGAAAAGAAAAGGAAGTCCTCTCAAGTTGTTCCTGTACAAGCTGTGCCAACTCAAGCTGACCCAGCTCCCATAGAACAAATTGATGAATCTTCATCTAGTGAAGACACAGCCACTCTGTCCCAGTTCATGCTCAAGAAAAGAACAACGGAAGGTGGGTCAAGTGGTGTGAAGATCTTAACCGACAAAGAAAAGGATTGGGAGCTTGCAATTGAAAAAGCTCCACAGCTTGGGGTAACAGTTGAGGTGGCATACAAAATGATTAAGGAGGACAGATTACAAAGAGAAAGAATTGTTGCAACTGAGTCTGATCCTGAAATTGCCAAGGCTGTTCAAGAACAATTAAATAAGGAAGATGAAGAAGATCTTGCAGCCATTGGTTCCAAAAAGAAAGTTGTGGCTAAAGGAAAAGAAAAGAAGAAGGTGGTGGTTCACTCTAAACCATCACAGAAGGTTAAAGATGTGAAGAATAGTGGTGAAGCCCATGATTGGTTAGAGGCTCTGGAGAAAAGAAAAGAAGAAGGTGGTGGTTCACTCTAAACCATCACAGAAGGTTAAAGATGTGAAGAATAGTGGTGAAGCCCATGATTGGTTAGAGGCTCTGGAGAAAAGAAAAGTAACAGAAAAGATCAATTATAGAAAGCATCCAGAGCCAATCCTCCAGGTTCTACTCAAAAGGAGAAAAGGAAAGAACATTCCCAGCATCAGGTTTACAAGGAAAGGTTATGAAACAAGCTGGGAAACCCATGATCTTGACAATCTGCTTGAACTAGGATACACTGAGTGGGTGGAGTTACATAATATCATAACTGGTATTTCTGGAATCCACAAAGAGACAGTCTTGGAAGCCATTGAGAAGAAGTTAGCTGCAATTGTAAAGTACAAGATTGATATCACTGGCCTTCCAAGACCAAAAGCATATGATATGGATGATGAAGATGAGTCAGCTGAGACACTGAAGAAGAAAAGAAGAAGGTTTGAAAGGATTGATGCTCCTGGAGGTGATCATACAGTTTTTCTCAAAAGCTTGTCTCCTTCAGAGTTGCTTGCACAATTATCTTCTGGTGCTGTTGACAAGATTCTGAATAATCTCAATCTGTCTCTACCTGCTGGTGTTGAAAATGCAAGATGTGGGATGTTCATCACTGAACCTGAACATGGGATGTATTTTGTGGATGCAAGAGGGAAATTGGTTTTCCAAAGGACTGCTGAACTAAAACAGGTACCAGCTATGCACCTTTTTACCTTATACAGATTCTGCAGAAATTTTAGTGAAGAAGGTAATGGGTATGAGCAGTTCCTTATTGATGAGGGGTTAGATAGGCAGTTAGATGTGAAAGTTGCCCCATCATTTGAAGTTAAGCAAGAAGCTATAGAAATGCTTGGAGAATAGTGATGTATCATGTAATATCTTTGTTTTGTTCTCTATATATGCAAAGGCAGTTGTACAAATCTAGTTTCTTTGTTAAAACTTCATTTCAGTTCAAAAGAACCCAAAAGATTCAAAGGGTCACAATCTGTTAGTTTCATTTTACTTTGATTCTTTATAAGCTGATAGTTAGAAGTGTTGTTGGCTTTTGTCATCATCAAATAGGAGGAGATTGTTGAGTCCCAATGTTAATTGTAAATTTAATGATGACAAATCTGACCTATAAACACTTAGTAATCTTTTGGTTCTTGTAATCTAATCTGGGCCAGACTAAGCTGACACAGCTTACGATCTGTCTCTGACCCAGATCACGCTTCATACTTTGTAATTATAAAATCTTATGGAAGCTAGTGTTATTCAAGCTGCATCAACAATGTGATAGCATTCAATCCAAGTCAAAGAGGAGGATTGAAGATAGAAGACCAAGCTGTTAGTGGAAGACTGCTTGGGATTAGCAGTCAGCTTGGAAACACTTAGGCAGATTGGTGCTTTGACAAACGGCCCAATCTGTGTCTGACAATCAAGTGAAGATAACAATCTGGATTAAAGATAAAGACAAATGACGTGACTAGGAAGAATCCTAGGATCCAGGTTGGTGGTTGGTTTTACATATGCGTGTCCATACTCTTATTGGTTGATGAAGAATGTGCGTCAGTACGTGGGGGACCACAAGTACTATGAAAGGCACGATTGATTATTCCTTTATCGTCCACTAAATGAAGAATACGTGGCTGCAACGGACACCAAGTGAAGGAGTGCTTTCGCCTATAAAAGCCTCATTCATGGATTGCATATGTGTGGAATTTCCTGAGAATCATTCTTCACACAAGTTTCTCTGCTCTTATACATAGCTTAGTCTGTACGAGATCAGCTTGGGCTGATTCTCTTGAGCTGAAACTTATTGATTGTTGTTTGTCATTTCATAGGGTTGTTTAGATATCTATAGGCTATCTTTATTCCGCAACAACCCTGTAATTCTTTGTATAGATTATTTCTTAATACAGGATTACATTTGAAAACCACAATCTGTGTTCAAGAATGTTTTTATTTCTTTACTGCTTTACTGTTTTAATGATTCCTGCTCTTTACTTACTTGCTTAATATACTTAAACTGAATCTTAAAACGTTTTGTGTTAAAAGTTTGTAAAGATTAAGGAAAGTTGTATTCACCCCCCCCTCTACAACTGTTCTGTGTACAATATACTTTGGTATATTGATACACCGTGGGACGTATCAGCAGTGTTTTGAAAGATTGGGATATCCTGACTGGGATAAAGGGAAAAAGGCTAAGAAAGGAAGTAGAATGGCTGCTCAAGTAGGAGTTGATCTAGGTACCAAGGATTCACCCTTTTATTACTCTTATGAGAATGAATTACAGTGTAATAAGAAAGGTGAATTTGATCAGAATTTAGTGGCAACAGTTTGTGCTGAAATGATGAAAATGCTGAAAGGTAAGCAAGCAGAAATCGTCAATAATGAGGATGTTGGTACTTCTAAGCTACATGCAGGTATTGATATATCTTTCTATGAAAGGCTTCATGCTTTAGCTTGCCATGTGTATATCGATATTGAAAAAGATTTGGTGACTGATAGTGGTGTAACTGATCATATGACTCCTCATTTACATTTACTTGAATCCATTAGAATCCTTCCTGTTCCTATTAAAGTTAAATTGCCTGATGGTAGCATTAAATTAGTTACCAAAGTTGGTCAGGTCAAAATCAATCCTTCTCTCACTCTCAGTGATGTGTTTTATGTTCCTGAATTCCAGATAAATTTGTTGTCTGTTGGTCAGTTATTAAATTCCAGACCTCTGATTGCTATTTTTGGTCCTTCCTGGTTTGCTTTTCAGGACCTTTCCACTAACCAGTTGGTAACAGTTGGAAAAGGTCACAAGAAGCTTTATGTGTGCAAGCCTTCTGAAAGTCTTCCTTCTGTAAATTTCTCTGCTTCAGTTCTTCCTTTGGTCAATACTTTTGTCAATAATGTTGCAAAAACTTCAAATAATGTTTCCATTGATTTGTTTCATGCTAGATTGGGTCATAGATCTATGTCTAAAATGATTCATGTGGATGCTTATAAACATGTGAATGTTTCTGATTTCTTTTGTGATACATGTATGCTTTCTAAACAACATAGATTGCCTTTCCCACTAAGTAAATCTCATTCCTTAATTCCTTTTGAGCTTATTCATGTAGATCTCTGGGGTCCTTATAAAGTTCCTGCTTTAAATGGTGCACAATATTTTTACACCATTGTGGAATGATTTTAGTGGATGTACTTGGACTTATTTGTTACATTCAAAAGACCAAGTTCTTTCAATCTTGTCCAATTTTCTTTCTTATGTTCAAAATCATTTTGGAAAAACCCAAAATTTCTAAGATCTGACAATGGGACTGAGATAGTGAATAGGGAGGTCTTGGATTTACTTAGAAATCATGGCATTGTTCATCAAAAGTCCATCGTTTACACACCACAACAAAATGGGGTAGTAGAAAGAAAACATAGGCACCTTTTAGAAACTGCAAGGGCTTTGAAGTTTAATGTTGGGTTACTGATGGGGTTTTTGTTTTAGTGTTTAAATTTATAAAAGTTGTACAAGTAATTATCTCAAAAACACACACACCTTAACGGACAGGGGACCCGATCAGATGTAGTATAGTTTAGTGATAAGTTACAGGATCGTTCGCAGGGACGCGTTGCTTTACCTAATCTAATAATATGTGTAATTCTAGCGGTTGTGGGGTTGTCACGATTTCCTATTACACCAATTAAAAATACTGAAAAGTAAATAGAAGCCGCAACCGCTTATTCAACGAGAGGCTTAGTCTGAAAGTAGTTTGAAAAAGCAAATAACAGTAATTAAATTAAAATACTTGTTTGGCATCTCCGATCTCATGGTACGACCAAATATCATTCTACCTACTTGCTAGTCTGTTGGAAACTTAATCACGGCTCAGATTCTCGTTAGATTCACTTTGCCTAAATAACTAGTGCTGTCGCTAGACTCACACTACCCTATAAACAAATTCTCGTTAGATTCATTGTTTAAGCATTAATGACCTAAAGTTCGTGTTACTAGTTCATCTTTTAGTTACCCGGCTCTTAAGCCATGACCAGATAGTAATTATCTCCGGTGACCACAGTGCTTGTTTCCAAGTCAAATGATCGCGTCTGACGTTGTTAAGCATCATGTTCTATTCATCCTAATTACTATGGTTCTGGATCCCTCGCTTACAAGTAAATCACCTTTTACATCTAGTTAAAGACCGACTAGTATTTTCCATCCTTATGTATTAATCCTAGAGTATGATTATAGACCGATCATCAGAATTAAACTAATACATGCAGATATAGAACCGATAATAATATGAAGAACTAGTAAAACATGGATCTACGATAAACAGTAAAACACACTCCAACAGGTCCTAACAAATAAAGTAAAATAGATAAACGTCTACATGATCACATCGATCCAAACAAGTATTCAGCCTACTAGCCTGACATTATTAAAGGAATAACAAAGTCTGAAAAGATGAAAGACATTGTTTACCAACTGAAAGTAAAATAAAAGAGTAGATCTAGGTTGAAGATGAAGATCGGAAGGTGTTAGAAGCTCCAAAACCTCCTTGGAATATGCAAAGTCGACCTAGGGTTGAATATGGGCGGCTAGGGCTGCTGAATTGGCTCTCTCTTAGGGTTTTGAGGGTTACTTCGACTTAAATAGGTGTTTGAGTCGGCTGCTAATCTGGGCAGCCCAGCGGCACTGGATGGGCTCCCAGTGGCGCTGGGCTTGGGCCAGCGGTGCTGGCATGGCTGCCAGCGGCGCTGGCAGCTGCTGCTGTTTCTCGTACTTATTCGTTCGGCTCCCGAATCACCTCTTTGTGTCTTGTAACTTCATAGGCCTTATCTTGAGTTACTTGATGCCATTTACCCTCACTCGCATCTTCCGTGAACCTGCGTAAACATACGATCCATTAAGTACCGATAGTTCCGGAATATTAACTCATTTAAGACATAGAAATGAGGCCTTTCGATATGGGTTTTTATCACAAAATGGACGCTCATCATATACCCTCACACTTAAGTCTTTGCTTATCCTCAAGCAAACAGTCCAAGAAAATAAAACAATGATGAGCGGACAGCTTAAGTTTTAAAGTTATTCTACTTCATTAAAAACATTTGAAAGATTAGTCATGCAAAATGATTTGAGAAAGCTTTAGACAAAATCAGTAAGCTATAGCTAGAGGCAAGATAATTGGTCAATCAAAACTAAAAGCTAACTTTTTATTTGTGTTAATACCTCTAAAACAGTTCTATACTTCCACATGTCTTACAGCTCAATCTTACTTCTTTCTGCTGACTAGTTAAGCACTTAATTAAGGTTTGTATAGCAATCAGAACTACTAGCTACTAGCAAGGCATTCATATTCATTCGTTTGTGTACTTGTGAGTCACTACTTAGACATACTCTCACACTACAGTCATGCTCACTAGCTAAACACTAAAGCAGTTATACGGTATTATCATCTTTAATAGTTGAGACAGCGGTGACAGGTCGGTGGTTCCCCACTCGCAGAGCGACATAACTCAACTAATGGTTAGAGTTTATACCTTACATCAAAACAGCGGTGACAGGTCGGTGGTTCCCCACGCGCAAAGCGACATAACTTGATGCGTATAGATTTTACTCGTTATTAGTTCTTTGAACTCTTTTAATTAATCTACTGATTGCCTTTCTTAAGATTACTACATTATTCATGCAATAGACATTATCAGAGACCCCGGATGACTCATACACTTACTCCACATGCAACTAGTTCACATTAAATAGTGTAAGAATTAAGGCGAACCATACGTCTAAACTAGTTCCTACACAAGCACGTATATCATTAAAGTCCAATTAATACACCTATACTAATGACTAGAAAGCTCTAATTGCTAGGCATATTAAAGTCCGGTTAAATGTGCTATGGCAACATAATCGCATACAGTTTGAGTCTAAGCTCTAATCCAGTTGGAAGAATGAACAGCCACAAATCTATAGTTAAACTAACAGCCCTAACTAACCGTTCATCTACCAAAGCTAATATTGCTTAGTTATCGTCATCTTTTGTTTACTTTCAAAGCTTATATTCTCAAAATAGTTTTCCCGACACAAGAAAAACTAAAATTTGCATGAATTAAGTAGTAGAAAACTTATGATTAATCAAGCAATTAAACCAAGGGTTTTTCCTATTCCATCCCCCCACACTTAAATTGTACAACATCCTCGTTGTACTAGGCATCAGAAATAAAAGGGAAATAGGAAAAACACGATAGATAAAAGGATTAACGAAACTTCCCGGGTCTAAATTGCATGAATTTGTTGAAGATGGCATTTGCAGAACGACTTGAATGATTGTAGAACTTCAAAAACTTGAGTCGTCTCCATTTGATGGTGATCCATTGATGCGTCTCCGCCTTCTTTTCTTTTTGGTATTTTCTGATTTTTTGATTTTTTATTTTATTTTTGGGTTTTTCTGATTTCTTTTTGATTTTTCGCGATCTGGTGTGCGGACTGGAGCTGGAAGCGGCGCTGGCAAGCAGGTAGCGGTGCTGGACATGTGATGAGCGGCGCTGGGTGCTGGTGAGCGCTGGACTTGCACAGGTGCAGGTCCAGCGGCGCTGGGAGGGTGTGAGCGGCGCTGGGGTGCCCTAAAGCAGTCCCAGCGGCGCTGGAGGTCTCCTAGCGGCGCTTTTGACTCCTGTACGTGTTTCGACGTCTGATTTCTTCAACGATTTGATGCTTGAACTCCCCCACACTTAGCTTTTGGCCAAGTGCTTTGTTTCCTTCAGACTACAAAGCGATATACTCCTACACACTTCAATCAAAATATCAAAATTGAAAATAACAAGCTAAAACATAAAAATACAAATAAAAACAAAAACAAAATATGTAACACATGTCGTTTAAAAAATATGGATTTCCAATTTTTTTTTTCTAACGGCGTCAAAAGAAAGCGGAAGTAAACTTTAAAAGTCCAAACCACAAAATCTGTTTGGTTCATTTATTAGTTAGTGTTACTAGCCATATCATCAAAACAAGTTCAAATGGAAACCCATCGGTTGCCCAACATGAAACAACCGATCACAATACGAGTACAAGTCATAAATATCATAACATAATGCAAAAGTCTAAAGTGAGCAGCCACTATGGGTAAACTATAGCCATCTTCAAGTCAATCTACCGCCTCGCTCTTATTCATCATCCATCACATAACTTGCTAAACCTGAGGGGACAACACATTTCAAGAAACAAGTGTTAGCTAACGAATTAGCTAAGTAAGATAACACATCATTAATAAAACATTTGTCCAATTAAAACATTATATAAAAGTCGTATTACATCATTAAGGCACATATCATCTCAAGACATCACATCTTTGCATTTAACATCATTCATATAGGATAGTTCATCCTAAATGTGCCTAATCATCTTTAGCATCTTTACATATCACATCTAAACATCTTTGTAGTGGTGACATAAGTCACACCCGACTAGATGGATAAACCTTACGGCTGTCCATCAATGTCGTTAAGGAATGGCAAGCCAATCCAGGAGTAATCCGTATGTTCATGACAAATGGGGCTGGTTAGACCTCCCGTATTACTCTTCACATCTAAGACCATGTTGCAAGGAGCCACCCGAGCAACCACATCTACGCACCCGTCGGGCAAGGGAAAGTACGAGTTAAGCTTAACACTTTCACATCTAATTTACGAGCTCGATTTCACATCTCATATAGTTTAGGTGTTTACACTACCTAAACAATTATCACATATACATCTTTACGTTTGGGCCCTTAAACGTGCACGTGTCATGGCAACCTACTAAGTCTAGTGGACTAGATGAACAAGCCATACAAACATGCACATTTCAATACATCTCAAAACATAGCATATCATTTCATATCACATCATTTCATTTCATATCATAGGGACTGCATATCATTTCATTTCATTTCATTTCATTTCATTCATTTCATCATTTCATATCACATCATTTCATTTCATTTCATAGGGACTGCATATCAGGCCTCAATGGTCATTTACATAACCTATATCACCTCCCGTGTAACCCCGAATACCCATAAGCAATCAAGATATCATTTGGGAAGTTATTATATGAAACCATGTTTTTGTTGAACCCTCAGCGTGTCAAAGTAGTGTATCTTACCTTGATACAGCTTACCAACAAGTTAAGAGTATCTAATAGTGCTTGCTAAGTGCTCCCGACAACCTAGAATGAGTATAAGATCGGTCTACAAGTTAAACAAAACTTAAGTACCAAACTAGAATCTTTTATGCGCCGCATGGAAGCATCATGCGCCGCATATCGGGCTCTCACCTGAAATCAATTTTGAAAATTGGCAGATATGCGCCGCATGAAAACCTCATGCGCCGCATATCGGGCTCTCACCTGAAATCAATTTTGAAAATTGGCAGATATGCGCCGCATGAAAACCTCATGCGCCGCATATCGGGCTCTCACCTGAAATCAATTTTGAAAATTGGCAGATATGCGCCGCATGAAAACCTCATGCGCCGCATATCGGGCTCTCACCTGAAATCAATTTTGAAAATTGGCAGATATGCGCCGCATGAAAACCTCATGCGCCGCATATCGGGCTCTCACCTGAAATCAATTTTGAAAATTGGCAGATATGCGCCGCATGAAAACCTCATGCGCCGCATATCACCCACCTCCCGTGTAACCCCGAATACCCATAAGCAATCAAGATATCATTTGGGAAGTTATTATATGAAACCATGTTTTTGTTGAACCCTCAGCGTGTCAAAGTAGTGTATCTTACCTTGATACAGCTTACCAACAAGTTAAGAGTATCTAATAGTGCTTGCTAAGTGCTCCCGACAACCTAGAATGAGTATAAGATCGGTCTACAAGTTAAACAAAACTTAAGTACCAAACTAGAATCTTTTATGCGCCGCATGGAAGCATCATGCGCCACACAAATCCAATTCTGGGCATTTATGCGTCGCATGGAATAAGTATGCGCCGCATATATCATCGAATTTTGTCACATAAAGTATCCAACATTCTGGGCACCCATTCTATGCGCCGCATATCGGGCTCTCACCTGAAATCAATTTTGAAAATTGGCAGATATGCGCCGCATGAAAACCTCATGCGCCGCATATCACCCAGTTCGACCAAAACCCCAACTTTTAAACCTTTAATCGAATTCCATACGAATTCAAACCATTAATTCGACCCGGAGACATAAAATTAACCTTTTTGACACTACTTTTGAGGACTTTAATCCTTCAATAAATCCTTTAATCCTTTACAACATAGATCACTCATTGAATCACCCGAATAACATGAAATCGGTAAACGTTTAATCAAATAACCCAACCCAAACCCCATGGCCTGGATTGAATACTCATCTATGACTCAATTAATCAGATTTCAAAGAGAATATTACCTATATTACCTGCACTGGATGTAAAGAATCTAAGATCTAAACAAAGCTTGATCAAAACGGCACGAAACAATTGGATTTTAAGGGAAAACTTGCTTGGAAGAGAGGGGGATCGGCTGGAGGATTTCTCACGTATGATGGCAGATGTTTTGTGACAATTAGGGCTGCCTAATTGCCCTCTAATCCCTGGCCATCCACTCCTAAACTTACACTTAGGGCCCTTCAACTTCTAAACTTAACTTTCTTAGCTTATCTTTCTACCGGGAGTCTTAACACACTATCAAGCACTTAATTACTTAGCTTTACATTGATTACTTTCATTAAACATCATATTAATCATTTCACATTAAACACATAAGCATTTAATCACATAATCACATATAAGGAACATAACTTAACGAACCTAACGTTAACTAACGGAAAGTCAAATAGTCAAATACAAAACGTTTGGGATGTTACAATTACCTCCCCCTTAAGAGGATTCCGTCCTCGGAATCTCATCAGAAAGGAACAACTCTGGATACTTCTCCTTCATCACTGATTCGGTTTCCCAAGTTAGACTTTCACCATGGTTATGCTTCCATTTTATCAACACAAGGTCAATCATTTTCCGGCGTAGCTTCTTTTGCTTTCTCCCAAGTATTGCTACTAGTTCCTCAATCATTCTTTTCCTTGGGTCAATACTCACATCCTCAATAGGAATAACACTAGACTCCTCCGCCAAACACTTCCTCAAATAAGAGACATGAAATGTGTTATGGATTCCATCCAATTCTGGAGGTAATTCCAATTGATACACCACATCTTTGATACGCTTCAGAATCTTAAATGGTCCAATAAATCATGGACTTAACTTTCCTTTCTTTCCAAAATGGATAACTCCTTTCCATGGGGAAACTTTCATCATCACCATATCACCAACTTTAAACTCAACCGGCCTTCTTTTCTTGTCGGCATATGTCTTATGTCGTTCTCTAGCTACACGAAGTGCTTCCTTTGCAATGTCAACTTTTTCAGCTGTGATCTCTATAATTTCAGGACCCGTAATTTGCTCTTCACCGGGCTCCAACCAACAACTTGGAGTCCTACACCTCCTACCATAAAGCATTTCAAATGGTGGCATTCCAATACTTGCATGATGGCTGTTATTATAAGCAAATTCAATCAATTTCAAATGATCATCCCATGCTCCACCATACTCTAACACGCAAGCCTTCAACATATCCTCCAATGTTTGAATTGTTCTTTCACTTTGCCCATCAGTTTGAGGATGATAAGTCGTGCTCAAATTTACTCTAGTACCTAATTCTCGTTGAAGACTTTTCCAAAAACTTGATACATACCTCGTGTCTCGATCTGAAACAATAGATAAAGGAACACCATGCTTTGAGATAATTTCATCTATGTACATCTTCGCCATCTTGGTCAATGGTACATCTTGGCGTGTTGCTAAGAAATGAGCACTCTTCGTCAACCTATCCACAATAACCCATACCATATCATTTCCCTTCGGAGTTCTAGGCAACTTAGTCACAAAATCCATAGTAATATGATTCCAGTTCCATTCCGGAATCTCCAATTGATGCAACAATCCATATGGCTTTTTGTGATCAGCTTTTACCCGTGCACAAGTCAAGCATCTTTCAACAAAATGTGCAACTTCTCCCTTAATGTTCGGCCACCAATAAATAGGCTTCAAATCTGCATACATCTTTGTAGCACCGGGGTGAACTGAATATCTTGACCTATGAGCTTCTTCAAGGATCAACTCTCGGTTACCATCAAGCAATGGTACCCAAATTCGACCCTTATATGTCCTAAATCCACGGCTGTTCGTTTCCATCACAAGACGTTTCTTCTTTCCAATACTTTCCTTGTCAATGTTATCCTTCATCAAAGCCTTAACTTGGGCTTCCTTGATGCGGTCAAGTAATCCCGACTTTGCTTGAACAACCATACTCATCAATCTACAAGAAAAATTCTGCACCTTTCTACTCAATGCATCCGCCACCACATTAGCTTTACCGGGATGATACTTAATCTCACAATCACAATCTTTCAGAAGTTCCATCCATCGCCTTTGTCTTACATTCATTTCCTTTTATGAGAACGCATATTGCAAACTTTTATGATCAGTGTACAAGGTACACCTAGTGCCATATAAGTAATGCCTCCATAACTTCAAAGCAAACACCAAAGCAGCTAACTCTAGATCGTGGGTTGGGTAGTTCTTTTCATGAGGCTTCAACTGACGTGAAGCATAGGCAATAACCTTGTCCCTTTGCATAAGAACACAACCCAAACCTGAAATAGAAGCATCACTATAAACCACAAGATCATCGGTACCTTCGGGTAAGGCAAGGATTGGAGCTTCACATAACTTGGTCTTTAATGTTTGAAAGGCCTTTTCTTGAGCTTCAGTCCACACATACTTCACCCATTTCTTTGTCAATTCAGTCATAGGCTTAGCTATACGGGAGAAATCTTGAATGAACCTTCGGTAGTAGCCCGCTAAACCAAGAAAACTCTTGATTTCCGTGGGTGTCTTTGGCTGTTCCCATTTAGAGACAGCTTCAATCTTTGCGGGATCAACTTTAATTCCTTCGGAAGAGATAACATGCCCGAGAAATTGAACTTCTCGAAGCCAGAATTCACACTTGGAGAACTTTGCATATAACATTTTCTCCCTAAGAACCTCAAGAACGGCTCTTAAGTGCTCACGGTGCTCTTCTTTAGACTTAGAATAAATCAGAATATCATCAATAAAGACAATCACAAAATGATCTAAGAATGGGCGACATACCCGATTCATTAAATCCATAAAAGCGGCAGGAGCATTTGTCAACCCAAACGGCATGACAAGAAACTCATAGTGCCCATACCGTGTATGAAAAGCTGTCTTGGCTACATCTTCCTTTTTGACCTTTAACTGATGATAACCGGAGCGTAAATCAATCTTAGAGAAGTAAGAAGCACCATGGAGCTGATCAAAGAGATCATCAATACGCGGGAGAGGATACTTATTCTTAACCGTTCGCTTATTCAGCTCACGGTAGTCTATGCACATGCGCATGGAACCATCTTTTTTCTTGACAAAGAGAACCGGAGCTCCCCAAGGCGAGGAACTAGGACGTATAAAACCTTTGTCAAGTAGCTCTTGGAGCTGAGACATTAGCTCTTTCATTTCTGTAGGAGCCAAACGATATGGTGCTTTTGCAATAAGAGTAGCACCGGGTACAAGATCAATCTGAAAAGTGACCTCTCGGTCGGGAGGAATACCAGGGAGATCATCCGGAAAAACATCAGAAAATTCAGAAACCACATCAACATTAGAGATATAAGACTTCTCCTTTCGTGTATCAATAACATAAGCAAGAAAATGATTCTTATTATGCCGAATGCAATTGAGAGCCTTCATCAAATTAATGATCTTTATGCTCCCTTTCTTCTTATCTCCATAAACAGAAATGACCTTACCATCTGGAGTAGAGAAACGCACGATCTTTTGAGAACATATAATAGTAGCATCATTTTGAGACAACCAGTCCATGCCTATCACTATATCAAAACCAGCAAGAGTAGTAGGCAATAACTGGACCGGAAAGGAACGACCCTCAATCTCGATAGAACAATCATCATAGCCCACACGGATGTCACTAATAGTACCGTTAGCAATTTCTACCTCTATAGAACAATCTAAAGGAGTAGTAACTCTTTCGAGCTTAGGAGCAAACAATGTGGACACAAAAGATCTATTTGCACCCGAATCAAAGAGAACAGAAGCAGGTTTTGAATTAACAAGAAAAGTACCACTTACTACCTGATCGTTGTCCTTAGCAGCTTCCACTATCATCTGAAGAGCTTGAACCTTTTGCTTTTGCGCAGCCACCTTCTTCCCATCATTCTTCATCTGAGGACAATCAGCAATCAAATGACCCATTTCTTGACACTTATAACAACGAGTCTTGTCTTTACAAACAGCTGCAGTGTGCCCCGGTTTACCACAGTTATCATACCTCTTGGTCTTGTCAGGACATGGACCATCATGATAGGACTTGCAAGCTGAACACCATGTGCTACCCTTCTTCTTATCCTTTTCCCCATTCAAGGAAAGAACCACTTTTAAACCTCTTATTAGTATTTGATGACCCATTGAACCTTCTCTTGAATCCAGACTTCTTATCATCAGCTTTATCAACCACTTTCTCAGATCTGAAATCATCATCCAACCTTTTGGACTCCTTAATCGCAACAGACAATGTAGTATGTTGCCTACAAAGGCCACGATAACTAGCAGAAAGATCATCACAATAAGCTTCAATCTGATCAACTTCTCTACAAACCATGTGACCAACAAACTTGAGCTTTTCCATAAATGAGTGAGCAAACTCAGTTATGGCACCGGGCTTAGCGGTTAAAGCTCTAAACTCCTTCTCAATCAGCCTCAATTCACGAGTACCAACATATTCCTCCAAGAACTTCTCCCTGAAAGTACTCCAATGCATTACAGCTAGTACCTCGGGAGCCAAAGAAACAGTAGTAGATCTCCACCAATTGTGAGCATTCTTCTTAAGCATACGAGAAGCACACAACACCTTCATATCTTCAGGACAATAACATGAAGCAAACACAACCTCTATATCATCCAACCATTCCATAGCACCTACAGCATCCTGGGTACCATCAAACTCTTTCGCACCACACTTCTGGAAGCTATCATACTTAAAGTTAGTAGTACGAGGAGCAACCACAACACGAGGCTCCACCACATTTCCCCCACCATTCACATCAGCAACTACATTCTCAGGAGCAACCTGTGACCTTACAATGGATGGCTCAGCACGGTTTGATCGGTTGGAATAGTTTCCATCAGTATGCTCATCCCGATTGTTAGGTCCAGATTTACTGGACTCGCTCCAGACTTGAAGACTGGAAAGTCTCTGAAGACTTGTCCAGAAATAATATTTACTGGACCTACTCCAGACTTGAATACTGGAGCGACACTGAAGATTTGTCCAGAAATAATGGAAGACCAGTGAGCAAAATACTTGTATAGGAAATCTGGAGTATTCCAGATTAGCTCACTAGACTTCACCCCAGTCCAGATCTATTCTACTAAAGACATTCTCACTGAAGTCAAAGACTGAAGTTAGAATAAAGAAGACTGACAAATGGCGGAGTCCACTGGAAGTCTTACCAGATCTACGACTGGAGGTTTGTCAGTGTTCTAGACCTTACAAGTCTGAACACTGATTACGAGGAATTGACTTTTTGCCTTTACACACTTTTCAAAGAACATTCCACTTGTTCTTTACTAAAGTACTTACGTGTGTAAAGGTGGTTGGTTAAAAGAATAAAGTCATATTGATGTGACTTTATCCTTGTACTTTAACCAATGCATTTAATAACTTTGTCGGTTCATTAAATGCATGCAACCATATTTGTACGGCACAAATTCACTGGTGAATTTGTTTGCCTATAAATACAAAGTCATTTCCTTGTTAAAATTACTTTTAGAAATTAAGGTGAATTTGTCTAAATACTCTCGATCGTAACAGGGATACTTCACAACTTTAAGTATCTCGATCTAAAGAGTTATTTGGCAAATATAGATCATTTGTAATTCATAGGTTGTTAGGATACTTATATATTTGTATTATCTTGATTCCGCACAACCTTGTATTTTATTTAACATCATAAATAAAATACACTTGAAAAATTACATTGTATTCCACCTTTACTTTAAGTCGTGTATTACTTTGTTTATATACTTGCATTTATATTCAAGTAATACTAGTCCAATTCTAGTGCTTATTAGACTTTTTGTATTTTACACTTTGGGTTAAACCATCAAGCTAGGGACTTTACAATTGGTATCAGAGCAGAAGGTTAAACAAACTTGCCTAGATCTGCTTCTTTGATGGCCACCCCATAAAATACACAAGGAGGTTTCAATCATGGTCCTGATCCTAATATCAATGATCAAAATAATGAACCACCACCTGTCACTAACACTAATCTACCACCTCCTCCTCCTACTCCTGCTTCTCCACATGTGCATGTGCACTACTCAAACAATCATGTTCCTAAATTCAGTGGGAATAGTGATGAATTTGGTACGTGGAAGGCTAGGATGATATTGCATATCACTGGAATTGAGAGAAACATGATGAAAATCTTAAATGAAGGACCTTATGTCCCCACATCACCTCTCAATGCTCTTCTTGATCCAACTGGATCTAGAAGAGGCAGGGAAAAGAGGGAGGAACATTGGTCTGAAGAGGAGAGGAGATTGGTAAATCTAGATACCCTTCTCAAAAACATGATCCTCGGGGCTGTTCCAGAAACCCTAATTCCCACACTAGTTCTTTTTCCCAGTGCTAAAACCATGTGGGATGAACTAGTGAACCAGTATGAAGGAGGAGATAACACCATTGTCACCAGAAAGGTCTCCTTAAACAAGAGGTATGAGTCATTTTTTGCTCAGCCCAATGAGTCTCTCACTGGTACTTACACCAGATTTATGAGCATCATTAACCAGTTGAGAGGACTGGGTTGAGAAAGACAAGGATATACTTCTGGAGAAAATTTGTGATATTTTACCCACCAAATGGTCTCACATGATCCTGGTCTTAAGACAAGGTAAAACTCTGCACACTCACACTCTTTCAACTTTATATGGAGCTTTCAGATACACTGAAGAAAATCAAGCTCAGAGAGTTATGGCAGAACAAGATGCCTATAACCATGCCTCCAGTAGTTCTAGTGTGGTTAGTCATACTGAACCACAAGGTACAACACTAATATCTTCTGAGAATGTATTTTCAATTAAGAAGATGGTATCTGAAGTCATGGAATCTGGAGAATCCAGTCTTATCTCTCCAGACTGTGATGAATCTGAAAATGATGACCTGGTTGCAATGATTGCTAAAACGTTTAACCGTTTCAAAGCAAGAGCAAATAGGCCATCTGGACAATTTGCATCCAGTTCTTCTACTGATAAGACCAATCTGACATGCTTTAAGTGTGGCAGAAAAGGTCATTTCATGAAAGATTGCAAGTTCAGTCAGTTTGTATCCCAGCCTGGTCCATTTACTTCTAATAAAAAGCCTGATGATAGCTATAAATCTAAATATAAAAAGCTTAAGGCTCAAATTGCTCTCATGGCACAACAAATGGAAAATAATAAGTGCATGATTGCAACAACTGAAGAGAAATGGGTTCCTTGTGATGATTCATCTGTTGATGAAGAAGAAGAAAGAGATTGCTGTTACATGGCTCTGGCAGACGAAGAGCACCTGGTGAAGGAAGATGTCACATCTTGAAGATGGGTGGACATTGTTATCAAAAAGGTTAGTGATTATGATGTGGAAACCGACACTGAACTTAAATTGGACATTGCTGAAGCTCTTAATTCTGATTTAATCTTTGTTGAAACTGTTAGATCTGACTGTGTAAATGGTCTAGAAACAGATTTTTCTGAAATTACAGTTTTAAAATCAAAATTAAAGGAAATTCAAGACATTGAACTGGCATTTCAAGCCCAGGTTCTGGTAACTGAACAACTGATTCAAGAAAAACAAGATCTTGAAGTCATTTTAGAAAAGAAAAACTGGTTATTAAATCATGGCTTGAAACCAGAAAGCCATATGATGCTGGAGTAAATCAATTAAACGTGCTTATTTAGATGGAAATACTCAGGCCCATTACCATTTATGATGAGCCTGTAACTCCCAAAGCCAATATTTTCCCAGTTCAATCCCCAGAGGTTAAGACTGGAGCATTCCAGATGACTGCTCCAGTTAAAAAGGTCAATCGGAATAAACCTTTGCCTCAGACTGCTTCTAATGAACCCCAGGTTCAAATGAAGAAGACCATTTCCCTACCGAAGCCTCGAGTCCAGTCAACTGGAAAGGCTCAGGCATCATCTGAAGAAAGTATTTTGTCAAGGTTAGAGAGCCAGTTTCAATTACTGACTCGTCAATTTCAAAGTTTTAATGCAAGATTAAACTTTATTGAGGGTACTTCATCTGGCCCTAGACAAAATACCAAACCTTTTTCAAAGAAAGATAAATATATTTCTCCAGTTGAGAAAAGGAAAAAGGTTTCAAAACTATCAACCCCAGTGGTCTTTTCAACTAAGACTACTATTGAAGAAAGTGAACTCAACCAGATACCTCCAGGGACCTATAAGGGAGGGTCCAGTGAACCCATCAGTCGATGGGTTCCCAAATCTAACTGATATATCTGGTGGATGTGCAGGGCGATCGAAAGAAGTATATCTGGTATCTTGACAGTGCAGCTGGCAGGACAATGACCGGATGTAAGACCCTGCTGGAGGAATTCATCATTTCTGATGGACCCTCCATTACTTTTGGAAATGATGGTTGTGGAAAAACTGAGGGGTATGGTGTTCTGAACAATGGACAAGTCAAATTCAGATGAGTTGCATTTGTGAATGGTTTGAAATATAACCTGATCAGTGTTAGTCAACTGTGTGATGATGGCTATCAAGTTCTATTCAATATTGCTCAGGGCCCCCCCCCCCCCCCCCCCCCCCCCCCCCCCCCCCCCCCCCCCCCCCCCCCCCCCCCCCCCCCCCCCCCCCCCTTTGTATTCAACAAGGACTGGAAGGTAGTATTGATTGCTCCCAGAAGAGGGAATGTGTACGTGATGGATATGGAAAGCTCTACTTCAGAGCAGTGTTTCTATACTCAAGCTGATGAAGACACAAACTGGTTATGGCATAAAAGGTTATCCCATTTAAATTTCAAAAATTTTAACAAGTTGTCTAGAAAACAACTGGAAGATGGGATACCTTCAGTTTCCTTCAAAAAGGAAAGGCCATGTCCAGGATGTGAGATGGGTAAGCAGAAACGTACCAGTTTCAAGACCAGACAGAATTTCAGCATATCTGAACCACTTCATATGCTTCATATGGATCTCTTTGGTCCAGTGAATGTTCAGACTCGTGCTGGTAAAAGATACACCCTGGTGATCGTAGATGAATTCTCCAGATATTGTTGGGTTATCTTTCTCAGGTCTAAAAATGAAGTTGCTGCTGAAATCATCAGTCTTATCAAGCAAATTGAGCTCAAGTACAGTCGAAAGGTGTGTCAGTTAAGAAGTGATAATGGAACAGAATTCCAGAATGCAACTCTGGAGTCATTCTGTACTGACACTGGCATCTCCCAGAATTTCTCATCAGCCCGCTCTCCAGAACAGAATGGAGTGGTGGAAAGGAAGAATCGAACGTTGATAGAAGCTGCCAGGAGTATGCTTGCCGAATCTGGTCTTTCTACCAGTTTCTGGGCTGAAGCAATTGCTACTGCTTGTCACACCCAGAACCGGTCTGTGTACATCAAAAGACACAAAAAGACAGCTTATGAAGTCTTAAGAAATAGAAAACCAAATATTGGTTATTTTCACGTTTTTGGATGTCCAGTTTACATCCTGAACGACTCCAGTCAGTTAGGCAAATTTGATGCCAAAGCTTATGAAGGGTATTTCTTGGGCTATTCAGCCATTCGCAAGGCCTTCAGAGTCTATAACAAGAGACTGGAGAAGGTGCATGAGTCAATACATGTCACATTTGATGAATCAAATGCTGCAATCAATAAAAAGCCAACCCTTGATACTCCCCCAGTAACTCCAATTGTCTTCTTTGAATCTGATCCTATCAACTACAATAAAGATTTACCTGAAGAAGTTTCCAGTCATCCTGATCTGGAACCTGTTCAGACTAAGAAACTCTCCAGTAATGAAGATGTTGAAGTAGTCTGGCAAGATCCTTCTCCTGAAGCAACACCAGAGGAGACTCAACTGAATTCTTGCACTGATATTGTTGTCAGTAACAATCCTGGTCAATACTCCAGATGGACAAAAGCTCATCCTATCGATCAAATCATAGGTGACTCCAGTAAAGGGGTTCTGACCAGAAGAGCCTCCAGTAATCAATGCTTATATGTCAGTTTCTTATCACTGATAGAACCAAAGAAGATTGACGAGGCTATGGAAGATCCAAGCTGAGTGATAGCTATGCAAGAAGAGCTTCACCAGTTTGAAAGGAACAAGGTCTGGTACCTGGTTCCTTTCCCAGTTGGAAAGAAAGAACCAATTGGAACAAGATGGGTCTTCAGGAACAAGGTAGATGAAGATGGCCACGTAATCAGAAACAAGGCCAGACTGGTAGCACAAGGCTACTGCAGTCAGATGTCGATTTTGATGAATCATTTGCTCCAGTGGCTAGACTTGAAACGATCAGAATATTCTTAGCATTTGCTGCTCATCATCAATTCAAGTCTACCAGATGGACGTTAAAAGTGCATTTTTGAATGGAAAACTTGAAGAAGAAGTTTATGTCAGACAACCACCAGGTTTTCGTTGACGAAAAGCATCCACACTGGGTATATCGTCTGGACAAAGCACTTTATGGCCTCAGACAAGCCCCACGTGCCTGGTATGATACTCTGACTAAACATTTAATGAAAAATGGTTTTAAAAGAGGTGCAATTGACAATACCTTATTTATTCTTCATGAAAAAGGTAATCTGTTGATGGTACAAATTTATGTTGATGATATTATTTTTGGGTCTACTGATGACAAAATGTGCAAGAAATTTTCGAAAATAATGTCGACTGAATATGAAATGAGTTTGATGGGTGAATTAACATATTTTCTTGGACTCCAGATTAAACAAACCAGAGATGGTATTTTTATTAATCAGGAAAAATATGTTAGAGATCTTTTAAAGAAATATGATATGAACTCTTCACCATCTAAACCCACTCCAATTTCTGCACCATTAACACTGGACTCAGATCCAGATGGTAAACCAGTGAACACCACTGTCTATAGAGGCATGGTTGGTTCACTGATGTATTTAACTGCCAGTAGACCAGATATTATGTTTTTCAACATGTTTATATGCCAGATATCAGTCTAATCCAAAGGAATCTCATATGCTTGCTGTAAAGCGCATACTGAAATACCTTAAGGGTGTTCCCAGTTTGGGTCTTTGGTATCCCAAAGGCTCAGGCATGGATCTAATGGGTTATTCAGATTCAGATCATGCAGGTTGTAAGATAGACAGAAAATCCACTACTGGTGGATGTCATTTCCTTGGTGGCAAACTGGTCAGCTGGACCAGTAAGAAGCAAACTTCAGTTTCATTGTCCACTGCTGAAGCTGAATACGTGTCTGCAGCCAGTTGTTGTGCTCAGATACTCTGGATGAAGAACCAGTTGCTTGATTATGGTATTAAGTATTCAAAGACCCCAATCTTTTGTGATAATACCAGTGCCATTGCTATCTCGAACAATCCAGTCATGCACTCTAAGACGAAGCACGTTGATCTCAGGTATCACTTCATTCGTGACAATATTGTGAAAGGCAATATTGAACTCCATTTTATTCCCACTGACAAACAACTCGCTGACATTTTTACCAAACCTCTGGATGTTAAAACTTTTGAATATCTTGTTGGTGAGTTGGGAATGTTAAACCCTTAAATCTGGAACCTTGGTATTGAACGCCTTTGTGTACTACTGGGGATCCTTGATTTAACAGATTTATAAATCTATAACTGCTTAGATATTGAACGCCTTTGTGTACTATCTTTGCATTAATAGATTTCTGGATCAACATTCCAGGGGGAAGACTGAAAGATATATTTTTGTCCTTAAAAATGTTTTATTTTCAGGGGGAATTTATTAATTTATTTTCTCACTGGACAAAATTTTCTGGAAAATTTCACTGGTACCTTGTAAATGTGTCCCTCTCACTGGTAATTAGATAGGTTGAAGTGCATGTTTGAGGTGACTTTTGTCTCCTTGTAAATGTGTCCCTCTCATTTGTCTGTATTAGTTGACGGCATGTTTGAAGTTATCAGACTCATGGAGATACTTCTTCACTCATCTGGTTGAGTGTTTAGGTGGCAGTTCTGGAGGGTTGGACCAGATTAATCAAATGCAACTCCAGATTGCCTACTGTCTATGGTTTGGATATAGAGTAGATTTTGCTCAGATTTTCTTTGATGATCTGGTAGAGCGTCTAAGGGTGAAAGGTAGAAAACCTCACATTCCATATATTCGTTTTCTGTCACTCGTATTTTTAAGAGCTCTAGGTGCTGAGTATGATTTCGACACAAATCATTTTTCTGTGTGTGAATATCTGAGGGAGTTGAGTTCATTGAAATCAAGAGCTGGTGAGGTTGAAATTCCTGTAAATATGCTGAATCACTTTAGAAATGATGCACTTGATGCATCATCATCAGATGAATAGGAAGAGGCTCCAGGAGGGAACCAGATTGGTGAAGGACCTTCTGGAGTCCTCAGTGCTGAAATTGTACAACCAGTGACCCAGGTGGCTCCTGAGGTTCAACAGACTGCAAATGTTACTCGACCAAGAACTTCCAGACGTCTTAGGAAGGCTGGAGTTCAGGTCAATCCAGATAGAGCTGAATCGAGCCATCCAGGTGATGTCATGAATATAGATGGGTCTCCTATTTTTGAGCAGGAAGAAAATATTGTACAGATTGATGAGCAGGTGACTGGTGAGCAAGATGCTCAGATAGACTTAAATAGAGAAGTGGTTGATCAGGCAGTTGGGACGGCTCCAGATTGGGATGAGGTAGATTCCCCAATGTCTGAAGGTAACATGTTTGATGTTAACATGAACTTTCTGGGTGAAGAAGTAGAAAATGTTGTCACATCTGTTATTGCTTCAGTCACCCAACCACTTATCTCTACTGAAATGCCACCACCACCACCACCACTTTCAATTCCACAAAACACTCCATATTTCAATACACCCACACTTCAAATTTCACAAAATCAACCCAACCACTTGAAACTCCACTTAACTTTCCTGAACACCGTGGGCTGGACTCCACTGTTGTAACAACTGAAACTTCCACTGAAGGGGTCCAGGCACAAGTACCTTTGGTGACCAGGTTGGCTTCTGAACTGGCACCTCCCAGTGGTCTCTCTACCTCTTCTTCAGCCGAGGTCCAAGGCCTTTTAAGTAAGGTGGCGGATCTGGAGAGATCACTCCAGTCTTCATCCCAGGTTGTTTCTGATTTTAAGTCTTTATTATCAAATAACCTTGCATCAGAAATGAATGTGTTTGCTGGGAATGAGAAGCTGGTGTTTGAGAAGATGAATGAACTGGTACTGGCCACAAATAAAAATTCTGAAAATATCAAAGTGGCAGTCCAGGGCTTAGAGGCAAAATTGGTGAATTCTGTTCAGACTGCAGTGAAAGCTGAACTTGTTCAACCACTGGCAGGTCTGACAGATGAGGTTCAGAAGTTGATCACCAGGGTTAGTAATTTGGAAAGTAGGCCAACACTTGACCAGAACTCTGTTGTCAGTTCAATCAGTGATGAGTGTGCTAAGAAGTTCAGACATGGCATGTTAAAAGAAATTACTGAAGAAATTTCTGGGTCTGTTCTTAGAACCATTCAAGATGGGTTGTTGCCACAGGTGGTAAAGATGATTGAAAATGAAATGCCAAAGCACTTGTCTTCAGAAATTCAAATAATCAAGAAGGAAGTGACTGAGCTAAGGAAGACTGTGAATATCACAACTCCAGTGGCAGGAAGGACATTTGGTGCTACAGACAGATACATGCTTGAACAATTATGGAGTGCCCACAAGTCTCAAACTGGTGGACATTCCAAGGGGGAAAAGTCTGTTGCCACTGAGTCTGTTCCAGAAGGATTGGTGAAGAAAAAGAAAGAAGTGGTTGTTAGTGAAGTTGAAAAGGCCTTTGGCACTGAAGCCATCGTGCAACAAGAACAAGTGACTGGTACTGAAGCCAGTGCACAAGAAGTAGTTGGTACTGAAGCCAATGTACAAGAAGAACAAGCTGCTGGTACTGATGCCAGTGAGCCCCAATTTGAACAATTCCCAGATATCACATCCACTCTGAAATCAGTAAAAAGGAAGAAGCATGTGATATCTGGAGGTGAAATTGAAATGACTGAAGGTTCATCAGAACTCCCTACTGCTGATGATGATACTTCGAAGAGACTGGAACAAGAATGCATTATGATAGAAATTTTTAAGAAAAATCAAAAGGATGAACTGCTGGCCCACAAAAGGGAGATGGCAAACATGGGGACTCTTGATTCTTATAATGCTGGTAGGTTGGGCATACATATTGATGTTTATAAAAGAATGAAGGAAGACCCCAGAGTTCATCAATGTCTGGATGCATTGGATGATGTGTATATTCGCTCCAGGTACTCTGAAGAAGAACAAACTTATGATGCTGTAACTTATGGTGTCAGTGTAGTTGAACTGATCAGACAAAGGACGGAGGAACTGGTGAACCTCCAGAAAAAGATCAGAAAGAATGTTGGTGCTCTGGAGATAGAGTACAGAAAGAAGATAAAGGGCTTACCCAAACTCACTGCCAAACAGATCAAAGAAATCAGAGATGCTGATCTGAGCACCTTCATTCCCTTGGATACTTCACAAAGAATCAATCGTGAAGAACTCCAGTCTGCCATCGAACAGCAGAAGGTATCCAGGGAAACTGAATACTTGATCCAGATGGCAAAGCAAAAAGCCAAGTATGAAGATATGTTGAAGTTCAGGGCTGATGCCAGAAGGATCATAGGTGCAGAGATTAAATTAGCTGAAAATCATGAAGGCATGAGCAGGTTTGAAGTAAAGTTGACCAGGGAGGGTAACTTTACTGATGAAAGGAAGAGTGCTTCAGTCCAAGCTTTTGGATGGACTGAACTGAAGGAGATTGCCTTAACTTTCAGGGGGAAGACTGATTTGTCTACTGATGTTAAAGCATTTTTGAAGAGGATTGAGAAGGTATGGAAGAGAAAGCAACAGATGGAAGTTGCAATAGGCATGAAACCACCAGAGTCTGTACCATCCTCTCCATCTCCAAAGAGAAAGGCTTCTGAAGATGCTCCAGGACAAACGTCGAAGAGAAGGGCCTGACTCTTGTATCATTTTACTTGTACTTGTATTTATTTCCCAAAATTGTAACTTATTTTCTGTTGATGGCTGTAAATATAGTTACATATTTTGATTCACAAGTAAGTGATCAGATTTAGTCTAAGTAAGAATTAAAAGATGAAACTGAAACACTGATGATCTATAAAGTGTTCTCCAGTAACTTAAAATTTTTTAGACTAAGTCAAAACAAGTGTTTTTCAAGCATAAAAAGTTGTATAGATAGAAGCTTGAAAAACCTTGCATTATTTCTGAATAAATAGGGGGAATTTGTTAGGTCCAGATTTACTGGACTCGCTCCAGACTTGAAGACTGGAAAGTCTCTGAAGACTTGTCCAAAAATAATATTTACTGGACCTACTCCAGACTTGAAAACTGGAGCGACACTGAAGATTTGTCCAGAAATAATGGAAGACCAGTGAGCAAAATACTTGTATAGGAAATCTGGAGTATTCCAGATTAGCTCACTGGACTTCACCCCAGTCCAGATCTATTCTACTAAAGACATTCTCACTGAAGTCAAAGACTGAAGTTAGAATAAAGAAGACTGACAAATGGCGGAGTCCACTGGAAGTCTTACCAGATCTACGACTGGAGGTTTGTCAGTGTTCTAGACCTTACAAGTCTAAACACTAATTACGAGGAATTGAATTTTTGCCTTTACACACTTTTCAAAGAACATTCCACTTGTTCTTTACTAAAGTACTTACGTGTGTAAAGGTGGTTGGTTAAAAGAATAAAGTCATATTGATGTGACTTTATCCTTGTACTTTAACCAATGCATTTAATAACCTTGTCGGTTCATTAAATGCATGCAACCATATTTGTACGGAACAAATTCACTGGTGAATTTGTTAGCTTATAAATACAAAGTCATTTCCTTGTTAAAACTACTTTTAGAAATTAAGGTGAATTTGTCTAAATACTCTCGATCGTAACAGGGATACTTCACAACTTTAAGTATCTCGATCTAAAGAGTTATTTGGCAAATATAGATCATTTGTAATTCATAGGTTGTTAGGATACTTACATATTTGTATTATCTTGATTCCGCACAACCTTGTATTTTATTTAACATCATAAATAAAATACACTTGAAAAATTACATTGTGTTCCACCTTTACTTTAAGTCGTGTATTACTTTGTTTATATACTTGCATTTATATTCAAGTAATACTAGTCCAATTCTAGTGCTTATTAGACTTGTTGTATTTTACACTTTGGGTTAAACCATCAAGCTAGGGACTTTACACCGATGCAAGCTAGCTTCCCTTTCAGCTCTCATTTGAGCCAACTCCTCTTCATTCCTTCTCAAAAGAGCTCGAATAGCCCTCAACTCTTCATGCATTTCAGCTAGGTTAGGAACCTGTTCAATCACTGGGTTTGCCCTATCGATTTTTGACCTTGTGGGCTGTGCACCCGGAAGTGGCCTTCGAGGAGGCCTTTGGTTAACACCATTTCCAGCCTCATTCTGATCAGCTGGAGCATTGCTTGGCGTAGCTCTCTCACGTTGACTGTTAGTACGGGTGTTAACCATGTTGTCTACAATGCAATGACGACGGTTAGCAAGGTTAAAGTGAGAACAAAGAGATTAAGGCTACATTACATCTATTTCAGCAACATATAAACACATTCATGCCTCAATCTACACTCTCACTCAGTCCCAAACCCGTCCTAAACATTTCATCTTAAAGGCTAAGTATTCCTACTTAAGCTTAACTCATTCTCTATCGGTTTAAGTCCAATTCCTATGGTAAACCTATAGTCCTTGGCTCACTTAAACCATTTCTCTGATACCACCTGTAACACCTGTCGTTTAAAAATATGGATTTCCAAAATTTTTCGCCTAACGGCGTCAAAAGAAAGCGGAAGTAAACTTTAAAAGTCCAAACCACAAAATCTGTTTGGTTCATTTATTAGTTGGTGTTACTAGCCATATCATCAAAACAAGTTCAAATGGAAACCCATCGGTTGCCCAACATGAAACAACCGATCACAATACGAGTACAAGTCATAAATATCATAACATAATGCAAAAGTCTAAAGTGAGCAGCCACTATGGGTAAACTATAGCCATCTTCAAGTCAATCTACCCATGCCTCGCTCTTATTCATCATCCATCACATAACTTGCTAAACCTGAGGGGACAACACATTTCAAGAAACAAGTGTTAGCTAACGAATTAGCTAAGTAAGATAACACATCATTAATAAAACATTTGTCCAATTAAAACATTATATAAAAGTCGTATTACATCATTAAGGCACATATCATCTCAAGACATCACATCTTTGCATTTAACATCATTCATATAGGATAGTTCATCCTAAATGTGCCTAATCATCTTTAGCATCTTTACATATCACATCTAAACATCTTTGTAGTGGTGACATAAGTCACATCCGACTAGATGGATAAACCTTACGGGTGTCCATCAATGTCGTTAAGGAATGGCAAGCCAATCCAGGAGTAATCCGTATGTTCATGATAAATGGGGCTGGTCATACCTCCCGTATTACTCTTCACATCTAAGACCATGTTGCAAGGAGCCACCCTAGCAACCACATCTACGCACCCGCCGGGCAAGGGCAAGTACGGGTTAAGCTTAACACTTTCACATCTAATTTACGAGCTCGATTTCACATCTCATATAGTTTAGGTGTTTACATATACATTTGGGCCCTTAAACGTGCACGTGTCATGGCAACCTACTAAGTCTAGTGGACTAGATGAACAAGCCATACAAACATGCACATTTCAATACATCTCAAAACATAGCATATCATTTCATATCACATCATTTCATTTCATATCATAGGGACTGCATATCAGGCCTCAATGGTCATTTACATAACCCATATCACCTCCGTGTAACCCCGAATACCCATAAGCAATCAAGATATCATTTGGGAAGTTATTATATGAAACCATATTTTTGTTGAACCCTCAGCATGTCAAAGTAGTGTATCTTACCTTGATACAGCTTACCAACAAGTTAAGAGTATCTTATAGTGCTTGCTAAGTGCTCCCGACAACCTAGAATGAGTATAAGATCGGTATATAAGCTAAACAAAACTTAAGTACCAAACTGGACTCTTTTATGCGCCGCATATATCATCAAATTTTGTCACAGAAAGTATCCAACATTCTGGGCACCCATTCTATGCGCCGCATAGAATTTCTATGCGCCGCATATATCATCAAATTTTGTCACAGAAAGTATCCAACATTCTGGGCACCCATTCTATGCGCCGCATAGAATTTCTATGCGCCGCATATCGGGCTCTCACCTGAAATCAATTTTGAAAATTGGCAGATATGCGCCGCATGAAAACCTCATGCGCCGCATATCACCCAGTTCGACCAAAACCCCAACTTTTAAACCTTTAATCGAATTCCATACGAACTCAAACCATTAATTCGACCTGGAGACATAAAATTAACCTATTTGACACTACTTTTGAGGACTTTAATCCTTCAATAAATCCTTTAATCCTTTACAACATAGATCACATTCTAGGTTTGCTATAAAAGTGTCAGACCTATCCTCCAAGCAAGACTCGATATTCATCCTTTCTCCTTGTCCTTGGTACATTCTAGGTTTGCTATAAAAGCCACACGGATTATGTAAATTTATATCTTGTTTCACCATTTTCAGCACATTAATCCCTGACTCTAGCATCAATTCTCCTAGCTCAATGTTAATATCGGTGCAAGCAGTCTTAAGAAAGGGTTGACCTAAAACGAATTCGTTCTTAGTTAACACATTTTCTTTCACTAGAAAGAACTCTGTCACAAATCTTAGATCATCAATTGATATTACGGCCTTCTCAACGAATCCCCGAACTCTAATATTAACATTCTTAAAAATCTTAATCACTTTATCCTCCCAGACCACTTTACCTAGATCCCGCCTAGTATAGTTATTGTAAAAATCTAGGGGGAAAATGTTCACCATTGCCCTGGCGTCTATGAACACGTGACTTCCTATACTGCCTATCGAACAATGCACTTGAAAGATTGTGGGGTCACCTAAGGCCGTGGTTGACAAATAAGGATTAAACTCGGATAGTGGTCTGTCTTCTATATCATTCCATCCTAGGTTATCTAAGAACTTATTCACTCCCATTAATAACCTATTTCCCTTATCCAATCCTTTTTCGGTCTCTTCTAAAAGCTCTTCGAGTTCCTTAACCTTGGTCTCCCTATATAGCACATTCAATCCTCTCCTATGTGGTTTTGACAAATCTAGGCCTTCATGAAATGAGAAACTACGTGCTTTCCTAACGTAGTCGTCAATGCCTAAGGGTTTTCCATCGTAGTTAGCTTCCATATTCATACATATTTCATCGTAGTCGACATCCCTAGAGTCTATGATAGGCAATTTGACTCTAACTTGACCATTTGACAAATATATTTCACGTCTAAGAACATGGATGATAGCATCCGAAGCATGCAGAAATGGTCGACCTAAGATTAAGGGTGTCACTACTTCACTCACCGAATCAAGCACAACAAACTCAGTCCAAAATTCTAAATCCTTAACCCTGAGATGGACTCGTTCGACAATCCCCTTGGGTTGTCGGTAAGTCTGATCGGCTAACCGAATACTCATGTTAACGGGTTTTAGCAAACAAAGGGTAAGTTTCTCATAAATCACAATAGGCATGACATTAATACTTGACCCTAAATCAGCTAATGCACTCGAAAAATACTCATTATTAATAGTGCAAGGAATAAGAAAACTTCCTGGATCTTCAGATGCGTGCTGTAGCTGTGTCTCGTCATTCGGTGCTTCGGGATCTTGAATTTCATCTTTTCTGTCCGAGTCGTCCCATCCTTGATTTTGCATTTAGAAGCGACTTGGGTCTCGACGTCTCCTTGAAAAACAGCTGAAAATGAAGTTTCGCGCAAATCTGGGCTGGCGGAGCCTCCAGCGGCGCTGGCAAGGGCTGAGCGGTGCTGGGTCTTACTTGGGTGACTACCAGCGGCGCTGGGCAGTGCCTGGAGGGCTTCCAGCGGCGCTGGGCTGTGCTCCCAGCGGCGCTGGTGATGCCTGGACAGATTCCAGATTCACATTCTTGCTTGATCCTTCTCCGTTTTGCTCCCGTATGACCTGTACCTGATTGGACACTTCACAAAAATCATTAGAAAGCTCAGTGGAGTCATTACCTTCGGTGAACACGGCGTTCTTATTCTCGTTTCGCCCGATTGGTGGTTGGTACTTTTGACTCGTGCTAGGGTTTGAGCTTGGACCACCTTGGATGATTTGCCTTGGAGTGGGGCTGCTTTCCTTTCTTGCATTTTGCTCAACCCATCTATCTATCCTCCTCTCCAGGTCCTTTTGATTGCGTCTTGTTGATTTCTTGCTCCTTCGTCAACCTTTTGATTGAGACTACTTATCTTCTCATTGAGCGACTTTGCATAACTTGCCAAGGAGTCATGTCTCTTGTCATTCATGTCCAAATACTTCTCCATCATGTTGGTGAGCTTGACAATTGGATCCTCCTTGACTTCATTCTCCACTTTTGGTTGCTTGGGTTGACCATTACTCCTTTGCCACCTATTTTGAAAAGAACCAAAGTTATTTCTAGCATAACTAGAATTAAAGTTAGAATTACCGGGGTTTCTTTGAAATAGTCCTCGTTGAAAGCCTCCTCGGTATTGGTTCTGAACATAATTGACTTGTTCGGTAGCCTCCTCTTCACAATCCTCGGTATAGTGCATTCCTCCGCAATTGTTGCACCCGTGTGCAATCACCTTGAGGTCTTTGTCCATAATGTCCAACCTATCTTCAAAAGTAGAAAACGGTTAGATAAAGCTTTAAGGTCATGAATTACCTCATTGTTGGAGCTGCTCTCGATGCTAGCCACGGTTCTTCTCGTCCTTCTATCTCGGTCTCTATCATCCATATCTCGAGCTAAGCTAGCTTGCACCATATCCTCCATCATTTTGTACGCGTCATTGGTAGACTTGTACAAAAAGTTACCACCGCCGGCTAGGTCTAAATCCTTTTGGGAACTCTTAGTTAAACCATAGAAGAAAATCTCCATGATCTCGTCCTTGTTGAGTCTATTCCCGTGACAATTTCTGATCATTTCCCTAATCCTTTTCCATGCATCAACTAGTGATTCTCCTTCGTCTTGCTTAAAAGCCTTGATGTCTCGAAGCATTTTCCTAGCTAAACTCGGGGGAAAGAATCGCGAGATGAACTGTTTGCGAAGTTGATTCCATGTAGTGATGGTACCTTCATCGAGCTCATCGAACCAAGCACGTGCCTCTCCCGTGAGAGATGACGGAAATAAGCTAAGTTTCACATCGTCATCGGTGACGTCTCCTCCGTATTTGAACATTTTGCACAAACTTGTGAACTTGCTTACATGCTTATGGGGGTCGGATTTGGCTCGGCCGTCATATTGGTTGTCTTGGATTAACTTAAGGTGGTGGCCTTTTACTAAAAACGAATCTCCTAGGTTTGGTGGGACTATAGCCGATCCCAGTGTCGGTGCAACGGCTCTCATCCTTTCCATCATTGGTCAGTCGAATTCGTCCATTTCGGCTCTAGGTGAATTAGGTTGTGAGGGTGATTTTGGTGGGTTAGATGAGGCTGCTTCAAACTGGTGTATCTTAATTCTATCGGGTGATGGTGCCCTAATGTTCTTGTCCTTCGATTTGTCTGCCAGCTTAATTACCTAAGTAAAACTGCAAAACTCAAAGAAAAACGTCAAACGCACCAATATAAAAATGAAAAGAAAAATTAAACTACTTAAACTAAAAATGAAATGAAATTACTACAAAAACTAAAATGACTTAAACCTAAGTACTGAAAATAACTACTTCGTGCCGAAACACAAAGTAGGATCGAATTACACAACTAAACTAAGAATGCGTCGCGTCCCCGGCAGCGGCGCCAAAACACTTGATGGGGTTTTTGTTTTAGTGTTTAAATTTATAAAAGTTATACAAGTAATTATCTCAAAAACACACACACCTTAACGGACAGGGGACCCGATCAGATGTAGTATAGTTTAGTGATAAGTTACAGGATCGTTCGCAGGGACGCGTTGCTTTACCTAATCTAATAATATGTGTAATTCTAGCGGTTGTGGGGTTGTCACGATTTCCTATTAAACTAATTAAAAATACTAAAAAGTAAATAGAAGCCGCAACCGCTTATTCAGCGAGAGGCTTAGTCTGAAAATAGTTTGAAAAAGCAAATAACAGTAATTAAATTAAAATACTTGTTTGGCATCTCCGATCTCATGGTACGACCAAATATCATTCTACCTACTTGCTAGTCTATTGGAAACTTAATCACGGCTCAGATTCTCGTTAGATTCACTTTGCCTAAATAACTAGTGCTGTCGCTAGACTCACACTACTCTATAAACAAATTTTCGTTAGATTCATTGTTTAAGCATTAATGACCTAAAGTTCGTGTTACTAGTTCATCTTTTAGTTACCCGGCTCTTAAGCCATGACCAGATAGTAATTATCTCCGGTGACCACAGTGCTCGTTTCCAAGTCAAAGGATCGCGCCTGACATTGTTAAGAATCATGTTCTATTCATCCTAATTACTATGGTTCTGGATCCCTCGGTTACAAGTGAATCACCTTTTACATCTAGTTAAAAACCGACTAGTGTTTTCCATCCTTATGTATTAATCCTAGTGTATGATTATAGACCGATCATCAGAATTAAACTAATACATGCAGATATAGAACCGATAATAATATGAAGAACTAGTAAAACATGGATCTACGATAAATAGTAAAACACACTCCAACAAATCCTAACAAATAAAGTAAAATAGATAAACGTCTACATGATCACATTGATCCAAACAAGTATTCAGCCTACTAGCCTGACATTATTAAAGGAATAACAAAATCTGAAAAGATGAAAGACATTGTTTACCAACTGAAAGTAAAATAAAAGAGTAGATCTAGGTTGAAGATGAAGATCGGAAGGTGTTAGAAGCTCCAAAACCTCCTTGGAATCTGCAAAGTCGACCTAGGGTTGAATATGGGCGGCTAGGGCTGCTGAATCGGCTCTCTCTTAGGGTTTTGAGGGTTACTTCGACTTAAATAGGTGTTTGAGTCGGCTGCTGATCTGGGCCGCCCAGCGGCGCTGGCAGCTGCTGCTGGTTCTCGTACTTCTTCGTTCGGCTCCCGAATCACCTCCTTGTGTCTTGTAACTTCATAGGCCTTCATCTTGAGTTACTTGATGCCATTTACCCTCACTCGCATCTTCCGTGAACCTGCATAAACATACGATCCATTAAGTACCGATAGTTCCGGAATATTAACTCATTTAAGACATAGAAATGAGGCCTTTCGATAGGGGGTTTTATCACAAAATAGACGCTCATCAGTTACCAACTAGATTTTGGGGGCATTGTGTGTTGGCAACCACATATTTGATCAATAAAATGCCTGTTAAGATTTTAGATTGGAAGTCACCTTTTGAGAAATTGCATGGTGAGCCACCTAATTATGTTCATTTATGGGTAATAGGCTGCTTATGTTATGCTGCTATCATTAAGCCTCATAAGGACAAGTTTGATCATAGAAGTGATAAGTGTGTGTTGATTGGTTATCTTCCTGGTCAAAAGGGATATCTTTTATATAATTTGGGCACCAAAGAAGTGTTTTCAAGCAGGGATGTTGTGTTTCATGAGAGTGTTTTTCCTTTTAAGGAAAACACAAATTTTGGCCTTGATAATTCAAATAGGCAGTCATCCTCTATGGTTTCTTTTCCCACTGAAGAGTTTGTGATACTACACCTGTTATTCCTACTCTTGTGGATAATAATCTGGAGGTTCAATCAAATTCAAATGCTCAATCTAGTGGTTCTCAAACAGTTGTTAATCCACCTTTAAGAAGGTCCAGTAGAACTACAAGTACTCCTAACTGGTTACAAGATTTTGTTGTACCTAAACAAAGAAATTATGTTGCATCTTCTGCAACAGAACATAAATCCAAAGTGGTGTATCCCCTGTTCAAGCCTTCTGACTTTGATCAATATGATCAAAACTATGTGGCATCTTTAGCACATGTTTTAGCCACTGTTGAACCTTCTACTTATAATCAAGCTGCTAAGGAGAGAGAATGGGTAGAGGCTATGAATAAGGAACTTGAGGCTTTAGAACACAATGAAACCTGGATTTTAACTACTCTGCCTGAGGGACATAAGGCAATTTCATCTAAATGGGTTTATAAGATCAAGTATAAATCTGATGGTTCTATAGAAAGGTATAAGGCAAGGTTGGTTATAAAAGGTTTTAACCAGCAAGCAGGTGTTGATTACAAGCATACATTTTCTCCAGTTGCTAAAGCTGCAACTGTTAGAGTATTGATTGCTATTGCTACTGCTAAGAATTGGCCTTTACATCAATTGGATGTAAATAATGCATTTTTGCATGGTTATGTGGATGAAGAGATATACATGAAACCTCCTGAGGGTTACACAAAAGCCTTGCCTGGTCAAGTTTGTAAACTGACCAAATCTCTATATGGATTGAAGCAAGCTTCTAGGCAATGGAATCAAGAGTTATCAAAATTCTTAATTTCCATGGGTTTTGAACAGTCTAAGCATGACTATTCTTTATTTGTCAAAGCCAATGACATTGGATTCACTGATGTGCTTGTATATGTGGATGACATGTTGATCACAAGAAATTCAGAGATAGAGATTGAAACTACTAAGAGATTACTTGATAAAAAATTCACCATAAAGGACTTGGGGTTGGCAAGATATTTTCTGGGTATTGAGTTATGCAGAACTGCTTCTGGCACTTACTTAAATCAAAGGAAATATACTTTAGACTTATTGCAAGATGCATGACTCACTGGTGTCAAGCCTGTTGCTTTTCCTTTACCCATTCATCTGCATCTTTCTCTAGATAAAGAAGAGTTGTTAAATGACCCTGAATCATATAGGAGATTGGTGGGTAGATTGTTATATCTATCTATGACCAGGCCTGACATTTCATATGCAGTTCAACATTTGAGCCAATTTGTTGCTAGTCCAAAATTACCCCATATGAAAGCTGCTCTGCATTTATTAAGGTACTTAAAGGGGTCCATTTCCAAGGGATTGTTCTACCCTGTTCAGCCTAACCTCAAGGTTACTGGTTTTAGTGATGCTGATTGGGCTTCTTGCATTATGACAAGAAAATCACTTACAGGATATTGTATTTTCTTGGGACATTCCTTGGTTTCATGGAAGACAAAGAAACAAGCCACTATATCAAGATCTTCTACTGAAGCTGAATACAGGAGCATGGCAGCTACTACTTGTGAGTTAATATGGTTGACCTATTTGCTGAAGGATTTGCATATTGAAGTTCAGATACCACTGACTCTGTTTTGTGACAACAAAGCTGCACAACAAATTGCAACTAACCCTTGTTATCATGAACGAACCAAGCATCTTGACATTGATAGCCATTTTACAAGATATAAGGTTCAAGATGGTTTTCTTCAGACTGCTTACATTCCAACGAATTTACAGCTTGCAGATTTGATGACAAAAGCTTTGGGATCATCTCAACATTCGATATTAAGTCACAAGTTGGGTTTGAAGGAAGTTCCAACTTGAGGGGGGTATATAGAATGTATATATAGTGTATAGTTTGGATAGTTTTGTTCAAGTTGTAACTATAGGGACTAAAGATGTAAATACGTGTAACAAACTAGTTTAGGCAGTTAACACTATATTTAAACTTGTAAATCATTTTCCCCAAATTAATTTTCAACAAAATAATTTCTCCAAATTCTCCATTTCTCTCTCAAAAATGCTTCCGCTTTATAGGATTTCAGAGTTCAAGCGTTCGTTTTCAATCAGAATTAGAGACAAAAACTTCTTAAATTTTTTTTTTCGGGTCTGAGTTGTCAGTTGTCACTATTCTTTTTTTTACATCCGACTTCATTTATGTTAAAAGATAAATTAGCTAATGTTTGTTTAGTCTTTCAATTAAAAAATTATGACTTTTCATTAATTTATCAAAAGTGTTTGTTTTTATTACTTAATAAACAAAAAAAATAACTATATGGACTTAATATCTACAAATATTATTTATCGATTCAGTCACTTAATGGTTAAAAACAAACAGGCCATGACAAATAACCCATTTACGAACAATCTTTGATGATGCAAAGATATTACAAAATATCTTTTATATAACGATAGAAAGATATATTATTATTAAAATAAGACTCTAACAAGACGTTAGACATGACACAAGATGTCTAGAGTTATAACCATAATTAACGAAAAACTAAACGTAATTCAGAGCAATTACTAGAGTGTAAAGGGGATTAAAAAACTCGTATCATTTGCAGAAAACCGAGACACGAGAAAAACCCCACCAAGAGGTTGCACTATCGGTCCTCACAAGTAATGTTTTTGTTGCATTTCTAAGCAAGCTCTGAGCGAGGGGTACACAATAACACAAGACGAGGCAACGACATACAAGTATACAACAAACAAAGTAAAAACGTCTATAAATATTAACACATGCGTCAATGATAGACCTCAAAAGATACACAAGCAGAACATTTGAGTACGTTCACTATTTTTTACGAACATGCTAATCATAATGCTTTTCAACACGCCTATTTTTCTAATTCGTTCATTGAAAATAATTTTAAAAAAAGCCTCAAAATCTGGAGTCATATTATTAACGGCTCTCAACATCATTTCACAAAGATCAAAATTAGCTAGAGAGAGACAAGATGTTAGCTTTAGTTAAGTTCATTGTTGTACTCGGTCTTTATACTCGTAAGTCATTAGTCAAAGTGTTAATTGATTCCTATCATTTGATAGGGAATGCAACAAATAATCCCCGATTGTGTATGAAAATGATTGCACGATAATTTATATTAATATGTAAACGAGAGGTATACAACAGTAATTTATATTAATATGTAAACGAGAGGTATACAACAGCGGGAGAAAACATACAATGGAAAAAATCCATTACTCATAGACCAATGAATGAATCAACATAAATCAATTAATTCGTGTTTCAAACATAACATCTGTCGTGTCTTCAAAAATGAAGTCTAAAATTAAATCATACGAAGGATTTTAGTTTATTTGTGATACTTTGTAAACATTATAGATATACCATCAACAGAAATTTAACTAAATGAAAGTCATATAATTACCTCACTAACAATTATTGTTATTACTAGTCTTCATGCCCGTCCGATGGACGGATAATCTCAAAATATATATATCAAAGGTAAATATCAAAATAATAAATAACAAAACAGGTGAAAATAACAAAACATGAACAAAACAAATTTAAAAGATTAAACCCTTTTGTAGTAAAAGAAGAAACCATAATCAAACTACAATTGACAACAAAGTAAATTAAATGAGATAAAAAATAACAATAAAATAACAATTCAATATCAAATAATAAACAATCACGAAAAAAATACCAAATAAAATTAAAGTGATATAAGAAAAACCGTATTTAAAATTTAAAAAGATTTGTTTTGATAGAAAAAGATTTATGATATAGTTTTAAATATAATTATTTATTTAATAAGCAAATAAAAAATAAAAAAATCTAAAAAAAGAGAGAGCTCTAGAGTTATTAGGAGAGAGTTTTAGGCCTAAAAAGAGTTTTTAAGGGGTGTCAAGTGTACCCCAACTCCTCTTTTAGTTATAGTATAAAATATTATATCTATCTATAATTAATATTTTATATTATAAAAGTTTTTTTTCCTTTTTTTTTTTTAATCACTTATTAGACCTACTACAACTTACTAAAGCCCAAAACCTAAGACGAAGCCCAAAACCCAATAATACAACCAACAAGCCCTGATTCTGCAGACTATATAGTTCCAATTAGGGTTTTATCTGCCTCTCTCCCTCAACCGAGCTGATAACTTACAACCAGCAGCCCCCCACTCACTCACCTGCAGATTCAAGGTCTGTTTTTCTCTACATCATTTCATTATCATATATATATATATATATATATATATAATCAAATCTATATCTTCACAGCATTTTTACATGTTAATAGTTATAATTGCTTTTTTAATTTGACATATAGATACAGAAAAGTGTAAGCATGGAGGCCACACCTATTGCTGAAGACGGAAAGACTCACAGCGATATCTTGCTTTTCAACCGATGGACCTATGATGACGTTCAGGTCCTTTATATTACTAATTTCCTTCATTTTTATAAATGTTTATTTATTTCTAAATAATTTATTCTATTTTACATTTTAGATTGAAATACTTCAGGTTAAACATGTTTTCAGTATTTTTATGCTAAATATTTCACTCAATATATTTATTTTACATTATGAGTATATACTGTATGTATATTTTTTATATGTAATTTGTATGTGATGGTATATATATATATGTATGTATATGTGTGTATGTTCATATTACTTGCATATGTTTATAAATGAATAGCTGTTGTTAAGTCCATCTATTGAGTGATTAGTATTATATGCAAAAAATGTTGTTTTGTGTTTTTTAGTTGAAATTTTATCTGGGGTTTTCATTTTCTTGAGATATGTGAATGCTGGTTGAATATATTCTTATGATAATTTCTTTGATATTTAGAATATGTCTTTATGTTTGTGTTGGCTAAAGAAGTTATAGAGTGTTTCGAGGTTGCTTGTATGAAAATGGCTGTTCTGTTCTAGTCAACTGGATAATTGTTTTTCTGAAGGGTCTTTGGAATTTCTTATCTGTTTAGTCTACCTAAACAAGCATATTTAACAGCTCTATAAGATATAGAACATGCTCGTCTCCGTTTGATGTGCATATTTTTGTACTGATATAAAATATGGTTTATATGATAACTTTCATGAGCGACAAAACTTGAATGCTGACCAAAATCATTATGGTATTGAATTATATATGCAATTGCGTGTTGAGTGATTGAACATTGCAAGTTATTTGATTAATATAATATGTCCCTGGACTTTGTAGTTTTCTTTTGGTTCTCTTTCAATTTTATGTGAAGGATTGTTGTTTGTATTATTGTATAGTATGTAATGGTTGTTTCCAATTATGGTTTTGTTTAACAGGTTCCCGATCTATCAGTGGAAGACTACATCACTGCTACCGCTTCAAAACACCCAAAATTCATGCCTCATTCAGCTGGGAGGTACCAAGCAAAGAGATTCAGGAAGGCTCAGTGCCCAATTGTGGAGCGTTTGACCAACTCCCTCATGATGCACGGGAGAAACAATGGTAAGAAACTGATGGCTGTTCGCATTGTCAAGCATGCCATGGAGATCATCCATCTGTTGACCGATGCCAACCCCATCCAGATCATAGTTGATGCCGTTATCAACAGGTAAACTCCCAAAGGATGTTACTTTTATATATAGTTTTGTTTAAGATGGGTGCTTAAGAGATTGTTTTTGTCATATGGCAGTGGACCAAGAGAAGATGCAACCAGAATTGGGTCTGCTGGTGTTGTCAGGCGTCAGGCAGTTGATATCTCGCCTCTAAGGCGTGTCAACCAGGCTATCTTTCTTCTTACAACTGGTGCACGTGAAAGTGCATTCAGAAATGTCAAGACAATAGCAGAGTGCCTTGCTGATGAGCTAATCAATGCTGCCAAGGGTTCGTCTAACAGGTATACATAACTTGACTTCATTAGACATACCAAAATGAAGTGGGGTGGGGGTGTTTTGATTGTGCATATTTTGGAATGTGCCTGGATTGGCTTTCATTATTAAAAGCTATATGAAACATATATCATTATATAGGGAAAAAGTTGTATGAGCTGGGTTGATGTAGAACACTTCTGGATCAGTTTATATATAGGATTATAGAATAAAATCACCTTGGTACTATTTATGTCATTTCTCTTTTCTTTTATTGTATGATGATCATTTAATAATAAGACATCACTTGAAGTAACTAGATGTATGTCAGTTCAAGAATCATTGTTCGTGGTATTTTGGATTTAAAACATTAGTTCTTGGCATGTTTTTTTATTTGTTGTGATTCTGTTGCTATATCATATTAATATTTTTGTGTTGTTCGTGTTGCAGTTATGCTATTAAGAAGAAGGACGAGATTGAACGTGTTGCCAAGGCAAATCGTTGAAGAAGGTTTATGGTATTTGTTTCTAGCAGGTTATCTTGGCTTTTGTGAGAAAAAGTTATGAAAACAATTGTTTGATGATGGATTGAGTTTAGATTTTATGTATCTGCTTTTGGTACTTTAAGTTGTTATTCTCTTTAATCACTATATGTTAAGAGATTTTGTTGTCAGTCTTTGGTTCTTTTCCTTTCAAACATGCTCTTCTTGGTGTTTGTTTAAAACGAAAATTTCTGATTCATAATTACTTGAAAATGATTCGATTTTGTAGTAATTGCTGGCTCAAAAATCTTCTTCTAAGATCTGAAAAACACCTTTTAAGGTTATTTTTGTCATCTGTCTGGTCTTTTAAGCTTTGCGATGTTGCAGTTCTAGGCATTAAGAGGATTAGAGATCTTAAAATCATTCAATTGTAAGTGTAGCTGTAATGTACAAATCTTCCAAAAAGAGAGTAGAAAATGTACAATTAGTCACTTTTTAGCGTATAAAACGGCTACCATTTTTTTCCCTTGTAGGTTTGAGATCTTAATCTAACTTCTTGATTAATACAACTATAGAATCACAACAAATAGTGTATTTCTTGTCTGCAAAGTTTAGCAAATGATGGTTTAGTAAAAGGCCTTGAATATCAGATATGCCTGCGCAAATAGAAACGCCAGGACCCTGCCAAGTGCCAACCAAGTGAACCTAAAAAAAAAGAAAATGAAAGAATACCTCTAATTCTCGTGTTAATCTTGAATTCTGTTTATAGGTTCTAGAGCAAATGATTATCCGTAAATGAAAGATATCAAGTTCGTATTCACATCTATTAACATCAATTCTTTTGGCTTTGACACAATAGGATTATATTACTCGTAATAAATTGTAGAACGAATTGCATTTTTGGTCCCTGTGTTATCACACATTTTGTAAGTTTGATACAAAAGTGTGAAAAGTCGCAAAACCCATCCCTGTCATATCACACCTCTTGCAATTTTGGTCCAAAACTAACGTGCGTTAATTTTAGTCCATTATCCGTCAAGTCAAATTGTCAAATACTACTTTAGTGTTTTGCCCCAAGGTTTTACACGACATAAATAGTTAAATTTTGAATTTTTAAATGTTCCGCACCATAAATTTCATAATAATATATCCGTTGATTGTATACATGCCTTTCTTTATGAGATGCACATTTTTTCTTTGATTATGTCGCATGTCATTATTTGGCATGTTGCGGCTATCATTCATAACATATTAGTGTATAATCATAGGTATAAGGAATATTGAAATGAAGACAACAAATGGAACAAAATTTAACATATTTTTAACAATGACATCACAATTTTTTTTAATTAATGTTACTTAAAGGAAAACAATTGCAGTATTAGAGAGAACAGACTCAAAAGGATGATTAAAAAGACTAAAATACCCCTCACGTGAGAGGCACGTGGAGGGGTTAACGGAGGTGAGTTGACGGTCAACAAGTCAAAGGACGAAACGTGAAGCTTATCCTCTTATAAAGGACGATCCATGACGTTATTGAAGCACAGGGACGATACGTGACTATTTGAGTAAACCACAGGGACGATTTATGTCGTTTAAATCTAAAAAAATTATTTTGTATAAATCTAAAAAATTATTTTTATATAAATCTAAAAAAATTATTTTGTATAAATCTAAAAAATTATTTTTATATAAATCTAAAAAAATTATTTTGTATAAACACAATCGAAATAAACAATCTGATCTCATTCTCTTGTTCCTTTTAGGCATGGTTTGGATCGGAGTTGAAAAAGGAACAAGAGAATGAGATCAGATTGTTTATTTCGATTGTGTTTATACAAAATAATTTTTTTAGATTTATATAAAAATAATTTTTTAGATTTATACAAAATAATTTTTTTAGATTTATATAAAAATAATTTTTTAGATTTATACAAAATAATTTTTTTAGATTTATATAAAAATAATTTTTTAGATTTATACAAAATAATTTTTTTTAGATTTATACAAAATATTTATTTTTTTTGCAGAAATGGTCCTATGAGCAATAAATGGACGAAACTACCCCCCATGTGACAAACACATGGGGGCATTAACGACTGAATTTTAACGGCACGTTAGTTTTGGACCAAAATTGCAACAGGTGTGATATGACAGGGATGGGTTTCGCGACTTTTCACACTTTTGTATCAAACTTGCAAAATGTGTGATAACACAGGGACCAAAAATGCAATTCGTTCTAAATTGTATCTCAAAACGATTAAACATTTCAAAGGTCTTTATCCTCCATATGAGATTGATCAGATAAACAAATAGTTAGCAAATAGCTTTCTTAAGAGGGTGTATTACATAAATACAGTGACTAAAGACTAAAGGTTCGCAGTTTTAAACATAAATGCTGAGACTATAGCGAGACATAGCTGATAGCTCTACTCCTCTTCTTGCTCCTCTTCCTCCTCGGCATCTTGCCCAACCTCCTCATAGTCTTTCTCGAGGGCTGCAAGATCCTCCCTAGCTTCTGAAAACTCCCCTTCTTCCATTCCCTCACCAACATACCAATGTACAAATGCTCGTTTGGCATACATCAGATCAAACTTATGGTCAATCCTGTTGAAAACCTCGGACACTGCTGTGTTGTTGCTTATCATGCATACTGCACGCCTTGTTTTTGCTAGATCACCGCCAGGGACCACTGTTGGAGGCTGGTAGTTGATTCCACACTTGAAACCCGTAGGACACCTGAAAGACAAATCCGAGTCAACTTTGAAAACATTTTCGTTTCATTTTTGTATCACATAAAGAACTTTATGGTTCTACCAAGTTGTTTGAATAATCACAGACACACCCAGTTCTAGATATGAACCATGCCGATTTTTCTGTCTGCTTTTTGGTTCTGAACAGGTCTCGTTATGATAATTGAACAACAAAAGTTAATGTATCGATTGTTAAAAGACAAGCTTACCAGTCAACAAACTGAACTGTTCGTTTCGTCTTGATAGAACCAACAGCAGTGTTAACATCCTTTGGAACAACATCCCCACGATACATCAAACAACAAGCCATATACTTTCCATGTCTCGGGTCACATTTAGCCATCATGTTTGATGGCTCAAACACAGCAGTCGTGATCTCAGACACCGAGTTCTGCTCATGATGAGCTCTAACAGATGATATCACAGGTGCATACGATGAAAGCATAAAATGAATCCGAGGGTAAGGAACTAAATTCGTTTGGAACTCGGTAATATCAACATTAATTGCTCCATCAAACCTCAATGAAGTGGTCAAAGACGATATTATCTGAGATATCAAACGGTTCAAGTTTGTGTAAGTTGGCCTATCGATGTCCAATGCCCGCCTACATATATCATATATGGCTTCATTGTCAAGTAACGCCACCACATCCGTGTGTTCAAGAAGTGAGTGAGTTGATAAAACACTATTATAAGGCTCCACAACCGCAGTAGAAATCTGTGGAGATGGGAAGATAGAAAACCCAAGTTTTGGTTTCTTTCCATATTCTACAGAAAGGCGTTCTAGTATCAATGAACCTAAACCCGATCCAGTTCCACCACCAACCGCGTTGAAGACCATAAAGCCTTGCAAACCAGTGCAATTGTCTGCTAACTTTCGGACTCGGTCAAGACACATATCAACAATTTCTTTCCCCACTGCACCCAAGTTTTTGACATTTGATTATTTAACAATTTCTTTTAGTTAGTGTTTTTTCTACCCATTTGACAGATATAACAGAACTAAAACTGACCCATTCATAAGTAAATGGGCCGTCTAACTTTTATGTTTTTTTTTTGAATAGAAATGGTTACCGGTGTAATGTCCTCTTGCAAAGTTATTGGCAGCATCTTCCTTTCCGGAAATGAGCTGTTCGGGGTGGAAGAGTTGTCTATAGGCACCGATTCGAACCTCATCAATGACAGTTGGTTCGAGATCAACAAATACCGCCCTTGGCACATTCTTTCCAGAACTCGTATCACTAAAGAATGTGTTAAATGAGTCGTCACCCGAACCTTGTGAATCACCACTGCGAACAAACCCACAAGATATAACATAACCATGGGTCCATACGCACCCTATGATATTATTTCGATAGCTTGAGGATATATATATATATATATATATATATATAATATATATACATATTATATTATATATAATATATATATATAATTTCAGATTCGTTTCTTCGTTGATATATATATATATAATATATATATATATATAATATATATATATAATATATATATATATATATATATAATATATATATATATAATATATATATATATAATATATATATATATAATATATATATATATAATATATATATATATAATATATATATGTACATTTATTCATATATAATATATATATATATAGAGTGAAGATACTGTGAGAACTAACAAATTGTCGAGAACTGCGAGAACTAATCATAACCATTAGATTAGTTAAATCAATGCCATTTGTGTAAATAAAGTTTCTCATTTAAAGACGTGGCCCGTGTAAAAGGGTAGAACAGTAATATTGAAATATATATAATTAATTTAGAACGAATTGCATTTTTGGTCCCTGTGTTATCACACATTTTGCAAGTTTGATACAAAAGTGTGAAAAGTCGTGAAACCCATCCCTGTCATATCACACCTGTTGCAATTTTGGTCCAAAACTAACGTGTCGTTAGAATTCAGTCGTTAATGCCCCCATGTGCTTGTCACATGGGGGGTAGTTTCGTCCATTTATTGCTCATAGGACCATTTCTGCAAAAAAATAAAAATAAAAAATATTTTGTATACGAGTATATCTATGAGTCTATGAAAAAGAAGTGTTTTCGGTTTGTGTTTCATTCAAGTTTGAACCTAAAGACCCAACACTACCCGAAGCAGCAGCCACTTGGGATCTATCAGTCGCACCACCAGGAGCCTCCTGGTGGCTGACCGGAATCTGAACAGTAGCAGCGGCAGCCGTGGGTGGTTTTTTAGGCATGGTTTGGATCGGAGTTGAAAAAGGAACAAGAGAATGAGATCAGATTGTTTATTTCGATTGTGTTTATACAAAATAATTTTTTTTAGATTTATACAAAATTTTTTTTTTTTGCAGAAATGGTCCTATGAGCAATAAATGGACGAAACTACCCCCATGTGACAAGCACATGGGGCATTAACGGCTGAATTCTAACGGCACGTTAGTTTTGGACCAAAATTGCAACTGGTGTGATATAACAGGGATGAGTTTCGCGACTTTTCACACTTTTGTATCAAACTTGCAAAATGTGTGATAACCCAGGGAACAAAAATGCAATTCGTTCTTTAATTTATCTTCTAATTAAAACACAATTATCCTCATGTCCACTTCCATCGGTTCTCTTTCAACGAAATACGGTATCTATGAAGATTCAATTTCATACACTAATGAAAACAAAATCACAATTTCAAGCAAAAATTCTGTGGAATTCAACTGATCAACTAACAATCCGGGATATACTAAATGGCTGTTTGGAGAAGACACTCATATTATCAATATGAAAAGAGGTATTTTTTAACCTAAAAAGTTTTATTGTTTTTGTAAACTTTTTATATATTAGTCACCTAAATCAACTAATCGGGGTTTTTCGAGTGATTGTTGTTTCCATTGGTTGGAATACGGAGATATAGCGAGATGATAAGAATATCGACATCCTTTAACAGGGATACCAATTAAGGTTTTTTCTGAATGTTTGTGGAAAAAAATGAGGGTTTCCTAATTTTATAACTAGTAATGTTCAATATTCTTAATGTAGGGTTTTTTGTTTTTTCCGTTAAATAAGATTTTATGTCAAGTATTGATGTATGAACAAGTATTTTGACATTTGTGTGATGTAGTGAACTCAGATTGGTCTGCAGTCAAATGGATGATTTTTTGGTGTGTGAGTAAAGAAGATAGTAAGTCATAGAATGATACACATGTATGATTTTTTTTGTATGGTGGACACATGTTCTATCTGTGTGCACCTGTATGTGAATCGGTTCCCCTGTGTTTACGTGGTTCCGTGTATACATGTGTGGGCTCTCTGTACACATTTGTATGTGAGCCGGCTCACCTGTGTCTATGTGGTTCTGTGTACACATGTGTGGGTCTGTGTACACATTTGTATGTGACTCGGTTCACCTGTGTTTATGTGGTTCACATGTGTTGTGGCTGTTTACGTATGTGTGTTTTGTTTTAGACTAAACATATGTGTTCATGTGGTAAAATTGTGGTATGATCGTTAAAGTATGAGGTTCGGATTTAATAATGTGTGTTTTGGGATGTACTAAAACGTATGTGTGTACCACATTGTAACATATATTACATAAATGTGTTATGACTTTGTTTCCTTTTAATGATTTGGTAAATGCATATCGACACATGTTACTATTGTTTTTAGTGATTTGTTAGATCTTGGACCCGTGTGAAAATAATGTTGGTATTGTGACAATGTGAACAGGTTTAAGAGAATTATCGTTGGGTAAACCGAAGCTTTCAGAAGGAACATAACTTCAAGAAAACATAGTTGGAGATTTGGGGTTTCCTCTACTGCCGTGGCTGATAAGTCCATACCAAGGTAGAGAGCTATCCGAAGCAAAAACCGAATTCAACAAACACCATTTTGCAACATGATTGGTGGCCCAGGGGGCATTGGCCCGTTTGAAAGACGTATGGAGGATGATTCATGGAGTAATGTGGTGACCCCAACAAGACTAGGTTACCTATAGTTATTCTGGCATGTTGCATCCTTCATAATATCTTGACATGGAAGATGTCGGACTTTGATTGTTAAACATGACTCGGGGTATCGCCTTGAGGATTGTGACATGGTGAATAAGATTGCGTCACTTTCGAGAGATAAGTTAGCTCTTTACTTGTCGGGAAGACTGCATGCTTGATCTTTTTCAGACATTTGGTTCAAGAATGTGTATATTACATAGCAAAAAGCTTAAAGCTCAGATACTAGTTCTTGTATTTACATATTATCAAGAAGCATATTGCATTTTATCCATTTTGCATTCTTACCAAGGTTTTTGAGAGTTTGAATGAAATTAACTATTCGATAGTTTAATTCATATGATAAGTCTGAAAGTTACTTATCTAAAATCTTAACTATATGAACTGCATAACTGTAAAACGCAGTCTTAAACAATGGTGCTAGCTATCCTCTTCCTTCGAAGGAATTTTAATGTCATTTTTATAATCCATCTTGATTTATTTTTTTAAACAAAACCTTTTCTAAATGCCGATGAAATTTACCAATTTATGGAAATGATCGGATAAAAAGAGTAATGTTAACTTAACAGCCTTGAGATTGTAACTGCACCAGCTATTCATGGGGGAATTTTAATTTCAATTGATAATTAAGTAATTGTATTTATAGAATTACAATACTACCCTTACACATATTAATGAAATAATGGTTCTCAGTTCTCGACATTTTGTGGTTCTCATTTTAACTTTTAACTATATATATATATATAATATATATATATATATATATATATATATATATATATATATATATATAGAAAAGTGAATATAAGGTTGTCCGGCACCTAAGCTTAGGTGTGGAACCCCTCACATACTAATTTTTTAATATTTGTTGAATTTTAAATAAATCACATGGCCCCCATGAATTTTATGGATTAAAAAAAATATGTGAGTGTTCCACACCTATGCTTAGGTACCTAATAGCCTTATATTCCCATCCCGCATATATATATATCTCGTCTCATCGATGAACAAAAACAAAACTCAAGTGTATTTGATCATGAATAAAAATCCAAACGGTTATATAAGTAGATACATTCATATACACAAACCTAGACATGAAGCCATCGGGTTGAATTCCATGTTCGAGGCAGTAAAGTTCCCAACAGGAATTCCCGACTTGGATTCCAGCTTGGCCAATATGAATGCTTACGATTTCTCTCATCTTCGATTGTGCGATCTCAAAAACTATTTACTAAAGGTGTGTTTTTGGAAGACGTATGAAGAAGAAATGGTTAAATGAAGAAGGTTTACGTGATTTTGAATGGATCAAATTTGGAAAATAATGAAAAACAAATGGAACATCAAATGTTGTTTGGACAAGAGGTTGTTTCGGGCTATCTCTAGCTATAGTTAACATCAAAAGGTTTCTAAATTTAGGTACAATTGTACAATCTCCTAACACTATTAAAGGAGATTAGAAGTTTACCTAAGAAAATGGTGTTGTCAATAAACTAGATAGGCCACGTTAGTATAAAGTGCACTTTTAATGACATCATGTTTTGGTTAGCCACTTAGTTAAGGCTTTAGTTTGGTTCTAACTATGTATTTAGGATGTAGTTTGTTTTTGTTTGACTATTATGTACTACGAAAAAGGAGGTTGCAGGGTGCTTAGGAGGAAGTTTGCAGGCTTAATTTACATGTTTCCCATGCATATTACTCTTCTCAAGAATTCAAAAATTAGGTTGTTTTCCTTATGACAAATACATAATTTAATCTTTAATCGTACTTATCTTCAAAAGATGCTCTATCAAATCAGAAAGTCAAACAAGAAACCAAATTTGTGGTTCTTTCCAAGAGAAATCTTGAGAAAGAAGATAATCAAAAACAATTTTGGTGTTTCATCTTCTTTCCTCTTTCTGATCAAACCTTCTTGGACACCAGATGATGGAACAGTCGATTTTTCCCCCTTGGAAGGATCTCTAGTCCTGGACTTTAGATCATTCCATAAAGCTTCCATCATATGCCTGTCCAGAGAACCATAAGTTCTTCCAGTCTCTGGATTTGTATCAACCATAATCTTCTTGAGTTCCTGGACTTCCTTTTTCATATTTTCAACTTCTTTTGGCAAGTCCTTTGGCAGCTCAACCTCAATCATTTTCACAACTTCTGGCAACAAACTTTCTTGAATAGATCGAAGGACAGATCCAGAAATCTCTTCAGTGATTTCTTTAAGCATACTGGATCTGAACTCCCTTGTACATTCTTCACTTATTGTTCTTGCAATAACAGTCTGATCAAGAATGGGTCTGCCTTCCAGTGAGGAAACCCTTGTAACCAACTTCTCTATCTCTTCTTTCAGACCTGCCAGTGGTTGAACAATTTGACTATCCACTGCAGTCTGAACAGAATTGACAATCCTTTCTTCAAACCCCTGTACTGCCACCCTTATATTTTGAGAATTGATATTTGTGGCCAGTACCAGCTCATCCAGTTTCTCGAAAACTAGCTTCTCATTGCCAGCAAATGTATTCATTTCAGAAGCTAAGTTGTTTGATAACAAAGATTTGAAATCAGAGACAACCTGGGATGATGACTGGAGTGATCTCTCCAGGTCCGCCACCTTACTAAGAAGGCCTTGGACCTCGGTTGAAGAAG
>CM067171.1:21659145-21730173 GCA_034093135.1 Erigeron breviscapus
AAAGAAAATGATTATTTTGTTTAGTGATTATAATGATAATCATATGTTGTAATAATAATAAACCTTATGCTAAAATACTATACCTTAAACTAATCTACAAATTAAATAATTCTACTACTAACTAAACTAATAAAAATAATTAAACTAAATTACACTCCAAGCCCTCCAAAACCTTGTAAATTCCGGCCTCACCCCCTCCCCATACTAACCCTAACTATATAAACTCACTAAACTATTACATCTCAACCCTAATCACACACTAAACTATTCTTACACTACAAAAACACACACTCTCTTCCTTTCTCTCTTAAAACTCACGGCCACTCCATCTCAAAAAGGGGCAGCCGCCCTTACCACACAACATCTCAAAATCATCATCTAACTATTATCTAAAAGAAGAATAAAAGCACTTAAATCATTATTAAGGCTTTAAGAGATAAGGTTGATTAGGAAACTAAGAAACTTTGATCATTTGAAGTGTTTTCGCACACCTGTCCAAACCCCACGAAATTTTCACTTACAAATCACTAAAAGTGATACATATTAATTGCTATTCAATATTTAAGGAAGTAAGTAAGTAAAGAAATCAAAAAGGCCACACCTTTCTTTTTTTGGTGTTAGTCGAAATCATCAGGAGGGTTAACAACCCTTTTGTGATTTTAATTTCTATCTAATTTGCCACCTTTTATCATCCTCTAGCCATTTGGGTGTTTAACTATGATTTTAAGCATCCATATGGTGTTAAGGAATACAAGTTATTTTATCTATCTATTTTAAGTATTATTTTCATTGGGATTCATCACCAAAAAGTTTATTCCTTTTTATTCTTTATTAGATCCAAGTTGATTTATTCTCTTGTTTGTATATTCTTTGTTCTTGATTGTATATGATAAAGAATGATTGAATCTAATGATTGGATAACATAAGAAAAAAATTAGAAATGAAAAGTAAACATTTGGACTCATTAACATGAGTGATGATGTGTTGATTTTATACTTTTGTTTAGATCTATACATGTGAAAGAAATTCCAACAGATTGTATGGTTTCACATGTTAAGTTCTTACACAAGTATATAGTTAATACTTCCATCTATCATGTTATGTCACTTTTGTATTTATACATCCTTGTGCACTTTAACTACAAGTGTATTGTACATGCGTGAGTATGAGCACAAGTATGTAATGATCCAAAAGATGCATATGTGTATATATATGTTTTATACTTATATGTTTCCTCTAGGGCACTTGGGAAAAACCTACAGATTGTATGGTCTTGGGTGCACTAGTGTGTCCATGCAAACGATTATACCTACCCGAAACACCACATCCTTGAATTGACAGGAACCGGTGTCATGTATGGTCTCGTCGGCATCAACACGTACATATAAATATAAAGTATATATATATATATATGTTTAATTTGGAAATAATACAAGACACTTTTATAAGATCTACATTTATTTGTCATCTTAATTGATAAACTCAATAACCAACTATATAAACATTGAACCATATTTACAAATAAAGCTTTTGGGTGATGAAAACCTTTAAAAATAATCAAACACCAACATTCTATACTAAAATAGATTATATTTTCTTCTATAGGGCATACTTAATCAACTCATCCATTCTCATCATCTATACTATCAAAAGGTGAGATCTCCTTAGCCCCATCTTACTTATATATTTTGGGCTGCAATACATACTCTTACTTTTATGAACACAAGTACATGCACAACGGTATACAAGGCTATTATAAGTTACTATGTTCACAACAAGTCCTCACAATCATGATAGGTTAATTATGGATTTAAACGTGGATATGTTGAATAGCGCTATTTGGGTCGACACACCCCACCCGGCATAAACACGGCTGGGAGCCGAACGGGTGACACATATTTGTAAACATTCGGTACCTTGAACAAGTACCGGGAGGCAAACTATAACTACGTGTCAGTTTCGTATCATGAGCTTATATAGATGTATACTCTTTACATTCCTAGCATTGTTGTTTAACAATGGCTACCTTCATTGTGGTAAAGCAATGGTTAACTTATGGCTTGTGGTTCATGGCAAAACATTTTATTAAAACCCTAAGGAACTCACCAACTTTATGTTGACACAATTTAGTATGTATTGCAGGTGATTAGATGTTGCTATGCTTGGATTGCTACTTGTTGTTCGCTTGTTCTTGTTGAATAAAGACCCTACCCATCATGCCTTCTAGTGCTCCATCTTTTGCTAAAGGATATGAATTCGTAGTTCAAATGTGTTTTCTTAATCTTTTTCAAATCAAGACTATTTTGATTTCATGTAATGTATTTGGATCTTGAATGATTTTGTTTTATAAAATGCAAGTTTTCAAAACGACTACGTTTTAAGTCGTTCATTATACTCTTGTGTTGTGATATTATGGAAGTCACACCCCACCCGTGGACCCGTATTTTGGGGGTGTGACGACAGCCCTTCGGAGGCTAAGGGGAAGGCATTTACCCAGGTACAACGAAGGTCCGGAGGACAACCTGATACCTCAACAGAACCAGGGCGGACTAAGAAGAAACCATCAAGGGATCACGCGCCCCCGAAGGAATGTGATCCGTCCAGACTATGATTCATATGAATGGGACGACCCAGAGCCGGTTGACTTATCCCATCTGGTAAATACCGATAGCCCATTTTCTGCAGCTATACAAAGCCACCCGCTGCCAGCGAAAATGAAATACCCACAACATTTGGGGTATTATGATGGAAAGAGCGACCCAGATGACTTTTTGAAAAAATTCGTCGGAGCAGCTCTGATTCAAAGATGGGATATGCCAACCACATGCCACGCATTCTCCTACTCACTGACAGATGACGCGCGAGAATGGATAGATGGCCTACCCAAGAATAGCATTGATAGCTTCGAGGTACTCAAAAACAAGTTCAGGTCCCAATTCAGCATGCAGAAGAAGCACAGAAAAACTCATATCTCTGTGCACAATATCAAGCAAAAAGAAGGCAAAAAGACAATGGACTTTATCGTTAGATACATGATGAGCGTCCATTTTGTGATTATTTTCTATATCATTAGGTCGTGTTTTAATGTCTAAATGATTTTACAAATGTGGACTTTTGGTACTTAATGGGATGACATGTTATGATAGGTTCACAAGGCGTGCAAGTGAAGGCAAACGTCTCTACTCAACTTAACACGAAGCCACAAGACTTTTGGACGAAGACTAGCAAGCGGAACATGAAGAATTTGAGGCCAACATGAAGCATACGACCACGTGTTAGTATTTTGGGCATAACTTCTTCATACGGACTCCGTTTCTGACGAGTAAGCTATCCACGAAAAGGCGAGAGAAAGATCTACAACTTTCGTGTTGAACCTAAAGCTCACCAGCGCCGCAGGGACTTCACCAGCGCCGCTGGGAGTAGGTCAGCCAGCTAGGGTTTTGCCTTAAACCTATAAATACCCCCCTAAACCCTAAGAGCCGCAGCTTGCTTCCTCCAGACGACTTTGGGGGCTATTCTAGGGTATTTTCATCAGATCTAAACCCTCGTAACACCTCCATATCATCCGGAAGATCAAGCATCAATTCTCAACAACAATTATCATTCAACAAATAATTATTAGGTCAAATTAATTAGGGTTCGTGGTGTTCATTCGGAGGAGCGGCCAAGAAGGTTACGGACTGTGTGACTTCGATATCTCTATTATTAGTTTGATCTCTCTTTTACTTTTATTATTGTTATTAGGGTTACAATTGCAAGACTATTTGTTTGACAATTATTTTTATGGATTTATTTATATTAATAATTATTAGGGTTATATGTTTTGCCATGAGTAGCTAAGTAGTTTTGCATCTATTTGGATAATGTGATCATGCCGTGATAGTCTTCTATATTCGATTGTTAAACCGTTTCTATGTTTGTCGCAGATTCATGTTTATTGAGTCAGGAAAATGTTATTAATTTTCATATACAAACTTATTTTACTGATTTGTTTGGGTCGAGTTTGCGCTAAGGCCTTACAGTCATTTAATTTGATTTGTGAAACATTAATCGGTCTATAATTAATGTGGTCTCTTGAATTATAACTGAGCGGGGGATGGTTAATTAATAATTTGGCTCAACTGAACATGTGTTTTATTAAATTGTTTTAGTTGATCTGGCGAACAGAAACCGGATCCGGGTGACTAGAGTAATTAGTGTCAAGTGACTTTTAGAACCCTAGAAGAATCTTGACTTACATAAAAGATAAAGTCGTAGTTACAAAACTCAGGTCTTAATGCATAACAGTGAATCTAACGAGAATCTGTTTATAGGGTAGTGTGAGTCTAGGGACATCACTACTAAATAGTTTGGTGAATCTAACGAGAATCCGAACGTGAGAAGAGTTGTTCAACAAATCTAAACTGTTTTCTAAATGATCATGGCATGTGAACTGTTCCAAGTAGATGCAATGTTTTAATTATCATTGTTTTGCTAGATTAATCAATTAATGTTTTTATTATTTTAGTTTTATTTAACAGAAAAACTGTAACACCCGTCGTTTAAAAATATGGGTTTTCAAAAACTTTTCACCTAACGGTGTTAAATTGCGGAAGTAAAGACTGTAAAAGTCAAAACCGATAAAAACATTTCGGTTTCTGCATTTATTTGGTGTTACATGCCATATCAAACAATAGTTCAAATGAAAACCCAACGGTTGCCCAACATAAAACAACCGTTCACACATCTCTACATAAATTCGACATTAAATACGAAATGTAATGAATGTCTAAAGAAAGCATCGTCTAAGGGTAGCTAAGGCTCCTGCATTGCATCTACCCAAGCTCACACGTCCTGCATCTAGATTCCATCAAGCTAAACCTGAGGGAACAACCACATTAAGAAACAAGTGTTAGCTATAAGAATAGCTAAGTAAGATAACACTTAATTTAAAAGCATTTGTCCAATTAAAACAATCTTCATTATTAGACAAGTTTTATTAGGCACAACACACATCACACGTTCACACATATACTGCATTTCAACTTCGTTTCAATTAGGATAATCATCCTAAATGTGCCTATCCTGCATTAGTTCCCACATTATCACACATATCTTCGTTATCTGCATTATTAGTTCACACATTGTCACACGTATCTTCGTTAACTGCATATAAGTGTGCCCTGCATCACACCCGACTGGATGGTTAGTCAAAAGACTACTCATCTTACGTCGTTAAGGAATGGCAAGCCAATCCTTGAGTAATCCGTATGTGGAGGTTGGTCAAACCTCTCGTATTACTCGCCCTGCGTTATAAGACCATGTTGCGAGGAGCCACCCAAGCAACAACTGCATCTACGCACTCGCCCGGCTAAGGCTAGTACGGGTTAAGCTTAACACTTTTCACTGCATCTGTTTTATGAGCTCAATTTCACACATATAGATTGGGTCCCTGCATTCCCAAACATTCACACACATATAGTCTAGGTAACACACATTCCTAGACAATCACACACTTTAACTTCATTACGTTTGGATCCTTAAACGTGCAAGTGACATAGCAACCTAGCAAGTCTAGTGAACTAGGTGTACAAGTCAAGCATGCATATCACACATCAACTTCATTTCTATACATCATGCATATAAAGATACTTCATTAAACTACATCAACTGCATAGCTACATACTACATTAAGCAATACTGCATTACACTACAATAGGGACTGCATCTCAGGTCTCATGGTCAACTGCATAACCCATAATACCTCCCAAGTAACCCTTAAGCCCACATGCAATAATAAGGTACCGAATGGAAGTATTTATGATTTGAAACCAGCTTTTAGTTGATCCCCCAGCGTGACAAAGTAGTGTATCTTACCTGATAGAAGTATACGTGCGCAAACAAAAGCTAGTATTGCCTATAGGTAACCTCCGACACCTATCGTACATTAACATAATGAATATAAGTCATTTAGGACCTTAAATGGACCCTCGTACGAACTTAAGACTGGCTACGTAAATTCCAGAATTACACCTTACGAATTTAGACTTCGTACGAACTTAACTTACGAAGTTATTCTTCGTACGAACTTAAACTTCGTTCGATCTACTTTACGAATATAGCTTCTTACGAATATATTTGATCTTACGAAGATAACTTCAAACATTGTTCTTACGAACTTAAACCTCATCTTCGTTTGCTTTCTTTTACGAAAATAGTTTACATCTCACGAACTTAGCTCAAACGAAGATAGCTTTTCAACTTACGAAGATAACCTCAAACGAAGATCATCTTCGTTCAAACACTGTTCGACAGATTTTTTCAAAAACGACTAAGTTCTTCGATTTTCCAATAACCGACTCATCAAAACTTCTTCCAAAACATGTATTTGACACCAGTAAACACATTTTGATCATCCGGATCGATTACACTCTCGTTTAACATCGTTTTGAATGTTAATTAACCAAAACACCATTAAAACTCTAACTCTTTGAAAACTTCTTTAAAATCAGATTTAATTCATAATTACACAACCTCTAAATCTGGAAATACAATCGATACATCAATGATTACCTGCTTGACTCGATGATCGATCAATTTACAACACCAATTCGTTTGATCAAAGGCTCGATTAACTGCTTTAGGATTAAAGAAAGGATTAATTGGTTTATTCTTTGCTAATGACTGCCAATTAACTCTAGATTAGGGTAATCCTAACCTAAACCCGTTTTTCAATTTCCACCTATGTCAAAATCAGTCCCTGGACTTCTAAACCCTTCATTATTGGTCACAAACTGCATTATTGACCATATACAACATTAGTCCTTCATTAGATGTCACTACATAGACATAAACCTTCATATTTCACACATTTATACTACATTAATATTTAGGCTTCCAAGCCTCACACATAACACACATTAACTACGTATATGCATATATTCACACTAGACTTTTCGACACACACAAAGTTGACTTAACGGCGTTAGTCAAATCTTAAAGAAAAGTTTGGGATGTTACAATTACCTCCCCCTTAAGAGGATTCCGTCCCCGGAATCTCATCAGATAGGAACAACTCGGGATATTTCTCCTTCATTACTGCTTCAGTTTCCCAAGTCAAGCTTTCTCCATGATTATGCTTCCACTTTATCAAGACAAGTTCAATCACTTTTCGGCGTAACTTCTTTTGCTTTCTTCCAAGTATCGCTACCGGTTCGTCTACTATTCTCTTCATTGGGTCAATACTCACGTCTTTAATAGGAATCACACTCGACTCCTCAGCTAAACATTTCCTCAAGTAGGATACATGGAAGGTGTTGTGAATTCCATCCAATTCTGGAGGTAATTCCAACTGATATGCCACATCTTTAATGCGCTTCACCACTTTAAAAGGTCCAATAAATCTTGGACTCAACTTTCCCTTCTTTCCAAATCGGATAACTCCTTTCCAAGGTGATACTTTCAGCATCACTAAATCACCCACATTAAACTCAATCGGTCTCCTTTTCTTATCTGCATATGTTTTCTGCCTTTCTCTTGCCACACGTAAGGCTTCTTTAGCTACATTAACCTTTTCAGAGGTAATTTCAATAATTTCGGGACCGGTCAACTGCTTTTCACCGGGCTCCATCCAACAACTTGGAGTCCTACATCTCCTTCCATATAACATTTCAAATGGTGGCATCCCAATACTTGCATGGTGACTATTATTATAAGCAAATTCAATCAACTTCAAGTGTTCATCCCATGCTCCACCGTATTCAAGTACACACGTTCTTAACATATCCTCCAAGGTTTGAATGGTTCTCTCACTTTGCCCATCGGTTTGGGGATGATAGGCGGTACTCAAATTTATTCTACTACCCAACTCCCGTTGAAGACCCTTCCAAAAGTTTGACACAAACCTCGAGTCTCGATCCGAAACAATAGATAAAGGAACTCCATGTTTCGCAACTACTTCATCAATGTACATCTTTGCCATCTTCGTTAAAGGCACATCTTGTCGGGTAGCTAGAAAATGAGCACTCTTCGTCAATCTATCTACAATCACCCATATCATATCATTCCCTTTCGGCGTTTTAGGTAGCTTCGTTACAAAGTCCATGGTAATATGATCCCATTTCCACTCGGGAACGTCTAATTGATGCAACAAACCATACGGCTTTTGATGGTCCGTCTTCACTCTTGCACACGTCAAACACTTTGCTACAAAATGAGCTACTTCACCTTTAATATCCGGCCACCAATAAATCGGCTTCAAATCTGCATACATTTTGGTGACACCGGGATGCATCGAATACCTACTTCTATGGACCTCTTCAAGGATCAACTCTCGGTTACCACCAAGCAGTGGCACCCAAATGCGACCCTTGTATGTTTTAAACCCACGGCTATTAGTCTCCATCACAAGTCGTTTCTTCTTTCCAATACTTGCATGGTGACTATTATTATAAGCAAATTCAATCAACTTCAAGTGTTCATCCCATGCTCCACCGTATTCAAGTACACACGTTCTCAACATATCCTCCAAGGTTTGAATGGTTCTCTCACTTTGCCCATCGGTTTGGGGATGATAGGCGGTACTCAAATTTATTCTACTACCCAACTCCCGTTGAAGACCCTTCCAAAAGTTTGACACAAACCTCGAGTCTCGATCCGAAACAATAGATAAAGGAACTCCATGTTTCGCAACTACTTCATCAATGTACATCTTTGCCATCTTCGTTAAAGGCACATCTTGTCGGGTAGCTAGAAAATGAGCACTCTTCGTCAATCTATCTACAATCACCCATATCATATCATTCCCTTTCGGCGTTTTAGGTAGCTTCGTTACAAAGTCCATCGTGATATGATCCCATTTCCACTCGGGAACGTCTAATTGATGCAACAAACCATACGGCTTTTGATGGTCCGTCTTCACTCTTGCACACGTCAAACACCTTGCTACGAAAAATCCTGGATAAACCTTCTATAATACCCAGCCAAACCAAGAAAACTCTTAATCTCGGTAGGTGTCTTTGGCTGCTCCCACTTTGAAACAGCTTCAATCTTTGAAGGATCTACTTTAATACCTTCCGATGTAATAACATGACCAAGAAACTGCACTTCTCGGAGCCAAAACTCACATTTAGAAAACTTTGCGTACAACTTCTTCTCCCTCAACACCTCCAAAACTGCTTTCAAATGCTCACGGTGTTCATCCTCTGACTTAGAGTAGATCAAAATATCGTCAATAAACACAATAACAAAATGATCTAGAAAGGGGCGGCATACCCGATTCATTAAGTCCATAAACGCGGCTGGAGCATTGGTCAACCCAAATGGCATGACCAAGAACTCATAATGACCATATCTAGTCCGGAAAGCCGTCTTTGCTACATCTTCCTTCTTTACCTTTAACTGATGATAACCGGACCGCAAATCAATCTTTGAAAAATACGAAGCACCATGTAGTTGATCAAAAAGATCATCAATTCTCGGGAGAGGATACTTATTCTTGACCGTTCGTTTGTTCAACTCACGGTAGTCAATACACATGCGCATTGATCCATCCTTCTTCTTAACAAAGAGAACCGGAGCTCCCCAAGGCGAGGAACTAGGTTGTATGAACCCTTTGTCAAGTAACTCCTGTAGTTGCGTCATTAATTCCTTCATTTCTGTAGGAGCTAATCGGTAAGGTGCTTTAGCAACGGGTGTAGCACCGGGAATAAGATCTATCTGAAAAGTAACTTCACGATCGGGAGGAATACCTGGTAGATCGTCGGGAAACACATCGGGGAAATTTGATACTACATCAACACTAGCGATTGAAGACTTCTCTTTTCTTGCATCAATGACATAAGCCAAGAAATGGCTCTTGTTTTTCCTTATACATTTAATAGCTTTCATCATACTAATAATCTTTATTCCTCCTCTCTTCTTGTCTCCATACACCGTTATCACTTTACCCTCGGATATAGGCAATCGAATTATCTTTTGGGAACATAAAATACTAGCTTCATTTCTAGCCAACCAATCCATACCAATCACTACATCAAAACCACCTAAGGTAGTAGGCAATAGTTGGACCGGAAAAGAACGACCTTCAATCTCAATGTCACAATCGTCATATCCCACACGTATATTATTAACCGTACCATTAGCAATTTCTACCTCTAATGAACAATCTAAGGGAGTAGTGACTCTTTCTAGCTTAGGAGCAAATAATGTGGACACAAACGACCTATTTGCACCTGAATCAAATAAAACAGAGGCAGGCTTTGAGTTAACAAGGAAAGTACCACTTACCACTTCATCGTTGTTCCTTGCGTCATCAACCGTCATTTGAAGAGCTCTCACTTTTGTTGCTGTCGTGGCGGTCTTCTTTCCAGCATTCTTCATCTGTGGACAATCGGCAATGAGATGACCCGTTTCTTGGCACTTGTAGCAACGAGTCTTGTCCCTACATTCAGTGGCAAGATGTCCCGACTTCCCACACTTATGGCACCTTCTTGTCTTGTCGGTACAATGCCCTTCATGAATTGTCTTGCAAAATGTACACCATGAACCATTCTTCTTTTTATCCTTGTCACCGCTTGAACTACCACTTCCACGGAACTTCTTATTATTATTGTTATTGGAAGACCAATTTGACCTTCTTTTAAATCCCACTTTCTTGTCGTCGACTTTCTCAACTACTTTCTTGTCCGAAGCAAAATCATCATCAAGCTTTTTAGACTCCTTGATTGCTTCAGTCAGAGTCTTGTGCTGCCTGCAGATACCTCGATAACTCGGAGGCAAACCATCAACATAGCAAGCAACCTGATCTGCATCAGTACGGAACAGATGGCCTACGAACTTCATCTTCTCCATAAAGGAACGAGCATAATCATTAATTTTGCCAACTTCAGCTGTCAAAGCACGGAACTCTTTTTCCATTTTACGCTGCTCATGTACCCCAATATATTCCTCAATGAATTTCTGCTTAAAGTCAGCCCACGTAATAGCAGTTACCATAGCCGGAGTCATCGAAATAGTAATGCTCTTCCACCAGTCCCGAGCACCTTCTTTCAACATCCTACTAGCACACAACACTTTCTTATCCTCGGGACAATCACAAGCTTCAAAACCATCTCAGTATCATCAAGCCATTCCATGCAACCTACTGCATTAAGTGTTCCATAGAATTTCTGAGCTCCACACTTCTGGAAACTTTCAAACTTGAATCGAGGGGCGCGAGCATCATTAGGAGGAACCACATTAACATTAGCATGGGGAATAACAACATCATCGACCGGTGGCTCAGTGTGGTGAGAAGGCACAGAGTGACTGTTACCAGTTCCTTCTGCGTTAGCTGCCAACGCCTGATTCAACTGTTCTTGCGTTTGGGCCAACTGGGCCTGAAGAGTTAGCACAAGATTATACATCTCCGTCTGATTGGGAATCTGATCCACCGCTACATCGTTAACTCTCGGAGGATTGCCAGGTGGTGGAGGCATCGGACCCAATGAGCCTGGTTGATTAACACGGCGGGGGTTCACACGATTCACATTAACATTAGCAGCATTAGCAGCATTAGAAGCGCCTGCACCCGGATGGACAGGTGGAGTAACGCTAGCAGTAGCTCCGTCGCGTTGGATGTTGCGGTTGCGAGTGTTTACCATTTTCCTTCAATAAAATGGTGGAGTCGATAAGCGTAAAATAAAACAAAAAGCTCGTCGAGATAAGGCTAAAACATATCATCGTAACGTAAACATCTCATAAGCCCTACAACACTCGCACTCATCCCAACCCATCCTACATCACATGTCATCTCTAGCTAAGGCATCCTACGAGTACCTAGCATGCACACCTTAAGTTTAAGTCCAAATCCTATGGTCAATAGGCCTTGGTTCACTTAAACTACTTCTCTGATACCAACTTGTAACACCCGTCGTTTAAAAATATGGGTTTTCAAAAACTTTTCACCTAACGGTGTTAAATTGCGGAAGTAAAGACTGTAAAAGTCAAAACCGATAAAAACATTTCGGTTTCTGCATTTATTTGGTGTTACATGCCATATCAACAATAGTTCAAATGAAAACCCAACGGTTGCCCAACATAAAACAACCGTTCACACATCTCTACATAAATTCGACATTAAATACGAAATGTAATGAATGTCTAAAGAAAGCATCGTCTAAGGGTAGCTAAGGCTCCTGCATTGCATCTACCCAAGCTCACACGTCCTGCATCTAGATTCCATCAAGCTAAACCTGAGGGAACAACCACATTAAGAACAAGTGTTAGCTATAAGAATAGCTAAGTAAGATAACACTTAATTTAAAAGCATTTGTCCAATTAAAACAATCTTCATTATTAGACAAGTTTTATTAGGCACAACACACATCACACGTTCACACATATACTGCATTTCAACTTCGTTTCAATTAGGATAATCATCCTAAATGTGCCTATCCTGCATTAGTTCCCACATTATCACACATATCTTCGTTATCTGCATTATTAGTTCACACATTGTCACACGTATCTTCGTTAACTGCATATAAGTGTGCCCTGCATCACACCCGACTGGATGGTTAGTCAAAAGACTACTCATCTTACGTCGTTAAGGAATGGCAAGCCAATCCTTGAGTAATCCGTATGTGGAGGTTGGTCAAACCTCTCGTATTACTCGCCCTGCGTTATAAAGACCATGTTGCGAGGAGCCACCCAAGCAACAACTGCATCTACGCACTCGCCCGGCTAAGGCTAGTACGGGTTAAGCTTAACACTTTTCACTGCATCTGTTTTATGAGCTCAATTTCACACATATAGATTGGGTCCCTGCATTCCCAAACATTCACACACATATAGTCTAGGTAACACACATTCCTAGACAATCACACACTTTAACTTCATTACGTTTGGATCCTTAAACGTGCAAGTGACATAGCAACCTAGCAAGTCTAGTGAACTAGGCGTACAGGTCAAGCATGCATATCACACATCAACTTCATTTCTATACATCATGCATATAAAGATACTTCATTAAACTACATCAACTGCATAGCTACATACTACATTAAGCAATACTACATTACACTACAATAGGGACTGCATCTCAGGTCTCATGGTCAACTGCATAACCCATAATACCTCCCAAGTAACCCTTAAGCCCACATGCAATAATAAGGTACCGAATGGAAGTATTTATGATTTGAAACCAGCTTTTAGTTGATCCCCCAGCGTGACGAAGTAGTGTATCTTACCTGATAGAAGTATACGTGCGCAACCAAAAGCTAGTATTGCCTATAGGTAACCTCCGACACCTATCGTACATTAACATAATGAATATAAGTCATTTAGGACCTTAAATGGACCCTCGTACGAACTTAAGACTGGCTACGTAAAATTCCAGAATTACACCTTACGAATTTAGACTTCGTACGAACTTAACTTACGAAGTTATTCTTCGTACGAACTTAAACTTCGTTCGATCTACTTTACGAATATAGCTTCTTACGAATATATTTGATCTTACGAAGATAACTTCAAACATTGTTCTTACGAACTTAAACCTCATCTTCGTTTGCTTTCTTTTACGAAAATAGTTTACATCTCACGAACTTAGCTCAAACGAAGATAGCTTTTCCAACCTATGTCAAAATCAGTCCCTGGACTTCTAAACCCTTCATTATTGGTCACAAACTGCATTATTGACCATATACAACATTAACCCTTCATTAGATGTCACTACATAGACATAAACCTTCATATTTCACACATTTATACTACATTAATATTTAGGCTTCCAAGCCTCACACATAACACACATTAACTACGTATATGCATATATTCACACTAGACTTTTCGACACACACAAAGTTGACTTAACGGCGTTAGTCAAATCTTAAAGAAAAGTTTGGGATGTTACACAAACAACCGAACATGGTTAGTTCTTAGACATAGTCCCTGCGAACGATCCTGGTCTTACCTATTTACTATACTACAAACGAACGGGTCCACTGCCCGTGAGTGAGTGTAGTAGAGAAGTTAACCTTGAAAATTATAAATTTAAAACTTGTTAGGAAATTAAGTTAAATCCGCTCATCAAGTTTTTAGCGCCGTTGCCGGGGACTATTGGCTTAGGAATTTAGTTAGGTTAGGGTAATTTGACTTTTTCGTGTTTACACGGAAAGTTAGTTTTAGTCTTTTTAGGATTAGTTTACTTTCATTTTAGTTAGTCTAGTTTAGGTGTCATTTTTATTTTCATTATTATAAAATCCATAAAAATTGAAAAATTTGAAAAATCCAAAAATATTTTCTTTTGCTTGTCTAGATTAGGTTGTTTAGTTTTAGTCTTTTCTTTTCATTATCAATAAATTTTGCTTTTCACGGGTATAGCTAGTGCCTGTTTTGCAGGATTAGCATCACTCATGGAATTTGAAGACTGTGAATCTGATGATGAGTATTTGCCTTACATGGAGGAGATTATGGATTTCAGGCAACAAGAAGGTGAAACATGGCTACATGCTTGGAAAAGAATGAAGGAGATGCTTGAAGCATTTTGGGAACTTGGACCGACGGAGGATTATTGGGAACATGAACAGACAATTGAGTACAGTTCTTGTGAGTCCCAAACAATAGATGGTTTAAACCCGACTGGCAAGTACAACTGATCTTGAATGGACAAGTTCAGTTTACGATCCAGATGTGGATAACAAGAAACAATTGACAATATGAATTAATGCAAGAACAAATGGCAGAAACTATATAAAGATATATATAAGTATAATCAAGTATGTAGCATTGAGACACGTTGTTTTCTTTCTAATGTATTTGATTTATTGATATATAAACAAATACAAGGATTGTTGCGGAACAAAGATAAACACCCAAGTGTAAGTATCTAAACAATCCCGAAAAACAGTGATCTAAATAACTTGGAAATACTCGTAAGTTTACTTAGAGTATATCTCACAAGTTGCAATGCTAAAGTTTCTTTTAAGCATTTTGCAAGTTGTGAGAAGACTTTGTATTTATAGACCAGGTCCATGATGATGTGGACAAGATCGTACAAATGTGGTTGTAAGCATTTAAGGAATTAAACCTAATTCCTTACATGCTCACATTAGGAAGAGTATATAAGTCAGTTGATGTGACTTATAGTGCTAGTTCCAAACCTATACTTTTACCTTGTACCTTTTATTAATAGATAAATCTATTAACTGGGTAAAGGTATGTAAAGTAAAAAGTCTTCCTCGTAACTCAGTGTAAAGTGTTGTAAATACTTTACACTGAGATGCTTCAGTCTTAATCTGGTAGAATCACTCTTTGCTCGCTTCTGAGATGATTCTCTTCTTCATCCTTCAGTCTTTGATTTCAGAATGAATGCTTCAGATTTATCTCGATCTGAACTGAAGTGAAGCTTCAGTGAAGGAATTCTGAGACATCTCAGAATTCTGTACAGACGTCTTCACTAAACTTCAAGCTATTTCTGAACAAATTATACTTGGTCGATTTCCGACCTAACAGTTCTGCAATGTGGTTTTACGTAGGACTGCATGTTCCAAGTAGGAAGGCTGTGGACATTGCTTGTGGCCGTCATTTCCCCCTCAATTCATTAGAAGAGGCCTACGCTTTCTTGGAGGAATACAGTCAAGCGGGGAAGGAAAAATCACAAGAGCGTTGCCTAACCCTCAAGGATTTTCTTGGCTGCACGGTCATATATGATGATGGTCCACATCCAAATGAGGTAGTGTCTAATTCTGAGTTTATTCCAAATGCTACTAAATCAGTTTTGCAGGTTGAAAACGAAGCACAAGTTTCTCAATCACCCTCCGAAAATGGAGATGGCCATGAAGTATCACATCCGGAACCAAGCAAGATTCATCTTGCTGATGTGGAGAACCTTTCCTCAACCATTGATGCAGTCCCGGTCGAAAAGGAGCAAGAGCAAGGCGAAACAAGCAAAAACGAAGAATCTGACAACGGTCTGGAGCCTCCAGCGCCGCTGGTGACCATCAGCGCCGCTGGGAGCCCCGACAGCAACCCGGATTCTCGCGATTTATCATTTTTAGCTCATTTTCAAGGTACCAACGAAGCCTGAATCGCTAGTAAATGCAAAACCAATCAAGATGAGGCTATTTCAAGCACCGAGGAGGGGACAATCTTCCAAGAAGTCGTGATTGAACAAGAGCATGTAATACCGAAACAAGAGGAGTTGAATCAAAGTGAAGCACCACATCCGGAACCAAACAAGAGGAAGCTTGTTGATGTGGATATCGTTTCGTCAACTGAGGGAGAAGTGCAGGTCATACGGGAGTTAAACGAAGATGAAACGGAAGAAACCGTTAAATCAGACGCTGATCCGGAAGAGCCAACGCCGCTGGTGACCACCACCAGCGCCGCTGGGAATATCCAGTGCCGCTGGGAAACTCCCAGCGCCACTGGTGGCCCCTGCAGCCCCAGTTCGCACGAAGATTCGTTCCTTGCTCTACCATTGAATGCCGAGGACGCCCGACACTCTTACAAATGTGAAATTGATCTATTTGAGGCTGAATCGAGCGAAAGAAAGTGCCCGGATCCTATCAAATTTATGAAAAGAGAGTTTTCTTCTTTTTATGATTTTGTAGGAATTTACGTAAACGATGCAACGGGTGAAGAATCCCCAACAAACAAAGAGGCACTCGAAGAAGAAGAGGAGGAGAATGTAGAAGAAGTCGAGATGAAGCAAGAAGATTCAACCCCAAGGCGAGGAGACCAAGAAGATTTGAATGGGGATGATTATAACATACCACATCCGGAACTGCACGAGTCGAGTAAGGAGAATTGGAGTGACCGTGTTGATGTGGAATTGGAGGAAGAAGGTGAAGTAGTTTGGGATGAAGCCGAATGGGAAGACGAGCTTCAGATCATATGGGATGAAGAGTTAGTGACGACCCCGACCATGGAAACCAAGATTGTATCCACCATTAGGAATGTGCCACCCGACATTGAAGCTCATAAGGAAGAACGGGAAGAAGTCAGTAGGGAGAAGTCTGACGTCCGACTCGAGGATTTCTCACTCTTTAAGTTTAGACCTCCCGACACTTTAAGTGTGGGGGAGTCTATGATCCCACCGACTCGAGACAAAGTGAATCATAAGTTCACTTATTCAGGTAAGTTTTCTGAACCCTATCTTGATTTTACATTTTTACTTGAGAATAATTGGCAGGTCCCGAAGATTGAAGGATTAAAGATCAAGAAGAAGATCGAAGAACAGGAACCTGTCCCAGACAGCAACTGATACGTCCCAAGGTGTATCAATATACCAAAGTATATTGAACACAGAACAGTTGTAGATGGGGGTGAATACAACTTTTCACAATCTTTACAAACTTTTAACACAAAACGTTTTAAGATTCAGTTAAAGAATATTAAGCAAGTAAGTAAAGTGCATGAATCATTAAAACAGTAAAGCAGTAAAGAAATAAAAACATTCTTGAACACAGATTGGTTTTCAAATGTAATCCTTTATTAAGAAATAATCTATACAAAGATTTACAGGGTTGTTGCGGAATAAAGATAGCCTATTGATATCTAAACAACCCTATGAAATGACAAACAACAATCAATAAGTTTCAGCTCAAGAAAATCAGCCCAAGCTGATCTCGTACAGACTAAGCTGTGTATAAGAGCAGAGAAACTTGTGTGAAGAATGATTCTAAGGAAATGCCACACATATGCAATCCATGAATGAGGCTTTTATAGGAACAAGCGCTCCTTCATTAGGTGTCCGTTGCAGCTACGTGTTCTTCATTCAGTGGTTGATGAAGGAATAATCAATCGTGCCTTTCATGGTACTTGTGGTCCCCCACATACTGACGCACATTCTTCATCTACCAATAGGAGTATGGACACGCATATGTAAAACAACCACCAACCTGGATCCTAGGAATCTTCCTAGTCACGTCATTTGTCCTTATCTTCAATCAGGTTGTTATCTTCACTTGATTGTCAGACACAGATTGGGCCGTTTGTCAAGGCACCAATCTGCCTAAGTGTTTCCAAGCTGACTGCTAATCCCAAACTGTCTTCCACTAACATCTTGGTCTTCTATCTTCAATCCTCCTCTTCGACTTGGACTGAATGCTAATACATTGTTGATGCAGCTTGAATAACACTTGCTTCCATAAGATATTACAATTACAAGTATGAAACATGATCTGGGTCAGAGACAGATCGTAAGCTGTGTCAGCTTAGTCTGACCCAGATCAGATTACAAGAACCAAAGATTACTAAGTGTTTATAGGTCAGATTTGTCATCATTAAATTTACAATTAACATTGGGACTCAACAATCTCCCCCTATTTGATGATGACAAAACCCAACTACACTTCTAACTATCAGCTTACAAAGAATCAAAGAAAATATGACTAACAACTTGTGACCCTTTGAATCTTTTGGGTTCTTTTCAATCTGATATGAAATTTTAACAAGACAACTGAATTTGTACAAATACTTGTATATATTGAGAAATACAAAGTATTACAATAAGACTTTATTCCCCAATCAACTCTACAGTTTCTTGCTTAACTTCAAAAGATGAAGCAATTCTCACATCTACTTTTCTATCTAACCCTTCATCTATAAGGAACTGCTCATACCCATTACCTTGTTCACTGAAAGTAACACAAAATCTGTACAAGGTAAAAAGGTGCATAGTTGGTACCTCTTTCAGCTCAGCAGTCCTTTGGAATACAAGTTGCCCTCTTGCATCCACAAAATACATACCATGTTCAGGTTCAGTAATGTGCATTCCACTTCTTGCATTAGCCACACTAGCAGGAAGAGACAGATTGAGATGACTTAGAATTTAGTCAAGAGCATCAGGAGATAATAGCCCAAGAAACTCTGAAGGGTTCAAGTTTCTGAGGAAGTCTGTGTGATCACCTTCAGGAGCTTTGAGCTTAACATTTCTTCTCCTCTTCTTCTTGAGTGGCTCTTCTGACTCATCTTCATCATCCAAATCATATGCTATTGGTCTTGGAAGGCCAGAGATATCAATCTTGTACTTCACAATAGCAGCTAACTTCTTCTCAATGGCTTCCAAGACAGTCTCTCTATGAATTCCAGGCATACCAGTGATGATATCATGCAATTCAACCCACTCTATGTAACCTAATTCATACATATTGTCAAGATCATGAGTTTCCCAGCTTGTCTCAAATCCTTTTCTTGTGAGCCTGATGCTTGGAATGGACTTTCCTTTTCTTCTTTTGAGTTGAACCTGGAGGATTGGTTCTGGATGCTTTCTATAGTTTATCTTTTCTTTTACTTTTCTTTTCTCCATAGCATCAAACCAATTATGGGCTTTCACACTTTCTTTCACATCTTTCACCTTCTGTGATGGTTTAGAATGAACCACCACCTTCTCCTTTTCTTTTCCTTTGCTCACAACTTTCCTTTTGGAACCAATGGCTGCAAGATCTTCTTCATCTTCCTTGTTTAATTGTTCTTGAATAGCCTTGGCAATTTCAGAATCAGACTTAGTTGCAGCAATTCTTTCTCTTTCTAATCTGTCCTCCTCAATCATTTTGTATGCCACCTCAACTGTTACCCCAAGCTGTGGAGCTGTTTTAGTTTCAAGCTCCCAATCTTTTTCTTTGTCTGTTAAGATCTTCACATCACTTGGCCCAACTTCTGTTGTTCTTTTCTTGATCATGAACTGGGACATAGTGGTTGTGTCTTCACTAGATGAAGATTCATCAATTTGTTCTTTGGGAGCTGGGTCAGCTTGAGTTGGCACAGCTTGTACAGGATCAGCTTGGGAGGATTTTCTTTTCTTTTCAACTTTCTTATCTTTTTCAACTCCAACATCCTTCCTTATATCTCCCATTTCAGCATTAACAGTCTCCCCCTTGGTTGTATCACTCTCCTTTTCAGCCTCTTCATTTGTTTTTCCAACATTTTCTCCACCAGACTCAGATTTTGGTCTTTTTATCTCCTCTACATCTTCTTTCTCACCTTCCACCCTAGAACCATGCACAACCAATCTTCTATCATTTAGTGCCTCCTCAGCTCTGGCCTTATCCTGTCTCTCTTTCAATCTTTCAAGGTATTCTTCAATGTCCTTGTCAACCTGAGCTTTTTGCCTTTCTCTTTCTAGCTCCATTTCAGCTTCACTCATAGCACTCCTCTTTCTCTTAGTAGCATTCTTCTCCCCCTTTTTGTCATCATCAGCAGGGAAAGAGCTCACTGGAGTAACAAGGAAGTCTTTGAGATCCTGGTTGATCAGGTCAATCTTGACATTGGTGAGACAGCAGGCTCTTCTTAGCTCAACATAATCCTCATGGAGGAGTTCAATCTTGGATTTAACACCCTTAGAAGCTTCAATCAGATCATTCTTGAAATCTTCTTGTGACTTGTTTGCAGATCGAAGTTCTATGGTGACTTCCCTTTTAAACTTGGTTGCAACATTCTCAATCTGACCCAGAGTACTCTTGTTTCTTTCATTTTCTTCATTAACTACCTTTGTAAGTTTATCAAGAGACTCTGTCAGCCTGCTCTGGTTCTGCTGCATCAAATCAACTGCTTTCAAAACATCTTCTTTCAATGCAATCTGATCTTGACTCAGCTTGTCCACCTTCTTATCCGTCAAATCCTGATCCTTTTGGATCTTTTCCAAGCATTCGGTCAGCTTTGAGCTCTCAACCTTAGAGGTTGAAATGAACTCAGTGAGCTGACCCACCACATCTGAAAATGAGATAGTGGCAGCTTGGGAAGAACTTGCAGTTGGCTTAAAAGCCACTGACTCTGGAAAAAGCAGCCTGCAATCCTTAATATCAGGGTCATTGGGCATATTTAGAAGGGGGTGGAGGTTTAAGGATTTTTGGAACATTTTCTCATGAGAGTGAGTCTCATGAGTGGATCTGTCAGAATTGATGATGAGTTGGTCAGCCTGAGAAAGATTAACGTTTAATTCAGGCTGAGGGCCAGTGGGAATGTGTTGATCTAGATTTTGATCAACTCCTCTACTGGCATCTTCCATCAGAGCATCCCTTGAGGATGGATGGGCAGACTCATCATCGAATGAAGAATCACTTCCGGAGATAGTGATCAAATTCTCATTGACATCGTGAGGACCATCAATGGTTCCCTTTGCTGCACAAGGGGCTGACATGACTGCCTTAAAGACAGCCAAGTAACCTACAGAATCCCTCTGTCCGAGGACAGATGCAGACACAGACTCTGCAGGTGTAATGTTTTGTGCATTTGATTGCCCTTCAACAGAGGTGTGTTGTTGCACCAAAGTATCCTTAGGGAGAATTGAGGCCTGTACCCCTCCTTGTGACATAGAAGGGTCATTGACAGCCTGTGCAGACTCAGAGTGTAAGAGAGAAGGAGTCTGATCAGCTTGGGGAGGAGAAGCAGTGTCACCAATGCGTTCGATACTTCTTTCCTTTGGCTGACCATCCTCAAAAATGATGTGCATTGACTCTGACTCACTTTGGATCTAGGCTAGATCCTCTGTTACCCCTTTAATGATATCATCAACCTTTTGGGAGGCTGATGATGGCAATTTCGGTTCAGACACAGTGTGACCTTGGGAGGAGGTCTTTCTTTCAATACCTTCACCCTGTTTGGAGGGTTGGGTAGAAGTAGGTGTTCCCTTTAGCTCGTCTACACTCTTTTGGGAGAGTGCAGATGGGTGTGGTGATTTCGGCTTGTCAGCTTGGGTGGTAGGGACAGCTTTGGAACGTTCCTTAGCTTTCACTGCACCTTGGGGGATCTCAAGATTGGATGTTGCATTATCAACCCCAGAAGCTGACACAGATTTCGTATGCGATCTTTTCTTTTTGGCCTTGTGAGGTACTAAGTCCTCAACAAGGGGTCTTTTAGAATCAAATTTTGAAGGAGTGGACGAGGGTGTGGCTAGGGTGGCTGATGTTTTGGCCAACCCTTCACCCTCTTTTATAGGAGTAGAATGTTGAATAGATTGAGAAGAGTTTGAGGGTTCAGAAGCATGTGTACCTGGGTCCCCCTGATTAGCAGATTGAGTGTCAGACTCAGATCGCGTCGAAGAAGGGACAGCTTCCCCAAGTGCTTCTTGATCCCTTTCTCTTTGCCTGCAAAAATCAAGGTAGATCTGCATTGCTCGGGTCAGACCCTGCACAAATACCTTGGGACTATTGAAGATGTTGTTATTAATAGACTTGCATTCCACAGTCTGACCAGTTGCCAGACTGTAATCATTGTCAAGTATTGCTTCAATGATAAGAGCAAGAATCTTACCATAAGGTATGGTAAGACTTTTCTTATGAACACGATCAACAAGGTCCTTAAAGATTAAGCCAGCAAAATCTATTCTAGTCATAGTGACCATTGCATGAAAAATATGCAATTCTAGGACATTAGGCTGATCAAAGCTGCCTGCCTTTACTTGTAAGGTTTTAGAAATTGTGCTCAGTAAGTAGTTCCAAATACCAGTTAAATGTTTCATTTTAACCACTGAAGCCAATGGACCTGTATATCCAACTTCTTGTAAAACATTTTTGGCTTCAGTATGAGACACAACATTATCATATTCATCATCAGACATATATGACAGCTCAAAAGCAGACCTAAGCCTCTCATAAGAATATATACCTTTTTCTTACCGTTGAGGATTGAGCCATAGATTGCAGCATCTCCTTTCTTGTTCTGTTTCACAACACAGCTCGCCCAAAATTCACAAAGAAGATCTTGAAACACCCAGTCTGGCTTCTCAATCATCACCTTGCCGAATGGATGATGCCATAAGAAGCCACAATCTCATCGTATCCTTTTGCCCATGAAGGAGGATGAATATTGGCATAAACCAGACTGCCAATCTTGATTTTACCAGTATCAAGATCAGCCGGAACCACTACTACCTTATTTCCCACCACATAAGGTGAAAGCTTATTTGCGCTTATTGGAGCTGGAAATTGACTTTCAGGTTCAGAAGAACTAGATTGAGAATCATTAATATGAATAGAAACAGATGATGCCATTTTGAAAACAATTTTTAGAAGAAATTAAATTTAATAAAACAGTAATCAGATTAGAGAGAAAAATTGATTTAGAAAAGTATGAACAAATGATTTGGGATTTAGGTTAAATGAAAGTTATATACAAACACTCAAAATATCCCGTTTGAAAAAGTTGGAGAGAGAAAGATTTTGATTGGAGGATCAACAAGTAGTGGTGGTCCTTTTTCAGTAACCGGCTGTTACCACTACACGTGTCACACTCCAATAGGATCAGCAAGTACACTTAAATAAAATAATGAAAGTAATAAAACGCACTGAGATATATAATAACAAAAATAACCACGAAGTTGGGTCAGACTCAGCTTACCCTCTTTCACTTGAAATGTACCAAGTGTGAAAGGGTAGTCTGGGTCTGACACAGCTTACCCTCAAAATTTAGTATAACTCTAAGGGGTCAGATTTGCTATTACTTAGCTCACTACATTTTACAAATTAAGCATACCTAGCTTACTTATGAGGTAGTTGAACCTTGATTCATCCAATGGCTTTGTGAACAAGTCAGCAAGCTGATTGTCTATTGGAATGAAGTGGAGTTCAACATCTTCTTTCATTACATGATCCCTGATGAAATGATATCTTATATCAATGTGCTTGGTCCTTGAATGAAGCACAAGATTGTTTGAGATTGCTATGGCACTGGTACTGTCACAAAAGATTGGAGTTTTTGTTGCAGTGACACCATAGTCTTGAAGCTGATATTGCATCCAAAGAATTTGAGAGCAATAACTTCCTGCAGCAACATATTCAGCTTCTGCAGTGGAGATAGAAACTGAATGTTGCTTCTTGCTGGACCAGCTTACAAGTCTATTGCCAAGCAATTGACAAGCTCCTGAGGTACTTTTTCTGTCAATCTTACAGCCTGCAAAGTCAGAATTGGAATAGCCAATTAGATCAAATCCTGAGTCTTTGGGATACCAAAGACCCAGATTGGGACTACCTTTAAGGTATCTAAAGATTCTCTTCACAGCCTTAAGATGAGATTCCTTAGGACTAGCTTGATATCTTGCACAAAGACATGTAGCAAACATAATATCTGGTCTACTAGCAGTCAAGTAAAGTAATGATCCTATCATACCCCTATATGCTGTGATGTCAACAGATTTGCCATTTTTATCTTCACCCAACTTATCACCAGTTCCCATAGGAGTTTTCATAGGTGAGCAATCAGTAAAACCAAATTTGTTTAAGAGATCTTTAACATATTTTCCTTGGTTTATGAAAATTCCATTTTTAGTCTGTTTAACTTGTAAACCGAGAAAATAGTTTAGTTCTCCCATCATGCTCATTTCATACTTTTTAGACATTAATTCAGAAAACTTTTTGCAAAGTCTTTCACTGCTAGACCCAAATATTATATCATCTACATAGATTTGTACAAGCAGAATATCACCATTATACTTTCTCACAAACAAAGTCTTGTCAACATTACCTCTTTTAAAGTTATTAGCCAATAAGAGTTTAGACAAAGTATCATACCATGCCCTTGGAGCTTGCTTCAACCCATAGAGAGCCTTGTCAAGCTTGAACACATGGTCAGGAAACTTTGAGCTTTCAAAACCAGGAGGCTGTTCAACATAGACTTCTTCTTCCAATTTTCCATTAAGAAATGCACTCTTCACATCCATTTGATAGACCTTGAAACCTTTGTGAGCAGAGAAGGCCAAGAATATTCTGATTGCCTCTAATCTTGCCACTGGTGCAAAAGTCTCATCATAATCAATTTCATCCTCTTGTCTGTAACCAAGAGCTACAAATCTTGCTTTGTTTCTGGTCACAACTCCCCTTTCATCCATTTTGTTTCTGTAGACCCACTGGGTTCCAATCACAGTCTTGTGATGAGGTCTTGGAACAAGTTCCCAAACCTTATTCCTTTCAAACTGTGTTAGCTCATCTTGCATTGCATTTACCCAAGAAGGATCTGCCAGAGCTTCATCAACCTCAGTTGGTTCCACCTTACTTACAAAATTGACAAACATGCAGAAATTGCATGTTGCCTTTCTTCTTGTTTTCATACCAGAGAGTGGATCACCAATGATTTGGTTAATTGGATGACTCTTTGTCCATCTAGTAACTGGGACAATGGACTGATTCAGATTAGATGGTTCAGCATGATCAGCTTGAGGAAGAGGCTAATCAGCTTGGACAGGAATGGAGGAATCTGATCCAGTTGGAGAGTCATTTAATGGATTCTGAACAATTTCTTCAGTAGGAGTAGGATCAGCTTGTGTATCTTCAAAGATTGGAACATCTTCTTCTTCTTCAATGAATTGCTCCCCCTGAGTTTGAGCATTATTAGCTCCAACTGAAGGATTAGTTGGAGGCTCATTCTCAGGTACAGCCAGTTCTTCAAAATTGAAGTCTTCATCTTCAGGAAGAGAGCAATCTGGCTTAGAACAACCTTCATCAATGCTTACATTAACAGAGTTCTCAATTGTTTTAGTTCTCTTGTTGTACACTTTGTAGGCCTTCATCATTGTTGCATATCCAAGTAGGATACCTTCATCTAATTTCTCATCAAACTTTCTAAGATGGTCTTTCTGATTCAGAATATAGCAAGGACTTCCAAACATTCTTAGGAAACCAATCTCAGGTTTTCTCCCCCTAAGAAGTTCATATGCAGTCTTCTGGTGTCTTTTCACAATGAGGGATCTGTTCTGGGTAAAGCAAGCTGTGTGTACTGCTTCAGCCCAGAAATGAGACTTGACATTGTTTTGAGCCATCATGGATCTGGCAGCTTCAATAAGAGTTCTGTTTCTTCTTTCTGCAACACCATTTTGTTGAGGAGTTCTGGCAGCTGAGTAGACTTGTGAAATCCCCTTTTCACTGCAAAATGAATTAAGAGTGATATTTTTGAATTCAGTACCATTATCACTCCTTAATTGCCTAACAGGCCTTTTGTAGAGAATTTCAGCTTGCTTGATGAAATGAATAATGTTGTCAACAGCTTCACTCTTGTGTCTTAGAAAGAAAACCCAGGTGTATCTTGAATACTCATCAACAATTACCAAGGAGTACCTCATTCCAGTGAATGATGGAGTACTGATTGGTCCAAATAAGTCCATATGAAGCAGATCCAAACAATTATCAATGGTTGAGCATGTTTTAGACTTAAAAGTAGCTTTATGTTGCTTGGCTTTCTCACAAGCACCATACAGCTTGTCCTTCTCATAATTGATCACTGGAAGACCAGACACCAACTCTTTCTTACACAGTTTGTTGATGTCTTTGAAATTCATATGAGACAGCCTTTTATGCCATGACCAATTTAGCTCATCTTGAGACTTTGACATGAAACAGACTTCTCTTGTGACAGTTAGATTTCTCATGTCAAAAGAATACAAAGACTCATCCCTCTCTGCAATAAGAACCACATTGCCTTCTAAATCAAGAACAATTCCCTTATCAGACCTGAATCTCACTTCATAACCAGCATCACACAACTGACTCATACTGATCAGATTGTGCTTCAAACCATTTACATATGAGACTCTTCTGAAAGTAAGAGGACCATTTGAAAGTACACCAAAACCTTCAGTCTTTCCTTGAGAATCATCTCCAAAGTAACATTAGGACCAGCGCGAATCCTAAAGCTACATAGCAGGGACTTACATCCGGTCATATGCTTGGAACATCCACTGTCCAAGTGCCAGGTGTTATCGTCATGACTGCCCTGCAATTATGATAAGAGATTAGTTCTTTTTGGGAACCCATCCAAAGATGGGTTCACCAGAGCTGACCTTCTGGTCTAACTCAGATTGGGAAACTAAATACAGACTCTTATCACATTTTGAAACCCATTGTTGCTTGGTCTGTCCTTTACCAGATTCAAAGTTCTTTCTAGCAACATTTAGAGTTTCCTTCTGAACAAAACCTTTGCCTATTCCAGCTTTCTTACATTCAGCTCTCAATTTTCTTTGATCAACAATTTTTGGATCAGACACATTTTTAAGAAAATTTGCTTTCATTGACAACTTGTCAGTTTTGGACTCAGCATATTTTAAAATCAACTTGTCAGAGTCAGACTTGGTGTTACTTGAAACAGACTCAGATTTTGCTTGTGACTCATTTCCTAGAGAACCAGACTTCTTAATCTTTAAAAGCTTTATTTTCTCTTTAGGAACACTGTGATCTCTAACCTTTCTTTTATTTCTCTTTAAACTATTCTTGTTTGTTTTAGACTTTGAATCTGACACAGATTGGGTGATGGTCAGCTTGGACAAGTCAAGACTTTCTTCAAGTTTTAACTCAACAACCTGATCAGCTTCAGACACAGCTTCAGCAATGGTCTAACCAATAGTTTCAGGATCTTTAAACCCAATACCAGGTTTCTGAACCAGCTTAATTGGTTTAAAAATAGTTTCTTTGGTTTGGACTTTGGGTGGTGAAGGAGGCTGATAACAAGGCTCCATAGCACATACTTCAGCAATGGCTATGGCCCTATCATAATCACCATCAAAAATAGCTTGGATCTGATGAGGTATTTGGTCATTTACACACTTAGCAACTCTTTTTGAACTGATACACCATGTTTCAGTAATCTGTTTAACCTTTAAAAACTTTTCTTCTGCAGTTTTAGATTTTTTAATCAAAATGGAGTTTAATTGCTTTTGAGCTTTAACTTCAGATTCTAGTTTTTCAATGGTGTGACTCTTAGAGCTGTTATTAAGTTTCAAAAGATGTATTTCCTTTTTAAGTTCTTGATTAAAGTGTTTTTGTAGCAAAACCTCATCACCAAGTTTGTTCAGTCTGGACATCTTCTCATTATCAGACAGATTTGAAAAAGAAGTTACCTCAGGTGGAGCAGTCTGACTGGTAGATGCCTGGTGAGCTGACTCAGATTGCTGTTGTATTTTTACCAGATCTTCAGCAAATCTTTGAGTAGCTTCTTTAGCCATAAAACATTTGGCATCTTTGTACAGCTCATCATCAGATGATGTGGCGCTTTCAGCCTAGTCTTTGGCTACCAGACTCTTCTCACTTTTGTTCACCTTCTCAGTCAGCTCAGCTACTTGTGCTTTCAAGGCTTTGTACTTAGTCTTGAGCTTAGAGTATTTTTCACCTCTTCCACCTTTGGCTGGCACAGCTTGAGCAGTTTTTTTGGATCTGCAATCTCCAGCCATATGTCCAGTCTTGCCACACTTGTAACAAGTGACCTTGGACATATCAAATGGCTTCTTGGTTTTGTCAGCTTGGCCACCTCTTCCTTTTCCTTTAAACTTATTAAAGGATCTCCTTCTGATCCTTTCAGCTAACATAGCTACTTCATTAGCTAGTTCATCACCATCAGATTCATCACATTCAGATTAAGCACAAACAGAGTTAGGATTAGACATCACAGGAATATCATCATTAACACAAGGAATGATCTCATTAATAATTGAACTAGGGTGTTCAGTCATAGAAGCAACAAGTGCAGCAGCAGGCTGACTATAAGAATCACCCATAGCAATTAACTTTTCAGCCTCTGAACATTCTTGGTTATGAAGCAAACCAAAAAGTCCAGGTAGATCAAGATCATGATAAACAAAACATAATTTAACAGAAGAAATATAGTTGTTCCATTTAGGTGGTAATGAATCAAGAAATTTGCTCTTTAAAACCTCATTTTTCTTATTAATTCCAACAGCAGCTAAATCATTTACCAAGTATTAAAGCGGGTATGAGTGTCAGTCAAGGATTCATTTCTCAAAGAGAAAAATCTCTCATACCTCCTGGTTAATGTGGTAATTGTGGATTCAATGGAGGTAGAGCAACCCTCAAACATAACAGTCAATGTACCCCATATTTTCTTAGCTGTTGAACACATTTTAATAGAATGGTAAAGGTCTTTGGGCACAGTTTGGACAATGAAATTTCTAGCCTTCACATCCAAGTTTGCCAACCTCCTATCCTCATCCCCCCAATCTGCCTTGTCCTTAACAATAGATTTGACTGTGGCAGGAATGGTTGGTTGACCTTCCCTGACCACAGCTTCTACCACAATGGTTTGTGTAGGAACATAAGGACCATCTGCAAGGATGTCAGGCATATTGTTATCGATGGATTCAAGGAACAAAGACATTCTACCTTTCCACCCACTGAAATCATCTTTGTCAAACATGGGTGGTCGGGTTGACGAACCATTATCAATATATGATGACATAATGCTTTACTATAAATGAAAATATGTAAGGATCAAGTCAAGTTAATTCTCAACCACCGCTCTGATACCAATTGATACGTCCCAAGGTGTATCAATATACCAAAGTATATTGAACACAGAACAGTTGTAGAGGGGGTGAATACAACTTTTCACAATCTTTACAAACTTTTAACATAAAACGTTTTAAGATCCAGTTAAAGAATATTAAGCAAGTAAGTAAAGTACAGGAATCATTAAAACAGTAAAGCAGTAAAGAAATAAAAACATTCTTGAACACAGATTGGTTTTCAAATGTAATCCTTTATTAAGAAATAATCTATACAAAGAATTACAGGGTTGTTGCGGAATAAAGATAGCCTATTGATATCTAAACAACCCTATGAAATGACAAACAACAATCAATAAGTTTCAGCTCAAGAGAATCAGCCCAAGCTGATGTCGTACAGACTAAGCTGTGTATAAGAGCAGAGAAACTTGTGTGAAGAATGATTCTCAGGAAATGCCACACATATGCAATCCATGAATGAGGCTTTTATAGGCACAAGCGCTCCTTCATTAGGTGTCCGTTGCAGCTACGTGTTCTTCATTCAGTGGTTGATGAGGGAATAATCAATCGTGCCTTTCATGGTACTTGTGGTCCCCCACGTACTGACGTACATTCTTCATCTACCAATAGGAGTATGGACACGCATATGTAAAACAACCACCAACCTGGATCCTAGGAATCTTCCTAGTCACGTCATTTGTCCTTATCTTCAATCCAGGTTGTTATCTTCACTTGATTGTCAGACACAGATTGGGCCGTTTGTCAAGGCACCAATCTGCCTAAGTGTTTCCAAGCTGACTCCTAATCCCAAGTTGTCTTCCACTAACATCTTGGTCTTCTATCTTCAATCCTCCTCTTCGACTTGGACTGAATGCTAATACATTGTTGATGCAGCTTGAATAACACTTACTTCCATAAGATATTACAATTACAAGTATGAAGCATGATCTGGGTCAGAGATAGATCGTAAGCTGTGTCAGCTTAGTCTGACCCAGATCAGATTACAAGAACCAAAGATTACTAAGTGTTTATAGGTCAGATTTGTCATCATTAAATTTACAATTAACATTGGGACTCAACAGCAACCAACGCCGATGGGGAGACCACCAGCGCCGCTGGTGGCTACAGATCAACAACCAGCGCCGCTGGCAGCCCCGTTTCAGACAGATTCGCGTTTTGACCCCGGAATGGAAGTCCAATCAGATCCGGATCATTTTTCCACAACAAACGGAACGTGAAACAGGTAAGAATTCTAACTTATTTTATTTATTATCTATCGAAATGCTTTCCTTTGATTTGTATGCAGGAGTGCCATTTCCGCTGATATCTTTCAAGAAGATCATGGCACGAAAGAAGGAGCCGAATAAACGGGATACGACTCTCAAAATGGAGGAATGCGAGGATACTAGTCGAGATGATTTGCAACCTGAGTTGGGTTATTCAGGGAGCCTTCTAATCCTTTATGCTTTAAATAGTTGTGAATGCATTGAATTGGTTAATTTTAGGGCTAGTAGTAATTTCATGCACTATTGTTTATTCTTTAAACTAGCCCCGGACCCCTTAGCTCCCGACCCTTTGGAATGGACTGACATAAGCCTTAACATGAAATACTTGAAGGTTCCATGTCATAAAGGTTTTCTTGAAATTGTATATGTTCGTATGAAAGGATATATTTTTAAGATGAGTTTTGTAAAGGAAACAAATCATTCCAATGTCTTAAAAGTGAATTTCGTTAAGGTGAAGGAAATGGATTGGGTAATGGTCAAGATTAAATTCACATTTTACTCACCTTATTCGCGTAAACCGCCCGACACTTTAAGCGTGGGGGCGTTTAAGACTCCGCCATGGTAAGTTTGGGGAATGAGTCCGGTTGAAGACTCGGTAAATTTAGCGCTTTTTAGGAGGCAACCCATGTATGTGTTATTATTTTTCATGCATTAGGTTATTTTGTTTAATAATAATATTGCTTCTTGTTCTATTTCGGTTGAACAAGCAAGTAATCGTGTTTTTCATTTTTGTTTTGTCTTTTCAATTTTGATATTTTGATTTAGATGTGCAGACGACAGGTAAATCATGAGCTTTTTAGATCATTGCAAGTGGTGAGGAGGAGAACATCAAGGAACAAGGTTACACGAGCTCAAAGAGGTGTAGCGACGGTTTTAAGAAGCATCGGTTCGAGATTCAACACTCAAGGCGGAGGAGAAATGATTGATATTAAGAGTTTGGCGTTGTCTTGGTATTTTGGCCATAACTTTTTCATCCGATGTCCGTTTTCGACGAGTGACCAGGCCACGGAACCGGAATGAAAGAGCCACGGAACTGCTGGGACCACTTGAGCGCCGCTCAGAGCAGCAGCAGTTCTTCCAGCGCCGCTCAGAGCAGCAGCAGTTCTTCCAGCGCCGCTCAGCCCTTTGCCAGCGCTGCTCAGAGGTCCAGTGGCAGTTCAAACTTCGTTTTAAACCTTTTAAACACATTCCTAACCCGTCTCAATCACCCAACACTCATGAAGAGCCGCTCAAACTTCCGTTAGCACATTGAGATCACTGAAAAATAAAAATAAAATCAGAAAAACCCAAAAATCAAAAAAAAAAAATCAAAAAATCAGAAAATACCAAAAAGAGAAGAAGATGGAGAAGCATCAATGGATCGCCATCAAATGTAGAGGACTCAAATCTTTGAAGATCAATATCATTCAAGTCGCTCCACAAATGCCATCTTCAGCAACATTCATGCAATTTAAGCCCGGGAAGTTTCGTAAATCCTTATCTTATCGTGTTTTTTCCTATTAACCTTTCTGTTATGTTTAGTACAACGAGGACGTTGCACAATTTAAGTGTGGGGGGATGGAATAGGAAAAAACCATGGTTTAATTGCTTGATAAATCATAAGTTTTCTACTACTAAATTCATGCAAATTTAAATTTTTCTTGTGTCTGAAAATCATTTTGAGAAATAAGCTTTGCAAGTAGACAAAAGATGACGATAACTAAGCAACATTAGCTTTGGTAGATGAACGGTTAGTTAGGACTGTTAGTTTAACTATAGATTTGTGGCTGTTCATTTTTCCAAATGGATTAGAGCTTAGACTGAAACTGAATGCGATTATGTTTGCCATAGCACATTTAACCGGACTTTAATATGCCTAGCAATTAGAGCTATCTAGTCATTAGTATAGGTGTATTAACTGGACTTAATTATATGTGCTTGTGTAGGAACTAGTTTAGACGTATGGTTCGCCTTAATTCTTATACCATTGATTGTGAACTAGTTGCATGCGGAGTAAGTGTATGAGTCATATGGGATCTATGATAATGTCTATTGCATGAATAATGTAGTAATCTTAAGAAAGGCAATCAGTAGATTAAATTAAAAGAGATCAAAGAACTATTAACGAGTAAAATCTATACACATCAAGTTATGTCGCTTTGCGTGTGGGGAACCACCGACCTGTCACCGCTGTCTTGATGTAAGGTATAAACTCTAACCATTAGTTGAGTTATGTCGCTCTACGTGTGGGGAACCACCGACCTGTCACCGCTGTCTCAACTATTAAAGATGATAATATCGTATAACTGCTTTAGTGTTTAGCTAGTGATGCATGACTGTAGTATGAGATTATGTCTAAGTAGTGACTCACAAGTACACAAACGAATGAAATATAAATGCCTTGCTAGTAGCCAGTAGTTCTAATTGCTATACAAACCTTAATTAAGTGTTTAACTAGTCAGCAGAAGGAAGTAAGATTGAGCTGTAAGACATATGGAATTATAGGATGATTTTAGAGGTATTAACACGAATATAAGGTTAACTTTTAGTTTTGACTGATTGGTTATCTTTACCTCTAATCTATAGCTTACTGATTTTGTCTAAAGTTTTCTCAAATCATTTTGCATGACTAATCTTTGAAATGTTTTAAAAAGTAGAATAACTTGTACACTTAAGTTGTCCGCTCATCATTGTTTTATTTTTCTAGGACTATTTGCTTGAGGACAAGCAAAAACTTAAGTATGGGGGTATATGATGAGCGTCCATTTTGTGATTATTTTCTATATCATTAGGTCGTGTTTTAATGTCTAAATGAGTTTATAAATGTGGACTTTTGGTACTTAATGGGATGACATGTTATGATAGGTTCACAAGGCGTGAAAGTGAAGGCAAACGTCTTTACTCAACTTAACATGAAGCCACAAGCCTTTTGGACGAAGACTAGCAAGCAGAACATGAAGAATTTGAGGCCAACATGAAGCATACGACCACGTGTTAGTATTTCGAGCATAACTTCTTCATACGGACTCCGTTTCTGACGAGTAAGCTATCCACGGAAAGGAGAGAGAGAAAGATCTACAACTTTCGTGTTGAACCTAAAGCTCACCAGCGCCACTGGGACTTCACCAGCGCCGCTGGGAGTAGGTCGGCCAGCTAGGGTTTTGCCTTAAACCTATAAATACCCCCCTAAACCCTAAGAGCCGCAGCTTGCTTCCTCCAGACGACTTTGGGGGATATTCTAGGGTATTTTTATCAGATCTAAACCCTCGTAACACCTCCATATCATCCGGAAGATCAAGCATCAATTCTCAACAACAATTATCATTCAACAAATAATTATTAGGTCAAATTAATTAGGGTTCGTGGTGTTCATTCGGAGGAGCGGCCAAGAAGGTTACGGACTGTGTGACTTCGATATCTCTATTATTAGTTTGATCTCTCTTTTACTTTTATTATTGTTATTAGGGTTACAATTGCAAGACTATTTGTTTGACAATTATTTTTATGGATTTATTTATATTAATAATTGTTAGGGTTATTTGTTTTGCCATGAGTAGCTAAGTAGTTTTGCATCTATTTGGATAATGTGATCATGCCGTGATAGTTTTCTATATTAGATTGTTAAACCGTTTCTATGTTTGTCGCAGATCCATGTTTATTGAGTCAGGCAAATGTTATTAATTTTCATATACAAACTTATTTTACTGATTTGTTTGGGTCGAGTTTGCGCTAAGGCCTTACAGTCATTTAATTTGATTTGTGAAACATTAATCGGTCTATAATTAATGTGGTCTCTTGAATTATAACTGAGCGGGGGATGGTTAATTAATAATTTGGCTCAACTGAACATGTGTTTTATTAAATTGTTTTAGTTGATCTGGCGAACGGAAACCGGATCCGGGTGACTAGAGTAATTAGTGTCAAGTGACTTTTAGAACCCTAGAAGAATCTTGACTTACATAAAAGATAAAGTCGTAGTTACAAAACTCGGGTCTTAATTCATAACAGTGAATCTAACGAGAATCTGTTTATAGGGTAGTGTGAGTCTAGGGACAGCACTACTAAATAGTTTGGTGAATCTAACGAGAATCCGAACGTGAGAAGAGTTGTTCAACAAATCTAAACTATTTTCTAAATGATCATGGCATGTGAACTGTTCCAAGTAGATGCAATGTTTTAACTATCATTGTTTTGCTAGATTAATCAATTAATGTTTTTATTATTTTAGTTTTATTTAAATCGTGACAAACCCCCAAATCCTAGAATTACACCTAGCTACTTTCTTAGACATAGTCCCTGCGAACGATCCTGGTCTTACCCATTTGCTATACTATAAACGAACGGGTCCACTGCCCGTGAGTGAGTGTAGTAGAGAAGTTAACCTTGAAATTATAAATTTAAAACTTGTTAGGAATTTAAGTTAACTATCCAGCTCATCAATACACTAACGAAACCCAACAAGTACGGGGGTTACCAGAAAGCCAAAGAAACGTCCACTACAACCTGCTCCTCAACAACCTTCACCATATTGCGGCCTTCTAAATCAATAACACCTTCACCAGCGCCATCAGAAACGTCCACTACAACCTGCTCCTCAACAACCCGCTCCTGTGCTAAAGGAATGGGTTTCTGAGTCAACACCTCTGCAGAAGAACCCCCTTGGATAGCAGAGGATGGGGTTGAAGGCGGAGCAAGAGCCACGAGCTTGAAGATAAGGCTGGACAACGCAGGTTACCTATCAAGAAGAAAACAGACAAAGGGAAACAACAACCTACCCCGACCACCACATTCAATGGTGAAATCTCTTGTACCATATTCCCAAAACGAAGCAACCTGAGAGTTAAACAACATAGCTTCAGGGTATACACACAGCTTAAGGCCAAAAGTAGAAAGACGGTCGACATCAGACTGTCTGACACCATGAGTACCAGGAAAACCTATTGTAAGTCCCAACTCAATAGATGGCACTACCTGAAGACACCTCTATGTCGATGGTGGAGTTACTTTGCAATATATGCACTGAACTGGAGACGACCAGTGCAGTGTGTATATACCAAGTTCTAGATAGATTACTTATATAAATGACAATAAGTAAAGAACAATGCAATAAATAACTTGTAAAGTAACTTGATGAGACAATATGTAATTTTCAATGTGTAATTTATTTATTGATGTTAAACAAATTACAAGGTTGTTGCGGAACCAAGATAATACAAAGAATGTAAATATCCTAACAACCTATGAAATACAATTGATCTACACTCGGAATTTCTCAAGACAATCGAAACACTTAAAGTTGTGAAATGTTCCTTTTAGCGATTGAGAGAATATTGCCCAAGTTCACCAAGAATATTGCAGGTTTGCAAAGTGTGAAGTGTTTGTATGTTTTCACTTATTATTCTTGTTGTGCAATGACTTGTATTTATAGGCAAAGTTAACATTTGGGATGTTAACTTTAGCCGTACAAATGTGGTTGAGATCATTTAAGAAATAGCATTTAATTCCTTAAAAAACAGTGTAAAGTCGCATGATAAAGCAACTTTACTCAACCACCTTTATGTACCTTTTATTACTTAAATAATAAGATAAGGCTTATTATCCGGGTAAAGGTACATAAAGCATATAAGTTAATTCCTCGTAATCAGTGTAAAGCTTTGTAAGAGCTTTCCACTGATGGTCTCCAGTTTGTAACTGACTAGAATGTCAACTGGGTTTTGCTGCCATTGCCATTCTCTATCTTCCATTTGTTGTCTTCGACTTCAACTGGAATGATTCTTCAACTTGGTCAGTTCTCAACTGGAGGAAGTCTTCAGATGCATTGATTGTACGGTGCAACTGGACTTCAATATATTTCTGGACAAATCATCTGGGTCTCCAGTTCACTGGACAGTTTCACTGGGTCTCCAGATGCAACTAGAGACTGGCCAGTTTACCAGGTGAACTGGTCCTAACAAATTCCCCCTATTTGTCTAGAAATATTGCCAAGTCTTTTTCTAGTTTTTGTATCTATACAAGTGTGAACTGAAGAGACTTGTTTGATTTAAATCTATCTAAGTTTCTTAAGGCATTTTTATAGATCAATAAATGCCTTAGGTTTTTCTTTTAGGTTTGTTAGATTTTAATCTATTATCTACCGTGTGGTTACAAACTGGTAACTTCATTTATACAAGGAAATGGAATTTATACAAGTTACAGAATGTAAATACAAATTACAAGTAGATAACTGAAGAAAGAACTTTATGAGATGGCCCTTCGCCAGTTCTTCTTCTCTTGGTCACCAAAGAAATAGGCTGAGAGTCTTCAGGATCAATATTCAACTTTTGCTCAAGATTTTCTTTATGTTGAATTTTGCCCCTTAGAAAGTTTGCCCATGCTTTCTCAAACCTATTCTTTTGTGCCTTCGCATCCAAACATTCACCATCTCCACCCATTCGCTGAACCCATATTGCATAGCACCAGGATTGTCAGTTTTAACCAGTGGCCCCCTAGTATAACTAACTTCGACTTGAAAAACTTTGGTGCCTGGCTTGAATGTTACATTTACACTATTGATAGTACCACTATTTCTTCTGGTTGACATGATCTGGGAGTAGTAGCTTCTAGCTTCAGATTCATTTGTAATTTTTATACTCCCAGCACCAGCAGCCAGTACAGCGGACTTGATGTCTTCATTGGATACCTCGCCAGTTGGTTCAACGAATGTGCTAAAGTCAGCATCTCTTGACAGTGGTCTCCTTGGTTGTGGAATCCTTCTTGGTGGATTCAAAACCTTCTTCACAACCTTCTTAACATTTTCAATACGTTTAAGAATCCCACTGGCCCTATTCTCCTTGGCCTTCTCCACTGAAATGTTCAAGCTTCTGGCATCGAATTCAGCTTCATCCTCAAGATAGTGTCTGTCCAGTTCTACATCCAACATTTCTTTCAACTGGTCAACTATCCTGGGATCATTCTTGATCCTGACATACTCCTCCTTAGTGATACCCAAAAGATTTGCATCACTCATATCAAGTAACTTGATTTGAGCAAGATGTACCCTGGCTTCAGCTTGGTTTCTTTGTTTTATCTTCTTTCTTTCTTTGATATCATTTCCAAGTCTGGCCAGTCTTCTGCTATCACTATCTGAAACTGGAGGAAGTACATTAGCATTACCAGTTTCAAGCATTACATCAGTGGCCGGCTGGGCAGATGCATCACCAGCTAAACCTTTGCCTTTATCCAAAACAACATTCCCCTATCACCATCATCACCAGATCCACCAACTCTTTGCTCACCAGCTTCAGTACTGGTAGCCACAATCAATTCTCTTCCAGATGGAGTCCTTCTAGGTGCAACTGGTGGAAGGACTGCACTTCTTTCCCCCTTGGCAGCATCTAGACCTGCCTGAATACCTTCCCATTCAGAGGGGTGAGATGGCAACCGGTCAAGAGGCTGCCATGACTGCATGTCCTTACACTCTTTGAAGATTCCACACATCATCCTGAAGGACCTCCATAAATGGTTGGTCTCCTTTGACTGGATCAAAATGTAACACCCGTTTCGTAAAAATATGGATTTCCAAAAATTTTCGCCTAACGGCGTTAAATCATGCGGAAACGATTTAGGAAAATACTCAACTAAGGAAAACAGTTGAGAAAACATAAGTGGTGTTACTAATAGCATCAAATCAGTAATAAAAGAAATCCATAAGATTGCCCAACATAAAGCAATCATAACATAGTCATTACATAAGTTCCATAAAGGAAATCAATAACATAAGGTTTATGCGAAGCTATTGGGTAAACTAAAGCCAGCTTGATCATCTACCCATCTCTCGCCACAGCTTCACACGTCATCTTACTGCCTAACCTGAGGGTGTCAACACATTAAAAGAAACAAGTGTTAGCTATAAAGCTAAGTAAGATAACACCAGGTTTAAGCAAACATTTCATCCATTTAAATCGTCACTTTAACACATTACGTCATTTTAATTAGGCATTCACACCACCGTATAAACGTATCCACATCACATATAAGCATAGAGTTCATGACCCTAAGTGTGCCTAATTAACTCCGTCATTTCATCTCATCTCATTAGGTTGTGACTAGGTCACCGTTAAGTTGTAACCGAAGTTACCATTAAGGAAAGACAATGTCGATCCATGAGTAGCACGTTATGTTCATGACATTAGGTGGGTCATCAGGCCACCCGAAACTACTCGCCACATATGACTTGTTGCAAGGAACCACCCGAGCAACCATTTTAACATACCTATAACCACCGTAAGGCATGACGTACCTATTACCACCGTAAGGCACCATTATACGTACCCATTACCACCGTAAGGCACGATGTACCTATTACCACCGTAAGGCACGATCTATACGTACCTATTACCACCGTAAGGCACGATGTACCTATTACCACCGTCAGGCACAGGTTATGCATAACACTTAACATCTAATTAGCTCGAGCATTTATCGTACTTAGTTTAGATTTCCACCTTTAACCTAAACTAATCCATACTATCATCTTTTCACGTTAGGGCCCTTAAAACGTGCACGTGTCATGGCAACCTAAAAAGGTCTAGTGTTCTAGATGAACAAGCCACATATACATGCACATAACAACATTACAACATATCATTAACCACCGTTCATCATATCATATCATATCATATCATAAACCACCGTTCATCATATCATATCATAAACCACCGTTCATCATATCATATCATATCACAAACATATCATATCATAAACCACCGTTCATCATATCATATCATATCATAAACCACCGTTCATCATATCATATCATATCATATCATAAACCACCGTTCATCATATCATATCATATCATAAACCACCGTTCATCATATCATATCATAAACCACCGTTCATCATATCATATCATATCATAAACCACCGTTCATCATATCATATCATAAACCACCGTTCATCATATCATATCATATCATAAACCACCGTTCATCATATCATATCATAAACCACCGTTCATCATATCATATCATAAACCACCGTTCATCATATCATATCATATCACAAACATATCATATCATAAACCACCGTTCATCATATCATATCATATCATAAACCACCGTTCATCATATCATATCATAAACCACCGTTCATCATATCATATCATATCATAAACCACCGTTCATCATATCATATCATATCATAAACCACCGTTCATCATATCATATCATAAACCACCGTTCATCATATCATATCATAAACCACCGTTCATCATATCATATCATATCATAAACCACCGTTCATCATATCATATCATAAACCACCGTTCATCATATCATATCATAAACCACCGTTCATCATATCATATCATATCATATCATAAACCACCGTTCATCATATCATATCATATCATAAACCACCGTTCATCATATCATATCATATCATAAACCACCGTTCATCATATCATATCATAAACCACCGTTCATCATATCATATCATAAACCACCGTTCATCATATCATATCATAAACCACCGTTCATCATATCATATCATAAACCACCGTTCATCATATCATATCATATCACAAACATATCATATCATAAACCACCGTTCATCATATCATATCATATCATAAACCACCGTTCATCATATCATATCATAAACCACCGTTCATCATATCATATCATAAACCACCGTTCATCATATCATATCATAAACATATCATATCATAAACCACCGTTCATCATATCATATCATAAACCACCGTTCATCATATCATATCATACATATCATAACATAAACCACCGTTCATCATATCATATCATAAACCACCGTTCATCATATCATATCATAAACCACCGTTCATCATATCATATCATATCATAAACCACCGTTCATCATATCATATCATATCATATCATAAACCACCGTTCATCATATCATATCATAAACATCATATCATATCATAAACCACCGTTCATCATATCATATCATACATATCATATCATAAACCACCGTTCATCATATCATATCATAAACCATTTTCGTTGCACCCTCAGCGTGACAAAAGTAGTGTATCTTACCTCGTAGTAGTGTATGCGCGTAACAACAGCTAGTAGTGCTTAACAGTATTCCCCGACACCTATCGTACATTAACATATAGGGTATAAGTCATTAGGGACCTTAAAACAACTCTCGTATGACCTTAGGACTGACTACGTAAAAGTCCAGCATTAAACCTTACGAATTTAACCCAAAACGAACTTAGAAAACGAATTTGAACATCAAACGAACTTAGCCTTCGTTTTTAGATTCAAACGAAGATGATCTTCGTTTTGTCAAACGAAGATAGTTTTCCAGAAAACGAATTTAGGCTCAACGAAGATGGCTCAAACGAACTTAAGCCTAAGTTCGTTCAGTATTCAGAAACGAACATGTTCTTCATTTTTTCCAGAAACGAACGACTATGGCTTCTTCCAAAACACGATTTTGACCTTGTTTAACATATTTAAACATCTTTCGATCATCAAGATCGTTTATACACCCGTTAAACACCATTACGAACATCAATTAACCAAAACATCTTTTAAACTCTAATTAATTGCAAAACCCTTTTTAAATCAGTTTTGAATCAATATTAAAACATCTTTTGATCTGAAAATACAATTAACAACCCATTGATTACCTGATTGCTTGATAGCCAATTGAAAGTAACCCAAAATACTCAATCAATTTAACCAAAACTTGAACAATTGCTTTAGAAATCGGTTCAGTGATTGAAGAGGCTGTGTAAGTGTAATTATTTGTTAATTGCTGCCAAATCACTCTAGATTAGGTTAATCCTAGCCCTAATCCCGTTTTTAACTTTTCTCCATTGGCAAAACTAGTCCCTGGACTTCATATCGACTTTATTTCACATTCAAACACCTATTGGGGATACATACAACACACTAAAGCACTTTCGCACACTACATAGGCCTTTTACACATCATTTAATCCACTTTATTGTCACTCATTAAAGATAATTAAATCTCACATATAGGGCACATAAACATATAAACACGTATTTCCACGTAAACATATCACGGACTTAGAATTTGACCTAACGACGTTAGTCAACATATACGTTTAAGTTTTGGGATGTTACAATTACCCCCCTTAAGAGGATTCCGTCCCCGGAATCACTTCAGCATCAAAAAGGTGGGGATAGGTCTCCCGCATTACAGACTCGGTCTCCCAAGTCATACTTTCGCCGTGATTGTGTTTCCACTTTATGAGAACTAGATCGATAGTCTTTCGTCGTAACTTCTTTTGTTTCCTTCCAATATAGCAACAGGTTCATCGACAATCTGCTTGTTGGGATTAATACTTACGTCCTCGAGTGGAATGACATCCTTTTCATTCGCATAGCACTTACGTAGGTAACACACATGAAATGTGTTGTGAATTCCATTAAGTTCTGGAGGTAAGTCCAGCTTAAATGCCTGTTCATTAACCTTCTTAATGATCTTAAAAGGTCCAATGAATCTGGGGCTTAATTTTCCACGTTTTCCAAACCGTAATACACCTTTCCAAGGCGACACTTTGAGTAAAACCATTTCGCCTTCTTTAAAATCGAACGGCCTCCTTTTCTTTTCAGCATATGACTTTTGCCTTTCACGAGCAACACGTAAGGCTTTCTTTGCTACGTTAACTTTATCGGCCGTAAGTTGTACTAATTCGGGTCCAGCAATTGCTTTTCCCCGGGCTCCAACCAACAACTAGGAGTCCGACACTTTCTACCATATAACATCTCATAAGGTGGCATTCCAATGCTCGCATGATAACTATTGTTATACGCAAACTCAATAATAGGTAGGTGTTTATCCCACGAACCACCATAATCCATTACACAAGCTCTGAGCATATCTTCGAGCGTTTGAATAGTCCTTTCACTTTGCCCATCGGTCTGCGGGTGATAGGCTGTGCTCAGACGAACTTGAGTACCAACTTCCCGTTGAAAACTCTTCCAAAAGTTGGAAACGAATCGAGCATCACGATCGGACACAATCGATATCGGAACACCATGTTTAGTAACCACCTCATCAATATACAACGTAGCGAAGTTCTCCATAGGAGCAGTCTCACGAACTGGGAGAAAGTGAGCACTCTTCGTTAGTCGATCGACAATAACCCATATCATATCGTGACCACGAGGCGTCCTCGGAAGTTTGGTCACAAAATCCATCGTAATGTGATCCCATTTCCACTCCGGGATCTCAAGTTGCTGAAACTTCCCGTAAGGCTTTTGATGTTCAGCTTCACCTTCGCACACGTCAAACATTTCTGCACATACATCATCACATCGTTCTTAATACTGGGCCACCAATAAATAGGCTTCAAATCTGCATGCATCTTTGTGGCACCAGGGTGTGCAGAATACTTAGTTTTGTGAGCTTCATCCATTACTAACTCACGATTGCCTCCATAGAGAGGAACCCATATTCTACCTTTGTAGGTTCGAAGGCCACGACTATTTTCTTCCATTTGGAGTCTGTTCTTCTTCCTTTTTCCAATAGACTCCGCTTTCACATTAACATCCTTTAACGCTTCGATTTGAGCTAATCGAATAGGTTCAGTAAATTCGACTCAATCTTTGTAATCATCGCACATAATCTACTTTTCGCATATCCTTTGCGGCTTAAGGCATCAGCAACCACATTAGCTTTGCCTGGGCGATATTTAATCTCACAATCATAATCCTTTAATAACTCCATCCACCGTCGTTGTCTAACATTCATGTCCTTCTGAGTAAACACGTACTGTAAGCTCTTATGATCCGTATAAAGGGGACACTTTGTACCATACAGATAATGTCGCCACAACTTCAGAGCAAAAACAACCGCAGCCAGCTCAAGGTCATGAGTAGGATAGTTCCGCTCATGAGGCTTCAGCTGTCGAGAGGCGTAAGCGATAACTTTGTCTCGTTGCATTAGTACACACCCTAACCCCGTGATGGATGCGTCACTATAAACCACTAGATCATCTGTCCTTCGGGTAAAGCTAAGACTGGAGCTTCACACAACTTCTTTTTCAACGTTGTGAAGGCTTTCTCTTGAGCATCGGTCCACACAAACTTCACACCTTTCTTCGTTAATTCAGTCATTGGCTTGGCAATGCGCGAGAAATCCTGAATAAAACATCGATAATAGCCAGCCAAACCGAGAAAACTCTTGATTTCAGTAGGAGACTTAGGCTGCTCCCACTTCGACACTGCTTCTATCTTCGAAGGATCTACTTTTATACCATCAGAGGAGACGACATGGCCTAGGAAATGAACTTCCTTTAGCCAGAACTCGCACTTGGAGAATTTAGCATATAGCTTTTTCTCTCTGAGGACTTGAAGGACAGCTCTCAAATGCTCTCTATGTTTCTCTTCCGACTTTGAATACACAAGAATGTCGTCGATAAAAACAATAACGAAATGATCCAAAAATGGTTGACAGACACGGTTCATCAAATCCATAAACTTCGCTGGAGCATTTGTCAAACCGAATGGCATGACAAGGAACTCATAATGACCATAACGAGTTCGGAACGCTGTTTTGGCTACACTTTCTTCTTCAACCTTCAATTGATGATAGCCAGACCGTAAATCAATCTTTGAGAAATAAGAAGCACCTTGAAGTTGATCGAATAAATCATCAATACGAGGGAGTGGATATTTATTCTTCACCGTTCTTTTATTCAGCTCACGATAATCGATACACATACGCATGGATCCGTCTTTCTTCTTTACGAAAAGGATAGGAGCACCCCATGGAGAGGAACTCGGACGAATGAAACCTTTATCTAAAAGTTCCTGAATTTGCGTCATCAGCTCCTTCATCTCTGTCGGAGCTAATCGATACGGAGCTTTGGCTACAGGAGTAGCACCAGGAATAAGGTCGATAGAAAACTCGACCTCACGGTCAGGAGGAAGACCTGGAAGATCTTCAGGGAAAACATCAGGAAACTCGGAAACAACTTCGACATCAGAGACTGTAGGCTTCGCGATACGAGAATCGATGACATAAGCTAGAAAATGTGACCTAGTTTGTCGTATACAACGAAGTGCTTTCATCATCGAGATCACCTTAACATTTCCCGGCTTCTTGTCACCATAAACACAGACACCTTTACCGTCGGGAGTAGCGATTCGGACTATCTTTTTCGAACATAGGACGACAGCATCATTCTTAGACATCCAATCCATACCGAGAACAACATCGAAACTAGGAATGGTAGCGGGTAACAGGTTAGCAGTAAATGAACGACCCTCTATTTCTATTGGACAATCAGAATAACCTTCCCGAATAATAGACGTTGCACCATTAGCCACTTCTACTTCTATAGGACACCGTAAAGAACTAGTAGTCATGTCTAACTTAGGAGCAAACAGAGTAGACACAAAAGATTTGTTCGTACCAGAATCAAATAACACATTAGCAGGTTTGGAGTTAACAATAAGGATAGCAGTAACTACCTGATCATCGTCTTTTGCCTCCTCAGCCGTCATCTGAAAAGCACGGGCTTTGGCTTTAGAAGCTTCTGCGAGCTGTTTGTCAGTGGGGATGAAATGAATTTCAATGTCTCCTTTCATAACATGATCACGAATAAAATGATACCTGATGTCAATATGCTTTGTCTTGGAGTGCATCACTGGGTTGTGAGATATAGCAATTGCACTAGTGCTGTCACAAAAGATTGGGGTCCTTGTATACTTTTGACCATAATCTAGTAACTGGTTCTTGATCCAGAGAATCTGGGCACAGCAACTGGCCGCAGAAATGTACTCTGCCTCGGCAGTGAACATAGAGACTGAAGTCTGCTTCTTGCTGGTCCAACTTACCAGTTTTCCTCCAAGGAAATGACAACACCAGTTGTTGATTTTCTATCTATCTTACAACCTGCATGATCAGAATCTGAATAACCCATTAGATCTAATCCTGAGCCTTTGGGGTACCAAAGACCAAGATTAGGACACCCTTTCAGGTATCTAAAGATACGCTTTACAGCGTGCAAATGTGATTCTTTAGGGTTAGCCTGAAACCTGGCACATAAACATGTTGCAAACATTATATCTGGTCGACTGGCAATTAAGTACATCAGTGAACCAACCATACCTCTATAGTCAGTTATGTTAACTGGTTTTGCCAGTTGGGTCAGAGTCCAAATTCAATGGTGCTGCAATAGGTGTGTTTTTCGATGGGATTGAATCATATTTGTATTTTCTTAACAAATCTCTGACATATTTTCCTTGGTTAATGAAAATTCCATTTTCAGTTTGCTTAATCTGAAGACCTAAGAAAAATGTTAATTCACCCATTAAACTCATCTCATACTCAGATGACATGATTTTAGAAAACTTTTTAAACATTGCATCATCAGTTGAACCAAAAATAATGTCATCAACATAAATTTGTACCAATAAGATATTACCTCTTTCTTTTCAGATAAACAAGGTATTATCTATTGCACCTCTTTGAAAGCCATTTTTAAGAAGATGTTTAGTTAAAGTATCATACCAAGCTCTTGGGGCTTGTCTTAGACCATACAATGCTTTGTTCAGTCTATAAACCCAATGAGGATGCTTCTCATCGATGAAACCTGGAGTCTGCTTAACATAAACTTCTTCTTCCAATGTTCCATTAAGGAATGCACTTTTGACATCCATCTGGAAGACCTTGAACTGCAGATGGGCTGCACAAGCCAGAAATATTCTTATGGCTTCAAGTCTTGCAACTGGAGCAAAAGTTTCATCAAAGTCAACGCCTTCTGCTTGACAATAACCCTGGGCAACTAGTCTGGCCTTGTTTCTTACAACATGGCCATCTTCATCCATCTTGTTTCGGTAGACCCATCTGGTACCAATAGGTTCCTTTTTTTAACCCTGGTGGACAAGGAACAAGCTCCCAAACATTGTTCCTTTCAAACTGGAGGAGCTCTTCTTGCATAGCTTCCACCCAGCTTGGGTCTGCCATAGCCTCGTCAATCTTCTTTAGTTCAATTAAAGATAAGAAGGTGACGTTTAAGCATTGCTCACTGGTGGCTCTTCTAGTCTGAACCCCACTAGTTGGATCACCCACAATTTGTTCAATTGGATGGGTTCGAGTCCATCTAGTGTATTGACTAGGCTGGTGAACTACAATATCAGTGCAAGTCACCTGGCGATCTTCTTTTCAGTTGCAATAGCATCTGGAGAAGGATCAGTCCAAACTACTTCTGTATCCTCATCAGAGTCAATGAGGTCACGATTTGCATCATGAAATTCTTCATTCAAGGGCATTTCTTGAAGAACTGGAGAAGTTGGAGTTCAAACTGGTGCTGATATTGGAGTGGCACGTACATCAGATCCAATCACCAATTCTTGTGGTAAGTTGAAATTGATGGAGGGATAGAATGATGTGTCACTGGTGGTGTTCTTCTTCTTAACTGGTTCCAATTTGTTGTAACTGGAAACATCTTCTGGTGAAACAACTGACCGATGAACTTGGTCAGTTTTACCAAAGTTGATTGGAACGACTGGAGTAATATCAAGGCTTAGTCTCTTGTTGATTGCTTCAGTTGACTCATCGAATGTGACATGAATTGTCTCATGAACCTTTTGGAGTCTATAATTATAAACTCTAAAGCCCTTTCGAATATCTGAATAACCTAAAAATACCCCTTCATCAGCTTTTGCATCAAACTTTCCAAGCTGACTGGAATCGTTTAAGATATAAACTGGACAACCAAATACATGAAAGTATCCTATATTTGGTTTACGATTCCTGAGTACTTCATAGGCAGTCTTCTTATGTCTCTTGATGTAGACTGACCGGTTTTGGGTGTGACAAGCAGTTGCAACTGCCTCAGCCCAAAAACTGGTGGGAAGACCAGATTCAGATAGCATACTTCTGGCTGCTTCTATCAGTGTACGATTCTTTCTTTCCACAACTCCATTTTGCTCTGGAGAGTGAACTGATGAGAAGTTTTGAGAGATGCCAGTGTCATTGCAAAATGTTTCAAGTACCTTATTTTGGAATTCAGTACCATTATCACTTCGTAACTGACAAACTTTTCGAGTATACTTGAGCTCAATTCTTTTGATGAGAGAGATGATTTCAGCAGGTGCATCACTTTTGGATTTGATGAACACCACCCAGCAGTATCTGGTGAATTCATCAACCACAACTAGAGTGTACTTCTTTCCAGCTCTAGTTTGAACATTCACTGGACCAAAGAGATCCATATGTAGCATGTGAAGAGGTTCAGTGATGCTAAAATTTTGCCTAGTTTTGAAACTAGCTCTTTTCTGCTTGCCCATCTCACACCCTGGACATGGTTTTTCTTTATTGAAAGAAATTTGAGTATCCCATCAACCAGTTGTTTGCGAGACAACTTGTTGATATTCTTAAAATTAAGATGGGATAATCTTTTATGCCATAGCCAGTTGGTGTTCTCATCAGCTTTGGTATAGACACATTGCTCTTCTGGAGCTGGTTCCATATCCATGATGTACACATTTCCTTTTCTTGGGGCAATCATCACCACTTTCCAATCCTTGTTAAATATGGTGCCTTGTGCAATATCGAACAAACTCTGAAGCCATCATCACAAAGTTGGCTTACACTGATCAGGTTGTATTTCAAACCATTCACAAATGCAACTCTTTTGAATTCGACTTGTCCATTACTGAGCACACCATATCCTTCAGTCTTTCCAGATTGATCATTACCAAACGTCACTGTCGGTCCATCTTGGACAGTGAACTCTTCCAGTAGGGGCTTACATCCGGTCATAGTCCGGCCAGCAGCGCTGTCCAGATACCAGATATTCTTCTTTCGATTGCCCTACACACACACAAAAATCATTAGTTCTTTTTGTGAACCCATCTTTTCTTGATGGGTTCGCTGGACTTCTCTACAGAAGTCACAGTAGATTATTGTGGTGTTGAACTGGAGGCTGCATCTGGAGCTTTTTCACCAGCTCCAGGTGCAGGAGTAAAAACGATTGGTACTTGATACTTACTCCCTTTATTTTTACCAGATTTTGTTCCAGATTGAACATTCTTTTGATTAGGTTTTGAAGGGAGTGATTTAATATTTTGTTTGAAAACTGGAGGTAATGAACCTCCTTCCAGATTGTTAATCCGGGCAGTACAACTCTGAACCTGTCGAGACAAAAGTTGGAGTTGACTTTCCAGTTCAACCAAAATATTATTTTCATCAGGCAGCTGAACCTTGGACCTTGGTTCAGTTGGAGTTTTAGTCTGTCGGGTCTTGGGCACCTTAGACTTTTGAGGTAAAGGCTTGGTACCAGTGGCCTTTTTGACTGGAGCTTTAGCCTGTTTGGCTCCAGTTTTAACCTCAATGGGGGTGGTCTCAAAGGTTTCAGTTTCAACAGCTTCAGGTTGATCATAAGGTGTTTCAACCTTGAGAGCTGGAGGCAATGCATGAAGATCTGGTATAAGAGTTGCCATCTCCAGATCTCCAGATTTCCATGCATTCTTCTGGGCATCGATAGTTCTTGAAAATGCATCATAGTTTTTACCAGATGCTTTTACCCATGACTTGATAATCTTTTGTTCTTTTTCAAGATCAGAAAATAGTTTTTGATTATCAAGTTCTAAAGCCTCAATCTTTAAAACTGACTCCTTGAGAGCCAACTGGACACTTTGTAAATCATTCAGTTGTGTTTAACAATGTTCAGTTCAATTAAGATAGTGTCAAGATATCTTTCACTATCAGCTCTTACAGTTTCCACAAAAGCTAAATCACCACTTAATGATTCAGCCAGGTCCAGTTTTAGTTCAGGGTCAATCTGGTGATCATAGTCACATACCTTTTTCAAGATGATGTCCACCCATCTTCAGTGATTGACATCAAACGAACTTAGCCTTCGTTTTTAGCTTCAAACGAAGATGATCTTCGTTTTGTCAAACGAAGATAGTTTTCCAGAAAACGAATTTAGGCTCAACGAAGATGGCTCAAACGAACTTAAGCCTAAGTTCGTTCAGTATTCAGAAACGAACATGTTCTTCATTTTTTTTCCAGAAACGAACGACTATGGCTTTTTCCAAAACACGATTTTGACCTTGTTTAACATAATTAAACATCTTTCGATCATCAAGATCGTTTATACACCCGTTAAACACCATTACGAACATCAATTAACCAAAACATCTTTTAAACTCTAATTAATTGCAAAACCCTTTTTAAATCAGTTTTGAATCAATATTAAAACATCTTTTGATCTGAAAATACAATTAACAACCCATTGATTACCTGATTGCTTTGATAGCCAATTGAAAGTAACCCAAAATACTCAATCAATTTAACCAAAACTTGAACAATTGCTTTAGAAATCGGTTCAGTGATTGAAGAGGCTGTGTAAGTGTAATTATTTGTTAATTGCTGCCAAATCACTCTAGATTAGGTTAATCCTAGCCCTAATCCCGTTTTTAACTTTTCTCCATTGGCAAAACTAGTCCCTGGACTTCATATCGACTTTATTTCACATTCAAACACCTATTGGGGATACATACAACACACTAAAGCACTTTCGCACACTACATAGGCCTTTTACACATCATTTAATCCCACTTTATTGTCACTCATTAAAGATAATTAAATCTCACATATAGGGCACATAAACATATAAACACGTATTTCCACGTAAACATATCACGGACTTAGAATTTGACCTAACGACGTTAGTCAACCTATACGTTTAAGTTTTGGGATGTTACACAAAACATTAGCAGTTACTTGTTCTTGACCAGTTTTCAATTCATTTAGGATCTTGGAGTCTTCATCCAACCCAGAGACAACCTTATCCTTCACTTCATCATCCTTCTTCTTCAGATTTTCTACTTCATTTGTCAGTCTATCTAAAGATTGAGCATGTAGAGATACCTGGGTGTTCAAACTTTCAATGCTGCCTCTCAACTGGTTGATCTCACTGGTGAGTGGGGCCAGATCAACCTGAGGAGTGGCCAGCTTGGTGATCTCAGATATCACCCTTTCAACCAATTGTGCTTCTCTAGCACCCAGCGTATCCTCTATTTTCTGACCAACCGAAGTCATCAACTGCTCTCCAAGTCCAGTTACATCTAGGCCAGGTTTTCAATCAATTCCTTAAATGCTTAAACCTGTTAAAGGTTTTAGCAATCATGGCGACCAGATCATCATCGTCAGTTTCATTCCAACCATCACTGTTTTCAGTGGTCAGGCTAGAGTTCAAGAAACTGTTTAACATCTCCTTCATCGAGTGTGCCTGGACACTCTCTGCAGACATTAAGGCAGCACTAGGTCGCTCAGGTACACTAGCAACCTTGGAACTCTGAGCATGGTTCATGGCATCTTGCTCAGCCACCAGTCTTGCAGCATTATTATCTTCAGTGAATCTGAAGGCTCCATAGAGCGATGCAAGAGTATGGCTGTTCAAGGTTTTACCTTGTCTCAAGACAAGAACCATGTTTTCCCATTTGGAAGTAAGAATATCACAAAACTTCTCAAGAAGAATATCCTTATCCTTCTCTACACCCAAGCCTCTCAGCTGATTAATGAGGCTAGAAAATCTGGTGTATGTACCAGTTAGACTTTCATTGGGCAAGGCAAAGAAGGATTCATACTTCTTGTTCAAGGCAACTTTTCTGGTGACAATAGTGTCATCACCTCCTTCAAACTGAATAACTAATTCGTCCCACATTGATTTTGCACTGGGGAACAGCACAAGTGTTGGAATTAGATCTTCAGGAACAGCCCCAAGGATCATGTTCTTGAGTCTGGTGTCCAGATCAACAAGTCTACGATCCTCATCAGACCAATGGTCTTCGGGCTTTTCTCTTGAACCTCTTCTTACAGTTGGATCTAGAAGAGGACTCACCCCAAGAGACATGGGTATATATGGTCCATCCTTAAGGATTTTCAACATATACCTTTCAATCCCACCAAAATGCAAAAGCATTCTAGCCTTCCATGTACCAAAAGTCTCACTGTTTCCATCGAATTTGGGAACAGGAGTGTTAGAGTAGTGTACATGGACATGGTTTGGGGTAGAAGGGGGAGGAGGATTAGTATTAACATTTTGAAAAGGTTGGCATTATTATTCAAAGGGAATTCACCTTGACCAGAACCATCTCCACCTTCAGTAGTGTTCATCTTAGCAGATCTAGGCAAGTTTATTAGCCTTCTGCTCTGATACCACTTGTAAGTCCCAACTCGTTAGATGGTACTACTGAAGACACCTCTATGTCGATGGTGGAGCTACTTTGCAATATATGCACTGAACTGGAGACGACCAGTTGCAGTGTGTATATACCAAGTTCTAGATAGATTACTTATATAAATGACAATAAGTAAAGAACAATGCAATAAATAACTTGTAAAGTAACTTGATGAGACAATATGTAATTTTCAATGTGTAATTTATTTATTGATGTTAAACAAATTACAAGGTTGTTGCGGAACCAAGATAATACAAGAATGTAAATATCCTAACAACCTATGAAATACAATTGATCTACACTCGGAATTTCTCAAGACAATCGAAACACTTAAGTTGTGAAATGTTCCTTTTAGCGATTGAGAGAATATTGCACAAGTTCACCAAGAATATTGCAGGTTTGCAAAGTGTGAAGTGTTTATGTTTTCACTTATTATTCTTGTTGTGCAATGACTTGTATTTATAGGCAAAGTTAACATTTGGGATGTTAACTTTAGCCGTACAAATGTGGTTGAGATCATTTAAGGAATAGCATTTAATTCCTTAAAAAGCAGTGTAAAGTCGCATGATAAAGCAACTTTACTCAACCACCTTTATGTACCTTTTATTACTTAAATAATAAGATAAGGCTTATTATCCGGGTAAAGGTACATAAAGCATATAAGTCAATTCCTCGTAATCAGTGTAAAGCTTTGTAAGAGCTTTCCACTGATGTCTCCAGTTTGTAACTGACTAGAATGTCAACTGGGCTTCGCTGCCATTGCCATTCTCTATCTTCCATTTGTTGTCTTCGACTTCAACTGGAATGATTCTTCAACTTGGTCAGTTCTCAACTGGAGGAAGTCTTCAGATGCGTTAACTGTACGGTGCAACTGGACTTCAATATATTTCTCGACAAATCATCTGGTCTCCAGTTTCACTGGACAGTTTCACTGGGTCTCCAGATGCAACTGGAGACTGGCCAGTTTACCAGGTGAAACTTGTTCTTTACAAGGGTTGAAGGCGGAGCAAGAGCCACGGGCTTGAAGACAAGGCTGGACAACGCAGGTTACCTATCAATCATCTGTTTAAAAGACATCTCTGCAGAAAAAGATATGTTGAATAAACAGATGTAATATCCAACAATTAAAGAAGAAAACAGACAAAGGGAAACAACAACCTACCCCGACCACCACATTCAATGGTGAAATCTCTAGTACCATATTCCCAAAACGAAGCAACCCGAGAGTTAAACAACATAGCTTCAGGGTATACACACAGCTTAAGGCCATAAGTAGAAAGACGGTCGACATCAGACTGTCTGACACCATGAGTACCAGGAAAACCTATAGACTTATACTCCAACCTACCAACATCTAACAAACTACTACACTCAGGAGGAATCAATGAATGATCAACAAAAACGAACAAGTCTTTCCAGTCCCTAACCTCTGTACCACCAGCAACAAATAGTTCATGATCACCATTCTTGGAGACAGTAACCCAATCACCAGACTCTTTAAGTTTGTAAAAAGAGTTAAACAGCACTATCGAAGGCTCTATACGATTAGCACTACAGAGAACCTGGAAAGCAACGATTTTCTATACCAGTAGGATGAACAGTAGAGATGTGGCATTGATAATGATCTAACAGGTTGTGTTGTGTTTTTTTAGGGGTGGTTTTTTGGTTTCCGTCGATAAAGACAGCCAGAGAAAGAAAGAGGGATCCTAAGATTACCAAGGGTGAATGCTTTCACATACAGACCAACAAAACCGGCAGGTGGATCACAGATCGATTGCCCTCTTTCCGGAAATCGGATTAAGTTAGGGTTTTGGGCAAAATAGGCGGACACAAAGTTCTGATAGGCAGAACGACTCAATACATTGGTGATACTCCTAATTCCTCTCTTCGTCATTACTGTAAAATAGGGAATAAAAAAAGAGGAAGAATGATGAGCTTACCTGGTAAAGGTCGACGAAGAAGTAGCGGAAGAGGATTTTTTCGAACAAAGAAGGAGGCAAAAAGCCTTTTTTGGCAATAAGTTGGTATTTATATAGGTAATAATCACGGATACCAACCAGTGAAAAGTTACCTTGGGTTTTGCGCCAACAAGTTGCCACTCGATGGGATAAGCCGTAATTAATCTGAAATAAGCGTAGTTAATGCCGGTTAAATGATCGACTGGCTGATTTGACGGGCAAGTTGCGACACGGAGCAACGGAGCACGTTTTCGAAGTCTAACCGGACACTCTGCAGGCAGCTTCTCTAGTTAGACTAGGGGCTTGATGATATACCCTATACGGAGCCTTACCTCCGTACCCGAAGCAGATACGAAGGCATCTTCGTACAGGTAAAAATCACTTATTATACGTACCCAGAACGGAGCTTAACCTCCGTTCGCCATAATCTTTCCGGAGCTCCCAAAGGTAATAAAAACCCAGCTCCGAAGAAACATATCAAGAAGATCGGATATAGATCCTTTCCATGATTATCCACATAAAACAATATGATTAAGTCCGAAGACTTCGGACACGGCTCGTAAAAGGGATCATCACGAATCTCCCTAGAAAGTAAAAGATATTCTCAAAAGAGGAGGAGATTTACCCTAATTCTCTTACCCTCCTCTCCAAGTTTCTACCCTCTATATAAAGAGGAGATATCATACGGCAAAAATCTTCTTCTACTCACCATTCACACACAATACTACGCCGGCCCCTAAAGTCCGGTGATAACCCACAACACAAATAAGGCGTAAAGCGGCCGTAGCCCTATTACCGGTAGGGAATCGCCTACAAACCACCATCTAAACCCGCACACCCCCTCGGTTGTGCCATAGTGCGATTATTTGATCAAACACTTTCCAATCACTCGCCTTCACACCAGTAATTTCTATCTCATCATCTTCTTCGAAAATAGGAGTTCCCTCCTCCTTGGAAGAATCCACATCCCTGGGGTGAGACGCTTCAAGCCCTTCAACATGAACGCTACTTGCAGTCTCTCCTTGCACAACAGAAGGCACAGGTTGGGGTTCAGGGGCAGCTTCAGAAGACGACTGTGCAATATCTTGACCACCTTTCTTCACAAAGTGCATGAAACTCATATCTACAAAACTCAAAGAATAAACAAAGTCAGCAAAAAAGAACAATAAAGCAGAAATATAAGTAACAAAGCGAACATATGCTCACCATCCAATTCTTTTTCCCCGGCTGGCAACAAGCCTATAACTTTTGCCTTGAAAAGTACACTCTCAGGATACGACAACACAACTATATGATTTTCGCTAATCTCCCTAAACAATGGGCTACGATCTTCCCCAATCGGAAGAGGATCCACAAACTTTTTTACATCCTCTAAAACCTCCTTACCCACTAAGGCACTAAACTTTTGAGGAATCAATGTGTCACTCATAAAAACAAAACGATTCTTACAATCCCTAATGGTGACTCCCCCCTTTTTAAAACAACCAGAGTTATTCGGTCTGTTTTGGATAGTAACCCAATCACCAACATCGCATACATTGGCAAATCTCCTAAACAAATCAACAGTGGGCTCACCGCCATATGCACGACACATTACCTCAAAAGTTATGATTTTAGAAAGACCTTGAGGATGCCATCGCGAAAAGTGATTCCCATAATGGCTAAGCACGCTAAGAAAGAATGAAGTAAAGGGATATCTGACATTACCAGAGATAAAAGCATCTAAATATACCCCAATAAACCCATCGGGAGGAGATGTGATGCTATGTTTCTTGCCGGGCAGACGAAAAACCCTATTTCTATTGGGGGAAAAATTCATCTACGAAATCCCTAAGTTGTTCGGTTGTAATAGAGGAGAATGTCGACTTAATACCTATCTTTGTCATTACCCAACACAAAGAACAAAGCAAGTATAGGAAAATACCTGGAATAATGATCGATCGATGGCAGTAGAAATTCGAGAAGGAAAAGGAACAGTGGAAGGAAAAGGAACAATGGAGGGAAAAGAAACATAAAGGGAGAGTATTTAAAAAGTCTAAGTAGACGCGTTTTCCAAGAATTGATCCTACACCGTTCGATCAACAATTAAAATTGCCACTTGCCATCGATATTAAAAACGAAGCCACCTAACTCCCAATATTTTCACTTCCACCCCTCCTAGAAGGAGTCGCCTACCTTTAACCCTCCACAACCAAGGAAAGTACACATTTGGTCCTTCGGAGTCATTCTTCTAGAAATCACAAAAGACGACGGAAAGATTATGGGAATAGTCTAAAAACATAGCTCATATGTTGAGACGATCTTCTTTAAGATCGTTTTGATATTTTTCAAAAAACCTGAGTTTCAACTCAGGACGATCTTGTCAAGATCGTCCTAGGTTTCATACTTAGAATTTTTTTTCTTTTCAAATTTTTTTCTTTTAAATTTGTGTGTGACAAAGTGCTTTGTATTATCATATAATCACAATATATTTGAAATACGGGGAATCGAACGCCTTTGTGTACTTCCTTGCTATTTTTAAATATATCGTACTTATATGATTATACTTAATTTTCTGAGTTTATCTTCTCATTTCAAATTATCTATAAAGAATACACTGAGTTGATCGCCTTTGTGAACCTCTTTGTATTTTATATAAATCATTTGAGTGAAATTTGTTATTTGCTATTCAAACATTATTTTATGTGTGCGTTAAATTGTTTTATATCTTAAATCAGAAAAAATAAAAATGGATCATCAAGAAATTATTGAACATGATGAAGAGGTTGCTCTAAATGAATCAATTGAAGAGATTCTTATTGCCGGAAACACAAGTAACATGAGAAACAACAGAGCGTTGTTTGATCCTTTTATGGCTCCTGGTTTCCAAATAGTTCCAAGAATTCTTCATAATCATCCTCTCACATATGTACTTACTGTTGAACAAGACTTAGCTGAAGTCTACCTTTTTGAAATGTGGAGATCGATTACCTTTGTTCAACCTTATGATCCAACAAATCCAAAAGCCAAATCTAAATCAAAATCACCTGAACTTCGTCGTCAAGGCTACTTTCAATATCAGTTGACTTCAGAAGAAAGAACATATGAGTTTGAGTTCAATATTGATGACTTCAGAAGGATTTTAAGACTACCTGAAGCAAATTTCAATGGACATGCTGATTATGATGAATTTGAGTCCAATGAAGGTCCTTTATCCAGGACAAGAGATTTCAAGTTGAAAAATCTACCAAAGATTTGGTATTATGTGTATTCCATCCTAAGCAACTGCTTAACTCCTTACACAAGAGGGATGGACAATCTGACACAGCCGATGCTGCACATTTACTATGGTGTTGTTTTCAACAGACATTATGACATTGCTCAACTTCTGTGGGATCAATTGATAGTATTAGTAAATGGCAAAGTCTCTGCTCCCAAGAAGTATATTCCATTCATAAGATTTCTCACAGCAATTGTCTTCAGTGCAGTCAGACAGGAAAGAAGCATTCCAAGGCTTCCAGCCAGCAGCAAAGTGACCATACACTTTTATAAGTATGTTAGAGATTCAGGAACTGCTAACTATACTTTCCTGATCCATCATTTCTATTAGATATGGTTTCAGATTCTGATGATGATAAAGTTGCTTATCTGGACTAGATTAGAACAGCACTGGGACCGGAAAGCCTCCCGGTTCCTACCCAAGCTGTACATAGGACACCTGGTGAGGGGTCATGTAGTAAAAGAAAAGAGCGTGAGGGTGAATCCAGTTCCAGTAAGCCAAAAAGAAAGAAACAAAAAGGAGAAATGTTCGTGTTACGATTAAGTAAACAAGTGCATCAAAAGAAGAAGAAGAAAAGTTCATCAAAGAAACTCAAAAGTAAAGCTACAGCTGAAACTTCTTCTCCAAGATCTTCTGAGGAAACAATATCTGTTTCTGGGTCTCAAAGATCAATCCTATCACCACTACCCAAAACAATCAATTTAATCCGATCACCATCACCCAGAACACCATCACCTCAAAGACCATCATCTCCATCCTCACCCAAATTACCTCAATCACCAATTCATCATTCTTCACCACTTCCGGAAATTACAACACCTGAACCACCTATCATACCTCAATCTACCTCAACCATACCTTCATCATCTTTTGTCCGATCTCCTCCACCGACATATACTCAAGGCCGAAAGAAATCAATTCCTGTAAATATTCGAAAAACTTTTAAAAGATCTCGCTTTGAGTATGACCGATTTCAAGAACCCGAACCAGAAGATACGATTACTTCTGATAATGATGCATCTGATGATGATGCAAATCAGTTTGCTGATGATGTCATAGACATCCCGGAGGAACAAAGAAGGAATGAGGGAGGGGTTGAAAATACCAGAGAGGTTGAGAGGTCCGGGATAGGTGAAAGGCAAAAAGAAAACGTTGGCCTCCAATTAGTCTCAAACCAATATCAACGCCGGGTTCGCCGTAGGGTAGAAGACGAGAGCTCCCAACTCTCGCATGAACAAACCTCCATAAGCCATTCGAAAGTCTCTCTACAGACTGACGTCTCATTTTTGCACGGGCAAAAACCACGTACTCCATTCCATTCTCCTTCAGAGTCTGTGAATGTTGAAGCAAAAGAGACACCTGCCCCTCTCTTGACTTTCGTTTCTGCACGTATGTCTAGAACACTTAGGACACCACTTGTGATACCATCTACACATCTAAGTGATGTTGCCGGAACAAACATAGAGAGATCGGCTCTTGTGCCCTCTCGAAGATTGTTTGGAAATCCTTCCATTGCTAACATCACGCCAGCTTTGAACGAAGGTGCCCTAGTTGTGCGACAGTCTGAATTCTTACGAGCTCAAACTGTTGCATCAGCTCTTCGTGCTATGGGCTTAACGGTTCGTCTAAGTGACTCCGGTGTTATTTATATCCATTTTCAAAAAGATTCTAGTTGCAAAGCCGAATCATCAACTGTTGCTCATACTTTTGAACCAACAGGAAATCCTGAGACAGTCATGATGTCTTCGGGTCACTCAGTAGAATCACTTGAGACTACTGATGTGCCAATTTTTGATATTCCATTACCACCTGAGGCTCAAAGGTTAATTTCTCACTTTGTTGAAGGGATAGAAGAAGGACAAAGAAGTGAGTTACTTATTTCAAGGAACATCATCACTGGTAAACTTGCATCTCAAACCTCATCTCAACCACCTAGATTACGTACTGGAGGTGCTTTACGCATTCATTCTCCAGAAGAGACTCCAACACCAACACAAACAACACCAACACCAACACCCCCACATATCCAAACAACAACAAAACAACAACAACAACCATACCACCAACACCACCACCACAATCATTTCCTAATCCAAATTCACCACATCATTCTTCCAGCTCTTCTTCTGATTCATCTGATTCATCCGAATACTTAAGCGATTGCTCGCCAAACAGAATTGCCACCAGCGGGTTATCTACCGATACTCTAATTGTCGCTCTCATGAATCGGTTGAGATCAGAAGAACCCCATCTTTCTTCACATAAAAGATCTATTTTTCAATCACTTCTTGCATATTTATCTTTCCAAAGCACACAAAAGGAACAACAGGCTCAAATTGAAGCTCTTCAAAAGCGAGTCACTGAGCTTGATCAACAATGTCGACTGGCTAATATCTCAAGTCATCGGGATGATCAAGATCCTGATGATCAACCCGAGGGGGAGAATATGAGAGATATTAGAGAGGGTCATGAGACACAAGCTCAAGATGGTCAAGAAACTGTTCAAGAAGTTGTTACAGAGACTCAAGGAGGAACTCAAATTCAAGAAGATTCAGATGATTTACCTCCACTCATCAGAAATATTTCTCATTATTATTCTTCCACATCAAGTTCTGATGAGTCAAGTGATCCTGATCCATTTCAACCAGGAAATGGTAATAATGATGAGTCTGATTCTGATAAACCTGATGATGCTCCAGCAAGTGTAGTTCAAGAAGAATATGGAGAAGATATCTTTGAAGAGATAGTTTATCATCTCAGAAATACAGAAAATCTTGAGACTCTCAATGAACTTGGACAAGGAGTTAGACATCCAAGGATCTCAAGAAATAAGATATGGCGGATCAATGAGGGTTATTTTGCTGAGAATTATGAACAAATCTTGGATTTGAAGCACAAGACCTGAAGAAATTGTGTGCAGAGCAAGATATCTTGAAGAAAGAGCCTTTCAAATCTATTGCTCACCAAGTGAAAGACTCAAACATGACCTTGAACCGATTAAGAGCATTCTTTCTGTTCAGACATCAAGGTCAAAGAGATGCATATATGGAGCTAATGAATGCTGAAAGTTCTGTAAGAGCTGAATGGTGGTATCAGCAATTTCAAATCCCAATCACTAAAATCCTTCAATTGTTTACTCCTCTAAAAACACAATCTTAGACTTGTTCGATTCAGAGTTCGTCGAGCAGATGGCAATATCTATGTTGTTCAAGAAGAATCTTTTCAACATATGACGATCTCAGACATCTTATTTCTCTACAACCAATATGCCTATCTGATCATCAGGACTCCAGATCAACTTCTAGCCTACGAAGCATTGAAAAGTCATATTCAAGCATTGATCAGATTTTATGAGTTCAATGACTTTCAGATTAGATTAGAAAGAAGAACTAGCAGGATTAACCTTACAAAACCAAACCAAAGAGCCAGAGGTTATGAGCTAGATTCATATCAGATTGGAGATCCAATTGAAAATTTGGATGGATTTGTCTTCATAATCGACTGAAGAAAAAGATCTTCATTCGTGCCTCTGAGTTTTCCAAATATTCAGATGGTACCTTGAAATATTGTCAATCAATTCTGAATGCAATAGATGAAGATTCTGACAATGAAGAAGATGAACAAATCAAGTCTCAGAGAGAAGATCATATAAGACGTATCAAAGATACTCTTGATATGCGTCAGAAGATTAGAGATCTCATTGTCAAAAGAACTCCCAAATACCAAGAAGGAATTATTCATACCAAGACAGGTTCATGGGTTCATTGGAATCCTAGTCATGAACGTGGTCCCTCATAACATTCCTCCTGTAAACTTCCAAGATAATATCAAATTGCCAGATGAACGTCCTATAGGTGATAACTGGCACTTCATCCCTAAGAAGTTTTGGAATGACTCATGGAACAGTTATAAGAAGAGAGCCTTCTGGAGTTCAAAGATTGACAAGCCATCAACCTCAAATGCTGCACGACGATATAAGAAAAGGAAGAACAAGCAAAGACGTGCAAACAAGAGGAGGAGACAACATAGAAAGTGATGATGGACAACCAAGCACTAAGGGGGAGAATGTTAGAAATATAAAATAGTGCTTAGTTGTATTTCTAAACATTGTATTTTGTGTATATAATGTAAGGTTGATGGGGAGCTTATGTAATATACTTAGTATAAATACCCCTCAAGCCTTCAATTTTTGTAAGCCTGGTAAGCCTTTTTACACACTTATGATAATCAATCAATCCTACTTCCCCCACACGCACCTTTCTCTCTCAAGAACACACACTAACACACACACTTTCCACCATTGTTGATTACCTTACTTCCGCACTATAACACGAATTATAATAGTTCTAACAATAATCGAAACAACAAAACCCCATCAAGTTTTGAACTTTGTAACTAATATATCACATATTAGGCTCGTGATACCACTGTTAGGATTCATAACTATTATCAAGAACAATTACACGAGTACGCAGCGGAAAGAATCATATGCAATATAATTAATTAACAAAGTAAAAGTGAATGTGTACCTTTTAGCTTAGCTTCCAATAAGTAAATAATAATGAGAATTATTATTGTTAGGGTGTAAAGTATATAAATGAGCTTAATTGAGTAACAATGGAGGTTTTATGGTTAGTGTGTGTAAAGTATGTTTGTGTGTGAAAGGGAGGTTGAAGATGAGTTTAGAGAGAGAAAGTAATTTTGAGAGAAGGAAGTATGGAATTATGATTAAGGCTTAGTTACAAGGTTAAGTGGTAAGGGTTTATATACATTCAAGCCTATTTATACTAAAACCCCTTCAACAATAACTAATTTACAATTTAACACCATTTTATAATTCTAACAATCTCCCCCTTGGTGTTGAATTGTAAATGTTGCATCGTCTTCGGTCTTTAAATAAACATGATGAGCCCATTTGTTGAAAATCTTCAATGTTGAATGGACTTTGAAGCTTTCTCATTGTCTTCAACGTCTTGTATCAACCTTGACTTTGAATCTTCTCAACAAACAATATATTTGACGATGACTTATTAAATCTTGATCTTCTCTTGCAACTTTGAATACTTTGGAAGCATCTTTGAAATCTTTGTAGCTTTTGAGCTCTCACAACTTGAACTTTTGAATGTTGATTTCAACTTGATGTTGCTCGAAGAAGTAACTTGAATCTTTGAGTAGCATTTCGGAAGCTTGGTTTTGGAATGCGGAAATTTGATTTGACTTTAAAACTTCAATTCTTGATCGAACTTGTCTTTGAATCAACAATTATCTTGGAGCACTCAATTTTTTGATCAACTTATTCTTGCTCCCCCTCAAACAAACATTTCTTTCTTGGAGCAACTTATCAACTAAACGAATTATCTTCAAATTTCTTGCTCCCCCTCAAACAAACAGTTATCTTGGAGCAACTAAACAAACAATCTTTAAATTTCTTGCTCCCCCTCAAATGAACAAGCTCTTCAAACTTTGATCAATTGTTAAATCTTATCAAGACCTTAAACAAACTTAACTATCTAACTTAATTTTCTATGGAGCATCAACAAATGACAATTTCTATTCAATCTCAAACTTTTCGTCTTTTCTCAAAACATTATTCTAACTCAAACTCTTCTAATCATCGAACAATGGTCAATTATTCAATAAATCTTTCAATTATCGACCATGTACATCATCTTGAATATTCTCGATCTCGAAATAATCTTTCAACTTTCTCGATACAATATTTCAATTCTCGAAACAATCTTACAACTTTCAACATATCAAGATAATTATTCACTCCCTTCACCTAAACTAATGATCCTTTGAACAACCAAACACAATGAATTATCCTCAATCAAATTCTACCAATCATATTCTACCTAAAACCTTGAATTCTATCTATCAATCATTTAATCATTTCTCCCCCTTATGATGAATATGTGGAACGTGTTCATCATACAATAATAATTGATAGCATAAACGGTAGATGAAAACAAACAACAAGCAAGCAAATGAACCCAACCCAATTCCCAATTCCCAATGAACCTATTGGTGAACTAGAATGTGAGGTTGCGTTGTTGGAAAAAGATTTTATAATGGTGTTTGTGTTCTTTGTGTTTGTGTGAAGAGAAATGAAACCGGATAAAAATGATCCGTTAACACAACCAAAAATCAAAAGGATTAATGGTGTGGCCTAAAAATACGATTACTATTTTTAGGACTTCCCATTATCATCGAGAAATGCACAAGGCTTATCTCTAAATGGTTCGGTCTATGGCTTTTCAACCGATAGATTGCTTTAAAGAATGTAATTCATGGTCAGTGTCACAAAGGCGTTCGATAACCATGTCTTACTATCCTCAAAGACTTTTGGGAAAATAAATCGAGGTCACATAGACTTCTCGTTTACTCGACAAATTCATAGAATGAAAATGTGAGACCTACGTTCAACGTTGGAAAAGATGTTAGCATTGGTAGGATTTCCATTCGATCATCGTGGAATATCAAAATATGATATCACTACGAATGTTCTGGCAATATCACAAAGATATGCGATGTCACAAAGACATATTAAGACTCATTGTGTCCTAGTTAAAGGAAAGAATATTTCAAGTACGCTCTAGACTCGATAAGTTGATCAAATGAAGTCGGGGACCGGAGCAGAGTGTCTCCCTTTTTCAATATCAACGTCTTCCAAATGAAGAGTCGATAGAAATGTGAAAATCTCCGTGAGAATAAAACAAGCATTTGTTAAGAAATACTTGAGTTGTTAGGAAAAGATGTGCATTGCTTCACTGGGTCCATGAAGTCTTCTTCAATATCGAGAAATCAACAAATGAAATCCGATAGGAACGTGTTGACCCGGTTTTTTGAAGAATTTTGGGGAGGGCTTTCATTTCTTTTAGCCCTTTCTCACATCATTTCACCGTAACCTCTCACTTTTCGACTACTCCCTCATGTCCTATTTGCACAAACATCATCACCACGCTCATAAACCCTCACAATCTAAATTGAGAATTTAACTCCGGGGTTAGATCTCATCGGCGATGACAAGATCATGGAGTATTTATGAGTGGCCTAAACTCTCATGTGCAAATCTAACACTGAACTTCTTTGAATTTGATCGAAAATGGTTTGAAAATCTTCCAAAGTGTTTTAAAATGGAATATGAGTTTAAACACTTGGAAGTTTTTGTTTTATAAACAAACTCCCCCTAAATATATGCATGATATAAACAAAGTTTTTGCATATAAAGGGTGAGTAAAAGGTTTGAAAGTTACTCACAAACATTAAAAAATGAGACTACAAAGGCAGTACACAAAGGCGTTCGATGCCTTGCATCTCATCCTAATACTTTGTGAGAAACTAAAAGACAAAGTAAATAAAATGAAAAAAAAAAAAAATCTTTTTGGATTTTTCAAATATATGAAAATGAAAATCTTTTTGGATTTTTCTTAAAAGAATGAAATTATAAACAGGATTTTAGAACGGGTTATACACTGAAGTGTGTATAAGCCACTTTTCATCAAATCATTTCGAAATTACCTTTGGAACCCATTTAAAATTGGGTCCAATGTTTTTTGAACTCTTGAAAGACCAAATGTAAGTCTCATCGATTTGATGAATCGAAGTTGCATTCCACGGAGAACTAAAACCCGGTGGTTTAGTTGAAAAGAGTTTTCGTGGAAGCAACGATGAAAAATCATTTGATTTCTTTGAAAAGCTTCCAATCTTGGGAGATTGATTTGAAAAATGATTTTTCGAAACAAAATCATTCACTTTTTGCACAACTGCTTTCACAGGTTTTGGTGCAAGATCAAAAAGTTCCGAAAATGAATATTTGAATGATTTTGACTCAACTGACTTATCTTTAGAAATCGGCTTCCATATAGATTTAGTCAACTGAGATTTTGCTTGAGAAAGATGTTTAGAATTATCCTCAAAGGATAGAAAAGACACAAAAGTAGTTGTTCCATCAAAATTTGGTTTCTTAGCATACTTCTTACCCTTTTGTAAGGAGTAATTAGTAAACTGAGAGACTTTTCTTTCAAAAGGTTTTGAAGATTTACCCGTGTAAACCCTCTTTGGAACATCAACTTTTGGTTTTGTTTGATAACAATCAACTTTTGGTTTTGCTTGCAATTCAATCTCAAGGTCGGAGATTCTTTTTGTCAAAAATGTTTCATTTGATTGAAATTGCAAACACTTGTCTTCCAGACACTTGATTTGAGCACAAAGATTCGTTCTTTCTTCTACAACATTGCTCACATCAATTCGAAGTTGTTCAAAAACTTTGAAAAATTTTCGCTCTTTGCTCACAAAAATGGTGGACTTATTTTGCAACTCATGGTTAAGCTCAGAAATCTTTTGTTGCAAAACAAGTTCTTTTGATTAATTGTCCAAAACAATTTTATTTAGCTCTTTAGAAGAATTGTCCAACTCATTTGTTGATGTGGAAATCTTTGAATGCAAATGACCATTTTCTTTTTGAAGACTTTCCATGTTGGACAAAATGAGATCATTTGCAGATTTGAGCTCTTTATTTTCATATTTGAGTTGGGCTATTCGAGATTCACGACTTTCCATTAACAGTTTTTTCATATGTTTGTTCATCTCTTCGAGTTTGTGATAAGGATATGACTCCATGCTTGGTCTAAACTCGAACTCTTCGGTTGACATTTTGACTAAAACTGGATGACACTTTTGATAAAAGAACAACTCAAGACAAAATCTTAAAAATTTAGTCTAACAATTAAAAAAATAAGCCCAACAAACAAAAAAAATTGACAAGCCCAACTAAATTGATTAGCCCAATCAAATTGATTACTCAAAGTTTAGTCTAGTAAATGCACTTAAGCCCAATGGAAAAATATGTAGCCCAAAGACTCTTTTTAGTCTAACAAAAAAAATTCAGCCCAAACTAAAATCAACAAAAAAATTACGATGGTGACAAACTAAAAAAAATGACATGTGATTTCAAATTTGAAAAATGACTTAGAAAAAAATTTGATTTTCTACTTGTATTGAATGCCGAGCAAAAATCTCGGTAAATGGACCAAAACTTTTGAATATATTTTTTATTATCTGCCCACTTGAAGAATATTAATCAAAAATGATTTTGAATCAATTTCCTTGAAATTGAAAATTTTGTCAAGTCAAATTCAACTAAGTGCCGAGGTTTTTCTTCAGCAAATGGTGTAATAAGCCGAATCACAACACAAGTACACTGATCAACAACCAACTTCAACTGTTTGCCGAGCAAATTCTTCGGCAAATGGTACAAACAGAAAAAAATACTTGGTCAAATTTTGTTGATATAAGTATTTGCCGAGATAATATATCTGCAAATAGTGAAAATAGAATCAACCCTTAACCAACTTCAGCCAACACAAGTATTTGCCGAGATTAAATCTCTGCAAACAGCACAAATGTGATTTGTACTTAGTCGAATAAAACCAAATCAACTATTTGCCGAGAATAAATCTCTGCAAACAGCACAAGTAGCACCACACTTAACCAACTTTTCTTGAAACAACTATTTGCCGAGAATAAATCTCTGCAAACAGCACAAGTAGCACCACACTTAACCAACTTTTCTTGAAACAACTATTTGCCGAGCAAAAAGCTCTGCAAATAGAACAAGTAAGATCAACACTAGCCAAAAACCTCTGCAAACACGAGTATTCACTAAACGACAAAATAGTCGGTTACTGTTCTTCTTCTTCGTTCATCCAAACACCCAAACGCCGAGCTTTATGTAAATCATTGATTTCTCTTTCATTTTTGTGAATTAAAATATGAAATTTATATCAAAATGCTCAGAAACTCAATGCGCACAAATCCTTAAACAAATTAACTGCTAATTTCAACCAGAAACCAAACCCTCACAAACATGCGATTTGCCGAGCTTATCCAAAATCGAATCAAATGATGAAATTAAGCTCTGAAATTGATAACGAAGGATGATTTACTGATAACAAAGTGATCGGTGAACAAAGTTTGAAGAAAAACACACTAATTTTGCAGAAATCACTAGAACAGTGATCTCGGCAAATGAGATATTCAGAAAAACTCAAAATTCCAGAAAATAAGCACAAATTAAGCTTCAATTAAGCTTGTGGATCATTCAGATATGCTGATTGTGCTCTGATACCAAATGTAAAGTATAGAAATGAGCTTAATTGAGTAACAATGGAGGTTTTATGGTTAGTGTGTGTAAAGTGTGTTTGTGTATGAAAGGGAGGTTGAAGATGAGTTTAGAGAGAGAAAGTAATTTTAAGAGAAGGAAGTATGGAATTATGATTAAGACTTAGTTACAAGGTTAAGTGGTAAGGGTTTATATACATTCAAGCCTATTTATACTAAAACCCCTTCCACAATAACTAATTTACAATTTAATACCATTTTATATTCTAACATAGGGTTTAAAGTAAAATCCCTCTACGATCGCACACTTGACACCCCTATGAATGTATGCTAGTACCCGATCACGAACTCACAAACCCTTGTGTTTTTCTCCTAGAAGTCGAACCAAACAAAGAACCCGAAAACCCTTTTTCTTCTTGTAGTCGATCGAACAAAGAGAGAAGAGAGATTTACAAGTCTAAATGTCTTGTATGTGTGTTTAAAACCCTTGACCCTTAACCCTTGACCCCCCCCCCTCCTTGTAAGAAAACACCTCTAATTCCTAATTTACACTTTAGTCCTTCTCTTTTAATTAATAAACATATATTTAACATTTAACGAATGTTTATTAATCATTTCGTGAACATATTTACATAGAGTATACGTGTCATTTCGTGTGACCCGTAGGCTTAAATATTTTCCGGTCATGCGTTTATATTAACGTGATCACATACCAACAATGGTCATCTTATTTAGTCTTACGGTATTAAATGGTGTTTAATAAACTAGAAATGTCATATGGATCCTACCCATGACCCAATTACCCAACCTTATCCTTCCATCCCCCATCCATTCATTTCATTTCCTTATCCCCATTTCTCTCTCTAAAGTGCAAGAACTCTTGCACACACACACATCTCACTCTCTCTCTAAAATTCTTGCACCAAAATTGTTGTTTCAAGCAAGATTTGTGTAGGAATCATTGTTAGCATCATCATCTTCATCACATATCAAAATTTGGGTATTTTCAAGTGCAAGAACTTCCATTTTTGCCTCAAAATCGGATTTGGCATCTTGGAAAGGTTTTGGTAAGTAATTTCTAACTCAAATCCATCATTCTATATTGTTAATCTTGTTTCTTGGTCAAATCTAAGTATCCTTAGTCATTCTTGGGTCAAAATGGGTTCTTGAAGTCAAAATTAGGGTTTTGGATGAAATTGGGTGTGATTTGGTCTTGGATTGTTGAAATGAAAGAGTTTTGATGATGGGTTTTGTCCAAAATGTGTTAGTAACATGTTTAGTAGCTTCCAAATGGTTCCAAAATGGTCAAAACGAGTTTTGGGTCAAATTAAGTTTTCCTAGGGTTTTGAATTGGGTCAAGAACGGATTTGAGCAAAAATTGTTGTTATAAATCGAGTTTAGTGATGTGGGTTATGTTCATTTATGCTTGAAAATGAGTTTGGAAGCAGCTCCTAGTCGAATTTGAGGTCAAAAGAGGTTTGGGTGTGTTTGGTTACAAGGTTTCAGCTAGTAGAAAAGTGTGCAGGCCTGTTTTAAAAATGTCGTAACTCGTTCGTTAGAGATCTTCAAGAGTCAAACCTTACATTTCTGAAAAGGTCTTTGAGCCCTCTACATTTGTTAAGAATTAAGTTTTGTCTCAATTGGTCGTCTTGTATGCCAAAAGTAGTCTACAAAACTGGAAGTAGTCAAGAAAAACTGAAAGTAGTCTACAAAACTGAAAGTAGTCTACAAATAGACAAATAGTCTACAAAATATGAAAGTAGTCTATAAAAGAGCCAAGTAGTGTAAAATGAGTCGAGTAGTATACAAAAGAGTCGTTTGGGTATGTTGAACTCCCATGGTCCTTGGGTCGACCCTCTAGAGTCGTTCAAGGGTTGGAAGTCATTTCTAGGGTTCCAAGTGTTGACGTTGGTTGTATTGTGATATATGTTGATAGGTTGTGGACATTTGGCGAACATTGGACATTCATAGCTTGATATTAACTTGTTATTTCTTGGCAAAGGTGAGTTTCGTAGTCTCCCTACTCGATTGAGATTCGGGCTGAAAAGTGTACATGTGTGACTAATTGATTTATTGATTGAATGAATGATTGTTTGATTGATTGATTGGGTGATTGATTGAACGATTGATTGTTTGGTTGTGTAATTGTGTATGAAATATATATATATTGTGATTTAGGTTAGTTGTGCATACATGGAAGACGGTAATGCCTTCGAAGGGTTATAGATGTGGTGGGAAGGCTGCGGGTGACCCTATATATAAGCATCTATGACTCCTCGAAAGTAGAATCGTCCCGAAGTGTATGTACGTGATGAATGGTTGATTTGATGAGTTTGGGTACATTCCAAGTACTTGATATACTTGATATTTACTTTCATGTTGTTGGTACAATTGAGTTGATTTGGTTGATTGACTGGTTGGTTGTGTGTTTGTTTATGGATATATATATTTGTGATTTAGGATAGTTGTGCATACATGGAAGACGGTAATGCCTTCGAAGGGTTATAGATGTGGTGGGAAGGCTGCGGGTGACCCTATATATAAGCATCTATGACTCCTCGAAAGTAGAATCGTTCCGAAGTGTATGTTCATGTTGAAAGGTTGTTGATAGACAAATGAGGGCATTGATGGACATGAGAGCATTGATGGACATGGTTGACGTGGTGGCATAATTGAACTTGCTATATTGTTTCATAAGATGGCGAAAAGGAGTCTCACTACCACCGAGTCGATAGTGATTCGATCAAAACTGAATTGTTTTGTAGACAAGTTTTTCGTCTACCGTGGCAATCTATTTAAGATTCCCTCTGATGGTCAAACCATTACGACCCCACCAGAGGGATTTTTAGGGTTATATTTGAAAACCATATCTGTTGAGAATGTTAGGTATCCTTTTACTCCATTTTTTTTTATAAATATTTTAAGACATTATAAGGTTCATTTTTCCACTGTTACTCCTCTTGGCTTTTCTAGGATAGTTGCATTTTGGAGGTGATGTGTGGTGCATACGGTGTTGAGCCATCATTGCCATTATTTCTAAGCTTTTTGTCAATTATGCCGAGTATATGGTGGTGACCCAAAATCAACAATATGACTCATACCTTTACGTAAGCGCATAGAGCCCAAACAATCACTATATATAAACACCATTTCTTCTTAACCTAGGGTTTAATTCCTTTCAACTGATTTCAGCAGCAGCAGCAGCCAAAAAAATCAGCAATGGGAAGAAGTATGTTTTCTCTTACATCGTTTTTTATAGTATATGTATGTATGTATAAATATGTAATATATATGTTATATATGATGTATATTTAATCTCTTTATCTATCGATTTGACTTTCATTGACTTAATCTATTATCCTATTATCTATCTATTGATGAGGATTTGAACCCTAGCTAAGTTATGATTCTCAAAATTGTTATTAATATATCCATGTTCATATGTAACTATGTATATATATGTGAAAAGGCGTGATAGGATCGTTCCTACCCGAAAATGTCAAAAGTATCAAATAACAACGAAAAACTCGAGTTACAGACACACCCCTCGAATCTGTTCGTTGAGCAATTCCAGTTTGCAATCACGATACAGTTACACCACGTGACTACAAAACTAGACTCCAAAGTTCACCACCCAAATCTGCCACAATTTAGGCTAGCATTGGAAAATTACTCCCTAACAGTTTTGTTTGAAAGAGAATAATGAATAAACTTAAGCCAAAAGAATCTGCCACTTTCATTCCATCGTGCATACAAATACCAGAAAAATAAAACTCCTCTCACTTATGAGAAGGACAGGCTCTGTGGTGCTTGTGAAAAAGGTAAAAGCCCCCGAGCCACCTTCAAAACCAAACAGGCCAACTCTATCAGTGGCTGTTTCCATCTCCTTCACATGGACCTTTTTGGTCCAGTGAATGTCTAAAGTCTAAGGGGTAGCAGATACACCTTAGTTATTGTGGATGAATATTCATGATATACTTGGACAATCTTTCTTCATTCTAAGAGTGATGCTGCTGAGGAAATAATTACATTTC
>CM067171.1:21731173-21761173 GCA_034093135.1 Erigeron breviscapus
TAATCTGGTTACGTGGAAAAGTAAAAAACAAAAGGTTGTTTCCTTGTCAAGTGCCGAAGCTGAGTTCAGAGGTATAGCTAGAGGATTAGCAGAAGCATTATGGTTAAGAAAGCTTGTGTCTGAAATAGGTTTTGCTCCTAGAGAAAGTATTCAGATTATGAGTGACAATGAAGCTGCGATTCAGATTTCAGAAAATCCAGTTCAACATGATAGAACCAAGTGTTAGAGCACGTTAAGTGCATAAATTGTTGTCCGATGCAATAATTCTAAAAGGCTGAGAAATTCGTACTTATATGCCAAACGAACTTTAAGTTCGTAAGAACTAATAAGTTCGTAAGTATATGCCAAACGAACTTTAAGTTCGTAAGAACTAATAAGTTCGTATAGCCCAGCACAGTTTGTACGAGTTTGACAGCCCAGCCCATGTTCAGCCTATAAATGGAGATCTTAGGTTTAGGTTTTCAGTTGATGATTTAGTTGCAACGTTAGTCATTCACTAGGTTCTCAAGGTAGAGATCTATACCTTGAGATGCCGCCCAAAGAATCAGATGTCTACTCGTTTTATGTATTGTAATCTTATGATTAATACAAGATATGAGTTTTATACATCTGAATTTATCTCCTGTTCTTATTATCTTCGTGTGTATTTTCGTGTTCATCACCATTTTCATCATATAAACCTAAAGACGATTATAGATGGATTCCGCACATCTATGACTGTATAGATCTCGTGTTAAACGATCCGGGAACGTGTCTCAACACGTTTTCCAACATGGTATCAGAGCAGGGGAGGCTATTTTGCCTTCGATCGAGATCTGGATTAGGGTTTATGTTCGAAAATATGAAGAAGATGAAGTTTCTGTCGTTAAGTTCGTTTGACTTACGAACTTAGCAAAACGAAGTTCATCAAACGAAGATAGCAAACGAACTTAACTTAATTTCGTTCTGAAGTTCTTCAAACGAAGATAGCAAACGAACTTAACTTAATTTCGTTCTGAAGTTTTTCAAACGAAGATAGCAAACGAACTTAACTTAATTTCGTTCTGAAGTTCTTCAAACGAAGATAGCAAACGAACTTAACTTAATTTCGTTCTGAAGTTCTTCAAACGAAGATAGCAAACGAACTTAACTTAATTTCGTTCTGAAGTTCTTCAAACGAAGATAGCAAACGAACTTAACTTAATTTCGTTCTGAAGTTCTTCAAACGAAGATAGCAAACGAACTTAACTTAATTTCGTTCTGAAGTTCTTCAAACGAAGATAGCAAACGAACTTAACTTAATTTCGTTCTGAAGTTCTTCAAACGAAGATAGCAAACGAACTTAACTTAATTTCGTTCTGAAGTTCTTCAAACGAAGATAGCAAACGAACTTAACTTAATTTCGTTCTGAAGTTCTTCAAACGAAGATAGCAAACGAACTTAACTTAATTTCGTTCTGAAGTTCTTCAAACGAAGATAGCAAACGAACTTAACTTAATTTCGTTCTGAAGTTCTTCAAACGAAGATAGCAAACGAACTTAACTTAATTTCGTTCTGAAGTTCTTCAAACGAAGATAGCAAACGAACTTAACTTAATTTCGTTCTGAAGTTCTTCAAACGAAGATAGCAAACGAACTTAAGCTATCTTCGTTCCGAACCTTAGCCAACGAACTTAAGCTATCTTCGTTCAGACCTTACGAAGATAAGAGTGTTTTTGAGCATATCTTCGCAATATGTAACAAGTTCGTGAGAAAGATTGTACTTACGAAGATAGCACCAATTTGGGTTTATATTCGCAAGAACAAACATGGTTCTTCTTACGAAGATGTTCATAGAAGATAGAGTTCAAGAAAGAGGTTCAAGATTAATCAGAAGATCAATTGCATGGAAGCACACAACAGGGTAGTATAATAATTTAAAAAAAAAAAAAAAAAAAAAAAAAAAAAAAAAAAAAAAGAGTATTTTGGCGGGAAAAATAATTTTTGTCCATGGTCTTAAAATGGCATGATTCATGGAGATTTGAAGTTTGGTAGCGTTCGAAAAATTTTCGGTCCGTTTTTGTGCGATTTCGGCACGTTTTGGATGAAAATTTTCGGCAATTATCAAATTTTTCCCACAGCCTTAGAAATAAAAATTTACGTGAATACCAATGTTTCACGTAAATGTGTTTTTCCTCGGAAATTTGGAGGGAAAACGAATATACCCAGTTTGGCGAAGAGTTTTAACCGTCGTGAGCTCTAAGTTTTTTGAAGAACCTCAAGAATGGGAGATATTTAAAACCTAAGACAGGCTGAAGTTCAAGATTTTTGCTAAGAAATAGGGGGGATAAACCTCGGTATTTCTAAATAAAAATATGAACTACTCGACATTCATTGAAGATCAAAGGTTATTCTGTTCATTCATTCAGTTTAACGTTGATGGTGATTAAAGTATTATAATGTTCGAGTTTGAAGATCATCATGTTATTTATTGGAGTATTATCAAAAGATGATCTTTCACATATAGCGGTTTGAACTGTTGAAGTATTGGAGTAATGAAGCTGGTTACTTGTTGTTGAGTATTTGAAGATTGAATCTTATGATTAATACAAGATATGAGTTTTATACATCTGAATTTATCTCCTGTTCTTATTATCTTCGTGTGTATTTTCGTGTTCATCACCATTTTCATCATATAAACCTAAAGACGATTATAGATGGATTCCGCACATCTATGACTGTATAGATCTCGTGTTAAACGATCCGGGAACGTGTCTCAACACGTTTTCCAACACCAAGCATGTGGAGATTGATCGTCATTTTATAAAAGAAAAGCTTGACAATGGAATTATCAAGTTGCTATTTGTTAACTCTGAAGATCAACTTGCTGATATTCTAACTAAAGCAGTGGGAACGTCTATGTTTCACAAATGTCTAAGCAAGTTGAATTTCGGTAATCCCGCTATTCAACTTGAGGGGGAGTGTTAGATAATGGGCTTTTAGATAATGGGCTTCGAGGATACACATTTAGGGCCGATCAAAGAATTAGGGTTAAAATATATTTCTTAGCCAAGACTTTCTTTCAGTTAATGGGCTTTTAGATAATGGGCTTTTAGATAATGGGCTTTTAGATAATGGGCTTTTAGATAATTGGTTCGATAGCTGGATTTTAAAGATACATTTCTCCATCCTTTAATTGTTAGATAATGGGCTTTTAGATAATGGGCTTCGAGGATACACATTTAGGGCCGATCAAAGAATTAGGGTTAAAATAGATTTCTTAGCCAAGACTTTCTTTCCATAGTTATCGTATTATTTTTTGTATAAAAAGAGGTCATGCCCTCTCATTGTATAATCAATCAAGTAATCAATAAATAAAACCCTATTGGAATTCCGTTTGTTTACATTATCTGGTTACGTTTGTTGATTTTGCACTTCTCACTGTTATAGCTCCGATTTGGAAGCTATGGTGAAAATGTTTGCTAGTTCAAAAAGATCAATTTTAAAACTTGAGAAGCTTATAGAGTCCAAACTATCGCAAGGGGGTCAAGAAATTGAGTTGGATCTTGAATCAGAATTTTCAAATCTGGACATAATTGGTCTTTGTCGTTTTCAATTATGACTTTGGTTCTGTCACAAATGAATCTCCTGTCATCAAGGTTTAGTCCTATGATTCATTACCTAACTTGTGCTACATTTTATTATATACAACACGACCTCTAGAGACTAATCTTTACTTGCAAAGTGATTTGAAATGAATGCAGGCTCAAATAAAAAAAAAACTATTTCAAAGCAAATCACAAAGAACAGAGAATAGAAACAGAAAAAAAAAAAAAAAAAAAAAAAAAAAAAAAAAAAAAAAAAAAAAAAAAAAAAAAAAAAAAAAAAAAAAAAAAAAAAAAAAAAAAAAAAAAAAAAAAAAAAAAAAAAAAAAAAAAAAAAAAAAAAAAAAAAAAAAAAAAAAAAAAAAAAAAAAAAAAAAAAAAAAAAAAAAAAAAAAAAAAAAAAAAAAAAAAAAAAAAAAAAAAAAAAAAAAAAAAAAAAAAAAAAAAAAAAAAAAAAAAAAAAAAAAAAAAAAAAAAAAAAAAAAAAAAAAAAAAAAAAAAAAAAAAAAAAAAAAAAAAAAAAAAAAAAAAAAAAAAAAAAAAAAAAAAAAAAAAAAAAAAAAAAAAAAAAAAAAAAAAAAAAAAAAAAAAAAAAAAAAAAAAAAAAAAAAAAAAAAAAAAAAAAAAAAAAAAAAAAAAAAAAAAAAAAAAAAAAAAAAAAAAAAAAAAAAAAAAAAAAAAAAAAAAAAAAAAAAAAAAAAAAAAAAAAAAAAAAAAAAAAAAAAAAAAAAAAAAAAAAAAAAAAAAAAAAAAAAAAAAAAAAAAAAAAAAAAAAAAAAAAAAAAAAAAAAAAAAAAAAAAAAAAAAAAAAAAAAAAAAAAAAAAAAAAAAAAAAAAAAAAAAAAAAAAAAAAAAAAAAAAAAAAAAAAAAAAAAAAAAAAAAAAAAAAAAAAAAAAAAAAAAAAAAAAAAAAAAAAAAAAAAAAAAAAAAAAAAAAAAAAAAAAAAAAAAAAAAAAAAAAAAAAAAAAAAAAAAAAAAAAAAAAAAAAAAAAAAAAAAAAAAAAAAAAAAAAAAAAAAAAAAAAAAAAAAAAAAAAAAAAAAAAAAAAAAAAAAAAAAAAAAAAAAAAAAAAAAAAAAAAAAAAAAAAAAAAAAAAAAAAAAAAAAAAAAAAAAAAAAAAAAAAAAAAAAAAAAAAAAAAAAAAAAAAAAAAAAAAAAAAAAAAACTACCAAAGAATCAGATGTCTACTCGTTTTATGTATTGTAATCTTATGATTAATACAAGATATGAGTTTTATACATCTGAATTTATCTCCTGTTCTTATTATCTTCGTGTGTATTTTCGTGTTCATCACCATTTTCATCATATAAACCTAAAGACGATTATAGATGGATTCCGCACATCTATGACTGTATAGATCTCGTGTTAAACGATCCGGGAACGTGTCTCAACACGTTTTCCAACACCAAGCATGTGGAGATTGATCATCATTTTATAAAAGAAAAGCTTGACAATGGAATTATCAAGTTGCTATTTGTTAACTCTGAAGATCAACTTGCTGATATTCTAACTAAAGCAGTGGGAACGTCTATGTTTCACAAATGTCTAAGCAAGTTGAATTTCGGTAATCCCGCTATTCAACTTGAGGGGGAGTGTTAGATAATGGGCTTTTAGATAATGGGCTTCGAGGATACACATTTAGGGCCGATCAAAGAATTAGGGTTAAAATAGATTTCTTAGCCAAGACTTTCTTTCTATAGTTATCGTATTATTTTTTGTATAAAAAGAGGTCATGCCCTCTCATTGTATAGTCAATCAAGTAATCAATAAATAAAACCCTATTGGAATTCCGTTTGTTTACATTATCTGGTTACGTTTGTTGATTTTGCACTTCTCACTGTTATAGCTCCGATTTGGAAGCTATGGTGAAAATGTTTGCTAGTTCAAAAAGATCAATTTTAAAACTTGAGAAGCTTATAGAGTCCAAACTATCGCAAGGGGGTCAAGAAATTGAGTTGGATCTTGAATCAGAATTTTCAAATCTGGACATAATTGGTCTTTGTCGTTTTCAATTATGACTTTGGTTCTGTCACAAATGAATCTCCTGTCATCAAGGTTTAGTCCTATGATTCATTACCTAACTTGTGCTACATTTTATTATATACAACACGACCTCTAGAGACTAATCTTTACTTGCAAAGTGATTTGAAATGAATGCAGGCTCAAATAAAAAAAAAACTATTTCAAAGCAAATCACAAAGAACAGAGAATAGAAACAGAAATATTAAGTTAAAATCACAAATGAGTTCTTTCATTGCAGTACCCAAACATAAAGGAATAAACGTCATTGCATTGAACATACAAGACAACAATGAATCTTCAATATAAACGAAACTGAGTTTAGAATTAGAGTGTAGCCCAATATGTACGTCTTCAACTGAGTACGTGCACTTAAGCAACAACATCTACAAAAGCTCTTCAAGGCTGACGGCTGGCAAGGGTCCATGGCATCCAAGAAGCTGTAGCACAATACAAGTGAACAAGTTAGCTTCAGAGTTGCATAAACCAGGAACACAAATGTATTTCATTATATTTTTAACTCAAGTCAGACAAGCTTTACTCAACAGTTACAATTAAAATTAAAAAATGACTTGCAAAATTTTTTTAAAAATAGGATCACTTTTTATATTTAACAAATACCAGTAATTCCATAATAAAACAATCATGTAACTATGTATACCGATTATCTTAAACTAAAAACCTTTTGGTAGTACATGTAAAAGAAAACCCAAACAAGTCCTAAAAGAGAATCACTAAGCTAAACTTAAGAGTCCTAGTATGTCAGTTACCAAACAACAATAAGATAAGAATATATTTTCGATATGTTGATCTATCAGTAATATACCTTAGCATTAACTCCATCATTCATGATACGGTTCTCAGATTTCCATTGCACATAATCTGTTCTGCTAAACTTGGTGAATCCCCCGAAATGACCATCACAAAGGTTAAGCACTAGTTCAACAAAAACAAACAACATGCGTGAACAGTAGTATATCAAATTAGATTACTAATATAGTGTGTGAATATAGATTGAACTAGTTTTTATACCATTTCCTAGAGGTAATGATCTTTTGTCGACCAGGGAACTTGAACTTAGCACGACGTAAAGCCTCTTGTGCATGTGGGTTGTTGGCATCCTTGCAACGAACAGAAAGGAGGACTTGACCAATGCTAACACGAGTACACACTCCTTGGGGTTTGCCAAAATCACCCCTCATACCAGTTTGGAGCCTATCAGCCCCAGCACACGACAACATCTTGTTAATACGCAACACATGGAAAGGATGAACTCTAACCCTCAAGTGGAAAGCATCCTTTCGTGCAAACTTAGTTAGGTACTTATTACAAGCAATACGTGCAGCCTCAAGTGCCTCACTCGACACATTCTCCTTCTCCCAACTGACCAAATGAACACAGAAAGGGAACTCATCAACTCCCTTCTTCTTCATGCCAACATCATAGATCCTAATTTTGGGATCAGGAACACCACGACAGTATTGGGACTTTGGATATGGCTTGTTCTTAATCTGACGATAACACCTAGCAGGTCCTATACAATGCAAAATATCACATTTTAGCAAATATAATCATAACTTAAAAGCCCTACTTTTAAATTACAAAACCTTGTATATAGAACACAAACATATTTCACACCAGATACACATATATGATATATCTCTACTAATATTTATTTTCAAAAAGCGAGACAGACCAATCATAAGAGCGACATCTATATTTCTCTGTCATCATAACCAAAAAAGGACAGGCTTATAAAAAACCATGGCATATCAATGTTACAATGATTAATATAACTAAGACATCAACTTTTAACACCTCAAACACAATCATTTGCAGTTACAGGCTAGTCTTCTAACTTCACATAACCCAATTAAATATACAACAACAACAACAACAACAACAACAACAACAACAACAACAACGGTACCCAATCCCGGCATAAGCCGGGGTAAGGGGGAGGTATGATGTAGACAGACCTTACCCCTACTCAAAAGTAGAGAGGCTGCTTCCAGATCCACCGAAGTGGAAGGGACCTCCGGCCCGGGGGTGAAAAATAGGGTTAGATCCACCGGAGTGGAAGCCTAAACCGGAAATATTCTTCTCCTCCTCTCCTCCCTGGGAAAACCTCTAACGGCTCTCAACCAGAGAGAGAGAGCACTAACGGCTCTGTGTGAGAGAGAGAAAAAGGAAACTGTATATACATATATACATAAACGCAAATAGATAATTATTTCCAAGGATGTCACATAAAGTAACAAACATCCTTCATAATAGCAAATTATTTTGATCATCCTAAAATCAGTCTATTAAAGTTCATTTTTTTATAGCATATACAGCTAATATACATATACATATACATACACATATACATATACATATACATATACATATACATATACATATACATATACATATACATATACATATACATATACATATACATATACATATACATATACATATACAATACATATATACCTATACATATACATTTTAACAGAGATACGCCTTGTTATCCAATTGAGCCCAGACACATCAAACCTTGTAGCAGATCAATTCGGTGTTCAATATGCAGCCCAAGTGATGTTAATTGGGTCACTTCAATTAATATCAGTTTAGTGTTATTTGTTATGTCAACAAAACAAGCCCAAGCCCAAAAGTGAAGAAAATGCCACACGTGAAGTTTGCTTTTAATTTAGAAGTTTGTTTTAGTTTTTTAGTTGTTTGAATTTGTCAATTCAGCATATTGCCTATTATTTAGCAAGTAGTGGGCAGTTTTATTTTTCTGGTATTTGTATGCACGATGGAATGAAAGTGGCAGATTCTTTTGGCTTAAGTTTATTCATTATTCTCTTTCAAACAAAACTGTTAGGGAGTAATTTTCCAATGCTAGCCTAAATTGTGGCAGATTTGGGTGGTGAACTTTGGAGTCTAGTTTTGTAGTCACGTGGTGTAACTGTATCGTGATTGCAAACTGGAATTGCTCAACGAACAGATTCGAGGGGTGTGTCTGTAACTCGAGTTTTTCGTTGTTATTTGATACTTTTGACATTTTCGGGTAGGAACGATCCTATCAGCCTTTTCACATATATATACATAGTTACATATGAACATGGATATATTAATAACAATTTTGAGAATCATAACTTAGCTAGGGTTCAAATCCTCATCAATAGATAGATAATAGGATAATAGATTAAGTCAATGAAAGTCAAATCGATAGATAAAGAGATTAAATATACATCATATATAACATATATATTACATATTTATACATACATACATATACTATAAAAAACGATGTAAGAGAAAACATACTTCTTCCCATTGCTGATTTTTTTGGCTGCTGCTGCTGCTGAAATCAGTTGAAAGGAATTAAACCCTAGGTTAAGAAGAAATGGTGTTTATATATAGTGATTGTTTGGGCTCTATGCGCTTACGTAAAGGTATGAGTCATATTGTTGATTTTGGGTCACCACCATATACTCGGCATAATTGACAAAAAGCTTAGAAATAATGGCAATGATGGCTCAACACCGTATGCACCACACATCACCTCCAAAATGCAACTATCCTAGAAAAGCCAAGAGGAGTAACAGTGGAAAAATGAACCTTATAATGTCTTAAAATATTTATAAAAAAAAATGGAGTAAAAGGATACCTAACATTCTCAACAGATATGGTTTTCAAATATAACCCTAAAAATCCCTCTGGTGGGGTCGTAATGGTTTGACCATCAGAGGGAATCTTAAATAGATTGCCACGGTAGACGAAAAACTTGTCTACAAAACAATTCAGTTTTGATCGAATCACTATCGACTCGGTGGTAGTGAGACTCCTTTTCGCCATCTTATGAAACAATATAGCAAGTTCAATTATGCCACCACGTCAACCATGTCCATCAATGCTCTCATGTCCATCAATGCCCTCATGTCTATCAACAACCTTTCAACATGAACATACACTTCGGAACGATTCTACTTTCGAGGAGTCATAGATGCTTATATATAGGGTCACCCGCAGCCTTCCCACCACATCTATAACCCTTCGAAGGCATTACCGTCTTCCATGTATGCCAACTATCCTAAATCACAAAATATATATCCATAAACAAACACACAACCAACCAGTCAATCAACCAAATCAACTCAATTGTACCAACAACATGAAAGTAAATATCAAGTATATCAAGTACTTGGAATGTACCCAAACTCATCAAATCAACCATTCATCACGTACATACACTTCGGGACGATTCTACTTTCGAGGAGTCATAGATGCTTATATATAGGGTCACCCGCAGCCTTCCCACCACATCTATAACCCTTCGAAGGCATTACCGTCTTCCATGTATGCACAACTATCCTAAATCACAATATATTATATATATATATATATTTCATACACAATTACACAACCAAACAATCAATCGTTCAATCAATCACCCAATCAATCAATCAAACAATCATTCATTCAATCAATAAATCAATTAGTCACACATGTACACTTTTCAGCCCGAATCTCAATCGAGTAGGGAGACTACGAAACTCACCTTTGCCAAGAAATAACAAGTTAATATCAAGCTATGAATGTCCAATGTTCGCCAAATGTCCACAACCTATCAACATATATCACAATACAACCAACGTCAACACTTGGAACCCTAGAAATGACTTCCAACCCTTGAACGACTCTAGAGGCTCGACCCAAGGACCATGGGAGTTCAACAAGCCCAAACGACTCTTTTGTAGACTACTTTCATTTTGTAGACTACTTTCAGTTTTTCTTGACTACTTCCAGTTTTGTAGACTACTTTCTTTTGTAGACTACTTTCTTTTATAGACTACTTTCATATTTTGTAGACTATTTGTCTATTTGTAGACTACTTTCAGTTTTGTAGACTACTTTCAGTTTTTCTTGACTACTTCCAGTTTTGTAGACTACTTTTGGCATACAAGACGACCAATTGAGACAAAACTTAATTCTTAACAAATGTAGAGGGCTCAAAGACCTTTTCAGAAATGTAAGGTTTGACTCTTGAAGATCTCTAACGAACGAGTTACGACATTTTTAAAACAGGCCTGCACACTTTTCTACTAGCTGAAACCTTGTAACCAAACACACCCAAACCTCTTTTGACCTCAAATTCGACTAGGAGCTGCTTCCAAACTCATTTTCAAGCATAAATGAACATAACCCACATCACTAAACTCGATTTATAACAACAATTTTTGCTCAAATCCGTTCTTGACCCAATTCAAAACCCTAGGAAAACTTAATTTGACCCAAAACTCGTTTTGACCATTTTGGAACCATTTGGAAGCTACTAAACATGTTACTAACACATTTTGGACAAAACCCATCATCAAAACTCTTTCATTTCAACAATCCAAGACCAAATCACACCCAATTTCATCCAAAACCCTAATTTTGACTTCAAGAACCCATTTTGACCCAAGAATGACTAAGGATACTTAGATTTGACCAAGAAACAAGATTAACAATATAGAATGATGGATTTGAGTTAGAAATTACTTACCAAAACCTTTCCAAGATGCCAAATCCGATTTTGAGGCAAAAATGGAAGTTCTTGCACTTGAAAATACCCAAAATTTTGATATGTGATGAAGATGATGATGCTAACAATGATTCCTACACAAATCTTGCTTGAAACAACAATTTTGGTGCAAGAATTTTAGAGAGAGAGTGAGATGTGTGTGTGTGCAAGAGTTCTTGCACTTTAGAGAGAGAAATGGGGATAAGGAAATGAAATGAATGGATGGGGGATGGAAGGATAAGGTTGGGTAATTGGGTCATGGGTAGGATCCATATGACATTTCTAGTTTATTAAACACCATTTAATACCGTAAGACTAAATAAGATGACCATTGTTGGTATGTGATCACGTTAATATAAACGCATGACCGGAAAATATTTAAGCCTACGGGGTCACACGAAATGACACGTATACTCTATGTAAATATGTTCACGAAATGATTAATAAACATTCGTTAAATGTTAAATATATGTTTATTAATTAAAAGAGAAGGACTAAAGTGTAAATTAGGAATTAGAGGTGTTTTCCTAATTACAAGAGGGGGGGGGGGGGACGGTTTTAGGAGGTTTCATAATCCTCCTCAAACTTGTTCACCAAGTTTGAAAACCCTTACAATTAATCCCTATATATAGGGTTAAGGGTTAAGGGTTTTAAACACACATACAAGACATTTAGACTTGTAAATCTCTCTTCTCTCTTTGTTCGATCGACTACAAGAAGAAAAAGGGTTTTCGGGTTCTTTGTTTGGTTCGACTTCTAGGAGAAAAACACAAGGGTTTGTGAGTTCGTGATCGGGTACTAGCATACATTCATAGGGGTGTCAAGTGTGCGATCGTAGAGGGATTTTACTTTAAACCCTATGTTAGAATTATAAAATGGTATTAAATTGTAAATTAGTTATTGTGGAAGGGGTTTTAGTATAAATAGGCTTGAATGTATATAAACCCTTACCACTTAACCTTGTAACTAAGCCTTAATCATAATTCCATACTTCCTTCTCTCAAAATTACTTTCTCTCTCTAAACTCATCTTCAACCTCCTTTTCACACACAGACATACTTTACACACACTAACCATAAAACCTCCATTGTTACTCAATTAAGCTCATTTCTATACTTTACATTTGGTATCAGAGCACAATCAGCATATCTGAATGATCCACAAGCTTAATTGAAGCTTAATTTGTGCTTATTTTCTGGAATTTTGAGTTTTTCTGAATATCTCATTTGCCAAGATCACTGTTCTAGTGATTTCTGCAAAATTAGTGTGTTTTTCTTCAAACTATGTTCACCGATCACTTTGTTATCAGTAAATCATCCTTCGTTATCAATTTCAGAGCTTAATTTCATCATTTGATTCGATTTTGGATAAGCTCGGCAAATCGCATGTTTGTGAGGGTTTGGTTTCTGGTTGAAATTAGCAGTTAATTTGTTTAAGGATTTGTGCGCATTGAGTTTCTGAGCATTTTGATATAAATTTCATATTTTAATTCACAAAAATGAAAGAGAAATCAATGATTTACAGAAAGCTCGGCGTTTGGGTGTTTGGCTGAACGAAGAAGAAGAACAGTAACCGACTATTTTGTCGTTTAGTGAATACTCGTGTTTGCAGAGGTTTTTGGCTAGTGTTGGTCTTACTTGTTCTATTTGCAGAGCTTTTTGCTCGGCAAATACGTGATTCAGCAAATTTTTGCTAAGTGTTGGAGCTACTTGTTCTATTTGCAGAGAATTTTGCTCGGCAAATAGTTGTTTCAAGAAAAGTTGGTTAAGTGTGGTGCTACTTGTGCTGTTTGCAGAGATTTATTCTCGGCAAATAGTTGATTTGGTTTTATTCGACTAAGTACAAATCACATTTGTGCTGTTTGCAGAGATTTAATCTCGGCAAATACTTGTGTTGGCTGAAGTTGGTTAAGGGTTGATTCTATTTTCACTATTTGCAGATATATTATCTCGGCAAATACTTATATCAACAAAATTTGACCAAGTATTTTTTTCTGTTTGTACCATTTGCCGAAGAATTTGCTCGGCAAACAGTTGAAGTTGGTTGTTGATCAGTGTACTTGTGTTGTGATTCGGCTTATTACACCATTTGCTGAAGAAAAACCTCGGCACTTAGTTGAATTTGACTTGACAAAATTTTCAATTTCAAGGAAATTGATTCAAAATCATTTTTGATTAATATTCTTCAAGTGGGCAGATAATAAAAAATATATTCAAAAGTTTTGGTCCATTTACCGAGATTTTTGCTCGGCATTCAATACAAGTAGAAAATCAAATTTTTTTCTAAGTCATTTTTCAAATTTGAAATCACATGTCATTTTTTTTAGTTTGTCACCATCGTAATTTTTTTGTTGATTTTAGTTTGGGCTGAATTTTTTTTGTTAGACTAAAAAGAGTCTTTGGGCTACATATTTTTCCATTGGGCTTAAGTGCATTTACTAGACTAAACTTTGAGTAATCAATTTGATTGGGCTAATCAATTTAGTTGGGCTTGTCAATTTTTTTTGTTTGTTGGGCTTATTTTTTTAATTGTTAGACTAAATTTTTAAGATTTTGTCTTGAGTTGTTCTTTTATCAAAAGTGTCATCCAGTTTTAGTCAAAATGTCAACCGAAGAGTTCGAGTTTAGACCAAGCATGGAGTCATATCCTTATCACAAACTCGAAGAGATGAACAAACATATGAAAAAACTGTTAATGGAAAGTCGTGAATCTCGAATAGCCCAACTCAAATATGAAAATAAAGAGCTCAAATCTGCAAATGATCTCATTTTGTCCAACATGGAAAGTCTTCAAAAAGAAAATGATCATTTGCATTCAAAGATTTCCAAATTAACAAATGAGTTGGACAATTCTTCTAAAGAGCTAAATAAAATTGTTTTGGACAATCAATCAAAAGAACTTGTTTTGCAACAAAAGATTTCTGAGCTTAACCATGAGTTGCAAAATAAGTCCACCATTTTTGTGAGCAAAGAGCGAAAATTTTTCAAAGTTTTTGAACAACTTCGAATTGATGTGAGCAATGTTGTAGAAGAAAGAACGAATCTTTGTGCTCAAATCAAGTGTCTGGAAGACAAGTGTTTGCAATTTCAATCAAATGAAACATTTTTGACAAAAAGAATCTCCGACCTTGAGATTGAATTGCAAGCAAAACCAAAAGTTGATTGTTATCAAACAAAACCAAAAGTTGATGTTCCAAAGAGGGTTTACACGGGTAAATCTTCAAAACCTTTTGAAAGAAAAGTCTCTCAGTTTACTAATTACTCCTTACAAAAGGGTAAGAAGTATGCTAAGAAACCAAATTTTGATGGAACAACTACTTTTGTGTCTTTTCTATCCTTTGAGGATAATTCTAAACATCTTTCTCAAGCAAAATCTCAGTTGACTAAATCTATATGGAAGCCGATTTCTAAAGATAAGTCAGTTGAGTCAAAATCATTCAAATATTCATTTTCGGAACTTTTTGATCTTGCACCAAAACCTGTGAAAGCAGTTGTGCAAAAAGTGAATGATTTTGCTTCGAAAAATCATTTTCCAACTCAATCTCCCAAGATTGGAAGTTTTTCAAAGAAATCAAATGATTTTTCACTGTTGCTTCCACGCAAACTCTTTTCAACTAAACCACCGGGTTTTAGTTCTCCGTGGAATGCAACATCAATTCATCAAATCGATGAAACTTACATTTGGTCTTTCAAGAGTTCAAAAACCATTGGACCCAATTTCAAATGGGTTCCAAAGGTAATTTCGAAATGATTTGATGAAAAAGTGGCTTATACACACTTCAGTGTATAACCCGTTCTAAAATCGTGTTTATAATTTCATTCTTTTTAGAAAAATCCAAAAAGATTTTCATTTTCATATATTTGAAAAATCCAAAAAGATTTTCTCTTTTCATCATTTTATTTACTTTGTCTTTTAGTTTCTCACAAAGTATTAGGATGAGATGCAAGGCATCGAACGCCTTTGTGTACTGCCTTCGTAGTCTCATTTTTAATGTTTGTGAGTAACTTTCAAACCTTTTACTCACCCTTTATATGCAAAAACTTTGTTTATATCATGCATATATTTAGGGGGAGTTTGTTTATAAAACCAAAACTTCCAAGTGTTTAAACTCATATTCCATTTTAAAACACTTTGGAAGATTTTCAAACCATTTTCGATCAAATTCAAAGAAGTTCGGTGTTAGATTTGTACATGAGAGTTTAGGCCACTCATAAATACTCCATGATCTTGTCATTGCCGATGAGATCTAACCCTGGAGTTAAATTCTCAATTTTAGATTGTGAGGGTTTATGAGCGTGGTGATGATGTTTGTGCAAATAGGACATGAGGGAGTAGTCGAAAAGTGAGAGGTTACGGTGAAATGATGATGTGAGAAAGGGCTAAAAGAAATGAAAGCCCTCCCCAAAATTCTTCAAAAACCGGGTCAACACGTTCCTATCGGATTTCATTTGTTGATTTCTCGATATTGAAGAAGACTTCATGGACCCAGTGAAGCAATGCACATCTTTTCCTAACCACTCAAGTATTTCTTAACAAATGCTTGTTTTATTCTCACGGAGATTTTCACATTTCTATCGACTCTTCATTTGGAAGACGTTGATATTGAAAAAGGGAGACACTCTGCTCCGGTCCCCGACTTCATTTGATCACTTATCGAGTCTAGAGCGTACTTGAAATATTCTTTCCTTTGACTAGGACACAATGAGTCTTAATATGTCTTTGTGACATCGCATATCTTTGTGATATTGCCGGAACATTCGTAGTGATATCATATTTTTGATATTCCACGATGATCGAATGGAAATCCTACCAATGCTAACATCTTTTCCAACGTTGAACGTAGGTCTCACATTTTCATTTATGAATTTGTCGAGTAAACGAGAAGTCTATGTGACCTCGGATTTATTTTCCCAAAAGTCTTTGAGGATAGTAAGACATGGTTATCGAACGCCTTTGTGACACTGACCATGAATTACATTCTTTAAAGCAATCTATCGGTTGAAAAGCCATAGACCGAACCATTTAGAGATAAGCTTTGTGCATTTCTTGATGATAATGGGAAGTCCTAAAAATAGTAATCGTATTTTTAGGCCACACCATTAATCATTTTGATTTTTGGTTGTGTTAACGGATCATTATTATCCGGTTTTCATTTCTCTTCACACAAACACAAAGAACACAAACACCATTATAAAATCTTTTTCCAACAACGCAACCTCACATTCTAGTTCACCAATAGGTTCATTGGGAATTGGGAATTGGGTTGGGTTCATTTGCTTGCTTGTTGTTTGTTTTCATCTACCGTTTATGCTATCAATCATTATTGTATGATGAACACGTTCCACATATTCATCATAAGGGGGAGAAATGATTAAATGATTGATAGATAGAATTCAAGGTTTTAGGTAGAATATGATTGGTAGAATTTGATTGAGGATAATTCATTGTGTTTGGTTGTTCAAAGGATCATTAGTTTAGGTGAAGGGAGTGAATAATTATCTTGATATGTTGAAAGTTGTAAGATTGTTTCGAGAATTGAAATATTGTATCGAGAAAGTTGAAAGATTATTTCGAGATCGAGAATATTCAAGATGATGTACATGGTCGATAATTGAAAGATTTATTGAATAATTGACCATTGTTCGATGATTAGAAGAGTTTGAGTTAGAATAATGTTTTGAGAAAAGACGAAAAGTTTGAGATTGAATAGAAATTGTCATTTGTTGATGCTCCATAGAAAATTAAGTTAGATAGTTAAGTTTGTTTAAGGTCTTGATAAGATTTAACAATTGATCAAAGTTTGAAGAGCTTGTTCATTTGAGGGGGAGCAAGAAATTTAAAGATTGTTTGTTTAGTTGCTCCAAGATAACTGTTTGTTTGAGGGGGAGCAAGAAATTTGAAGATAATTCGTTTAGTTGATAAGTTGCTCCAAGAAAGAAATGTTTGTTTGAGGGGGAGCAAGAATAAGTTGATCAAAGAATTGAGTGCTCCAAGATAATTGTTGATTCAAAGACAAGTTCGATCAAGAATTGAAGTTTTAAAGTCAAATCAAATTTCTGCATTCCAAAACCAAGCTTCCGCATGCTACTCAAAGATTCAAGTTACTTCTCAAAGCAACATCAAGTTGAAATCAACATTCAAAAGTTCAAGTTGTGAGAGCTCAAAAGCTACAAAGATTTCAAAGATGATTTCAAAGTATTCAAAGTTGCAAGAGAAGATCAAGATTTAATAAGTCATCGTCAAATATATTTGTTTGTTGAGAAGATTCAAAGTCAAGGTTGATACAAGACGTTGAAGACAATGAGAAAGCTTCAAAGTCCGATCAACATTGAAGATTTTCAACAAATGGGCTCATCATGTTATTTAAAGACCGAAGACGATGCAACATTTACAATTCAACACCAAGGGGGAGATTGTTAGAATTATAAAATGGTGTTAAATTGTAAATTAGTTATTGTTGAAGGGGTTTTAGTATAAATAGGCTTGAATGTATATAAACCCTTACCACTTAACCTTGTAACTAAGCCTTAATCATAATTCTCTTCCTTTTCTTATATCGTCGTGCAGCATTTGAGGTTGATGGCTTGTCAATCTTTGAACTCCAGAAGGCTCTCTTCTTATAACTGTTCCATGAATCATTCCAAAACTTCTTAGGGATGAAGTGCCAGTTATCACCTACAGGACGTTCATCTGGCAATTTGATATTATCTTGGAAGTTTACAGGAGGAATGTTATGGGGACCACGTTCATGACTAGGATTCCAATGAACCCATGAACCTGTCTTGGTATGAATAATTCCTTCTTGGGACTTGGGAGTTCTTGTGACAATGAGATCTCTAATCTTCTGACGCATATCAAGAGTATCTTTGATCCGTCTTATATGATCTTCTCTTTGAGACTTGATTTGTTCATCTTCTTCATTGTCAGAATCTTCATCTATTGCATTCAGAATTGATTGACAATATTTCAAGGTACCATCTGAATATTTGGGAAACTCAGAGGCACGAATGAAGATCTTTTTCTTCAGTCGATTAATGAAGACAAATCCATCCAAATTTTCAATTGGATCTCCAATCTGATATGAATCTAGCTCATAACCTCTGGCTCTTTGGTTTGGTTTTGTAAGGTTAATCCTGCTAGTTCTTCTTTCTAATCCAATCTGAAAGTCATTGAACTCATAGAATCTGATCAATGCTTGAATATGACTTTTCAATGCTTCGTAGGCTAGAAGTTGATCTGGAGTCTTGATGATCAGATAGGCATATTGGTTGTAGAGAAATAAGATGTCTGAGATCGTCATATGTTGAAAAGATTCTTCTTGAACAACATAGATATTGCCATCTGCTCGACGAACTCTGAATCGAACAAGTCTAAGATTGTGGTTTTTGAGAGGAGTAAACAATTGAAGGATTTTAGTGATTGGGATTTGAAATTGCTGATACCACCATTCAGCTCTTACAGAACTTTCAGCATTCATTAGCTCCATATATGCATCTCTTTGACCTTGATGTCTGAACAGAAAGAATGCTCTTAATCGGTTCAAGGTCATGTTGAGTCTTTCACTTGGTGAGCAATAGATTTGAAAGGCTCTTTCTTCAAGATATCTTTGATCCGTCTTATATGATCTTCTCTTTGAGACTTGATTTGTTCATCTTCTTCATTGTCAGAATCTTCATCTATTGCATTCAGAATTGATTGACAATATTTCAAGGTACCATCTGAATATTTGGGAAACTCAGAGGCACGAATGAAGATCTTTTTCTTCAGTCGATTAATGAAGACAAATCCATCCAAATTTTCAATTGGATCTCCAATCTGATATGAATCTAGCTCATAACCTCTGGCTCTTTGGTTTGGTTTTGTAAGGTTAATCCTGCTAGTTCTTCTTTCTAATCCCTCAACCTTACATTATATACACAAAATACAATGTTTAGAAATACAACTAAGCACTATTTTATATTTCTAACATTCTCCCCCTTAGTGCTTGGTTGTCCATCATCACTTTCTATGTTGTCTCCTCCTCTTGTTTGCACGTCTTTGCTTGTTCTTCCTTTTCTTATATCGTCGTGCAGCATTTGAGGTTGATGGCTTGTCAATCTTTGAACTCCAGAAGGCTCTCTTCTTATAACTGTTCCATGAATCATTCCAAAACTTCTTAGGGATGAAGTGCCAGTTATCACCTACAGGACGTTCATCTGGCAATTTGATATTATCTTGGAAGTTTACAGGAGGAATGTTATGGGGACCACGTTCATGACTAGGATTCCAATGAACCCATGAACCTGTCTTGGTATGAATAATTCCTTCTTGGGACTTGGGAGTTCTTGTGACAATGAGATCTCTAATCTTCTGACGCATATCAAGAGTATCTTTGATCCGTCTTATATGATCTTCTCTTTGAGACTTGATTTGTTCATCTTCTTCATTGTCAGAATCTTCATCTATTGCATTCAGAATTGATTGACAATATTTCAAGGTACCATCTGAATATTTGGGAAACTCAGAGGCACGAATGAAGATCTTTTTCTTCAGTCGATTAATGAAGACAAATCCATCCAAATTTTCAATTGGATCTCCAATCTGATATGAATCTAGCTCATAACCTCTGGCTCTTTGGTTTGGTTTTGTAAGGTTAATCCTGCTAGTTCTTCTTTCTAATCCAATCTGAAAGTCATTGAACTCATAGAATCTGATCAATGCTTGAATATGACTTTTCAATGCTTCGTAGGCTAGAAGTTGATCTGGAGTCTTGATGATCAGATAGGCATATTGGTTGTAGAGAAATAAGATGTCTGAGATCGTCATATGTTGAAAAGATTCTTCTTGAACAACATAGATATTGCCATCTGCTCGACGAACTCTGAATCGAACAAGTCTAAGATTGTGGTTTTTGAGAGGAGTAAACAATTGAAGGATTTTAGTGATTGGGATTTGAAATTGCTGATACCACCATTCAGCTCTTACAGAACTTTCAGCATTCATTAGCTCCATATATGCATCTCTTTGACCTTGATGTCTGAACAGAAAGAATGCTCTTAATCGGTTCAAGGTCATGTTGAGTCTTTCACTTGGTGAGCAATAGATTTGAAAGGCTCTTTCTTCAAGATATCTTGCTCTGCACACAATTTCTTCAGGTCTTGTGCTCAAATCCAAGATTTGTTCATAATTCTCAGCAAAATAACCCTCATTGATCCGCCATATCTTATTTCTTGAGATCCTTGGATGTCTAACTCCTTGTCCAAGTTCATTGGGAGTCTCAAGATTTTCTGTGTTTCTGAGATGATAAACTATCTCTTCAAAGATATCTTCTCCATATTCTTCTTGAACAACATAGATATTGCCATCTGCTCGACGAACTCTGAATCGAACAAGTCTAAGATTGTGGTTTTTGAGAGGAGTAAACAATTGAAGGATTTTAGTGATTGGGATTTGAAATTGCTGATACCACCATTCAGCTCTTACAGAACTTTCAGCATTCATTAGCTCCATATATGCATCTCTTTGACCTTGATGTCTGAACAGAAAGAATGCTCTTAATCGGTTCAAGGTCATGTTGAGTCTTTCACTTGGTGAGCAATAGATTTGAAAGGCTCTTTCTTCAAGATATCTTGCTCTGCACACAATTTCTTCAGGTCTTGTGCTTAAATCCAAGATTTGTTCATAATTCTCAGCAAAATAACCCTCATTGATCCGCCATATCTTATTTCTTGAGATCCTTGGATGTCTAACTCCTTGTCCAAGTTCATTGGGAGTCTCAAGATTTTCTGTGTTTCTGAGATGATAAACTATCTCTTCAAAGATATCTTCTCCATATTCTTCTTGAACAACATAGATATTGCCATCTGCTCGACGAACTCTGAATCGAACAAGTCTAAGATTGTGGTTTTTGAGAGGAGTAAACAATTGAAGGATTTTAGTGATTGGGATTTGAAATTGCTGATACCACCATTCAGCTCTTACAGAACTTTCAGCATTCATTAGCTCCATATATGCATCTCTTTGACCTTGATGTCTGAACAGAAAGAATGCTCTTAATCGGTTCAAGGTCATGTTGAGTCTTTCACTTGGTGAGCAATAGATTTGAAAGGCTCTTTCTTCAAGATATCTTGCTCTGCACACAATTTCTTCAGGTCTTGTGCTTAAATCCAAGATTTGTTCATAATTCTCAGCAAAATAACCCTCATTGATCCGCCATATCTTATTTCTTGAGATCCTTGGATGTCTAACTCCTTGTCCAAGTTCATTGGGAGTCTCAAGATTTTCTGTGTTTCTGAGATGATAAACTATCTCTTCAAAGATATCTTCTCCATATTCTTCTTGAACAACATAGATATTGCCATCTGCTCGACGAACTCTGAATCGAACAAGTCTAAGATTGTGGTTTTTGAGAGGAGTAAACAATTGAAGGATTTTAGTGATTGGGATTTGAAATTGCTGATACCACCATTCAGCTCTTACAGAACTTTCAGCATTCATTAGCTCCATATATGCATCTCTTTGACCTTGATGTCTGAACAGAAAGAATGCTCTTAATCGGTTCAAGGTCATGTTGAGTCTTTCACTTGGTGAGCAATAGATTTGAAAGGCTCTTTCTTCAAGATATCTTGCTCTGCACACAATTTCTTCAGGTCTTGTGCTCAAATCCAAGATTTGTTCATAATTCTCAGCAAAATAACCCTCATTGATCCGCCATATCTTATTTCTTGAGATCCTTGGATGTCTAACTCCTTGTCCAAGTTCATTGGGAGTCTCAAGATTTTCTGTGTTTCTGAGATGATAAACTATCTCTTCAAAGATATCTTCTCCATATTCTTCTTGAACAACATAGATATTGCCATCTGCTCGACGAACTCTGAATCGAACAAGTCTAAGATTGTGGTTTTTGAGAGGAGTAAACAATTGAAGGATTTTAGTGATTGGGATTTGAAATTGCTGATACCACCATTCAGCTCTTACAGAACTTTCAGCATTCATTAGCTCCATATATGCATCTCTTTGACCTTGATGTCTGAACAGAAAGAATGCTCTTAATCGGTTCAAGGTCATGTTGAGTCTTTCACTTGGTGAGCAATAGATTTGAAAGGCTCTTTCTTCAAGATATCTTGCTCTGCACACAATTTCTTCAGGTCTTGTGCTCAAATCCAAGATTTGTTCATAATTCTCAGCAAAATAACCCTCATTGATCCGCCATATCTTATTTCTTGAGATCCTTGGATGTCTAACTCCTTGTCCAAGTTCATTGGGAGTCTCAAGATTTTCTGTGTTTCTGAGATGATAAACTATCTCTTCAAAGATATCTTCTCCATATTCTTCTTGAACAACATAGATATTGCCATCTGCTCGACAAACTCTGAATCGAACAAGTCTAAGATTGTCGCTTTTGAAGAGCTTCAATTTGAGCCTGTTGTTCCTGTTGTGTGCTTTGGAAAGATAAATATGCAAGAAGTGATTGAAAAATAGATCTTTTATGTGAAGAAAGATGGGGTTCTTCTGATCTCAACCGATTCATGAGAGCAACAATTAGAGTATCGGTAGATAACCCGCTGGTGGCAATTCTGTTTGGCGAGCAATCGCTTAAGTATTCGGATGAATCAGATGAATCAGAAGAAGAGCTGGAAGAATGATGTGGTGAATTTGGATCAGGAAATGATTGTGGTGGTGGTGTTGGTGGTATGGTTGTTGTTGTTGTTGTTGTTGTTGTTGTTGTTGTTGTTGTTGTTGTTGTTGTTGTTGTTGTTGTTGTTGTTGTTGTTGTTGTTGTTGTTGTTGTTGTTGTTGTTGTTGTTGTTGTTGTTGTTGTTGTTGTTGTTGTTGTTGTTGTTGTTGTTGTTGTTGTTGTTGTTGTTGTTGTTGTTGTTGTTGTTGTTGTTGTTGTTGTTGTTGTTGTTGTTGTTGTTGTTGTTGTTGTTGTTGTTGTTGTTGTTGTTGTTGTTGTTGTTGTTGTTGTTGTTGTTGTTGTTGTTGTTGTTGTTGTTGTTGTTGTTGTTGTTGTTGTTGTTGTTGTTGTTGTTGTTGTTGTTGTTGTTGTTGTTGTTGTTGTTGTTGTTGTTGTTGTTGTTGTTGTTGTTGTTGTTGTTGTTGTTGTTGTTGTTGTTGTTGTTGTTGTTGTTGTTGTTGTTGTTGTTGTTGTTGTTGTTGTTGTTGTTGTTGTTGTTGTTGTTGTTGTTGTTGTTGTTGTTGTTGTTGTTGTTGTTGTTGTTGTTGTTGTTGTTGTTGTTGTTGTTGTTGTTGTTGTTGTTGTTGTTGTTGTTGTTGTTGTTGTTGTTGTTGTTGTTGTTGTTGTTGTTGTTGTTGTTGTTGTTGTTGTTGTTGTTGTTGTTGTTGTTGTTGTTGTTGTTGTTGTTGTTGTTGTTGTTGTTGTTGTTGTTGTTGTTGTTGTTGTTGTTGTTGTTGTTGTTGTTGTTGTTGTTGTTGTTGTTGTTGTTGTTGTTGTTGTTGTTGTTGTTGTTGTTGTTGTTGTTGTTGTTGTTGTTGTTGTTGTTGTTGTTGTTGTTGTTGTTGTTGTTGTTGTTGTTGTTGTTGTTGTTGTTGTTGTTGTTGTTGTTGTTGTTGTTGTTGTTGTTGTTGTTGTTGTTGTTGTTGTTGTTGTTGTTGTTGTTGTTGTTGTTGTTGTTGTTGTTGTTGTTGTTGTTGTTGTTGTTGTTGTTGTTGTTGTTGTTGTTGTTGTTGTTGTTGTTGTTGTTGTTGTTGTTGTTGTTGTTGTTGTTGTTGTTGTTGTTGTTGTTGTTGTTGTTGTTGTTGTTGTTGTTGTTGTTGTTGTTGTTGTTGTTGTTGTTGTTGTTGTTGTTGTTGTTGTTGTTGTTGTTGTTGTTGTTGTTGTTGTTGTTGTTGTTGTTGTTGTTGTTGTTGTTGTTGTTGTTGTTGTTGTTGTTGTTGTTGTTGTTGTTGTTGTTGTTGTTGTTGTTGTTGTTGTTGTTGTTGTTGTTGTTGTTGTTGTTGTTGTTGTTGTTGTTGTTGTTGTTGTTGTTGTTGTTGTTGTTGTTGTTGTTGTTGTTGTTGTTGTTGTTGTTGTTGTTGTTGTTGTTGTTGTTGTTGTTGTTGTTGTTGTTGTTGTTGTTGTTGTTGTTGTTGTTGTTGTTGTTGTTGCTGTTGTTGTTGTTAAGCCCATAGCACGAAGAGCTGATGCAACAGTTTGAGCTCGTAAGAATTCAGACTGTCGCACAACTAGGGCACCTTCGTTCAAAGCTGGCGTGATGTTAGCAATGGAAGGATTTCCAAACAATCTTCGAGAGGGCACAAGAGCCGATCTCTCTATGTTTGTTCCGGCAACATCACTTAGATGTGCAGATGGTATCACAAGTGGTGTCCTAAGTGTTCTAGACATACGTGCAGAAACGAAAGTCAAGAGAGGGGCAGGTGTCTCTTTTGCTTCAACATTCACAGACTCTGAAGGAGAATGGAATGGAGTACGTGGTTTTTGCCCGTGCAAAAATGAGACGTCAGTCTGTAGAGAGACTTCCGAATGGCTTATGGAGGTTTGTTCATGCGAGAGTTGGGAGCTCTCGTCTTCTACCCTACGGCGAACCCGGCGTTGATATTGGTTTGAGACTAATTGGAGGCCAACGTTTTCTTTTTGCCTTTCACCTATCCCGGACCTCTCAACCTCTCTGGTATTTTCAACCCCTCCCTCATTCCTTCCTTGTTCCTCCGGGATGTCTATGACATCATCAGCAAACTGATTTGCATCATCATCAGATGCATCATTATCAGAAGTAATCGTATCTTCTGGTTCGGGTTCTTGAAATCGGTCATACTCAAAGCGAGATCTTTTAAAAGTTTTTCGAATATTTACCGGAATTGATTTCTTTCTGCCTTGAGTATATGTCGGTGGAGGAGATCGAACAAAGGATGATGAAGGTATGGTTGAGGTAGATTGAGGTATGATTGGTTGTTCAGGTGTTGTAATTTCCGGAAGTGGTGAAGAATGATGAATTGGTGATTGAGGTAATTTGGGTGAAGATGGAGATGATGGTCTTTGAGGTGATGGTGTTCTGGGTGATGGTGATCGGATTAAATTGATTGTTTTGGGTAGTGGTGATCGGATTGGTCTTTGAGACCCAGAAACAGATATTGTTTCCTCAGAAGATCTTGGAGAAGAAGTTTCAGCTGTAGCTTTACTTTTGAGTTTCTTTGATGAACTCTTCTTCTTCTTCTTTTGATGCACTTGTTTACTCAATTTCAACACAAACATTTCTCCTTTTTGTTTCTTTCTTTTTGGCTTACTGGAACTGGATTCACCCTCACGCTCTTTTCTTTTACTACTTGACCCCTCACCAGGTGTCCTATGTACAGCTTGGGTAGGAACCGGGAGGCTTTCCGGTCCCAGTGCTGTTCTAATCCAGTCCAGATAAGCAATCTTATCATCATCAGAATCTGAAACCATATCTAATAGAAATGATGGAATCAGGAAAGTATAGTTAGCAGTTCCTGAATCTCTAACATACTTATAAAAGTGTATGGTCACTTGGCTGCTGGCTGGAAGCCTTGGAATGCTTCTTTCCTGTCTGACTGCACTGTAGACAATTGCTGTGAGAAATCTTATGAATGGAATATACTTCTTGGGAGCAGAGACTTTGCCATTTACTAATACTATCAATTGATCCCACAGAAGTTGAGCAATGTCATAGTGTCTGTTGAAAACAACACCATAGAAAATGTGCAGCATTGGCTGTGTCAGATTGTCCATCCCTCTTGTGTATGGGGTTAAGCAGTTGCTTAGGATGGAATACACATAATACCAAATCTTTGGTAGATTTTTCAACTTGAAATCTCTTGTCCTGGATTAAAGCAGCAAACATTTCTTCATTGGACTCAAATTCATCATAATCAGCATGTCCATTGAAATTTGCTTCAGGTAGTCTTAAAATCCTTCTGAAGTCATCAATATTGAACTCAAACTCATATGTTCTTTCTTCTGAAGTCAACTGATATTGAAAGTAGCCTTGACGACGAAGTTCAGGTGATTTTGATTTAGATTTGGCTTTTGGATTTGTTGGATCATAAGGTTGAACAAAGGTAATCGATCTCCACATATCAAAAAGGTAGACTTCAGCTAAGTCTTGTTCAACAGTAAGTACATATGTGAGAGGATGATTATGAAGAATTCTTGGAACTATTTGGAAACCAGGAGCCATAAAAGGATCAAACAACGCTCTGTTGTTTCTCATGTTACTTGTGTTTCCGGCAATAAGAATCTCTTCAATTGATTCATTTAGAGCAACCTCTTCATCATGTTCAATAATTTCTTGATGATCCATTTTTATTTTTTCTGATTTAAGATATAAAACAATTTAACGCACACATAAAATAATGTTTGAATAGCAAATAACAAATTTCACTCAAATGATTTATATAAAATACAAAGAGGTTCACAAAGGCGATCAACTCAGTGTATTCTTTATAGATCATTTGAAATGAGAAGATAAACTTAGAAAATAAAGTATAATCATATAAGTACAAGATATTTAAAATAGTAAGGAAGTACACAAAGGCGTTCGATTCCCCGTATTTCAAATATGTTGTGATTATATGATAATACAAAGCACTTTGTCACATCACACAAAATTTAAGAGAGAAAAAAAATTTGAAAGAAAATTTTTTTTTTTTTTTTTTTTTTTTTTTTTTTTTTTTTTTTTTTTTTTTTTTTTTTTTTTTTTTTTTTTTTTTTTTTTTTTTTTTTTTTTTTTTTTTTTTTTTTTTTTTTTTTTTTTTTTTTTTTTTTTTTTTTTTTTTTTTTTTTTTTTTTTTTTTTTTTTTTTTTTTTTTTTTTTTTTTTTTTTTTTTTTTTTTTTTTTTTTTTTTTTTTTTTTTTTTTTTTTTTTTTTTTTTTTTTTTTTTTTTTTTTTTTTTTTTTTTTTTTTTTTTTTTTTTTTTTTTTTTTTTTTTTTTTTTTTTTTTTTTTTTTTTTTTTTTTTTTTTTTTTTTTTTTTTTTTTTTTTTTTTTTTTTTTTTTTTTTTTTTTTTTTTTTTTTTTTTTTTTTTTTTTTTTTTTTTTTTTTTTTTTTTTTTTTTTTTTTTTTTTTTTTTTTTTTTTTTTTTTTTTTTTTTTTTTTTTTTTTTTTTTTTTTTTTTTTTTTTTTTTTTTTTTTTTTTTTTTTTTTTTTTTTTTTTTTTTTTTTTTTTTTTTTTTTTTTTTTTTTTTTTTTTTTTTTTTTTTTTTTTTTTTTTTTTTTTTTTTTTTTTTTTTTTTTTTTTTTTTTTTTTTTTTTTTTTTTTTTTTTTTTTTTTTTTTTTTTTTTTTTTTTTTTTTTTTTTTTTTTTTTTTTTTTTTTTTTTTTTTTTTTTTTTTTTTTTTTTTTTTTTTTTTTTTTTTTTTTTTTTTTTTTTTTTTTTTTTTTTTTTTTTTTTTTTTTTTTTTTTTTTTTTTTTTTTTTTTTTTTTTTTTTTTTTTTTTTTTTTTTTTTTTTTTTTTTTTTTTTTTTTTTTTTTTTTTTTTTTTTTTTTTTTTTTTTTTTTCGTTTTGAAAATCATAGGCTTTTTGAAATTTGGGCCGAAATTGGGCCTATGTTTTTGTTTTAATATACCAACAACTAAAGAAACCTTTTATTTAAACAGAACAAATAAACAAAATTGACAAAAACAATTTTTATTTTTATGAATTTTTCAAATTTTATATTTGGTTTTTCTAATATAAACAATGAGTTTATTTTCAAATAGTGCAAATACACAAACTCCCCTTAGATTCATGAATTATCCTTTTTCTCCCCCTCAAACATTGCATGATATTTAAGCACATTGCACATAAGCATAGCATCAATGTTTGACTGATAATGAATGAAAGAGAAAGAGATGAAGGATTTGTACAGAACATGCAGAGGCAAGTAAGTGCATTGGTAATGAGCACTTATTTGAGATTGTTTCTTGAAAAGAAACTCATTCCAGGATCATGTGTTGAACAGTATCCGAGATTTGGAGTACTAAACACAGACCTTTATTACCTGCAAAACACAATCAAGGTTTTCTAGGTACCCACCTTTGAATGGGTCCTTTTGGGTTAGTGGAATCATTCAAAGTGTACAGATGAGGTTTTCGAATAAGAGGTTTATTCTTAAGATTCATCACAATCCCATTGTAATCAACAATCAAAGGTTTAGAAATCACAGCAGAAGATTTAGAATTTCTTTCAGACCATGGGTTAGCTAAATTACTCAAATTTGAATCAAATTTCCTATCAGGAACTTTCTTCTTGTACTCATTAGCTATCCAACTTCTTCTAACTGTTGATTTATCAGACACTTGTGTTTTAGCATAACTAGTAGATTTTATCAATGATGATTTAGAAATCCACTTATGGTTACTAGCTAAGCTCTTCTCTCCTTTATCAGATAAATTCTTAGATTTAGTTCGAGGAGTTAAAAACACATTCTGATTTTTGCTTTGCTTGGTGGAAGATTTAATATTCTGTTTCTTTTGAGTTGCAACAGTGAACCAACCATACTGATCTCTATAACTAGTTATACCATTAGATGTATCCTTAATTAGCAAAACTTGGTTAGTTTTAGACATCTTAGGTAAAGAACTAGATTGAGAGATGGCTTTAGAATCAGAGGTTCTAGAAACAGATGAAATATCAACTTTAAGCTTTGATTTATCAGAAATGGAATTCTTACCTTTGACAGCTGGGGCATGCTGACCTTTGGGTGAATAAAATGAAGTTGGAGCAAACTTAGATTTAGATTCCTTGTTTGGTTTAGGCTTTCTGGGTGAGAGTTTTTCAAGCTCTTTTTCAACTTCTGGTGCAAAAACATGATCAGTTTCCAAAAACTTATCTAATTCTTCAACAGAAAGATATGGATAAGGAAACTGTAATTCTTTTGGTTGAATTTCTGTTTTTAAAACAGTTTTGTTAGTCAACTTTTCAATCAATGCTTTTGCTTTAGCCTTAAGATCAGTAGGGATCTCAATCTTTTGCTCTAAGTTCAATTTATTTTGGTCAACAGGTGTGATCACAGGGGTTTCAACAGAAAGTATTTTCTTGACAGAAGCAAGATGTCTGAGATCGTCATATGTTGAAAAGATTCTTCTTGAACAACATAGATATTGCCATCTGCTCGACGAACTCTGAATCGAACAAGTCTAAGATTGTGGTTTTTGAGAGGAGTAAACAATTGAAGGATTTTAGTGATTGGGATTTGAAATTGTTGATACCACCATTCAGCTCTTACAGAACTTTCAGCATTCATTAGCTCCATATATGCATCTCTTTGACCTTGATGTCTGAACAGAAAGAATGCTCTTAATCGGTTCAAGGTCATGTTGAGTCTTTCACTTGGTGAGCAATAGATTTGAAAGGCTCTTTCTTCAAGATATCTTGCTCTGCACACAATTTCTTCAGGTCTTGTGCTTAAATCCAAGATTTGTTCATAATTCTCAGCAAAATAACCCTCATTGATCCGCCATATCTTATTTCTTGAGATCCTTGGATGTCTAACTCCTTGTCCAAGTTCATTGGGAGTCTCAAGATTTTCTGTGTTTCTGAGATGATAAACTATCTCTTCAAAGATATCTTCTCCATATTCTTCTTGAACTACACTTGCTGGAGCATCATCAGGTTTATCAGAATCAGACTCATCATTATTACCATTTCCTGGTTGAAATGGATCAGGATCACTTGACTCATCAGAACTTGATGTGGAAGAATAATAATGAGAAATATTTCTGATGAGTGGAGGTAAATCATCCGACTCTTCTTGAATTTGAGTTCCTCCTTGAGTCTCTGTAACAACTTCTTGAACAGTTTCTTGACCATCTTGAGCTTGTGTCTCATGACCCTCTCTAATATCTCTCATATTCTCCCCCTCGGGTTGATCATCAGGATCTTGATCATCCCGACGCCTTGAGATATTAGCCAGTCGACAT
>CM067171.1:21763673-21780247 GCA_034093135.1 Erigeron breviscapus
TGATATTATCTTGGAAGTTTACAGGAGGAATGTTATGGGGACCACGTTCATGACTAGGATTCCAATGAACCCATGAACCTGTCTTGGTATGAATAATTCCTTCTTGGGATTTGGGAGTTCTTGTGACAATGAGATCTCTAATCTTCTGACGCATATCAAGAGTATCTTTGATACGTCTTATATGATCTTCTCTTTGAGACTTGATTTGTTCATCTTCTTCATTGTCAGAATCTTCATCTATTGCATTCAGAATTGATTGACAATATTTCAAGGTACCATCTGAATATTTGGAAACTCAGAGGCACGAATGAAGATCTTTTTCTTCAGTCGATTAATGAAGACAAATCCATCCAAATTTTCAATTGGATCTCCAATCTGATATGAATCTAGCTCATAACCTCTGGCTCTTTGGTTTGGTTTTGTAAGGTTAATCCTGCTAGTTCTTCTTTCTAATCCAATCTGAAAGTCATTGAACTCATAGAATCTGATCAATGCTTGAATATGACTTTTCAATGCTTCGTAGGCTAGAAGTTGATCTGGAGTCTTGATGATCAGATAGGCATATTGGTTGTAGAGAAATAAGATGTCTGAGATCGTCATATGTTGAAAAGATTCTTCTTGAACAACATAGATATTGCCATCTGCTCGACGAACTCTGAATCGAACAAGTCTAAGATTGTGGTTTTTGAGAGGAGTAAACAATTGAAGGATTTTAGTGATTGGGATTTGAAATTGCTGATACCACCATTCAGCTCTTACAGAACTTTCAGCATTTATTAGCTCCATATATGCATCTCTTTGACCTTGATGTCTGAACAGAAAGAATGCTCTTAATCGGTTCAAGGTCATGTTGAGTCTTTCACTTGGTGAGCAATAGATTTGAAAGGCTCTTTCTTCAAGATATCTTGCTCTGCACACAATTTCTTCAGGTCTTGTGCTCAAATCCAAGATTTGTTCATAATTCTCAGCAAAATAACCCTCATTGATCCGCCATATCTTATTTCTTGAGATCCTTGGATGTCTAACTCCTTGTCCAAGTTCATTGGGAGTCTCAAGATTTTCTGTGTTTCTGAGATGATAAACTATCTCTTCAAAGATATCTTCTCCATATTTTTCTTGAACTACACTTGCTGGAGCATCATCAGGTTTATCAGAATCAGACTCATCATTATTACCATTTCCTGGTTGAAATGGATCAGGATCACTTGACTCATCAGAACTTGATGTGGAAGAATAATAATGAGAAATATTTCTGATGAGTGGAGGTAAATCATCCGACTCTTCTTGAATTTGAGTTCCTCCTTGAGTCTCTGTAACAACTTCTTGAACAGTTTCTTGACCATCTTGAGCTTGTGTCTCATGACCCTCTCTAATATCTCTCATATTCTCCCCCTCGGGTTGATCATCAGGATCTTGATCATCCCGACGCCTTGAGATATTAGCCAGTCGACATTGTTGATCAAGCTCAGTGACTCGCTTTTGAAGAGCTTCAATTTGAGCCTGTTGTTCCTTTTGTGTACTTTGGAAAGATAAATATGCAAGAAGTGATTGAAAAATAGATCTTTTATGTGAAGAAAGATGGGGTTCTTCTGATCTCAACCGATTCATGAGAGCAACAATTAGAGTATCGGTAGATAACCCGCTGGTGGCAATTCTGTTTGGCGAGCAATCGCTTAAGTATTCGGATGAATCAGATGAATCAGAAGAAGAGCTGGAAGAATGATGTGGTGAATTTGGATCAGGAAATGATTGTGGTGGTGGTGTTGGTGGTATGGTTGTTGTTGTTGTTGTTGTTGTTGTTGTTGTTGTTGTTGTTGTTGTTGTTGTTGTTGTTGTTGTTGTTGTTGTTGTTGTTGTTGTTGTTGTTGTTGTTGTTGTTGTTGTTGTTGTTGTTGTTGTTGTTGTTGTTGTTGTTGTTGTTGTTGTTGTTGTTGTTGTTGTTGTTGTTGTTGTTGTTGTTGTTGTTGTTGTTGTTGTTGTTGTTGTTGTTGTTGTTGTTGTTGTTGTTGTTGTTGTTGTTGTTGTTGTTGTTGTTGTTGTTGTTCTTGTTGTTGTTGTTGTTGTTGTTGTTCTATAGCATTGTTGTTGTTGTTGTTGGTGGTGTTGGTTGTTGTTGTTGTTGTTGTTGTTGTTGTTGTTGTTGTTGTTGTTGTTGTTGTTGTTCTTGTATGATCTTCTCTTTGAGACTTGATTTGTTCATCTTCTTCATTGTCAGAATCTTCATCTATTGCATTCAGAATTGATTGACAATATTTCAAGGTACCATCTGAATATTTGGGAAACTCAGAGGCACGAATGAAGATCTTTTTCTTCAGTCGATTAATGAAGACAAATCCATCCAAATTTTCAATTGGATCTCCAATCTGATATGAATCTAGCTCATAACCTCTGGCTCTTTGGTTTGGTTTTGTAAGGTTAATCCTGCTAGTTCTTCTTTCTAATCCAATCTGAAAGTCATTGAACTCATAGAATCTGATCAATGCTTGAATATGACTTTTCAATGCTTCGTAGGCTAGAAGTTGATCTGGAGTCTTGATGATCAGATAGGCATATTGGTTGTAGAGAAATAAGATGTCTGAGATCGTCATATGTTGAAAAGATTCTTCTTGAACAACATAGATATTGCCATCTGCTCGACGAACTCTGAATCGAACAAGTCTAAGATTGTGGTTTTTGAGAGGAGTAAACAATTGAAGGATTTTAGTGATTGGGATTTGAAATTGCTGATACCACCATTCAGCTCTTACAGAACTTTCAGCATTCATTAGCTCCATATATGCATCTCTTTGACCTTGATGTCTGAACAGAAAGAATGCTCTTAATCGGTTCAAGGTCATGTTGAGTCTTTCACTTGGTGAGCAATAGATTTGAAAGGCTCTTTCTTCAAGATATCTTGCTCTGCACACAATTTCTTCAGGTCTTGTGCTCAAATCCAAGATTTGTTCATAATTCTCAGCAAAATAACCCTCATTGATCCGCCATATCTTATTTCTTGAGATCCTTGGATGTCTAACTCCTTGTCCAAGTTCATTGGGAGTCTCAAGATTTTCTGTGTTTCTGAGATGATAAACTATCTCTTCAAAGATATCTTCTCCATATTCTTCTTGAACTACACTTGCTGGAGCATCATCAGGTTTATCAGAATCAGACTCATCATTATTACCATTTCCTGGTTGAAATGGATCAGGATCACTTGACTCATCAGAACTTGATGTGGAAGAATAATAATGAGAAATATTTCTGATGAGTGGAGGTAAATCATCCGACTCTTCTTGAATTTGAGTTCCTCCTTGAGTCTCTGTAACAACTTCTTGAACAGTTTCTTGACCATCTTGAGCTTGTGTCTCATGACCCTCTCTAATATCTCTCATATTCTCCCCCTCGGGTTGATCATCAGGATCTTGATCATCCCGACGACTTGAGATATTAGCCAGTCGACATTGTTGATCAAGCTCAGTGACTCGCTTTTGAAGAGCTTCAATTTGAGCCTGTTGTTCCTGTTGTGTGCTTTGGAAAGATAAATATGCAAGAAGTGATTGAAAAATAGATCTTTTATGTGAAGAAAGATGGGGTTCTTCTGATCTCAACCGATTCATGAGAGCGACAATTAGAGTATCGGTAGATAACCCGCTGGTGGCAATTCTGTTTGGCGAGCAATCGCTTAAGTATTCGGATGAATCAGATGAATCAGAAGAAGAGCTGGAAGAATGATGTGGTGAATTTGGATCAGGAAATGATTGTGGTGGTGGTGTTGGTGGTATGGTTGTTGTTGTTGTTGTTGTTGTTGTTGTTGTTGTTGTTGTTGTTGTTGTTGTTGTTGTTGTTGTTGTTGTTGTTGTTGTTGTTGTTGTTGTTGTTGTTGTTGTTGTTGTTGTTGTTGTTGTTGTTGTTGTTGTTGTTGTTGTTGTTGTTGTTGTTGTTGTTGTTGTTGTTGTTGTTGTTGTTGTTGTTGTTGTTGTTGTTGTTGTTGTTGTTGTTGTTGTTGTTGTTGTTGTTGTTGTTGTTGTTGTTGTTGTTGTTGTTGTTGTTGTTGTTGTTGTTGTTGTTGTTGTTGTTGTTGTTGTTGTTGTTGTTGTTGTTGTTGTTGTTGTTGTTGTTGTTGTTGTTGTTGTTGTTGTTGTTGTTGTTGTTGTTGTTGTTGTTGTTGTTGTTGTTGTTGTTGTTGTTGTTGTTGTTGTTGTTGTTGTTGTTGTTGTTGTTGTTGTTGTTGTTGTTGTTGTTGTTGTTGTTGTTGTTGTTGTTGTTGTTGTTGTTGTTGTTGTTGTTGTTGTTGTTGTTGTTGTTGTTGTTGTTGTTGTTGTTGTTGTTGTTGTTGTTGTTGTTGTTGTTGTTGTTGTTGTTGTTGTTGTTGTTGTTGTTGTTGTTGTTGTTGTTGTTGTTGTTGTTGTTGTTGTTGTTGTTGTTGTTGTTGTTGTTGTTGTTGTTGTTGTTGTTGTTGTTGTTGTTGTTGTTGTTGTTGTTGTTGTTGTTGTTGTTGTTGTTGTTGTTGTTGTTGTTGTTGTTGTTGTTGTTGTTGTTGTTGTTGTTGTTGTTGTTGTTGTTGTTGTTGTTGTTGTTGTTGTTGTTGTTGTTGTTGTTGTTGTTGTTGTTGTTGTTGTTGTTGTTGTTGTTGTTGTTGTTGTTGTTGTTGTTGTTGTTGTTGTTGTTGTTGTTGTTGTTGTTGTTGTTGTTGATGAGACACCAACTGGCTATGGCATAAAAGATTATCCCATCTTAATTTTAAGAATATCAACAAGTTGTCTCGCAAACAACTGGTTGATGGGATACCTCAAATTTCTTTCAATAAAGAAAAGCCATGTCCAGGGTGTGAGATGGGCAAGCAGAAAAGAGCGTTTCAAAACTAGGCAAAATTTAGCATCACTGAACCTCTTCACATGCTACATATGGATCTCTTTGGTCCAGTGATGTTCAAACTAGAGCTGGAAAGAAGTACACTCTAGTTGTGGTTGATGAAATTCACCAGATACTGCTGGGTGGTATTCATCAAATCCAAAAGTGATGCACCTGCTGAAATCATCTCTCTCATCAAAAGAATTGAGCTCAAGTATACTCGAAAAGTTTGTCAGTTACGAAGTGATAATGGTACTGAATTCCAAAATAAGGTACTTGAAACATTTTGCAATGACACTGGCATCTCTCAAAACTTCTCATCAGTTCACTCTCCAGAGCAAACTGGAGTTGTTGAAAGAAAGAATCGTACACTGATAGAAGGCCAGAAGTATGCTATCTGAATCTGGTCTTCCCACCAGTTTTTGGGCTGAGGCAGTTGCAACTGCTTGTCACACCCAAAACCGGTCAGTCTACATCAAGAGACATAAGAAGACTGCCTATGAAGTAATCAGGAATCGTAAACCAAATATTGGATACTTTCATGTATTTGGTTGTCCAGTTTATATTTTAAACGATTCCAGTCAGCTTGGAAAGTTTGATGCAAAAGCTAATGAAGGGTATTTTTAGGTTATTCAGATATTCGAAAGGCCTTTAGAGTTTATAATTATAGACTCCAAAAGGTTATGAGACAATTCATGTCACATTCGATGAATCAACTGAAGCAATCAACAAGAGACCAAGCCTTGATATTACTCCAGTCGTTCCAATCAACTTTGGTAAAACTGACCAAGTTCATCGGTCAGTTGTTTCACCAGAAGATGTTTCCAGTTACAACAAATTGGAACCAGTTAAGAAGAAGAACACCACCAGTGACACATCATTCTATCCCTCCATCAACTTTAACTTACCACAAGAGTTGGTGATTGGATCTGATGTACGTGCCACTCCAATATCAGCACCAGTTCGAACTCCAACTTCTCCAGTTCTTCAAGAAATGCCTTGAATGAAGAATTTCATGATGCAAATCGTGACCTCATTGACTCTGATGAGGATACAGAAGTAGTTTAGACTGATCCTTCTCCAGATGCTATTGCAACTGAAGAAGATCGCCAGGTGACTTGCACTGATATTGTAGTTCACCAGCCTAGTCAATACACTAGATGGACTCGAGCCCATCCAATTGAACAAATTGTGGGTGATCCAACTAGTGGGGTTCAACTAGAAGAGCCACCAGTGAGCAATGCTTAAACGTCACCTTCTTATCTTTAATTGAACCAACGAAGATTGACGAGGCTATGGCAGACCCAAGCTGGGTGGAAGCTATGCAAGAAGAGCTCCTCCAGTTTGAAAGGAACAATGTTTGGGAGCTTGTTCCTTGTCCACCAGGGTTAACGAAAGAACCTATTGGTACCAGATGGGTCTACCGAAACAAGATGGATGAAGATGGCCATGTTGTAAGAAACAAGGCCAGACTAGTTGCCCAGGGTTATTGTCAAGCAGAGGCGTTGACTTTGATGAAACTTTTGCTCCAGTTGCAAGACTTGAAGCCATAAGAATATTTCTGGCTTGTGCAGCCCATCTGCAGTTCAAGGTCTTCCAGATAGATGTCAAAAGTGCATTCCTTAATGGAACATTGGAAGAATAAGTTTATGTTAAGCAGACTCCAGGTTTCATCGATGAGAAGCATCCTCATTGGGTTTATAGACTGAACAAAGCATTGTATGGTCTAAGAAAAGCCCCAAGAGCCTGGTATGATACTTTAACTAAACATCTTCTTAAAAATGGCTTTCAAAGAGGTGCAATAGATAATACCTTGTTTATCTTGAAAGAAAGAGGTAATATCTTATTGGTACAAATTTATGTTGATGAAATTATTTTTGGTTCAACTGATGATGCAATGTGTAAAAAGTTTTCTAAAATCATGTCATCTGAGTATGAGATGAGTTTAATGGGTGAATTCACATTTTTCTTAGGTCTTCAGATTAAGCAAACTGAAAATGGAATTTTCATAAACCAAGGAAAATATGTCACGAGATTTGTTAAGAAAATACAAATATGATTCAATCCCATCGAAAAACACACCTATTGCAGCACCATTGAATTTGGACTCTGACCCAACTGGCAAACCAGTTAACATAACTGACTATAGGGGTATGGTTGGTTCACTGATGTACTTAACTGCCAGTCGACCAGATATAATGTTTGCAACATGTTTATGTGCCAGGTTTCAGGCTAACCCTAAAGAATTACATTTGCACGCTGTAAAGCGTATCTTTAGATACCTGAAAGGGTGTCCTAATCTTGGTCTTTGGTACCCCAAAGGCTCAGGATTAGATCTAATGGGATATTCAGATTCTGATCATGCAGGTTGTAAGATAGATAGAAAATCAACAACTGGTGGTTGTCATTTCCTTGGAGGAAAACTGGTAAGTTGGACCAGCAAGAAGCAGACTTCAGTCTCTATGTCCACTGCTGAGGCAGAGTACATTTCTGCGGCCAGTTGTTGTGCCCAGATTCTCTGGATCAAGAACCAGTTACTAGATTATGGTCAAAAGTATACAAGGACCCCAATCTTTTGTGACAACACAGGGCAATTGCTATATCTCACAACCCAGTGATGCACTCCAAAACAAAGCATATTGACATCAGGTATCATTTTATTCGTGATCATGTTATGAAAGGAGACATTGAATTCATTTCATCCCCACTGACAAACAGCTCGCTGATGTTTTTACAAAACCTCTCGATGAGAAAACCTTTAAACATCTCATCAGCGAACTGGGAATGTTAAATCCTTAAAACTGGAGCTTTCTTTGTTATCGAACGCGTTAGTGACACTGATGAAGTTCTCCAGTTGAGGAGGTCCAGATAATCTTTGCTCGCCAGGCTATCGAACGCCTTTGTGAATCTATCTTGGCACTAATTGATTACTGGATCATCATTTTAGGGGGAAAGACTCAAAATAATTTTCTGACTAAAATTCGTTTTTGTTTGAAAATGCAACTGGAGAACTCTTCAGTTGAAACTGGTACTGGATTGATCCTCCAGTTACCAGGTTCAGTCTTGTCTTAATTTTTATAACGTTAGAAATACTTGGTCAATATGTGTGACACGTGATGATACTCGAGTGTTTTAAACCACTTGATATCGTGATCTGACGTGTTTGAAGCTATTTTAGTACTTGACAACTGTTTGTATTGGGAAAACAAAAAGTGAGTGGGCGCGTGGGTAAGATAAGCCGTCGTAGCATTTAATGCTGACATGGTAGCATTTAATGTTGACATGGAAAATTATGATTTTATTTCAAAATTCAAATTTACTTTGTGAAAATATCTACAAAAAGGATTTTGGTTATTAAAATATAATTTTGGTGTTTCATTGGGATCTTGAATCCCTTTAAAATACCCTTATTTACTCCGAACTCATTTACTTCTTTCTCTTACATTCCTTCATTTACTTCCCAATCATCAAAATTGCTTCATTCTTCTCTCTGCTTCACAAATCAAGAACACTAAATCCCAAATTTCATTTTCATTATTACCTATGGCTCCTAGATCATCTCGTTCAAGAGATGTAAATCTCTTGACTGTTCCATATGCTCCTTCACCAGATGTCAAACCGGCATCTGGTGCTCCTAGTAATGCTTCGGTCATCAAACTAAATCCTAATAATCCGATGGCTAGCTTACGAGGATCTCAAGGGTCCGATACCCTTATTGGAAGAATCCAAAAGTTTTTAAAGGATTCTCCAATAGGACCCTCATTCTCTCTTAACCCACGCAAGTTGTTTCACAACTACTTGTGTGAGTTCTGGTACACTGCCAGTCTTTCTTCTGATTGTTCCTCCATCAGTTTCACATTAAAGGATGGAACAATCCAGTGTACCTTGTCAGCTGATGTATTGAGGGATGCCTTACGCCTCAATTACTGGAGAGAGGGTGAATCTCCAGTCGTCTTGCCCCCAAATATAAATTTTTGCCAAGTACTTCTTGAAATGGGATAAGGAGTGTTTGGAGAATGGGGTGTTGAAGACTAAAGGTGCGATGACCATGAAGGGTCTTACACCTTCATGGAGGTATTTTTTCATCCACCTGGTGGAGAGCATGGGTGGGAGTTCTGGTGGACTTGACCAGATTAACTCCTCACAAGCAGAAATGGCTTACTGCTTGTGGAACGGATTGAGAGTGGACTTTGCAGATATTCTGTTTAGAAGCCTGGTCCAAAAGCTGAAGGGCACAAGGGGTGTGTGTATCCCCTTTTCAAGGTTCCTCTCTCTTTGTTTTAAGCATATTCTGGGCAGAGAAGCATATAATAGTACAGATTCACCGTACACTGCTCTAGATATGTTAAGGAATTTAGACTCTCTGGTATCTGAAGCTGGAGAGGTCGAAATTCCTGAACGAATGCAACTGGCATTCGCTTCAACTGATGCACCTATTGAAGGTGAGTCAGAAAGGCAACTGGGCGGGCCTCAAAATAATGAGGGACCCTCCAGTTCGTCTAATGTTGTGGTTGAGGATAGAGCAACCATAACTGAAGCAACCCCAATTACATCTATCCCTGGTGAAGATACTTCGGTATCTTATCCACCAACAGATGCACCCAACCAGGAAACTGGGGAAGGTCATCTGGAGACTGACCAGGAAACTGGTCAGCCCTCAGTTACATTCATGGATCTGGACATGAATGTTAATGACGAGGAAGGAAATCCTTATAGAATCTTCGGATTCTGAAGGTACTGAAACAGACTTGGAGATTCTTGATGCTTCTGTACAAGCTCAAGACCCTTCATCTCCAGTCTCCCTTCCAGACGCATCAATTTCCACTTTCACCCTCCCAAGAAAATGTGCCTACTGATATATCTTTCCCAATATATACCGCTCCTTCACCAACTGAGCAATTCTCATTTGCTCGAGAAATGCCACCCCCACCGTCGCCGTTGTTCACACCTGAGCATTCTCAGCATGAACAACACTTTGATTTTCCAGTCCTTTCTTCATCCACCACTCCTATTATATCTTCAACTGTTGGTTTGACAACTGGGGAGACTTCCTTAAGTTTGCCTCCTCCAGTTGCTCCAGTAGTAACTGCTGCTGGTCAGTGACACCTTCTCCTTCGTCACTGGACAGTCAAGTTGTCTCACTTCAAGCCGATCTCCAAAACCTTCTAACCAGGGTGGAGGAGATTCAGAAGACACTTGACAAAAACACCAAGTCATTCTCCAGATACCACAAGGATCACCTGACAAACATCAAAGTGGTTGATCTGGGGATAAACAAGTTTTCATCTAATGAAGACTTGGTGTTTAAAAAGCTAAATGAGTTGGTTACTGGCTGCAACAATCTGGCTGGTACTTTAAAGGAAGCCTTTGACCTAACTCACTCCAAGGTTACAACCTCAATCTCTAACTTGCTGGGAAATACTGTCAGAACTTCAGAAGTTGATTTGAAAGAGATTGAAAGGCAGGTTAAGGAATTGATTGAAAAACCTGGCCTAGATGTAACTGGACTTGGAGAGCAGTTGATGACTTCGGTTGGTCAGAAAATAGAGGATACGATGGGTGCTAGAGAAGCACAATTGGTTGAAAGGGTGATATCTGAGATCACCAAGCTGGCCACTCCTCAGGTTGATCTGGCCCCACTCACCAGTGAGATCAACCAGTTGAGAGGCAGCATTGAAAGTTTGAACACCCAGGTATCTCTACATGCTCAATCTTTAGATAGACTGACAAATGAAGTAGAAAATCTGAAGAAGAAGGATGATGAAGTGAAGGATAAGGTTGTCTCTGGGTTGGATGAAGACTCCAAGATCCTAAATGAATTGAAAACTGGTCAAGAACAAGTAACTCTATGTAACATCCCAAAACTTAAACGTATATGTTGACTAACGTCGTTAGGCCAAATTCTAAGTCCGTGATATGTTTACGTGGAAATACGTGTTTATATGTTTATGTGCCCTATATGTGAGATTTAATTATCTTTAATGAGTGACAATAAAGTGGATTAAATGATGTGTAAAAGGCCTATGTAGTGTGCGAAAGTGCTTTAGTGTGTTGTGTGTATCCCCAATAGGTGTTTGAATGTGAAATAAAGTCGATATGAAGTCCAGGGACTAGTTTTGCCAATGGAGAAAAGTTAAAAACGGGATTAGGGCTAGGATTAACCTAATCTAGAGTGATTTGGCAGCAATTAACAAATAATTACACTTACACAGCCTCTTCAATCACTGAACCGATTTCTAAAGCAATTGTTCAAGTTTTGGTTAAATTGATTGAGTATTTTGGGTTACTTTCAATTGGCTATCAAAGCAATCAGGTAATCAATGGGTTGTTAATTGTATTTTCAGATCAAAAGATGTTTTAATATTGATTCAAAACTGATTTAAAAAGGGTTTTGCAATTAATTAGAGTTTAAAAGATGTTTTGGTTAATTGATGTTCGTAATGGTGTTTAACGGGTGTATAAACGATCTTGATGATCGAAAGATGTTTAAATATGTTAAACAAGGTCAAAATCGTGTTTTGGAAGAAGCCATAGTCGTTCGTTTCTGGAAAAAAATGAAGAACATGTTCGTTTCTGAATACTGAACGAACTTAGGCTTAAGTTCGTTTGAGCCATCTTCGTTGAGCCTAAATTCGTTTTCTGGAAACTATCTTCGTTTGACAAAACGAAGATCATCTTCGTTTGAATCTAAAAACGAAGGCTAAGTTCGTTTGATGTTCAAATTCGTTTTCTAAGTTCGTTTTGGGTTAAATTCGTAAGGTTTAATGCTGGACTTTTACGTAGTCCAGTCCTAAGGTCATACGAGAGTTGTTTTAAGGTCCCTAATGACTTATACCCTATATGTTAATGTACGATAGGTGTCGGGGAATACTGTTAAGCACTACTAGCTGTTGTTACGCGCATACACTACTACGAGGTAAGATACACTACTTTTGTCACGCTGAGGGTGCAACGAAAATGGTTTCATAAACTATAACCTCCAAAACGGTAATGTATAACCTATAATGTGGTTGGGTTGATATGGGAGGTACTCGGGGAATAATGATGACGATGCCTATGATGCTTCCCCGTAGTTATGTTTATGATATGTTATGATGACGGTGGTTAATGATATGTTTATGATATGTTATGATGAACGGTGGTTAATGATATGTTGTAATGTTGTTATGTGCATGTATATGTGGCTTGTCATCTAGAACACTAGACCTTTTTAGGTTGCCATGACACGTGCACGTTTTAAGGGCCCTAACGTGAAAAGATGATAGTATGGATTAGTTTAGGTTAAAGGTGGAAATCTAAACTAAATACGATAAAAGCTCGAGCTAATTAGATGTTAAGTGTTATGCATAACCTGTGCCTGACGGTGGTAATAGGTACATCGTGCCTTACGGTGGTAATAGGTACGTATAGATCGTGCCTTACGGTGGTAATAGGTACGTATAGATCGTGCCTTACGGTGGTAATAGGTACGTATAGATCGTGCCTTACGGTGGTAATAGGTACGTATAGATCGTGCCTTACGGTGGTAATAGGTACGTATAAATGGTGCCTAACGGTGGTAATAGGTACGTCATGCCTTACGGTGGTTATAGGTATGTTAAAATGGTTGCTCCGGTGGTTCCTTGCAACAAGTCATATGTGGCGAGTAGTTTCGGGTGGCCTGATGACCCACCTAATGTCATGAACATAACGTGCTACTCATGGATCGACATTGTCGTTCCTTAATGGTAACTTCGGTTACAACTTAACGGTGACCTAGTCACAACCTAATGAGATGAGATGAAATGACGGAGTTAATTAGGCACACTTAGGGTCATGAACTCTATGCTTATATGTGATGTGGATACGTTTATACGGTGGTGTGAATGCCTAATTAAAATGACGTAATGTGTTAAAGTGACGATTTAAATGGATGAAATGTTTGCTTAAACCTGGTGTTATCTTACTTAGCTTTATAGCTAACACTTGTTTCTTTTAATGTGTTGACACCCTCAGGTTAGGCAGTAAGATGACGTGTGAAGCTGTGGCGAGAGATGGGTAGATGATCAAGCTGGCTTTAGTTTACCCAATAGCTTCGCATAAACCTTATGTTATTGATTTCCTTTATGGAACTTATGTAATGACTATGTTATGATTGCTTTATGTTGGGCAATCTTATGGATTTCTTTTATTACTGATTTGATGCTATTAGTAACACCACTTATGTTTTCTCAACTGTTTTCCTTAGTTGAGTATTTCCTAAATCGTTTCCGCATGATTTAACGCCGTTAGGCGAAAATTTTTGGAAATCCATATTTTTACGAAACGGGTGTTAATTTTGATCCAGTCAAAGGAGACCAACCATTTATGGAGGTCCTTCAGGATGATGTGTGGAATCTTCAAAGAGTGTAAGGACATGCAGTCATGGCAGCCTCTTGACCGGTTGCCATCTCACCCCTCTGAATGGGAAGGTATTCAGGCAGGTCTAGATGCTGCCAAGGGGGAAAGAAGTGCAGTCCTTCCACCAGTTGCACCTAGAAGGACTCCATCTGGAAGAGAATTGATTGTGGCTACCAGTACTGAAGCTGGTGAGCAAAGAGTTGGTGGATCTGGTGATGATGGTGATAGGGGGAATGTTGTTTGGATAAAGGCAAAGGTTTAGCTGGTGATGCATCTGCCCAGCCGGCCACTGATGTAATGCTTGAAACTGGTAATGCTAATGTACTTCCTCCAGTTTCAGATAGTGATAGCAGAAGACTGGCCAGACTTGGAAATGATATCAAAGAAAGAAAGAAGATAAAACAAAGAAACCAAGCTGAAGCCAGGGCACATCTTGCTCAAATCAAGTTACTTGATATGAGTGATGCCAATCTTTTGGGTATCACTAAGGAGGAGTATGTCAGGATCAAGAATGATCCCAGGATAGTTGACCAGTTGAAAGAAATGCTGGATGTAGAACTGGACAGACACTATCCTGAGGATGAAGCTGAATTCGATGCCAGAAGCTTGAACATTTCAGTGGAGAAGGCCAAGGAGAATAGGGCCAGTGGGATTCTTAAACGTATTGAAAATGTTAAGAAGGTTGTGAAGAAGGTTTTGAATCCACCAAGAAGGATTCCACAACCAAGGAGACCACTGTCAAGAGATGCTGACTTTAGCACATTCGTTGAACCAACTGGCGAGGTATCCAATGAAGACATCAAGTCCGCTGTACTGGCTGCTGGTGCTGGGAGTATAAAAATTACAAATGAATCTGAAGCTAGAAGCTACTACTCCCAGATCATGTCAACCAGAAGACATAGTGGTACTATCAATGTGTAAATGTAACAATCAAGCCAGGCACCAAAGTTTTTCAAGTCGAAGTTAGTTATACAGGGGGCCACTGGTTAAAACTGAAAATCCTGGTGCTATGCAATATGGGTTCAGCGAATGGGTGGAGATGGTGAATGTTTTGGATGCGAAGGCACAAAAGAATAGGTTTGAGAAAGCATGGGCAAACTTTCTAAGGGGCAAAATTCAACATAAAGAAAATCTTGAGCAAAAGTTGAATATTGATCCTGAAGACTCTCAGCCTATTTCTTTGGTGACCAAGAGAAGAAGAACTGGCGAAGGGCCATCTCATTAAGTTCTTTCTTCAGTTATCTACTTGTAATTTGTATTTACATTCTGTAACTTGTATAAATTCCATTTCCTTGTATAAATGAAGTTACCAGTTTGTAACCACAAGGTAGATAATAGATTAAAATCTAACAAACCTAAAAGAAAACCTAAGGCATTTATTGATCTATAAAAATGCCTTAAGAAACTTAGATAGATTTAAATCAAACAAGTCTCTTCAGTTCACACTTGTATAGATACAAAAACTAGAAAAAGACTTGGCAATATTTCTAGACAAATAGGGGGAATTTGTTAGGACCAGTTCACCTGGTAAACTGGCCAGTCTCCAGTTGCACCTGGAGACCCAGTTGATTTGTCCAGTGAAATGGAGACCCAGATGATTTGTCCAGAAATATATTGAAGTCCAGTTGCACCGTACAATCAATGCATCTGAAGACTTCCTCCAGTTGAGAACTGACCAAGTTGAAGAATCATTCCAGTTGAAGTCGAAGACAACAAATGGAAGATAGAGAATGGCAATGGCAGCAAAACCCAGTTGACATTCTAGTCAGTTACAAACTGGAGACCATCAGTGGAAAGCTCTTACAAAGCTTTACACTGATTACGAGGAAGTGACTTATATGCTTTATGTACCTTTACCCGGATAATAAGCCTTATCTTATTATTTAAGTAATAAAAGGTACATAAAGGTGGTTGAGTAAAGTTGCTTTATCATGCGACTTTACACTGTTTTTTAAGGAATTAAATGCTATTTCTTAAATGATCTCAACCACATTTGTACGGCTAAAGTTAACATCCCAAATGTTAACTTTGCCTATAAATACAAGTCATTGCACAACAAGAATAATAAGTGAAAACATACAAACACTTCACACTTTGCAAACTGCAATATTCTTGGTGAACTTGTGCAATATTCTCTCAATCGCTAAAAGGAACATTTCACAACTTTAAGTGTTTCGATTGTCTTGAGAAATTCCGAGGGTAGATCAATTGTATTTCATAGGTTGTTAGGATATTTACATTCTTTGTATTATCTTGGTTCCGCAACAACCTTGTAATTTGTTTAACATCAATAAATAAATTACACATTGAAAATTACATATTGTCTCATCAAGTTACTTTACAAGTTATTTGTATTATTGTTCTTTACTTATTGTCATTTATATAAGTAATCTATCTAGAACTTGGTATATACACACTGCAACTGGTCGTCTCCAGTTCAGTGCATATATTGCAAAGTAACTCCACCATCGACATAGAGGTGTCTTCAGGTAGTGCCATCTATTGAGTTGGGACTTACAATAGGTTTTCCTGGTACTCATGGTGTCAGACAGTCTGATGTCGACCGTCTTTCTACTTTTGGCCTTAAGCTGTGTGTATACCCTGAAGCTATGTTGTTTAACTCTCGGGTTGCTTCGTTTTGGGAATATGGTACTAGAGATTTCACCATTGAATGTGGTGGTCGGGGTAGGTTGTTGTTTCCCTTTGTCTGTTTTCTTCTTGATAGGTAACCTGCGTTGTCCAGCCTTATCTTCAAGCTCGTGGCTCTTGCTCCGCCTTCAACCCCATCCTCTGCTATCCAAGGGGGTTCTTCTGCAGAGGTGTTGACTCAGAAACCCATTCCTTTAGCACAGGAGCGGGTTGTTGAGGAGCAGGTTGTAGTGGACGTTTCTGATGGCGCTGGTGAAGGTGTTATTGATTTAGAAGGCCGCAATATGGTGAAGGTTGTTGAGGAGCAGTGTGTATGAGTTTCTTTGGCTTTCTGGTAACCCCCGTACTTGTTGGGTTTCGTTAGTGTATTAAGGATAGTTAACTTAAATTCCTAACAAGTTTTAAATTTATAATTTCAAGGTTAACTTCTCTACTACACTCACTCACGGGCAGTGGACCCGTTCGTTTGTAGTATAGTAAATAGGTAAGACCAGGATCGTTCGCAGGGACTATGTCTAAGAAAGTAGCTAGGTGTAATTCTAGGATTTGGGGGTTTGTCACGATTTAAATAAAACTAAAATAATAAAAACATTAATTGATTAATCTAGCAAAACAATAATAATTAAAACATTGCATCTACTTGGAACAGTTCACATGCCATGATCATTTAGAAAACAGTTTAGATTTGTTGAACAACTCTTCTCACGTTCGGATTC
>CM067171.1:21781247-21823811 GCA_034093135.1 Erigeron breviscapus
AAAAATATTAAAACCTACTGGGGAAAAATAATCAAAAGACAAGAGACATGTGTTACATAATTTTGAAATAAATAATTTAGTAAAAACAATTAATTAAGTATTATCATTAAAATAAATGGATAATGCACAAATAAAAGTATAAAACATGAAATTATAAATTAAAGAGCATCTAGATCAGTAGATAATTCAAATGAAATTATTCATAATTTATAAAGACAATTATGACACTTAAAAGTATTTTTAAGAATTTATTTAGCAAATAAATCAATAAAGTGAATAAATAAATAATTAAATATTATTAAATTAGATATATATTTACAAACCAGAAAATATACTTAAAATAGTTATATTATGAGACCACTAATGTCAAATATCATTACTAAGCAAAGTGTGCAATGGAAATCATACCAATCCAAGCCAAACTACCGAAATTCCAATAAACGTACAAAAACGTATAATGAGAAAACGCCTCTTACCACCAAATCTCTTATACCCAAACAATAGAACATCATAATGCACTTAAATTCCATAATCTAATAACAACCAAAGATGGGCAAGTCTACTAGTATACATCTCATGATCTAGCTCACTAGTTCATGTCACGCGAACTTACGCCGCGATTATATACGTTATGGTTTAGGCTTGCTTGAGGCGCAACAAATCTAAACGGAGGAATCACATTTGATCAGCCCCCTCTCACTCTCTAATCAAATCTAAACGGAGGAATCACATTTGATCAGCCCCCTCTCACTCTCTAATCAAGTGAGTCATAGCCCCCTTTCAAACTCTTTTATATGTTTTACATTCGGGGTGAAAAGCATGATAAATAAAATGGCTTTATATATAAAATGATTCTTGAAAGAATGATTATGAAATGGGATATTGTATGTTCAATGTGTTATATGTTATGTGATGAGCTTGAGTTCTGTCAAACTGAGATACTTCAGTACACTACTATTAACTCCGATAGTGGAGGCCTGTAGTTAGAGGGTTGCGCAACTAGGAGTCGTCCACTCACCCACTAAGTAGGTACCGGTGGAATGTTTGGTCTGCCTTAGTGGCCACCTTCATTGCCAGTCCGACCCGAGCGGTGCTCTAACTATCTTATTATATTATTGGTCGTTTCCATGGCACGACCCCAATTGTGATTAAAGCACTTGATTGACAGCTTGTGCTCTGAAATGAAATATTATGTTGTTGGGACATGTAAAATGGTCGTAGTAGTGGCTCAAGCATATACTCATCGAATTGTGCCTTTGGCTGAATGGAAATCATTTTTATCGTGGATGGAAATTATTGATTGAACATGCGGTTTGGGTATGGACAGTATGATGGAATTCTTGGAAATTTTATGACATATTCTTTCTTGAATTGGATTAAATACATGTGTGTTGTTAGCATAATCCTATGAACTCACTCAACTCTCGTAGTTGACACTTTTTCTTCATGCTTTTCAGGTCTAGGGCAATAAGTTAGCATTTTGGACCGCTTCATGGATGATGTGTTTACTTGTTGTATGTGGACTAGTAACGCAAACATTTGATCTTTTGGTTATGAATTTGGTCATGTAATGATTATTAAACGTCAACTTGAATTTGTTACCTTTTTAATTTGAATGGCATTTGAAACTTTATGTTGATGTTTATTACTTAAATCTTTTGTACCATGTCGTTCTGTGGCATCTCTGTTTCCGCTATAGTCGGGTGTTACAATATGGTGTTGAAATAATGGTCAAGTCAAATTCACACGTGTTGCATATGTGAATGGTTTGAAATATAACCTGATAAGTGTCAGTCAACTGTGTGATGATGGCTTTAAGGTTTTATTTGATATTTGTCAAGGCACTATATTCAGCAGGGATTGGAAGGTAGTGTTGGTTGCTCCAAGGAAAGGAAACATTTATATCATTGATATGGAAAGTTCACCCAGTGAACAATGTTTCTATACAAAGGCAGATGAGGACACAAACTGGTTGTGGCACAAGAGGTTATCCCATCTGAACTTCAAAAACATTAATAAGTAGTCAAGAAAACAACTTGCAAAAGGGATACCTCCAGTGTCTTTTAATAAAGACAAGCCATGTCCAGGTTATGAAATGGGAAAGCAGAAAAGAGCAACATTCAAGACCAAGCAAAATTTCAGCATCACTGAACCACTTCACATGCTACACATGGATCTTTTTGGTCCTGTGAACGTTCAGACAAGGGCAGGAAAAAAGTACACCCTTGTTGTGGTAGATGAATTCTCAAGATATTGGTGGGTTGTTTTCCTCAGAACAAAGAGTGAAGCTGCTGCTGAAATTATTGCCCTCATCAAACAACTTGAACTCAAACACAAGTGAAAAGTTTGTCAGCTCAGAAGTGACAATGACACTGAATTCAGAAATGCCACACTGGAGTCATTCTACACTGAAACTGGCATATCTCAGAACTTCTCTTCAGCTCATACACCAGAGCAGAATGGTGTTGTAGAAAGAAAGAATCGAACGCTGATTGAAGCTGCTAGAAGTATGCTCACTGAATCTGGTCTTCCTTAAAATTTATGGGCTGAAGCTGTTGCAACTGCTTGCTACACTCAGAACAGATCTGTCTATGTAAAAAGACACAAGAAGACAGCCTATGAAGTCCTCAGAAATAGAAAGCCAAATATTGGATATTTCCATGTTTTTGGATGTCCTGTTTCCATTCTGAACGACTCAAGTCAGCTTGGAAAATTTGATGCAAAAGCTGATGAAGGTTACTTCTTAGTCTATTCAGTAAATCGCAAAGCCTTCAGAGTCTATAACAAGAGACTTGACAAGGTTGATGAGTCAATTCATGTTACCTTTGATGAATCAAATTCTGCAATCTTCAATAAACCAACTCATGTACCACCCTCGGAAAGTCCAATCAGCTTTGGTGAATCTGATCCCATTAATCAACCAGATCAGTCACCTAAACCTGCTTCTTATCATCTCTGTTCAGAACCAGCAAAAATATTGCCTAGCAACATATCATTCTATCCTTCAGTCAGTTTTAAGCTACTTTCTGAACTGACTATTGGATCTGATGTGCGTGCTGCTTCAGTTTAGATACCAGTTTCCACTGAATTACCCCAATCTGAAGAGTTTCATGATGCAAGTCATGATCTGCAGGAGGAAGATGAAGAGACTGAAATAGTCTTTTCTGAAGCTGCTCCTGAAGTAAATCAGAGGAATTCTTGCACTGATATCATTGTTCATCCTGGTCAATACTCTAAGTGGATGAAGGTACATCCAATTGATCAAATCATTGGAGATTCCAGTAGAGGGGTTCAGACCAGAAGAGCCACAAGCGATCAATGCTTAAACGTCAGCTTCTTATCACTGATAGAACCGAAGAAGATTGACGAGGCTATGAAAGAGCCAAGCTGGGTTGAAGCCATGCAAGATGAGCTCAACCAGTTTAAAAGGAACAATGTTTGGGAAGTTGTTCTTTGTCCTAATAACCTTAAGAAGGAGCCAATTGGGACAAGGTGGGTCTTCAAATATAAGATTGATGAAGATGGTCATGTCATCGGAAACAAGGCAAGACTTGTTGCTAAAGGGTATGCTCAAGAAAAAGGGATTGATTTTGATGAAACTTTTGCACCAGTTGCTAGACTAGAAGCTATCAGAATTTTCTTAGCTTTTGCAGCTCATCATGAATTCAAAGTCTATCAAATGAATGTCAAAAGTGCTTTCCTGAATGGAGACTTGGAAGAAGTTGTTTATGTTTATCAACCACCAGGGTTCAATAATGAAGAAAAACCTCACTGGGTGTACAGACTGAACAAGGCATTATATGGTCTGAGACAAGCACCTAGAGCCTGGTATGATACTCTAACTAAACATCTTCTGAAAAATGGTTTTAAAAGGGGTACAATTGATAACACTTTATTCATTTTGCATGATAAAAGTGATATGTTACTTGTACAAATTTATGTTGATGATATTGTATTTGGGTCAACAAATGCCAAAATGTGTAAAAAAAATTCTGAAATAATGTCTTCTGAATATGAAATGAGTATGATGGGAGAACTGACATATTTCTTGGGTCTTCAAGTGAAACAAACCAGTGATGGTATTTTTATAAATCAAGAAAAATATGTCAGAGATTTATTAAAGAAATATCAATTTGATTCAGTCTCATCAAAAGATACTCCTATTTCTGCTCCTCTGACTTTGGATTCAGATCCTAATGGAAAACAAGTGGATCCCACAAAATATCGTGGAATGGTGGGGTCACTTATGTACTTAACTGCAAGTAGACCTGACATAATGTTTGCAACATGTCTTTGTGCATGATTTCAGTCTGATCCCAGAGAATCACACTTAAATGCTGTGAAAAGAAATTTCAGATACCTTAAAGGTGTCCCCAGACTTGGTCTTTGGTATCCCAAAGGCTCAAGTCTAGATCTAATAGGTTATTCAGATTCTGATCATGCAGGATGTAAAATAGATAGGAAAAGTACCACAGGTGGTTGTCATTTCCTAGGTGGCAAATTGGTTAGTTAGACAAGCAAGAAGCAAACTGTAGTGTCACTCTCCACAGCTGAAGCTGAATACATTTCTGCAGCAAGTTGTTATGCTCAGATTTTGTGGATGAAGAACCAACTGATTGACTATGGTGTTACTTATACAAAAACTCCAATCTGTTGTGTCAGATTTTGTGGATGAAGAACCAACTGATTGACTATGGTGTTACTTATACAAAAACTCCAATCTGTTGTGATAATACTAATGCAATTGCCATCTCTCACAATCCTGTTATGCACTCCAAAACCAAGCATTTCGACCTCAGGTATCATTTTATTAGAGATCATATTATTAAAGGTGATATTGAACTTCATTTTATCCCCACTGATAAACAACTCGCTGATGTTTTTACAAAACCCTTAGATGTCAAAACGTTTAAACATCTCATCAGTGAGCTAGGGATGCTAAATCCTGTGTAGCGATATCTCAGGGGGAAGTGTCAAATATTAATTTACTTAAAAGAATTTTTCTCTAAGGGGGAACTTTACTTTCTGAAAAATATTTTGACTGAAATGCTTCAGTTCACTGATTGGTTTCAGATGAGTTCTAGTGTTAAACTGAAATGGTTCAGATTTACTATAACTGGTCATGTTCAGATTTTGTTGAGTCAATTCTTAAATCAATCAGTCCCTTTTAATATCTTTTGGATACTTGGTCACTTGTGTGGACATGTGATGGTTACTGTATAACATTTGAATAATGACTTTTTTTTGCTGACGTGTCACACAAGTTGCACCGTAAATGAAAAGTAATGATAACTTTTTCTTTAAAGTGTTGAAAAGTTTTTGGAAAATGTGGGGTCATAACCGTCGTTGCATTAAATGCGGACGTATACCCAAAATTATTTTCGGATTTCAAAACCGATCAAAATTGTTTTCAAATAAAATATTATTTATTTTGGTTTTGAAATTCAAAATTATTTTCCATATATTTATTTTGGAAAAACTATTTGTATTCCATGGTAAATATAAATACTTTCTCCTAAAATCATTCCTTCATTTACTTCTCTTTTCATTTACTCCCAATCATCAATCTCTCTCTTCATTTCCTCTCTTCCAAAATCTTGAAACCCTAAATACATTCAATCAATTTCAGTTTTCCTTTGTAGAAATGGCAAAATCATCAACCTCTCAAGCTAAATCTCTTATCGAGTTTGAGTATAATCCATCTGAGGCAGTCAAACCTAGTCCGGCATGGCCAAAGGGTTTCAATCCTTCAACCCTTAGGTTTAATATGAACAATTTTGTTGCCGCTCTAAACATTCATACGGCAACATTAATGGGGAGAATAAACAAGTTCTATGAAGAGTCTCCTCTTTATTATGCCCTGACTGCCAATCCTCAAGTGATGTATCATAGATACTTGCCATCATTAGCAAGGATGAAAAGTCCATTGCTTTTACTTTAAATGAGGGCAGAAAGCAATGTATCATATCTCTTTAAGGTTTCAGAAAAGCCCTTTGTTTGATCAAATAATCGCACTATGGCACAACCGAGGGGGTGTGCGGGTTTAGATGGTGGTTTGTAGGCGATTCCCTACGGTAATAGGGCTACGGCCGCTTTACGCCTTATTTATGTTATGGGTTATCACCGGACCTTAGGGGTCGGCGTAGTATTGTGTGTGAATGGTGAGTAGAAGATGATCTTTGCCGTATGAAATTTCCTCTTTATATAGAGGATAGAAACTTGGAGAGGAGGGTAAGAGAATTAGGGTAAATCTCCTCCTCTTTTGAGAATATCTTTTACTTTCTAGGGAGATTCGTGATGATCCCTTTTACGAGACGTGTCCGAAGTCTTCGGACTTAATCATATTGTTTTATTTGGATAATCATGGAAAGGATCTATATCCGATCTTCTTGATATGTTTCTTCGGAGCTGGGTTTTTATTACCTTTGGGAGCTTCGGAAAGATTATGGCAAACGGAGGTTAAGCTCCGTTCTGGGTACGTATAATAAGTGATTTTTACCTGTACGAAGATGACTTCGTATCTGCTTCGGGTACGGAGGTAAGGCTCCGTATAGGGTATATCATCAAGCCCCACAGTCTAACGTGAGAAGCTTCCTGCAGAGTGTCCGGTTCGACTTCGAAAACGTGCTTCGTTGCTCCGTTTCGCAACTTGCCCGTCAAATCATCCAGTCGATCATTTAACCGGAATTAACTACGCTTATTTTAGATCAATTACGGCTTATCCCATCGAGTGGCAACTTGTTGGCGCAAAACCCAAGGTAACTTTTTCACTGGTTGGTATCCGTGATTATTACCTATATAAATACCAACTTATTGCCAAAAAAGGGCTTTTTGCCTCCTTCTTTGTTCGAAAAAATCCTCTTCCGCTACTTCTTCGTCGACCTTTACCAGGTAAGCTCATCATTCTTCCTCTTCTTTTATTCCCTATTTTACAGTAATGACGAAGAGAGGAATTAGGAGTATCACCAATGTATTGAGTCGTTCTGCCTATCAGAACTTTGTGTCCGCCTATTTTGCCCAAAACCCTAACTTAATCCGATTTCGAGAGAGAGGGCAATCGATCTGTGATCCACCTGCCGGAAAGCATTCACCCTTGGTAATCTTAGGATCCCTCTTTCTTCCTTCTTTCTGGTCGTCTTGGATTATTATCAATGCCACATCTCTACTGTTCATCCTACTGGTATTGCGGAGATCATTGCTTTTCAGGTTCTCTGTAGTGCTAATCGTATAGAGCCTTCAATAGTTCTTTTTAACTCTTTTTACAAACTTAAAGAGTCTGGTGATTGGGTTACTGTCTCCAAGAATTGTTATCATGAACTGTTTGGTGTTGGTGGTACAGAGGTTAGGGACTGGAAAGACTTGTTTATTTTTGTTGATCATTCATTGATTCCTCCTGAGCGTAGTGGTTTGTTAGATGTTGATAGGTTGGAGTATAAGTCTATAGGTGTTCCTGGTACTCATGGTGTCAGACAGTCTGATGTCGACCGTCTTTCTACTTATGGCCTTAAGCTTTGTGTATACCCTGAAGCTGTGTTGTTTAAGTCTCGGGTTGCTTCGTTTTGGGAATATGGTACTAGAGATTTCACCATTGAATGTGGTGGTCGGGGTAGGTTGTTGTTTCCCTTTGTCTGTTTTCTTCTTTGATTGTTGGATATTACATCTGTTTATTCAACATATCTTTTTTTGCAGAGATGTCTTTTAAGCAGATGATTGATAGGCAACCTACGTTGTCTAGCCTTGTCTTCAAGCCCGTGGCTCTTGCTCCGCTTCGCAACTTGCCCGTCAAATCATCCAGTCGATCATTTAACCGGAATTAACTACGCTTATTTTAGATCAATTACGGCTTATCCCATCGAGTGGCAACTTGTTGGCGCAAAACCCAAGGTAACTTTTTCACTGGTTGGTATCCGTGATTATTACCTATATAAATACCAACTTATTGCCAAAAAAGGGCTTTTTGCCTCCTTCTTTGTTCGAAAAAATCCTCTTCCGCTACTTCTTCGTCGACCTTTACCAGGTAAGCTCATAATTCTTCCTCTTCTTTTATTCCCTATTTTATAGTAATGACGCAAAGAGGAATTAGGAGTATCACCAATGTATTGAGTCGTTCTGCCTATCAGAAGTTTGTGTCCGCCTATTTTGCCCAAAACCCTAACTTAATCCGATTTCGAGAGAGAGGGCAATCGATCTGTGATCCACCTGCCGGAAAGCATTCACCCTTGGTAATCTTAGGATCCCTCTTTCTTCCTTCTTTCTGGTCGTCTTGGATTATTATCAATGCCACATCTCTACTGTTCATCCTACTGGTATTGCGGAGATCATTGCTTTTCAGGTTCTCTGTAGTGCTAATCGTATAGAGCCTTCAATAGTTCTTTTTAACTCTTTTTACAAACTTAAAGAGTCTGGTGATTGGGTTACTGTCTCCAAGAATTGTTATCATGAACTGTTTGGTGTTGGTGGTACAGAGGTTAGGGACTGGAAAGACTTGTTTATTTTTGTTGATCATTCATTGATTCCTCCTGAGCGTAGTGGTTTGTTAGATGTTGATAGGTTGGAGTATAAGTCTATAGGTGTTCCTGGTACTCATGGTGTCAGACAGTCTGATGTCGACCGTCTTTCTACTTATGGCCTTAAGCTTTGTGTATACCCTGAAGCTGTGTTGTTTAAGTCTCGGGTTGCTTCATTTTGGTATTATGGTAGTAGGAATTTCACCATTGAATGTGGTGGTCGGGGTAGGTTGTTGTTTCCCTTTGTCTGTTTTCTTCTTTAATTGTTGGATATTACATCTGTTTATTCAACATATCTTTTTCTGCAGAGATGTCTTTTAAGCAGATGATTGATAGGCAACCTACGTTGTCCAGCCTTGTCTTCAAGCCCGTGGCTCTTGCTCCGCCTTCGACCCCATCCTCTGCTATCCAAGGGGGTTCTTCTGCAGAGGTGTTGACTCAGACACCCATTTCTTTAGCACAGGAGCAGGTTGTAGTGGACGTTTCTGATGGCGCTGGTGAGGATGTAGAGGATGCTGCCCAGGAGAATACTGTTGCCAGCCGGTTGAAGAAGAGGAAGAAGTCGTCCAAGGGTGTCAGTAGTTCGCGATCAAAGAGATGGAAGTCCAAAGATGTTGGAGTGCCTGAGCAGTCCACCTGTAAGTCTTCCCTGGCCTTTCCTTTGTTTGTTCCTTCATTTGTCACTAATTATCTATTTTGTTACAGCCTTCGACCCTTTCGGGGAGACTCTGGATGCTGCTTTGTGTCATCGTTCTCTTCAAAGCATTGCTTCTTCTGGATGGATCAATGGGCTAATGAGTTTAGAGGTCCCAGAGCTTTCTGCCTTCTTTAACCGCTCAATCTTTTGCAGTACCGTTGTTGGTAGTGTTTTGGATTCCACGTTGCGAGAAGCTTCCGAGGGGTCTGGTCCGTCGAAGGAGCAATATGAGAAGCTAATGTCAGAGAAGCGTGCTCTTGAAGTGAAGGTAACTGAGCTGGAGGTCGACTGCGGGGCCCTTCAATCTGAGCTGGACACCATGTGGGCGGCTGTTCAAAGAGTCATTGCGGAGAAGGAGAAGGAAGTGGAGGCTCTTACAGATCAGATTCGGGAGAATGATGTGTTGTTAAAAGAGGCAAAGGATGCACTTGCAGAACAATCCAGAAAGTATGGGAGACTAATTGTTGAAGTTATTCCCCACTAAGTTGTTCCTGAATGGTCCTGAAGTTGGGTTGCTGGTGTCGAAGGTCTGCAATGAGAATAGGGTTGACGCAGAGGCCGGTTTGATGTGTGCTCTGGCTAATGATGGTGTTATTGATTTAGAAGGCCGCAATATTCCTGAAGATACAGTCGGGCGTCTAGACTCTGCTTTGGATGAGTTGGCCAATGTTGACTCTGCGTACCTTCGTAAAATGGCATCCGACCCTGAAGCCTCTCCTTCTGATCTGTTACAGGTTGCTCCGTGACTCCTCTTGGTATCTTGTAAACTTTGAAACTTGTTGATGAACTTTGGTGCTTTTTGAACAATCTGTTGGTGGCCTGCGTGCCTTTGAACAATTTTATTTTGAACTTTGGTTTACCTCCCTTTATGTTGGGGGAGGTTTTTTATATATATTATTTTGATGCATGAAGTTCCTTAACCGTACCCTTGACTTCTTCATTATAACGAGTCCGTCTCTGAGTGGTTTTATATTTGGCCGTTCCCTCTATTTTGGGGAGGCTCTTTTGGTTGCTCCATGAATGTCTTAATGGGCGTCCCCTTGAACATTTACATGAAGTCTTTTGTTTAATTTTTACGCGCGTTTAGAATGTATTGATCGATCTTAAAAATATGTTGAAAGCTTTATTTATTGAAAAATAATTGGCAGGAGGACATTACATTGTAAAGTTCCTAGCTGCTAGCTTTCTTTCTTGGGACTTATCCTGTAGCTAATCAGACTTATCCCACTATCGTTTGAGGTAATTTACCTTTTGACGGAGGTCTTTCTGATCCTCCGTCTTTTCCCCGAAGCTCCGTGGTGCATTGTTTTTCCTGGCCCCTCTATTCCTTCTGCGTGTTCTTCTTTTGAACTTTGTTGTTTCTAGGGCCTTTGTTATTTTTCCTGGTTGTATGGGGGCCCTCCTTCTTTGCTCATCTGCTGAGCTTCGGGTTTGTTCTGTAACACCCGTTTTGTAAAAATATGGATTTCCAAAAATTTCGCCTAACGGCGTTAAATCATGCGGAAACGATGTAGGAAAATACTCAACTAAGGAAAACAGTTGAGAAAACATTGGTGGTGTTACTATTAGCATCAAATCTGTAATAAAAGAAATCCATAAGATTGCCCAACATAAAGCAATCATAACATAGTCATTACATAAGTTCCATAAAGGAAATCAATAACATAAGGTCTATGCGAAGCTATTGGGTAAACTAAAGCCAGCTTGATCATCTACCCATCTCTCGCCAAAGCTTCACACGTCATCTCACTGCCTAACCTGAGGGGTGTCAACACATTAAAAGAAACAAGTGTTAGCTATAAAGCTAAGTAAGATAACACCAGGTTTAAGCAAAACATTTCATCCATTTAAATCGTCACTTTAAAGCATTACGTCATTTTAATTAGGCATTCATACCACCGTATAAACATATCCACATCACATATAAGCATAGAGTTCATGACCCTAAGCGTGCCTAATCAATTTGATCACTTTGATTCACCTCGTTAAGTTGTAACCGAAGTTACCGTTTTTAAGGAAAGACAATGTCGATCCATGAGTAGCACGCTATGTTCATGACATTAGGTGGGTCATCAGGCCACCCGAAACTACTCGCCACATATGACTTGTTGCAAGGAACCACCCGAGCAACCATTTTAACGTACCTATAACCACCGTCAGGCATGACGTACCTATTACCACCGTAAGGCACCATTTATACGTACCTATTACCACCGTAAGGCACGATGTACCTATTACCACCGTAAGGCACTATGTACCTATTACCACCGTAAGGCACAGGTTATGCATAACACTTAACATCTAATTAGCTCGAGCATTTATCATATTTAGTTTAGATTTCCACCTTTAACCTAAACTAATCCATACTATCATCTTTTCACGTTAGGGCCCTTAAAACGTGCACGTGTCATGGCAACCTAAAAAGGTCTAGTGTTCTAGATGAACAAGCCACATATACATGCACATAACAACATTACAACATATCATTAACCACCGTTCATCATAACATATCATATCGTAAACATATCATTAACCACCGTTCATCATAACATATCATATCGTAAACCACATGTACGGGGAAACATTTTAGGCATAAACATCGTCATCATTAATCCCCGAGTACCTCCCATATCAACCCAACCACCTATGAGTTATACATTACTGTTATGGAGGTTATAGTTTACGAACCATTTTCGTTGCACCCTCAGCGTGACAAAAGTAGTGTATCTTACCTGTTGGGAGTGTGCGCGCGTAATGAAAGGCTAAAAGTGCTTAACAATAATCCCCGACACCTGAACAACAAGGACAGATCTGATTCAATACCAAAAACTCACGATTGCTTGACCAAAACTTGGAGATTTGCTTAAGAAATCAATTAGGAAATTTAAGATACTTTGTATGTGTTCAATTAAGTTAATTGCTGCCAAATCACTCTAGATTAGGTTAATCCTAGCCCTAATCCCGTTTTTCAACTTTCACTTTTGTCAAATTTAGTCCCTGGACTTCATATTAGCTTTATTACACCTTTAAACACCTAATGGGGATATACATAACACACGGAAGCACTTTCGCACACTACATAGACCTTTTACACATCATTAAGTCTACTTTATTGTCACTCATTAAAGATAATTAAATCTCACATATAGGGCACATAAACACATATTTCCACATAAACATGTCACGGACTTAGAATTTGACCTAACGACGTTAGTCAACATATACGTTTAAGTTTTGGGATGTTACAATTACCTCCCCCTTAAGAGGATTCCGTCCCCGGAATCACTTCATCATCGAAAAGGTGGGGATAGGTCTCCCGCATTACGGACTCGGTCTCCCAAGTCATACTTTCGCCGTGATTGTGCTTCCACTTTATGAGAACTAGATCGATAGTCTTTCGTCGTAACTTCTTTTGTTTCCTTCCCATTATAGCAACAGGTTCATCAACAATCTGCTTGTTTGGATCAATACTTACGTCCTCGAGTGGAATAACATCCGTTTCATTTGCATGGCATTTGCGTAGATAACACACATGAAAAGTGTGGTGAATTCCATCAAGTTCTGGAGGTAGTTCCAGTTGAAATGCCTGTTCATTAACCTTCTTAATGATCTTAAAAGGTCCAATGAATCTAGGACTTAGCTTTCCTCGCTTGCCAAATCGTAATACACCTTTCCAAGGCGACACCTTAAGTAAAACCATTTCACCTTCTTTAAAATCAAACGGCCTCCTTTTCTTATCAGCATATGACTTTTGCCTTTCGCGAGCAACACGCAAGGCTTCCTTTGCAACATTAACTTTATCGGCCGTAATTTGTACTACTTCGGGTCCAGCAATTTGCTTTTCCCCGGGCTCCAACCAACAACTAGGAGTCCGACACTTTCTACCATATAACATCTCATAAGGTGGCATTCCAATGCTCGCATGATAACTATTGTTATATGCAAACTCAATAAGAGGTAGGTGTTTATCCCACGAACCACCATAATCCATTACACAAGCTCTGAGCATATCTTCGAGCGTTTGAATAGTCCTTTCACTTTGCCCATCGGTCTGCGGGTGATAGGCTGTGCTCAGACGAACTTGAGTACCAACTTCCCGTTGAAAACTCTTCCAAAAGTTGGAAACGAATCGAGCATCACGATCGGACACAATCGATATCGGAACACCATGTTTAGTAACCACTTCATCAATATACAACGCAGCGAAGTTCTCCATAGGAGCAGTCTCACGAACTGGGAGAAAGTGAGCACTCTTCGTTAATTGATCGACAATAACCCATATCATATCATGACCACGAGGCGTTCTTGGAAGCTTGGTTATAAAATCCATCGTAATACGATCCCATTTCCACTCAGGGATCTCGAGTTGCTGAAACTTCCCGTAAGGCTTTTGATGTTCAGCTTTCACCTTCGCACACGTCAAACATTTCTGTACGTACATCATTACATCGTTCTTAATACTGGGCCACCAATAAATAGGCTTCAAATCTGCATGCATCTTTGTGGCACCAGGGTGTACAGAATACTTAGTTTTGTGAGCTTCATCCATTACTAACTCACGATTGCCTCCATAGAGAGGAACCCATATTCTACCTTTGTAAGTTCGAAGGCCACGACTATTTTCTTCCATTTGGAGTCTGTTCTTCTTCTTTTTCCCAATAGACTCCGCTTTCACATTATCATCCTTTAACGCTTCGATTTGAGCTAATCGAATAGGTTCCAGTAAATTCGACTCAATCTTTGTAATCATCGCACATAATCTACTCTTCGCATATCCTTTGCGGCTTAAGGCATCAGCAACCACATTAGCTTTGCCTGGGTGATATTTAATTTCACAATCGTAATCCTTTAATAACTCCATCCACCGCCGTTGTCTAACATTCATGTCCTTCTGAGTAAACACGTACTGTAAGCTCTTATGATCTTAAAAGGTCCAATGAATCTAGGACTTAGCTTTCCTCGCTTGCCAAATCGTAATACACCTTTCCAAGGCGACACCTTAAGTAAAACCATTTCACCTTCTTTAAAATCAAACGGCCTCCTTTTCTTATCAGCATATGACTTTTGCCTTTCGCGAGCAACACGCAAGGCTTCCTTTGCAACATTAACTTTATCGGCCGTAATTTGTACTACTTCGGGTCCAGCAATTTGCTTTTCCCCGGGCTCCAACCAACAACTAGGAGTCCGACACTTTCTACCATATAACATCTCATAAGGTGGCATTCCAATGCTCGCATGATAACTATTGTTATATGCAAACTCAATAAGAGGTAGGTGTTTATCCCACGAACCACCATAATCCATTACACAAGCTCTGAGCATATCTTCGAGCGTTTGAATAGTCCTTTCACTTTGCCCATCGGTCTGCGGGTGATAGGCTGTGCTCAGACGAACTTGAGTACCAACTTCCCGTTGAAAACTCTTCCAAAAGTTGGAAACGAATCGAGCATCACGATCGGACACAATCGATATCGGAACACCATGTTTAGTAACCACTTCATCAATATACAACGCAGCGAAGTTCTCCATAGGAGCAGTCTCACGAACTGGGAGAAAGTGAGCACTCTTCGTTAATTGATCGACAATAACCCATATCATATCATGACCACGAGGCGTTCTTGGAAGCTTGGTTATAAAATCCATCGTAATACGATCCCATTTCCACTCAGGGATCTCGAGTTGCTGAAACTTCCCGTAAGGCTTTTGATGTTCAGCTTTCACCTTCGCACACGTCAAACATTTCTGTACGTACATCATTACATCGTTCTTAATACTGGGCCACCAATAAATAGGCTTCAAATCTGCATGCATCTTTGTGGCACCAGGGTGTACAGAATACTTAGTTTTGTGAGCTTCATCCATTACTAACTCACGATTGCCTCCATAGAGAGGAACCCATATTCTACCTTTGTAAGTTCGAAGGCCACGACTATTTTCTTCCATTTGGAGTCTGTTCTTCTTCTTTTTCCCAATAGACTCCGCTTTCACATTATCATCCTTTAACGCTTCGATTTGAGCTAATCGAATAGGTTCCAGTAAATTCGACTCAATCTTTGAAAAATAAGAAGCACCTTGAAGTTGATCGAATAAATCATCAATACGAGGGAGTGGATATTTATTCTTCACCGTTCTTTTATTCAGCTCGCGATAATCGATACACATGCGCATGGATCCGTCTTTCTTCTTTACGAAAAGGATAGGAGCACCCCAAGGAGAGGAACTCGGACGAATGAAACCTTTATCTAAAAGTTCCAGAATTTGTGTCATTAACTCCTTCATCTCCGTCGGAGCTAATCGATAGGGAGCTTTGGCTACAGGAGTAGCACCAGGAATGAGGTCAATAGAAAATTCAACCTCACGATCAGGAGGAAGACCTGGAAGATCTTCAGGGAAAACATCAGGAAACTCAGAAACAACCTCGACATCAGAGACTGTAGGCTTCGCGATACGAGAATCGATGACATAAGCTAGAAAATGTGACTTAGTTTGCCGTATACAACGAAGCGCTTTCATCATCGAGATCACCTTAACATTTCCGGCTTCTTGTCACCATAAACACAGACACCTTTACCGTCGGGAGTAGCGATACGGACTATCTTTTTCGAACATAGGACGACAGCATCATTCTTAGACATCCAATCCATACCGAGAACAACATCGAAACTAGGAATGGTAGCGGGTAACAGGTTAGCAGTAAATGAACGACCCTCTATTTCTATCGGACAATCAGAATAACCTTCCCGAATAATAGACGTCGCACCATTAGCCACCTCTACTTCTATAGGGCACCGTAAAGAACTAGTAGTCATGTCTAACTTAGGAGCAAACAGAGTAGACACAAAAGATTTGTTCGCACCAGAATCAAATAACACATTAGCAGGTTGGAGTTAACAATAAGGGTAGCAGTAACTACCTGATCATCGTCTTTTGCCTCCTCAGCCGTCATCTGAAAAGCACGGGCTTTGGCCTGGGAAGCTTCTGCCTTCTTTCCCTCATCTTTCTTCATCTGCGGGCAGTCTGCAATACGGTGCTTGGTGTCTCCACATTTATAACATCTTGCCTTGTCAGTGCATTGATCAATGGTATGACCCTGAGTTCCACACCTATTGCACCTGCGGGTCTTTGTAGAACACTGACCAGAATGGATAGATTTGCAGCCTGGGCACCATTTTCCATCCTTGTCTGCCCTTCCCTTGTCAGAGGACGATGAAGATCCCTTAAATTTCTTTCCAAAACGATTTGATCCACCAAACCTCCTCTTATTGCCAGACTTCTTCTCATCCTCTTTCTTTTCAACTTTCTTATCCGCAGCAAAATCATCATCAAGCTTTTTAGATTCTTTGATTGCTTCAGTTAGAGTCTTATGCTGCCTACAAATACCTCGATAACTTGGAGGTAAACCATCGACATAGCAGGCGACTTGATCTGCATCAGTTCTGAATAGATGACCCACAAATTTCATCTTTTCCATAAAGGAACGAGCATAATCATTAATTTTTCCCACTTCAGCCTTCAGGGCACGAAACTCTTTTTCCATTTTTCTCTGCTCATGAACTCCAATATACTCTTCAATAAATTCTGTCTGAAGTTAGCCCACGTAATAGATAGCATAACTACCTGATCATCGTCTTTTGCCTCCTCAGTCGTCATCTGAAAAGCACGGGCTTTGGCCTGGGAAGCTTCTGCCTTCTTTCCCTCATCTTTCTTCATCTGCGGCAGTCTGCAATACGGTGCTTGGTGTCTCCACATTTATAACATCTTGCCTTGTCAGTGCATTGATCAATGGTATGACCCTGAGTTCCACACCTATTGCACCTGCGGGTCTTTGTAGAACACTGACCAGAATGGATAGATTTGCAGCCTGGGCACCATTTTCCATCCTTGTCTGCCCTTCCCTTGTCAGAGGACGATGAAGATCCCTTAAATTTCTTTCCAAAACGATTTGATCCACCAAACCTCCTCTTATTGCCAGACTTCTTCTCATCCTCTTTCTTTTCAACTTTCTTATCCGCAGCAAAATCATCATCAAGCTTTTTAGATTCTTTGATTGCTTCAGTTAGAGTCTTATGCTGCCTACAAATACCTCGATAACTTGGAGGTAAACCATCGACATAGCAGGCGACTTGATCTGCATCAGTTCTGAATAGATGACCCACAAATTTCATCTTTTCCATAAAGGAACGAGCATAATCATTAATTTTTCCCACTTCAGCCTTCAGGGCACGAAACTCTTTTTCCATTTTTCTCTGCTCATGAACTCCAATATACTCTTCAATAAATTTCTGTCTGAAGTTAGCCCACGTAATAGCAGATACCATAGCTGGAGTCATCGAAATGGTAATGCTCTTCCACCAGTCCCGAGCACCTTCTTTCAGCATCCTGCTAGCACACAACACTTTCTTATCCTCGGGACAATCACAAGCTTCAAAAACCATCTCAGTATCATCAAGCCATTCCATGCAACCCACTGCATTAAGTGTTCCATAGAATTTCTGAGCTCCGCACTTCTGAAAACTTTTGAACTTGAATCGAGGAGCTTGAACTACATTAGGAGGAGCCACATCAACATTAACAGGGGGAACGACTACATTATTAACTGGTAGCTCAGTGTGGTGAGAAGGCACTGAGAAATTGCCATCAGTTCCTTCAACATTACATAATTTCCATAAAGGAAATCAATAACATAAGGTCTATGCGAAGCTATTGGGTAAACTAAAGCCAGCTTGATCATCTACCCATCTCTCGCCAAAGCTTCACACGTCATCTCACTGCCTAACCTGAGGGGTGTCAACACATTAAAAGAAACAAGTGTTAGCTATAAAGCTAAGTAAGATAACACCAGGTTTAAGCAAAACATTTCATCCATTTAAATCGTCACTTTAAAGCATTACGTCATTTTAATTAGGCATTCATAACAACCGTATATAACATATCATTAACCACCGTTCATCATAACATATCATATCGTAAACATATCATTAACCACCGTTCATCATAACATATCATATCGTAAACATATCATTAACCACCGTTCATCATAACATATCATATCGTAAACATATCATTAACCACCGTTCATCATAACATATCATATCGTAAACATATCATTAACCACCGTTCATCATAACATATCATTAACCACCGTTCATCATAACATATCATATCGTAAACATATCATTAACCACCGTTCATCATAACATATCATATCGTAAACATATCATTAACCACCGTTCATCATAACATATCATATCGTAAACATATCATTAACCACCGTTCATCATAACATATCATATCGTAAACATATCATTAACCACCGTTCATCATAACATATCATATCGTAAACATATCATTAACCACCGTTCATCATAACATATCATATCGTAAACATATCATTAACCACCGTTCATCATAACATATCATATCGTAAACATATCATTAACCACCGTTCATCATAACATATCATATCGTAAACATATCATTAACCACCGTTCATCATAACATATCATATCGTAAACATATCATTAACCACCGTTCATCATAACATATCATTAACCACCGTTCATCATAACATATCATATCGTAAACATATCATTAACCACCGTTCATCATAACATATCATATCGTAAACATATCATTAACCACCGTTCATCATAACATATCATATCGTAAACATATCATTAACCACCGTTCATCATAACATATCATATCGTAAACATATCATTAACCACCGTTCATCATAACATATCATATCGTAAACATATCATTAACCACCGTTCATCATAACATATCATATCGTAAACATATCATTAACCACCGTTCATCATAACATATCATATCGTAACCACATGTACGGGGAAACATTTTAGGCATAAACATCGTCATCATTAATCCCCGAGTACCTCCCATATCAACCCAACCACCTATGAGTTATACATTACTGTTATGGAGGTTATAGTTTACGAACCATTTTCGTTGCACCCTCAGCGTGACAAAAGTAGTGTATCTTACCTGTTGGGAGTGTGCGCGCGTAATGAAAGGCTAAAAGTGCTTAACAATAATCCCCGACACCTGAACAACAAGGACAGATCTGATTCAATACCAAAAACTCACGATTGCTTGACCAAAACTTGGAGATTTGCTTAAGAAATCAATTAGGAAATTTAAGATACTTTGTATGTGTTCAATTAAGTTAATTGCTGCCAAATCACTCTAGATTAGGTTAATCCTAGCCCTAATCCCGTTTTCAACTTTCACTTTTGTCAAATTTAGTCCCTGGACTTCATATTAGCTTTATTACACCTTTAAACACCTAATGGGGATATACATAACACACGGAAGCACTTTCGCACACTACATAGACCTTTTACACATCATTAAGTCTACTTTATTGTCACTCATTAAAGATAATTAAATCTCACATATAGGGCACATAAACACATATTTCCACATAAACATGTCACGGACTTAGAATTTGACCTAACGACGTTAGTCAACATATACGTTTAAGTTTTGGGATGTTACATGTTCCTGTCTCCCTCTTTCGGTAGTTAAATTGGACGATAATGTCGCTATTCCTGACTCACTTTGGAATTTTATTTGTGAGTGTATTGTGGAAGCTATCATCCCAAACTTCCTCATTCCTCCCCTTCCAAGTATTGTATTGTTGTCAGAGTTTGCTGGTATGACCATAAAGGTGATTCTCTCTGTCTTCCATTTTGGATATTTCCCTATGGTTACTTCTGTCCTTAGCTCTCCAATTGGCCATATCCTTTCTCCTGTAAATCCTGTTAGTGGTTTTTCCACTTTTATTAGCTTTTCCCTGACACTTCTTGGTAACTTGGAGAAGTAATTTTCATAGAGGATGTCACATTCACTTCCTCCGTCTATCTGAACTTTCCTCATTTTGGTGCCTGCAATGGTAGCTTCGAATGATAATTGGTCCGTTGGAAGGCACTATCTGTCCCAGTGGCGGGAACTGGTAGTTTTCTTCCTGTGGGTACTCTTTGTGTACCTCGGAGCGTATCATCAGGATCTGTGCTGGAGTTGTTTTTTCTGTTTTGTCAACTTCATTTTTTATCCTTGTTGCTTGACGGATTCCTTTGACCAGGTGATCCAGTTTTCCTGACTCCACGGCTTCTTCAATGGCTCTTCTTAAGTTTCTACAATTGTTTGTATCGTGGCCATGATCCCTGTGATATTTACAGTATTTATCCATATTCTTCTTTTTTGTTATAAGTTTGTTTGCGATCGGGAAAGTGGACGCAACTCGCTCCGTAGCCAGAATCTGCTTTGGTGTTTTTGTGAGACTGGACAGGATATCAATCCCACTGTCTCTGTCTCTGCCTGCCCACTGGTTGTCATCTCGTGTATACCGGGGGAACCTTCCGTTTCCTCCGTATTCCTTTCTTTTTCTTTCTGTTTTTTTTCATTTTTTTTCTTTTTTTTTTTTTTTTTTTTTTTTTTTTTTTTTTTTTTTTTTTTTTTTTTTTTTTTTTTTTTTTTTTTTTTTTTTTTTTTTTTTTTTTTTTTTTTTTTTTTTTTTTTTTTTTTTTTTTTTTTTTTTTTTTTTTTTTTTTTTTTTTTTTTTTTTTTTTTTTTTTTTTTTTTTTTTTTTTTTTTTTTTTTTTTTTTTGACTTTTGGTTCCCCGTTTGTTGGGTTTCATTAGTGTATCTAACGATAAAGTCCCTTGTCTTTTCGCCTTCTTTTTGCTTGATATTGTGCACAAAGATATGAGTTTTTCTGTGCTTCTCCTGCATGCTGAATTGGGACCTGAACTTGTTTTTGAGTACCTCGAAGCTATCAATGCTATTCTTGGGTAGGCCATCTATCCATTCTCGCGCGTCATCTGTCAGTGAGTAGGAGAATGTGTGGCATGTGGTTGGCATATCCCATCTTTGAATCAGAGCTGCTCCGACGAATTTTTTCAAGAAGTTGTCTGGGTCGCTCTTTCCATCGTAATACCCCAAATGTTGGGGGTATTTCATTTTCGCTGGCAGCGGGTGGCTTTGTATAGCTGCAGAAAATGGGTTATCGGTATTTACCAGATGGGATAAGTCAACCAGCTCTGGGTCCTCCCATTCATATGAATCATAGTCTGGACGGATCACATTCCTTCGGGGGCGCGTGATCCCTTGATGGTTTCTTCTTAGTCTGCCCTGGTTCTGTTGAGGTATCAGGTTGTCCTCCGGACCTCCGTCGTACCTGGGTAAATGCCTTCCCCTTAGCCTCCGAAGGGCTGTCTCTTCGTCATTGATTGCCAGGGATCTGTCTGGACCCTGACCCTGCGGTGTTACCACGGATCTGTCTGGACCCTGACCCTGCGGTGTTACCACGGATCTGTCTGGACCCTGACCCTGCGGTGTTACCACGGATCTGTCTGGACCCTGACCCTGCGGTGTTACCACGGATCTGTCTGGACCCTGACCCTGCGGTGTTACCACGGATCTGTCTGGACCCTGACCCTGCGGTGTTACCACGGATCTGTCTGGACCCTGACCCTGCGGTGTTACCACGGATCTGTCTGGACCCTGACCCTGCGGTGTTACCACGGATCTGTCTGGACCCTGACCCTGCGGTGTTACCACGGATCTGTCCGGACCCTGACCCTGTGGTGTTACCACGGATCTGTCTGGACCCTGACCCTGCGGTGTTACCACGGATCTGTCTGGACCCTGACCCTGCGGTGTTACCACGGATCTGTCTGGACCCTGACCCTGCGGTGTTACCACGGATCTGTCTGGACCCTGACCCTGCGGTGTTACCACGGATCTGTCTGGACCCTGACCCTGCGGTGTTACCACGGATCTGTCTGGACCCTGACCCTGCGGTGTTACCACGGATCTGTCTGGACCCTGACCCTGCGGTGTTACCACGGATCTGTCTGGACCCTGACCCTGCGGTGTTACCACGGATCTGTCTGGACCCTGACCCTGCGGTGTTACCACGGATCTGTCTGGACCCTGACCCTGCGGTGTTACCACGGATCTGTCTGGACCCTGACCCTGCGGTGTTACCACGGATCTGTCTGGACCCTGACCCTGCGGTGTTACCACGGATCTGTCTGGACCCTGACCCTGCGGTGTTACCACGGATCTGTCTGGACCCTGACCCTGCGGTGTTACCACGGATCTGTCTGGACCCTGACCCTGCGGTGTTACCACGGATCTGTCTGGACCCTGACCCTGCGGTGTTACCACGGATCTGTCTGGACCCTGACCCTGCGGTGTTACCACGGATCTGTCTGGACCCTGACCCTGCGGTGTTACCACGGATCTGTCTGGACCCTGACCCTGCGGTGTTACCACGGATCTGTCTGGACCCTGACCCTGCGGTGTTACCACGGATCTGTCTGGACCCTGACCCTGCGGTGTTACCACGGATCTGTCTGGACCCTGACCCTGCGGTGTTACCACGGATCTGTCTGGACCCTGACCCTGCGGTGTTACCACGGATCTGTCTGGACCCTGACCCTGCGGTGTTACCACGGATCTGTCTGGACCCTGACCCTGCGGTGTTACCACGGATCTGTCTGGACCCTGACCCTGCGGTGTTACCACGGATCTGTCTGGACCCTGACCCTGCGGTGTTACCACGGATCTGTCTGGACCCTGACCCTGCGGTGTTACCACGGATCTGTCTGGACCCTGACCCTGCGGTGTTACCACGGATCTGTCTGGACCCTGACCCTGCGGTGTTACCACGGATCTGTCTGGACCCTGACCCTGCGGTGTTACCACGGATCTGTCTGGACCCTGACCCTGCGGTGTTACCACGGATCTGTCTGGACCCTGACCCTGCGGTGTTACCACGGATCTGTCTGGACCCTGACCCTGCGGTGTTACCACGGATCTGTCTGGACCCTGACCCTGCGGTGTTACCACGGATCTGTCTGGACCCTGACCCTGCGGTGTTACCACGGATCTGTCTGGACCCTGACCCTGCGGTGTTACCACGGATCTGTCTGGACCCTGACCCTGCGGTGTTACCACGGATCTGTCTGGACCCTGACCCTGCGGTGTTACCACGGATCTGTCTGGACCCTGACCCTGCGGTGTTACCACGGATCTGTCTGGACCCTGACCCTGCGGTGTTACCACGGATCTGTCTGGACCCTGACCCTGCGGTGTTACCACGGATCTGTCTGGACCCTGACCCTGCGGTGTTACCACGGATCTGTCTGGACCCTGACCCTGCGGTGTTACCACGGATCTGTCTGGACCCTGACCCTGCGGTGTTACCACGGATCTGTCTGGACCCTGACCCTGCGGTGTTACCACGGATCTGTCTGGACCCTGACCCTGCGGTGTTACCACGGATCTGTCTGGACCCTGACCCTGCGGTGTTACCACGGATCTGTCTGGACCCTGACCCTGCGGTGTTACCACGGATCTGTCTGGACCCTGACCCTGCGGTGTTACCACGGATCTGTCTGGACCCTGACCCTGCGGTGTTACCACGGATCTGTCTGGACCCTGACCCTGCGGTGTTACCACGGATCTGTCTGGACCCTGACCCTGCGGTGTTACCACGGATCTGTCTGGACCCTGACCCTGCGGTGTTACCACGGATCTGTCTGGACCCTGACCCTGCGGTGTTACCACGGATCTGTCTGGACCCTGACCCTGCGGTGTTACCACGGATCTGTCTGGACCCTGACCCTGCGGTGTTACCACGGATCTGTCTGGACCCTGACCCTGCGGTGTTACCACGGATCTGTCTGGACCCTGACCCTGCGGTGTTACCACGGATCTGTCTGGACCCTGACCCTGCGGTGTTACCACGGATCTGTCTGGACCCTGACCCTGCGGTGTTACCACGGATCTGTCTGGACCCTGACCCTGCGGTGTTACCACGGATCTGTCTGGACCCTGACCCTGCGGTGTTACCACGGATCTGTCCGGACCCTGACCATGTGGTATAGGCCTATCCAAGGCTCTTTGCGCGCTCGACGCCTCACCTATAGCCGCGCCATGATCATCCACTGTAATAATAGGTGGGCGGTAGTTTGGCCCGGTCGTGTCGAAAGAAAACTGTTCCTGAAAATTCAGTCCTCCGGGGGGTGTTCGTGATCCCCCCGTGTTGGGTGTTCTGGGAGAGTAGTTGACGTCTCTGTCGGCCATGGTAGCTGATTATTCTGATCATGGGTGGGTTTGAAAAGATGGTATTATATGCTTTTTGTTTTTTTGATGGATTTATCCCATAGATGGTGGTTTGTAGGCAATTCCCTACCGGTAATAGGGCTACGGCCGCTTTACCCCTTATTTGTGTTGTGGGTTAGTATTGTGTGTGAATGGTGAGTAGAAGATGATCTTTGCCGTATGATATCTCCTCTTTATATAGAGGGTAGAAACTTGGAGAGGAGGGTAAGAGAATTAGGGTAAATCTCCTCCTCTTTTGAGAATATCTTTTACTTTCTAGGGAGATTCGTGATGATCCCTTTTACGAGCCGTGTCCGAAGTCTTCGGACTTAATCATATTGTTTTATTTGGATAATCATGGAAAGGATCTATATCCGATCTTCTTGATATGTTTCTTCGGAGCTGGGTTTTTATTACCTTTGGGAGCTTCGGAAAGATTATGGCAAACGGAGGTTAAGCTCCGTTCTGGGTACGTATAATAAGTGATTTTTACCTGTACGAAGATCCATTCGTATCTGCTTCGAGTACGGAGGTAAGGCTCCGTATAGGGTATATCATTACCCTTCATCTGAACTACCTTCGACCTCCCTCAGTCTATGCCCATAGATTGAAAGGAATCCATTTCAGGGAGGTTTTGCAGGCTACTGGTCATGATGACATGGTCGATGCAAATGGTGAATTGAAGACCTCTGGGAACATATTCTTATCTGGCTTTAGCAACTGTTCGAGGTACTTCTGGACTTAAATTGTTGAGTGCCTGGACGAAAATCATGGTGGCTTGGACCAGATTTCATTACCTCAAGTTGAGATGGGATATTATTTATGGCATGGGATTGAGGTTGACTTTGTTGAGATACTCTTCTCTCAGTTGATAACAAAATTAAAGGGCAAAAGAAGTCCTCACATCTCATTTGCCATGTTTTTAAGCATCTGCTTCATGAATATTCTTGGAGATGCGTACAACAATGAGGAGCTTGAGTCTTCAGCAACAGTGTTCAGTAGGGACTTCACAAATGTGTCCACTTTAGAAGATGAACCTGCACTCTCTGCTGCAATGACTCGGGTAATTACTAAAACTGTCTCAGCACGACCGGCTGGTTCAGAAAGATCAGTGAGCGGGCCACAAAAGAATGTGGGACCCATCGGTGCATTTGGTGGTAAAATGTTGAAGTTGTTTAAAACCCCAACAACTTCTTCCACCCAACCACCATCATCCTCATCCACTGACCAACCTGAGGACCTCCCAAAAGGTCCCTCAGGATCTCCAAAGGGCGTTTTAAAACATCGAAAATTTAAGAAATCGTCCTCACAGCCCAAGGACATTAATACCGAAGCCAACCCTTCCGGTTCTTCCCAACAAGAACCAGAAGAATCGAGTCAAAGGGAAAACCCACAAGCAGCCATCCTAATGTGTAAAATCGAGTTTAAAAATTAAAACAAGAAATACCCTAGAACTGACTACTACACACTCTCGGGCAGTGGACCCGTTCGTATATAGTATAGCTAAAAGGTAAGTCCAGGATCGAACACAGGGACTAAAGTTAAGTAATTGTTAACATTAAGTAATTCAAGTAAACAGGGGGTTTTGTGACCGAATTGTCACTTTGCAACAAGTAAAAGTAAATAACTTAAATCCGGTATTACCAGGGCAGGGATCGTCCTCAAACGATATTGAAAATGTTTTTATGACAATAATTTAAAAGACATCCATCTTGATTTCGCTCAACAATACGCTCAGATTGCACATAAATGAAGTTCAAATCCAAATTAGTTGATTAAATAACCCAGACTCAAACAAAGCACCAACCCCGTACCCGTCAAGTTAATGACATCATTTGACTCTCTTGCTTAAACTAGTTTCATTACAAAGACCGGTACCCTAAGACATCTTTTATAACTTCCATAATCAAACAATTGTTTTGGTTATTGAAATAACAATTATACCTATCGATTGTACCCAACCGTTAACACATTCCTCCTTATTATCATGAACGATTATCTACCGTACCCGTCAAGTTAATGACATCATTTGACTCTCTTGCTTAAACTAGTTTCATTACAAAGACCGGTACCCTAAGACATCTTTTATAACTTCCATAATCAAACAATTGTTTTGGTTATTGAAATAACAATTATACCTATCGATTGTACCCAACCGTTAACACATTCCTCCTTATTATCATGAACGATTATCTACCGTACCCGTCAAGTTAATGACATCATTTGACTCTCTTGCTTAAACTAGTTTCATTACAAAGACCGGTACCCTAAGACATCTTTTATAACTTCCATAATCAAACAATTGTTTTGGTTATTGAAATAACAATTATACCTATCGATTGTACCCAACCGTTAACACATTCCTCCTTATTATCATGAACGATTATCTACCGTACCCGTCAAGTTAATGACATCATTTGACTCTCTTGCTTAAACTAGTTTCATTACAAAGACCGGTACCCTAAGACATCTTTTATAACTTCCATAATCAAACAATTGTTTTGGTTATTGAAATAACAATTATACCTATCGATTGTACCCAACCGTTAACACATTCCTCCTTATTATCATGAACGATTATCTACCGTACCCGTCAAGTTAATGACATCATTTGACTCTCTTGCTTAAACTAGTTTCATTACAAAGACCGGTACCCTAAGACATCTTTTATAACTTCCATAATCAAACAATTGTTTTGGTTATTGAAATAACAATTATACCTATCGATTGTACCCAACCGTTAACACATTCCTCCTTATTATCATGAACGATTATCTACCGTACCCGTCATAGATCCAATCGTGTTTGAAATCCTAAAATATGATAAAAAGATGAAAATATATCTGAATAGGTCTTCAAAAACGGCTGGGAAAAGAGAAGATGGGTTTTGGGATCTTTTTGCATGCTATTTATATGATTCCCAAAATCTGCCAGAATTGGACCCAGTTGCGGCGCAACTTATCTTTCTGGAATTCGGTTGCGGCGCAACTCCTAGTTGCGGCGCAATTGTCCTTTTTCAGCTTTAACTTAAGTTGACTTTCTGCAATCTTCATCCAAATGCTTCCGAAATCCTCCGTTAGCACTTATTTCACCTCAACAATGTCGATTTCTCCATATTTACGCCTAAATACCTGTCAGTAACCTGAAACACTAACAAATACCATAAACGCACCAAATGTATACTAAAACGACTCATAAACCATGCAAAATCAACAAAATACAATGTGGGAAATGGGTATAAAATACGACACATCAAATCCCCCCACACTTAAGCTTTGCTTGTCCTCAAGCAATTCCAAACTTCAAAACTCAATTTATCTTGGTACATATGGGAATAACGTTACCGTAATAAAAAAGAATCTAAACCATAATTGAAAATGAAACGAGATGGTTAGGCAGTTTTAATCTTAAATGAAAACTGGAATGTTTGAAAATACCTGACTGATATACAAGCCTTAATAACACGACTAAGCACAAAAGAATCGAATCAGTGATATCTCGTCTATCCTACTCCAACTAACTTACTCTTGGGGTTGAATATTTGAATAATCACTCAATGCCTAGTCGTGATGCATAATCTTTTAACCATAGACTTGTACTAGGTTCGTTCCTTCACCGCCATGATGCAAGCATCACAATGTCTATCAAAAGAGGACTTAAAGGGTTTTAATGAACTTCTGAGGCTAAACAAGGTATTTAAAAGGGTATGGAAATTTGGGTAAACAAAAGGTGTTAACAAAGAAATAACACAACATTTAACAAAGTTTTCACATATAGTCTAGTCCATAAACAATCCCATGTCATTAGTTGCCAACGGTCCAAAACCCGAGAAGTTGTCCAGACAATACCCCCAATAGACGATTAAAAACCGACACCATTGTGGTGTATGACCTTAAACAACTCAATCAACCAAATCTAACCATGTTGGCTTAAACAAACGCGCCAACACAAAAATAACAACTTAAGATTATAGCATTCAGATCCTTTCGTTGGTGTAATTGATGTACCAACTTACAAAAATGATTTGACCAAAAGTGAGAAATACCATCTGACAGCCCAAGCTCTTTTTCTTTTCTTTTTTTTCTATTTTTTTTCTTTTTCTGTTTTTCAATTCTTTTATTCTTTTTTTTTGTGAGCTACTTTTACTCTGACTAATTGGTATTCTCTTAAATAACATTTGAAACAGTGACAAATCATATACTCATATGCTGAAATGAATGATCCAGACTTTATCCAAACAAACATGACGAAATCAATTTATTCTCAATAACCGAGAATATCCCAACCCGACATAAAGGACAACCCCAAACCATCCACTAGCATAGGCAACCAATGACCCACCAGGACTTCGACTATCGGTATGGCTAGGTAAGGTGTATATATAAAGTGGAGTTAATAACAAAGAACAGGCTAGTGACAACAAGTTTTCTATTGTTTCTTGCACTAAAAGTGAGTGCAACATAAGGGTTTAAACAAGTGGTTCACTAACCAGTGTAGTTAGCTACTAAGCACATTAACAAAACATGCACATAACAATTTTTTACGAAACAAGGGGTGAATCAAACAAAGAACAAAGGTTTTATCCTAATTTTTGCCTCTTCTGATAAATAACACGGAACGATCAACCAGGACAAGTTCTAGAATCAACGCAATCACCGGCACACTCATAGCAAATGAAATAATCCAGAAATGGAAAAACCAACCTCAAACTTGCACATCATAGTTCAGAGCTCTAAATAGAACCCTACTCTTGAATAAATCCAAAAGCCTACGAGAGGGACAAATTAACAAGGCTAATAATTCCAAAACCGTAACACCTATCATAACTAGAAATGAATCAATAATCTCACAATTTGGGTGTTTTGGTGCTATAAGCGTGCTAGTCATATTATTAATCCAGAAGGGATTGCCAAATTAATCAGTCAAAACACATTCCACATATTAAACTTTGTACCAAGGGTGTAGTCAAATTGCTTATTAATATCTATAATTAAGTGACAAAAGAAATTAACTACAAGGACAAGCATGCAAAAGTTTCAAAATCATCTAAAAATACCCGACTTTTCCTATTTACCACCCCCCCCCCCCCACACACACACACACACACTTGAGTTGGACAATGCCCTCAATGTCCAATGAACTAAGGCAAACTATGGGAAATAGGGGAAAGTAAACAAAAAGTAAATTAAGAACAAGAAAAACTTGCTGGGTATGACGTGGGTTCCATGCCTGAATATGATGCCAACAAATATGGCGCTGAACTTACTGCCAGCATATGCATATGACAAAACTTGCTATCAAGCATGAACAAACGAATCAACGCATAACATAAATACCAATCAAATAGCATAACCACAACCATTCATCAAAGAGTTTATTCAAAAACACAAATAAAAAGGAAAAATGCAAAATTAAAATTTAAATAACAAAATAAAAGACACGGGTTGCCTCCCGAGAAGCGCTTAATTTATTTCCGAGTCGTTAGCTAGACTCCTACCCCGAATAATTACCATGGTGGGGTCTCTGACGCCCCCACACTTAAAGTGTTGGGCGGTCTACCCTTGAAAGGAGAGAAACAGTTACCTTTCACCTTTTCAAAAATCCAATCATTCGCTCGCCCAAAAGTATCAACAACCATCATCAACTCCTCTTTCTCCTTTGTTGATAAATTCAAGCACAACTCTTCAGACAACTTAACATTACCATGAGAAACAACAGACTTCAAACGACTGTAAAGTTTACGGATCTTAGCACACGGGCTATCCGTTTGTTTAGAAACAGGCACTGCTGTTGACTTCACCTCAACTTCCTTTTCCCCCAGCTTCTTGTCTAACCATGCATCAATCTGCAAATCTATAGAGCTAACACATGCAATCTCAACAGAGTTAGCGGCATTAGGTAAAGAAATAGAACAAGTATTCAAGAATGTCACTGACTCATTTCCTGCTCTTAATGTAAGCTTACCACGACCAACCTTAATGTTAGCATCGGCAGCAGCAAGGAACGGTCTTCCTAGAATAAGGGGCACATCTAATGCTTCATCTACATCAATAATGACAAAATCTATAGGAAAAACCAAACCACCCACCTTGACTAACACATCTTCCAAAATCCCCATTGGTTTAATTTCAGATTTATCGGCCAAATGGATTTTCATTTTAATCGGTTTCGGTTCTCCTAAATTCAACTTAGAATAAATCGATGAAGGCATCAGATTAATACTTGCTCCCGAATCATTTAAGGCACGTTTTACCAATAAATTACCAATCTTACAAGGGATAGTAAAACTACCTGGATCCCCACGTTTCTCGGGCAACCTACCTGTTACTGCTGCTGAACAAACATCCTCAAGCACTGTAGTAGCCACCCCCGCCAGATTTTTCTTATTCATCAAAATCTGTCTCAAACACTTTGCATAACCTGGCATCTGCACAATTGCATCTAAAAATGGTATATTAATGTGCAACTTACTTAGATGACTTACAAATTTATCCATTTGCTCCTTCAGCTTATCTTTCGCCAATCTCTGAGGAAATGGGATCTTGGGTTGATATGGCTTCACCGTCGGTTTCTCAACGGGCTTGGATGGAACGGCCGGTGTCTTCATGGCTGGGTTCGGCTCCATCTCAATCTCATCATCGACAGTCTCATCAGCTTCATTAACCTGCACAAGTGGGGTAGAATCATCAGGTAAAGGATTTTCAGAATTATAAGTCTTACCTGCCCTCGTAGTGATTGCATTCACTTGCTCGTTTCTAACATTAGGAGGGGTATACTTCTGCCCTTGCCCTTGGTTATTTGATTGAGGTTTCGGGTTTTGTTGAGTGTTACTCGGTAAAGTACCGAGTGGTCTATTAGAGTTCCCGAGCCTCTCAATCCTTCCTTCCAAATCTTTGATTGAAGCTTGATGGTTTTTCGCATTTTGATCCAGCTTGTGCCCCAATCCGTCCAAACGAGTAGTCAACATTTGATGGTTCAACATGTTCATTAGTTGCCTTCTGGGCATTAATGAAATCCTTCACTATCTCTCTTAGTTCTGAATCCACGCCTTGTTGATTGTTGAACCTACTAAACCTGTTGTCACCATAATCAGAACTGTTAGAATTAAAAGAAGAAGAAGTAGGGTAAGAACTACCTGATTGCCGGTTTTGATAATCGGTGTTTTGGTTAAAATTCCCCTGCTGTTGAACGTAACTAACATCTTGAACTGGTTTATCCGGGCAATCCTCCGTATAATGCAAATCTCCACAATGCTCACAACCATCGGCCATAACCTTAACATCTCTTTCAATGCTCTTGAATCTATTATCTAGATTATCAAACCTCTCATTCATTTGCTTCGAGAGATCCTTGACTTCGGTAATAAGCTTAGAGTCCTCACTACTTTCCACCTTAGCCACAGTGGTTCTACTAGATCTCTTGTCTCGGTCCTCATCTCTTGTCGAATACTCCTTAGCCATATCTTCAAGGATCTTGTATCCTTCATTCGGGGAAATGTTGTTTAAACTTTCCCCAAATGCATAACCGAGCTCCCTCTTGGTCTTTCTATCCAAACCATCATAGAAAATCTCAAAACTTTCTTCTGTACCCATACTATGTCCGGGGCAATTTCTGAGCATTTCCTTGAACCGTTTCCATGCATCAACAACATCTTCACCGGATTCTTGAGAAAAACCTCTGATTTTATTTTCTAATTGCCATTGAGTTCTCACAGAATAAAACTCATCAAGAAATCCTTCACGAAGTTCGTCCCAAGTGGTGAATGAGTTATCGGGTAACTCCTTAAACCAAGCAGCTGCATCTCCAATCAGAGTTAAGGGAAATAGTTCCAACTTAACAGTGTCAGCTTGCCCTGTTCCATACTGATACAACCTACAGATCTTCTCAAACCTCTCAAGATGTGAATATGGGTCATTTCTTCTAATCCCATCAAACTTGTCCTCTTCAACACTCTTGAGGTGATTCCCTTTCAAAGAAAAATCTACTGAAATAGCCGGAGGGCGAATAGCTGTGCCCCGGTCTGCCGGTATATTTCTTCTTCTCTCCCCGTAAGGACGGGCGTTCGGATCTACCGGTCGTTCATCACCCATTCTTCTACCCCTTGGTTGTTGGTTAATATTAAGGTTAACCCGAGGGAATACAAGTGCACTCGGTTCAGGTGTCTGAATTTTCTCCTCTACTTCTGAATCTACATCTTCACCTGTTTTGAAAAACTCCGATGATTTCTTCAACTGATCGACCAACTGATCTTCCAAGTTCTGGGTGGGTGGAATACTAGTTGCGGTTTCTAAATCTATTTTGACTGGTGTGGATGGTTCCTAGTTATCTCTTGACACAAGTCAACGTCTGACTTTCCCTGGATTAGACAATGGGCTAAGCAAAGGTCGGCCAGAAGCTCTTGTGTTCATTAACTAACAAGAACCTGCGCAATCACCACAAACAAACCGTCAACCGCACCTGTGGTATAATTGAAATGAAATAAAATACAAAGTATCTAGTAAAGCAATAACTTTCTCACAAATGAATGTGAAAAAAGGATCGAACTACAAAATAAAACAACTATCAAACTTAAGTCCCCGGCAGCGGCGCCAAAAACTTGATGTGTAAAATCGAGTTTAAAAATTAAAACAAGAAATACCCTAGAACTGACTACTACACACTCTCGGGCAGTGGACCCGTTCGTATATAGTATAGCTAAAAGGTAAGTCCAGGATCGAACACAGGGACTAAAGTTAAGTAATTGTTAACATTAAGTAATTCATGTAAACAGGGGGTTTTGTGACCGAATTGTCACTTTGCAACAAGTAAAAGTAAATAACTTAAATCCGGTATTACCGGGGCAGGGATCGTCCTCAAACGATATTGAAAATGTTTTCATGACAATAATTTAAAAGACATCCATCTTGATTTCGCTCAACAATACGCTCAGATTGCACATCAATGAAGTTCAAATCCAAATTAGTTGATTAAATAACCGAGACTCAAACAAAGCACCAACCACGTACCCGTCAAGTTAATGACATCATTTGACTCTCTTGCTTAAACTAGTTTCATTACAAAGACCGGTACCCTAAGATATCTTTTATAACTTCCCTAATCAAACAATTGTTTTGGTTATTGAAATAACAATTATACCTATCGATTGTACCCAACCGTTAACACATTCCTCCTTATTATCATGAACGATTATCTACCGTGCCCGTCATAGACCCAATCGTTTGTACCCAAACAATCAAAATAAAATATATGAAATCAATAATTACCATTAAAGACACACATAAATCACCAGTCAATTCAAGATAAATAATAAAGAATTAATACGCTAAGATCTCGTTATAACGTTAACTGAAATCAACATTGAATTAATAAAATCGTGCAATCTTTACATATTGTCTCACTCCATCAAGATGGATGATGAAGCGATTAGCCACTCCATATTAAAATAAGAATAACAAAGAAAATATGAAGAAATCATTGTTACCGAATGATAATAATTGAAAGCTACGAACGAAATTGATCCAATCGTGTTTGAAATCCTAAAGTATGATAAAAAAGATGAAAATATCTCTGAATAGGTCTTCAAAAACGGCTGGGAAAAGAGAAGAAGGGTTTTGGGATATTTTTGCATGCTATTTATATGATTCCCAAAATCTGCCAGAATCGGACCCTGTTGCGACGCAACTGGGCATTGCGGCGCAACTAAGGTTGACTTTTGCATTGACTTTTGACTTTCATTGACCAAGGCCGGCTTGAACTTGAATGCGTTGCGGCGCAACTGTGGGAGTTGCGGCGCAACTTATTCTTCTGCTTTTCGGTTGCGGCGCAACAATTAGTTGCGGCGCAATTGGACGTTGACTCGCGTTGACCTTTGACCAATGTTGACTCGTGGCTGGCCAGGAACAAAAGGCATTGCGGCGCAACTAGGACAGTTGCGGCGCAACTTAACTTTCTGGAATTCGGTTGCGGCGCAACTCCTAGTTGCGGCGCAATTGTCCTTTTTCAGCTTTGACTTAAGTTAACTTTCTGCAATCTTCATCCAAATGCTTCCGAAATCCTCCGTTAGCACTTATTTCACCTCAACAATGTCGTTTTCTCCATATTTACGCTTAAATACCTATCAGTAACCTGAAACACTAACAAATACCATAAACGCACCAAATGTATACTAAAACGACTCATTAACCATGCAAAAACAACAAAATACAATGTGGGAAATGGGTATAAAATACGACACATCACATCCCCAAAATTTCTGTAAGAGGGGATGGTGAAGGAAATGAAAGTGTGTCAGCCCAACACACAATATGTTGGGTCGAAAACGACCAAGTATAATTTGTCCAGGAAATAGTTGAAGCTTAGTGAAGAATACTTGTACAGGATTCTGAACCATTTCAGAATGTTCACTGAAGCTTTACTTCAGTTCTGATCAACTCATCAGAATACCATTCAGCTGAAGTCAAAGACTGAAGACTGAAGAAAGAGAATCAGCTCAGACACAGAGCTCAGAAGATGATTCTATCTGATCGAAGGCTGAAGCATCTCAGTGTAAAGTACTTACAACACTTTACACTGATTACGAGGAAGCCTTTTTGACTTTACCAACCTTTACCTGGATAATAACATTATCTCTGGGAAAAGTACAAGGTTGAGTAAAAGGTTGGGAATAAAAGTGTAAAGTCACATCAAAGTGACTTTCACACATTTTCTTAATATACGCATGTTAAGGAATCAATTCCTTAAATGCTCCCAACCGTATTTTGTACGGCCTGGTCCACGTCAGCATGGACTTTGCCTATAAATACAAGGCTTCTCACATTTTGCAAGATGCTTGAAACTTTGGCATTGCAACTTGTGAGTTATACTCTAAGTAATCTTACGAGTATTTCCAAGTTATTTAGATCACTTGTATTTCAAGGTTGTTTAGATACTTCACTTTTGTGTTTATCTTTGTTCCGCAACAACCTTTGTATTTTGTTTATATAAATGAATAAAATACATTGAAAAGTACATCGTGTCTCAATGCTACATACTTGACTTATACATATTATTTATATAGTTTCAGCACTTTAGTTTCTTGCAATTTACTTTCAGTCATTTACTTTTATTGTTTAATCCATATCTGGATCGTCATTATGAACTGGTTTCATTCCAGATCAGAATTGCTTGCTAGTCGGGTAATCCATCTATTTGGGACTTACATTTGGTATCAGAGCAGATAGGTTGAATTATTTAAATTCTATAACCTTGATCTGTCGTGATGGCTAACCCCGAAAACAATGAAGTACCCAACCCTAATGCTACTAACCCACCCCCTGTTATCAACAACAATATACCTCTGCATAATGTCTATGTGCACTTTCCAAACAATCTTGTTCCTAAATTTGATGGGAACAGTGAAAACTTTATCACATGCAAAGCATGCATGCTTAAGTATATTGCTGGTGTAGAAAGACATTTGACCACCATTTTAAAAGAAGGACCATTTGTCCCCATGAATGCTTCAACTGTTGTTCATAATGCCGATGGGACTCCTAGGATGACACCTAAGGAGAAGGATCATTGGTCTGAGGAAGATCATAGGCTGGTAGTTCTTGATACTAAACTTCAGAATATGATCATGTATGGAGTTCGTGAAACCCTAATGCCCACTCTTGTTTTACTTGAGAACTCTAAATTAATGTGGAAGGAACTTATGACTCAGTTTGAAGGCACTTCTGAGACCATAGTCACAAGAAAAGTTGCTTTGAATAAGAAATATGAATCTTTCTTTGCATTCCCTGGTAAAACTTTAACTCAAACTTACATCAGATTTACGAATTTGGTGAACCAACTGAAAGCCTTGGGTGTAGAGAAAGATAAAGAAATTTTGTTAGAAAAATTTTGTGATATTTTACCTTCAAAATGGGAAAATTTGATCTTGGTGTTGAGACAAGGCAAAACCTTGCACAGTCATACTCTTGCATCCTTATATGGAGCCTTCAGATATACTGAAGAGAACAAAGCAGAGAGAGTTGTGGCTGAGCAAGATGCCAAAAATCATGCTTCTACTAGTTCAGTCGTGGTTCAGTATTCTGAACCACATGGGACTGCACTGCCATCTTCTGAGAGTGATAATTCTGACTCAGTGAAGAAGATAGTTTCAGAATTGTTAAAACTGGTATTACTGATAATGTTACTCATGAATGTGATGAGGATGACAATGATGATCTGGTTTCCATGTTGGCTAAAACGTTCAATCGCTTTAAGGCCAAATCTAATCGATCTGGCAAACCATTTGCTTCCAGCGCTTCTATTGATAAGTCTAATCTTGAATGCTTTAAGTATGGCAAGAAAGGACATTTCATGAAGGAATGCAGATCTAGTCAACCTTCTTCATCACAATCTGGTCCTAACCATTCTATTTTTCAGAAACCTGATGAGAGTTATAAGGCTAAGTACAAAAAGCTGAAAGCCCAAATAGCTCTTATGGCACAAGACAACTCATGCAAGAACAGCTGTATGATTGCCAAAACAGAAAAATGGGAAGATTCTGATGAATCATCTGATGATGAGGAAGAGGTGAGGGACATGTGTTTCATGGCTTATGAAGATCAAGGTCATTTGGCCAAGTCTGATGTTGAATCTGGTCGTTGGGTGGATATCATAATGAAAAAGGTTAGTGACTTTGGATATGAAAGTAATTGTGAGTCCCTTAAAATACGATGGTTAACCTAGAAAGTGTATAATACAATAAGTCTAATAATCACTAGAATGGACTAGTATTACTTGTAAATAAATGCAAGAATATATAAACAAAGTAATACAAGACTTAAAGCAATAAACAAGTAAAGTGGAACATTATGTATTTTTCAATGGTGTATTTTATTTATGATGTTAAATAAAATACAAGGTTGTGCGGAATCAAGATAATACAAATAAGTATGTATCCTAACAACCTATGAATTACAAATGATCTATATTTGTCAAATAACTCTTTTGGATCGAGATACTTAAAGTTGTGAAGTATCCCAGTTTAAGATCGAGAGTATTTGGACAAATTCACTTTAATGCAAAATGTATGCTTAAAAGTATTTTCTCAAGAAATGACTTTGTATTTATAGGCAACAAAATTCACCAGTGAATTTTGTGCCGTACAAATGTGGTTGCATGCATTTAATGATCCGACAAGAACATTAAATGCATTGGTTAATGGTACAAGGATAAAGTCATATTAATATGATTTTATTCTTTTAACCAACCACTTTTACACACATAAACTTTGGTAAAGAACAAGTGGATTTTTCTTTGGAAAGTGTGTAAAGGCAAAAGTCAATTCCTTGATATCAGTGTTCAGACTTGTAAGGTCTAGAACACTGACAATCCTCCAGTGTACAGATCTGGTAAGACTTCCAGTGGACTCCGCCATTTGTCAGTCTTCTTTATTCTGACTTCAGTCTTTGACTTCAGTGAGAATGTCTTCAGTAGAGTTGATCTGGACTGGGGTGAAGTCCAGTGAGCTAATCTGGAGAATACTCCAGATTTCCTATACAAGTATTTGCTCACTGGTCTTCCATTATTTCTGGACAAATCTTCAGAGGGACTCCAGATTCCAAGTCTGGAGTAGGTCCAGTAGAACACGTTTCTGGACAGATCTTCAGTAAGGCTCCAGTAGTCGAGTCTGGAGCGAGTCCAGTAAATCTGGACCTAACAAATTCCCCCTATTTGTTTAGAAATAATGCAAGTGTTTTCAAGCTGATATCTATACAATTTTGTATGCTTGAAAAAACACAAGTTTTGATTTTAGTCTAAAAAATCTAAGTTACTGGAAAACACTTTATAGATCATGAGTGTTTTCAATTTCATCTTTTAAGTTCTAACTTAGACTAAATCTGATCATTTACTTTTATGAATCAAAAATTGCAACTATTATTACATACATCAACTGATAAATAGTTTACAATTTTCATAAAACAATAAATTTACAACAAGTAAATGATAAGAGTCAGGCCCTTCTTTTTGATGTCTGTCCTGGAGCATCTTCAGTAGCCTTTCTCTTTGGTGATGGAGAAGATGGTATTGATTCTGGTGATCTTATGCCCATTGCAACTTCCATATGTTGCTTTCTTCTCCATACCTTTTCAATTCTTTTCAGAAACGCTTTAACATCAGTCGACACATTTGTCTTCCCCCTGAACGTTAAAGCGATTTCTTTCAGTTCACTCCATCCAAATGCTTGGACTGGAGTACTTTTCCTCTCATCAGTAAAGTTACCCTCCCTGGTCAACTTTACTTCAAACTTAGACATGCCTTCATGATCTTCAGCCAATTTGATTTCAGCACCAGTGATCCTTCTTGCATCAGCCCTGAAATTCAACATCTCATTGTATTTTTCTTTCAGCTTGGCTTGCTGGATCAATCATTCAGTTTCCTTGGACACTCTCCTTTGCTCTACAGCAGATTGGAGTTCTTGACGATTGATTTTTTCGAGAAGTGTCCAGGGGAATGAAATTGCTTACATCAGCATCTTTGATTGCTTTGATTTGTCTGGCAGTCAATTTTGGTAAGCCAGTAAGTCGCTTCCTGTACTCTATCTCCAGAGCACCAGTGTTCTTTCTGATCTTTTTCTGGAGGCTTACCAGTTCATCCTTTCTTTGTCTGATGAGTTCTGGTACACTCACGCCATAAATTATAGAATCATAGACTTGTTCCTCTTCGGCGTAGAAAGAGCGTACATGAACATCATCCAGTAAACTCAAACATTGATGAACTCTGGGGTCATTCTTCATCTTTTTATACACTTCAATATTAATGCCTAACCTGCCAGCATTGTAAGAATCCAGAGTACCCATAGTTGCCATCTCCTTTTGATGGGCCAGCAGTTCATCTTTTTATACACTTCAATATTAATGCCTAACCTGCCAGCATTGTAAGAATCCAGAGTACCCATAGTTGCCATCTCCTTTTGATGGGCCAGCAGTTCATCTTTTTGATTTCTTTTGAAAATCTCTATCATGATGCATTCTTGTTCAAGCTTCTTGGATGTTTCATCATCAGCATCTTCAACAGTCTGCTCTTCCTCTCCAGATTCCATTTGTTGTTTTCCCTTAACTGACTTCAGAGTTGATGGAATATCTGGGAAGGACTCAAACTGGGGCTCACTGGCTTCAGTACCAGTAACTCCTTCAGTTAGCCCGGCTTCAGTGCCATATGCTCTTTGTGACAATTGCTTCAGTGTTTGGTCACCAGACGACTTTTCCCCCTTGGAACGATCTTCAGTTCTGGACTTGAGATCATTCCATAACTGTTCAAGCATAAGTCTGTCCAGTGGACCAAAAGTTATACCTTCTACTGGAGTTGTTTCAGACACAACTTTCTTTAGTGCCTGCACTTCCTTCTGAACATTTGCAACTGCTTTAGGCAAGTGTTTTGGCAACTTCTCATCCAGTAACTTGTCTACTTGGGGTAACACCCCATCATGAATGCTACGAAGAATAGTCCCAGAAACTTCTTCACATAATTCTTTCAACATATTGTTTATGAACTTCCTTGTACATTCATCACTTATAGTACTAACAACTGCACCCTGGTCTAGTGTGGGTCTACTCTCCAGAGAACTGACCCTGAAAACCAAATTCTGAACATCTTCTTTCAGACCTGTCAGTTCACCAGTGACTGCAGTCTGAACAGAACTAACCAACCTAGTCTCTAATCCCTGGACTGCCATTTTGATCTTTTCAGTGTTGTTGTTTGTGGCTAGTACCAGTTCATCAAGCTTCTCATAAACCAGCTTCTCATTCCCAGCAAAGACATTCATCTCAGAAGCAAGGTTATTTGATAATAAAGATTTGAAGTCTGAAATAACCTGAGATGAAGTCTGGAGTGATCTCTCCAGGTGGCCTTGGACCTCGGCAGAAGATGAAGTGGAGAGACCACTGGGAGGTTCAAGAGTTGAAGGTAATCTTGTCATTAGAGGAACTTGTGCCCAGTCCTCTTCAGTTACAGCTTCAGATGTTGCAACTGGTGACTCCGGCGCACGAGGTGGAAGTTGAGATTGTGAAGGTTGAGTGGTTGCTGGAGTGAAGTATTGAGTGTGTTCTGGAATTGAAGGTGGTGGTGGTGGTGGCATGTTTGATTGTGGTGGTGGCATTTCTGGTGGAGGTGGTGGCATTTCTAGTAGACTTTCTTCTTCTTGTACATCTTCACCCAGAAAATTCAAGTTTGCATCAAAACCTTCAGACATTGGGGAATCTACATCATCCCATTCTGGAGCCATCCCAACTGTCTGTTCACCAGGCTGTTCACCAGTCTCTACATTAAGCTGTTCACCAACCTCTACATTCAAGTCAATTGGAGCCTCTTGCTCACCAGAAATACGTTCATCAGTCTGAACATCCTGTTCAACTTCCTCAACAACCTGCTCTACAATCTGGGCAACATTTTCAAATTGTTCATCAGTTACCTGCCCAACAACCTCTTCAGATTCAAAAATTGGTGACCCATCCAGATTCATAACATCACCAGGATGTCTTTCTAGATTCACCTGATGTCCAGCTCTAATCAGACGCCTATTAGTTCTAGGTCATCTGGAAGGTTCAACAACTTCTGTACCTTGACCTTCTGGAGCAACTTGTCTAATGGGTTGTACAGCCTCAATGATCTGTACATCATCACCAGATGGTCCTTCAACAGCTTGACCTCTATCTGGACCCATTTCAGTTTCTTCCCTTTAGAAGGAAAGCATGGACTGAGGAATATCTACCTCGTCCAGTGGAGATCTGAGATTGACCAAATCTCTCATATACTCACTCACAGAAAAGTGAGTAGTATCAAAATCATACTGGTCTCCAAGACCATTTTTAAACAGCAGTGAATAGAAACGAATATATGGAACAAAAGATTTTCTTCCCTTCACTCTGAGACGCTCTACCAGGTCATCAAAAAGAATTTGGGTGAAGTCCACTCTAAGCCCAAACCATAAACAGTAGGCAATCTGGAGATGGGTTTGATTGATCTGGTCTAACCCTCCAGAACTGCCTCCCAGACATTCAACAATATGAGTGAAGAAATATCTCCATGAGTCTGACAGCTTGCTCATGTAGATAATCCCTTTCCTGGATAGCTGGCCATGCCCATCCAAGATATCCGTGTGCCCCATCAGCCTGCATACTTCCCTTGTATTGATACCAGTGGGAAGCTCAATAGGCAACTCATTTTGTTCATGATAGTTTAACTGTAGAACAGACCTGAGCAGACTTGCAGTGAAACCAAGGAATCTGGTACCTCCCTTTAGAGTATAATTGATAGATGAAGTTTCATCATCAAATGTTGCAGTGTACCAGAATTTACACAGGTACTCGTGGTATATCCTTCCTGGATTTAATGTTAACGCACCATATAATGGGCAAGAGAGAAAGAATGAGTTTAATCTCCCAATAATCGATTGGGCATCATGAACACTGGAAAGAGAGAGTCTTGCCATCCAGTTATTCATGTTGATTCTAATGGCATTTGCCTCAAGAGAGATATGAGGTGCCCTGTCAACATTTTCCGAAGGAGCATATTCAGCGGCAAGGAGATTTTTGAGCGATTTTGATTGTCTAGGTGCCATTAATAAAGAATAGATGAATTTGAATTTGAATATATATATAGGTTATGATGAAGAATTGATGAAGGAATTGAATATAAATGGAGTAAATAAGAGATATGATGATGATTGGAAAATGAATGAAGAAGTAAATGAAGGAATTTGAAAGATTTGGGAGTAAATATGTTCGAAGTAAATGCAAATGAAATTGAAAGTGGGTATATATAGGAGAAAGAATGTGGAACTCAAACGGTTTATTTGAAATTATCAAATATAATTTTGATCGAGGTTCTGAGATCCGCATTATTTACATCACATCACACATAAATGTGTGACAGTTTACAGCCCACAAACACTAACAAGTTGCTCTTTTGATTTCCCAAGGTAAAAATACCATCATTACGTTGAAAAATTTACATGCCACGTAGGATTAAAAATATCTTCAAAAAGATTTGCTTACGTGGCACACACAATGACCAAGTATTTAGAAAATATTATGACATATTTCAATGCATCTGGAGGTTGACTGGACGCTTCAGTATCACTGGTGGATTAGTCCAGTGAACATGTACTGATGGTACACTGGAGGGACACTCCAGTAAAGTACCAGTGAAAACCATTTTTGAAAGACTTGTAACCTCAAACTTGCACGTCAACTA
>CM067171.1:21824811-21903781 GCA_034093135.1 Erigeron breviscapus
TTCCCCAGGCTGTTCTAATCCAGTCCAGATAAGCAATCTTATCATCATCAGAATCTGAAACCATATCTAATAGAAATGATGGAATCAGGAAAGTATAGTTAGCAGTTCCTGAATCTCTAACATACTTATAAAAGTGTATGGTCACTTGGCTGTGGCAGAGTACATTTCTGCGGCCAGTTGTTGTGCCCAGATTCTCTGGATCAAGAACCAGTTACTAGATTATGGTCAAAGGTTTACTAAGACCCCAATCTTTTGTGACAACACCAGTGCAATTGCTATATCTCACAACCCAGTGATGCACTCCAAAAAAAGCATATTGACATCAGGTATCATTTTATTCGAGATCATGTTATGAAAGGAGATATTGAAATTCATTTCATCCCCACTGATAAACAGTTAGCTGATGTATTTACAAAACCTCTCGATGAGAAAACTTTTAAACATCTCATCAGCGAACTGGGAATGTTAAACCCTTAACTGGAGCTTTCTTTGTTATTGAACGCGTCAGTGACACTGATGAAGTTCTCCAGTTGAGGAGGTCCAGATCATCTTTGCTCGCCAGGCTATCGAACGCCTTTGTGATACTATCTTGGCACTAACTGATACTGGATCATCATTTTAGGGGGAAAGACTCAAAATTATTTTCTGACTAAAATTCGTTTCTGTTTGAAAATGCAACTGGAGAACTCTTCAGTTGGAAACTGGTACTGGACTAATCCTCCAGTTACCAGGTTCAGTCTTGTCTTATTTTTATAACGTTACAAATACTTGGTCAATATGTGTGACACGTGATGATACTCGAGTGTTTTAAACCACTTGATATCGTGATCTGACGTGTTTACAACCATTTTAGTACTTGACAACTGTTTGTATTGGGAAAATAAAAAGTGAGTGGGCGTGTGGGTAAGATAAGCCGTCGTAGCATTTAATGTTGACATGGCAAATTATTATTTTATTTCAAAATTCAAACCAACTTTGTAAAAATATCTACAAAAAGGATTTTGTTTATTAAAATATAATTTTGGTGTTTCTTTGGGATCCTAAAACCCTTTAAATACCCTTATTTACTCAAAAACTCATTTACTTCTTTTTCATTCTCTTCATTTACTCTCTTCATTTACTTTCCAATCATCAGAAATTGCTTCGTTTCTCTCATTGCTTCATAAATCAAGAACTCTAAATCCTAAATTTCACTTTCAATTTCAAATGGCTCCTAAATCATCCCGTTCAAGAGATGTAAATCTCTTGACTGTTCCATACAATCCCTCACCAGATGTCCCCCAGGCACCTGGTGCTCCTCATAGTGCTGCCCTTAAACTAAACCCTAATAATCCATTGGCAAGCCTACAAGGTTCTCAAGGGTCTAATACCCTTATTGGTAGAATCCGAAGGTTTTTGAAGGATTCTCCAATAGGACCCTTATTCTATAGAAACCCACGCAAGATGTATCATAACTACTTGTGTGAGTTCTGGTTCACTGCCACACTTTCTTCCGATTGTTCCTCCATCAGTTTCACGTTAAAGGATGGAACAATCAAGTGTACCTTGACTGCTGAAGTATTGAGGGATGCTCTTCACCTCAATTACTGGAGAGAGGGTGAGTCTCCAGTTGTCTTGCCCCCTAATATCAATTTTCGTCAAGTACTCCTTGAGATGGGTCATAAGGAGTGCTTGGACAATGGGGTGTTGAAGACCAAGGGTGCTATGACCATGAAGGGTCTTACACCTTCATGGAGGGATTTCTTTGTACATCTGGTTGAAAGTCTAGGTGGTAGTTCAGGTGGTCTTGACCAGATCAACTCCTCACAAGCAGAAATGGCTTACTGCTTGTGGAATGGATTGAGGGTGGATTTTGCTGACATTTTGTATAGGAGTCTCGTACAAAAGCTGAAGGGCTCCAGGGGTGTGTGTATCCCCTTTTCAAGATTCCTTTCACTATGTTTCAAACAAATTCTGGGCGATGAAGAGTATAGAAATACAGATTCACCGTTCACAAGGCCAGATTTGATGAGGAATCTAGACTCTCTTGTTTCTGAAGCTGGAGAGGTCGAAATTCCAGAGCAAATGCGATGGCATTTGCTAAAACTGATGCACCTTTGGAAAGTGAATCAGAAAGACAACTGGGCGGGCCTCAAAATAATGAGGGACCCTCCAGTTCGTCTCAAGTTGTGGTTGAGATAGAACAACCATAACTGAAGCCATTCCTATCACGTCTATCCCTGGTGAAGATGTTTCGGCATCTGATCCTCCAACTGATGAAACCATCCAGGTAACTGGAACTGGTCATCAGGAGCCTGAACTTGATGTTCAGCCATCCCTATCATTTATGAATCTAAGCATAAATGAGGATGAGTTCCATCTTGAATCTTCGGATTCGGAAGGAACACAAGATGATCAAGAAATGGTTGATGCATCTGTACATGATCAACTCCCTTCTTTCTCTAATCAACCCCTAGAACCACAAGTTTCAGTTTTCCATACAGATACGCTCCCCCATACTTCCCCACAAAGAACTCCAACAACTCCTTTTGTGTCTAGAAATAGACAAACTTCCCTACCGCCGCCGTTGGTCACACCTGAGCATTCTCAGCCTGACCAACACATTGAAACTCTTCATCGTTCTTTTTCACTACCAATTTTTACTTCTTCTGACACTGGAACAACTGGAGAGGCTTCCTTTGTTTTGCCCCCCAGTTGAACTGGTGCATCCTGCTACTGGTCCAGTGACAACTTCTCCTTTGTCACTGGAAGCTCAATTTGTCTCCTTCTCAACCGACATCCAAAACCTGATCAAACGGGTGGAGGGTGTTCATAAGACAATTGAGCAGAATGCCAAGTCCATTTCCAAATTCAACAAGGACACAATCACAAATTCAAAGGTTGTTGATTTGGGAATAAACAAGTTTACTGCCAATGAGGACTTGGTATTCAGGAAGTTGAATGAGTTAGTCACTAGCTGTAACAATCTGACCACATCATTGAAAGAAGCTTTTGACTTAACTCGTTCCAATGTCAATACATCTATCTCCAACCTACTGAATAGCACTGTTCGATCATCAGAGGTTGATCTGAAGGAGATAGAGAGGCAGGTCAAGGAATTGTTTGAAAGACCTGGCCTTAATGTAGTTGAGGTTGGACAGCAGGTGGCATCTTCAGTTGGCCAGATTATTGATGACAAACTGGCCAGTCGTGAAGATGAGTTGGTTAAGAAGGTAATGGCTGAAATTGCCAAGCTCCCCTCTACTCAGGTTAATCTGGAGCCTCTGGCACTTGAAGTTAGGCAGTTAAGGGGTGCAGTTAATGCAGTAAACACCCAGTTGGCTTCTCACACTTCATCCATTAATAAACTGGCAACTGAAGTGGAGAACTTGAAAAAGAAGGATGCTGAAGTGAAGGAACAAGTGGTTAAGGGTTTAGATGAAGATTCACAACTGTTGAAAGAGTTGAAAACTGGTCAAGACCAAACTTCAGCTAATGTCTTGTCCCAGTCTCAAGAAGTTAACCACTTGTGGAGATCCTTCCGAATGATTTGCACAGTTTTTAAAGAGTGCAAGGATATGCAAACGTGGCAGCCTCTAGCCCGTTTGCCCTCCAGTAATGAAGACTGGGCAGCTGTTCGTGCAGGTCTAGAAGCTGCCAAGGGGGAAAGGGAACGAAGGAATATCCTTGCACCTGGACCAAGACTGCCAGGTCCAGTTCATGCAAGGCAGTTGGTTGAAAGAACTGTTGTTGGGTCAGATGAAAGTGATGACCAGCAACATGTTATTGAAAAATTTGATGATGTTGTTGATAGGGGGAACAAGAATAAAGGAAAGGAAGTTATGCTGGCCACTGATGAACAAGCAAAAACAACTGGTACTGAAGCCAGTGTGTTAGAAACTGGTAACATTGATCAGCTTCCTCCAGTATCAGATGATGTTAGCAGGCAACTGGCAAGACTTGGAGATGCAATCAAGGAGAGAAAGAAACAGATGAGGGTTAATCAAGTAATGATAGAAAAACTTTAGCCCCAACTCTACTTGATATAAGTGATGCGCGTCTCCTGGGCATGACACTTGCAGAATATGCCAAAGTCAAGGCTGATCCCAGAATTATTAATGCCTTAAAAGAACAACTGGAGATTGAGCTTGACAAACACTATAGGGAGGATGAGGCTGAATATGATGCCAGATGTTTAAACATCACAGTGGATAAGGCCAAGGAAGTGAGAACTGAAGGAATTCTCAAAAGAGCTGAGCATGTTAAGAAGGTGGTCAAACAAGTGTTGAATCCACCCAAGTCCAGAGGAAAACCTAAGATGTTGCCAAGAGATGCAGACCTTAGAACCTGGGTGGAAACAACTGAACCTACAAGTGAAGATATCAAAGTTGCAGTGCACAGTATGAGCACTGGCCAGATCAAACTGGCCAATGAATCTGAAGCTCGAGAATATTTATCTGAAGTGCAACAGCGGAGATATCACCCTGGTAAGATTACTGATGTGAAAGTTTCAATCAAACCAGGTACCAAACACTTCACTATTGGGGTTCAACACCTTAATGGACCCATGAGGCAAACTGAGAATCCTGATGTTATCTCTTATGGCTATTCGGAACTGGTGGAGATGGCGAACTTGTTGGGGGCTAAGCAACAAAAGAACAAGGTTGAAAGGGGATGGATGTTTGTTCTTCAAAGTCTGCTCAAGTTTAAAGAAAATGTTGAAGAGAGACTGAACGTTGATCCTGAAGACAAACAGCCCATTTCTACAGTTGCCAAAAGAAGGAGAACTGGCGAAGGGCCATCTGTTTAAGTTCTTCTTCATTTTATCTTCTTGTATTTTGTTTACTTTCTTGTAACTCTTGTAAATTTCATTCCTTGTATAAATGAAGTTACCAGATTGTAACCACAAGGTAGATAATAGATTAAAATCTAACAAACTTAAAAGAAAAATCCTAAGGCATTTATTGATCTATAAAAATGCCTTAGAAACTTAGATAGATTTAAATCGAACAAGTCTCACTAGTTAACACTTGTACAGATACAAAAACTAGAACAAGACTTAGATTATATTTCTAGACAAATAGGGGGAATTTGTTGGACCAGTTCACCTGGAACTGGCCAGTCACCAGTTGACACTGACCAGTTCACCAGTTGCATCTGGTGACCAGTAAACTGGTGACCAAGAAGATTTGTCGAGAAATATATTGAAGTCCAGTTGCACCGTACAGTAACGCAACTGAAGACTTCCTCCAGTTGAGAACTGACCAAGTTGAAGAAGCATTCTAGTTGAAGTCGAAGACAACAAATGGAAGAAAGAGAATGGCAATGGCAGCGAAGCCCAGTTGACATTCTAGTCAGTTACAAACTGGAGCCCATCAGTGGAAAGCCCTTACAAAGCTTTACACTGATTACGAGGAATTGACTTGTATACTTTATGTACTTTCACCTGGATAATAAGCCTTGTCTTATTATTTAAGTAATATAAAGTACATAAAGGTGAATATGTAAAGTCGCTTTAACGTGCAACTTTACACGGCTTTTAAGGAATAAAATACTATTCCTTAAATGCTCCAATCACATTTATACGGCTAAGGTTAACATCCCAATGTTAACCTTTGCCTATAAATACAAGTCATTGCACAACAAGAATATTAAGTGTTTTATCTCACAAACAGAATTCACACAGTGAAAAACATACAAACACTTCACTTTGCAAACCTGCAATATTCTTGGTGAACTTGTGCAATATTCTCTCAATCGCTAAAAGGAACATTTCACTACTTTAAGTGTTTCGATTGTTGAAGAGAAATTCCGAGTATAGATCAATTGTATTTCATAGGTTGTTAGGATATTTACATTCATGTATTATCTTGGTTCCGCATCAACCTTGTAATTTGTTTAATATCATTAAATAAATTACACATTGAAAAATACATATTGTCTCATCAAGTTTCTTTACAAGTTATTTGTATTATTGCATTGTTCTTTACTTATTGTCTTTTATATAAGTAATCTATCTAGAACTTGGTATATACACACTGCAACTGGTCATCTCCAGTTTAGTGGATATATTGCAAAGTAACTCCACCATCGACATAGAGGTGTCTTCAGTAGTACCATCTAACGAGTTGGGACTAACAATAAATCCAAGAGCCTAAGAGAGGGACAAATTACAAGGCAATCAAACCAAAACCGTAAACACCTAGCACATCTATATATGAACAATGAATCTCACAACTTTAGGTGTTTGGGAAATTTAGAGTATGCAAGTAATGTTATCAATCCACAAGGATAAGCCCAATAACCGTTCAGAACACATTTCGCCGATTAAAATTTACCAAGGAAAAATTTTGTAGTAAAATTGCTCATTAAATTATTATGAATTAAGTGACAAAAGCAATTTACCACAAGGACAAGCTCAACACAAGTTTTAAAAACCACATCAACCTCTATTATCCCACCAAATTGACAACACCGATTCCAAACATGCACATCATAGTGAAGAGCTCAAAATAGAAACTCCTACCCTCGGATAAAATCCGAAGGCCTATGAGAGGGACACATCAACAAAACCGGTAGAAATCTCAATGGCAAAACAACAAAAGTGATGTACCCGGTAGCTTAAACCTATTTGCCACCCCCCCACACTTAAGATGGACAATGCCCTCAATGTCCATATTCGGTCAAACAAAGGTAAATAGGGGTAAGCAACATAGAAAAATCAGAGCACATACCGGAATAAGGACTGTGTGTGAACAATGTCAATAAAGATGCCAATCAAAAATATAGCGCTGAACTTACTGCCAGCATATGCACATGACATCATAGTGAGCTACTAACACGATCACACAATCAAACAAATCCAACTGGTCCTCCCCCCACACTTGGGTTCCACTAGGTATTGCCATCAAACGGATAGACCTGTCCAACTTCAAATAGCAAGCACAACCAAATATCCATACAAAAATTAAACTAATCTACAGTCTCATGCAGAAAATTAAAGAAACAAAAGAAAAGAAAAGAATACAAATGTTTCATCACCCCGTGGGGTGGATACCAAACAAAAATAAATATAACAGTCATCCAAATCATAACCAAGCACATATGATTCCATCCCACGGTACCGGATGGGAACCATCTCCATTCACTGCTGCTGTCCATGATAGCCATATGGAAGTCCGAATGTATCAAAAAGATCGGTGACCCAAGTTCGCTCCCCTCTTGACCGGAACTAGAGGCGCCAACATCTCCTCCAGAAGGTCCACCACCAAAGCCTGACCCAGATCCTGCAACAAAACCAGGTTGAAAAGAAGATGATCCACCAACGAATCCCCCAGAACCACCAGCATCTCCACCAGACGGTCCACTGGTCCATGGTCTCCAATCTGCACTAGTACCTGCATCAACAGAAGACCTACCTCCAAAAGAACCAAACTGCACAGGACCACGAGGAGATCCACCTAGATCATGTGGGAAGAAAGAGCCTCCTCCCTGATGATATGTCGGGACATGAATAGGTGGTGGTGAAAAATCAGGAATAGGCGTATCAGGAACGAACGGCTGGCCATGGTACTGAGCATCCCACATCGGCTGATAATAATCAAGGGTATAGTTGGTGCAGGCCTGCTGCGATCCCATCCAGGTCATATCCTGATCCATACGCCGCTGATAATCATCAAAAGCCTGGCGGCTAGCCTGCTGCCCATCCATAATCTGCTGCAGCTGGGACCCTAAATCAGTCAAGTCAATACTAGGACGGCCCCGCCTCCTCTGAGGCTCCTGAGGAGCATCCCCCATCTCCTCATCATCAGAATCCTCCACCTCTGGAGGCGGTGCAGCGATAACACCCGTATCATCCAACAACCTAGCCTGCTCATTCTTCTTCGGCTTCTTCACTATCTTGGCGATTATCAACTCCTTCTCAGTTAAATGCTCCAGTTGAACCGGCAAAGACAGTCCCTCTTGACATATATCAGAATCAAAAACGCCCATCCTCTTGTAAAGACGGGTGATAAACTGCCCGAGCACCAACTTTGAATCCGAGTGATTCACCATCCTATCTAAAACAACCATAGGGGCCAAAGCAAACCTCCTCGGTGCCCCCTCAGAAAACAACTTAATCAGCCATAAATCTAGCTGGTACGCCTTGTCCCAATGGGTAGACCTTTGTACCAGAAACGTGACAAGCATCCTATGCAACATCCTCAGCTTCACACTGCTAATCTTAGACACACTAACATAGCCACAAGAAGGCCAATTGTGTCCCCCCGAAATTCTAGTCCAAAACTGGGATATCGACTCTCCATCCCCCAAATCCTGCTTCACATACAAACCCTTTCTCAACAAAGCCCTAAATTCCTGACTATCCAACTGCTCCCTCGTATACATACCACAATAAAAACCAAATTCAGGATAGATAACTTCCTAGGCTGTCCCCCGCAGAAAAAGGTTACTACCCGCTCTTCAAAAATATCCTTGATTTTATTGAGCTCCTTGGTCAACTTCAAAGTAGAATAAAACTCAAGACAAAGTTCACGAAAAACTGGTTCCCGATTATTGAAAATGTTATGCCACATATCACTACTAACCATCTGGTCACCGATTTGGACCTCAATACGGAACCACCGACGGATATCCTCCTGAACCCCATAATTTCTGGCAAAAATTGGATCAAGATATTTAGGAGGGCAAACTACCTGTCGATGTAGAGCAAAGAGATTATTCAAAAAGTTGTTCTTATGGGGTTGCCTAGCCCCATCGAACGCCAACCATGCGTGTGATTCATCCATATCGCGCTCTCCAAACTTCAAATCAGGCACTTCTGGCTCTTGCCTAGCCCTCTTGGAACCAGTCCCGCTTCCTTGACCAACTTCCATCTGCCTTCTCTGAGCTGCGGACTGCAATCACAACCATTAAAACAAACAAACAAACATTAGACATACGGAATGCAAACTGAGTGCTCAATAATCTTCAAAACAATTCTTGGACAGAAAGTTCCCACTGCGGCGCAGTGGGACTGGGTGGTCCTCACTGCGTCGCAGTGAGACAATATTCTCATTCATGACAGAAGGTAGCCACTGCGTCGCAGTGGCACACATACACCACCACTGCGGCGCAGTGGCCTGGTTTACTGGGAAAGTTCTTGGTGTTCATCACAACTTCAGCAAAAGGGGTATTCAAACCATAAACCTATATTCAACAATGTAACAACAACTAGGCTAATAATAACCTCCCCCACACTTGTCCATCAAAAACCCCAAAAAATTTTCAAAAACCTAGATTAAGTTTATCTCAAATCCGGATGAACAAGTGTTAGAATCTAAAAATTAAGCACCACATTGGTATCCATAGCCCATAACTAACACTACCCATGAATTAATTTGAAAATTAAAAATCAAAAATCAAAAATTTAAAGAAAATAAAAAGAAAAGTCAAGAAATCATACCTCTTTTCCCATGATACTGAAAGAAGATTGATAATCTAAGACAAAAGAGGAAGAATAATGCAAGATGGGTGAATTAATGGGAAGAATTTGAGAGCAAAATGCAGGTCTTTGAAGCTTGAGATCGGTTTGAAAGTATGAGAGAAAAGAAGGATAAAAATTGTGGTAAAAGTACTCCCACTTACTGGCAATAATACATATACATCTGGTTGACCGGTCAAAGGGGCCACTGCGGCGCAGTGGTCATCAGGCTCCCCCACTGCGTCGCAGTGGGGCATTTTTGCTCCCAGGACCAGTACAAATAGACTGCGGCGCAGTGGGCGAGGGCTTCCCCCACTGCGTCGCAGTGCTATCTCACTGGTCACGAACCCCCACACTTTTTTCCTTAGTAAAATTTCGAAAATATACTTACCTCCAACCGCTTGTCCTCAAAATCGCACCTGCACATTTCTTGACAAAACAAAATCAAACTAACTAATAAAATGAAAATAAAATGCAACAAAATAACACGGGTTGCCTCCCGAGAAGCGCTTAATTTATTTACGAGTCGTTAGCTAGACTCGACTACCTTTCAAGCCTCATATTCAAAAACGGGGATCTCCTCGATTATCCCCTCCACTTGTTCTTCTTCCAAGTACAATTTAAGTCTATGGCCATTTACAATGAAAGATCCTTCTCCATCTCTCTTGAACAGTTCCACATATCCGGACGGATAAACATGCTTGATTATAAAGGGTCCTATCCACCTAGAAGTAAGCTTAGGTTGCTTGATCTTAAACTTAGAAAGAAATAACAAAACCTTAGCTCCTACTTTAAATTCCTTTCTACGGATCCTTTTGTCATGGTAAACTTTGGTCTTCTCCTTGTAAAGCCTTGAATTTTCATAAGCTCCTAACCTAAGTTCATCGAGCTCATGAAGTTGCAACATCCTAAGGTCACCGGCTTCCATCATATCCAAGTTTAAATTCCTCAACGCCCAATAAGCCTTATGCTCTATCTCAATGGGTAAATGACAAGTCTTACCATAGAGCAACCGGTATGGCGTGGTGCCAATCGGCGTCTTATAAGCCGTCCTAAACGCCCACAAGGCGTCATCCAACTTCTTTGACCAAACCTTAGGGTTATCTCCCACAGTTTTCTCCAAAATTCTCTTTAAAGCCCTATTGGTGTTTTCTACTTGTCCACTAGTTTGTGGATGATAAGAAGTAGAGAAATAATGCACAACACCATATCTTTTCATGACCTTAGCTAATTGATGATTTGCAAAGTGGGTTCCTCGGTCACTAATTAAGGCTCTAGGGCAACCAAATCGGCAAACAATTGTTTAAGGAAATCAATTACTACCCTAGCATCATTCGTGGGCAAAGCCTTGGCTTCGGCCCACTTAGACACGTAGTCAACGGCGACAAGAATATATAGGCACTTATTAGACGGTGGAATGGTCCCATGAAGTCTATACCCCAAATATCGAAAACCTCACATACCTGAATGCTCTGTTGAGGCATCTCGTCCCGCTTAGTAATGCTTCCTTGTCTCTGACAAATGTCACAAGTCTCCACCAAAGTTTGAGCCTCTTTAAAAATTGTAGGCCAATAGAAACCTGCATCAAACACTTTCTTACCGGTGACTGAAGGACCGTAATGACCTCCAGTTGGCCCATAGTGACAAGCATCCAGAATCTCCCTAGTCTCAGCTCCAGCTACACATCTCCTCACCATCCCATCTGCACAAACACGAAATAAGTATGGGCTATCCCAAAAATAGTACTTGGCATCCGATATGAGCTTCTTCTTCTGTTGATGCGTGAAGTCATTTGGTATCTCACCTGCAACCAAATAGTTAGCAATATCTGCAAACCAAGGAGCATCATCAGAGTTAGAAATAAACATTAAAGACTCATCGGGGAAGTGATCATTGATCTCCCCATCACGAAGTTCCTCCCGGTGAGGATCTTCCAAGCGACTCAAATGGTCGGCAGCCAAATTTTCAGCCCCTTTCTTATCCTTGATCTCAATATCAAACTCTTGTAACAACAAGATCCATCGATAAGCCTGGGTTTAGCATCTTGTTTCGAGAACAAGTACTTCAGGGCTGAATGGTCAGTAAAAACAATGGTCTTGCTTAGAACCAAATAAGATCTAAACTTATCAAAAGCAAAAACCACGGCAAGCAACTCCTTCTCTGTTGTGGTGTAATTTTGTTGGGCGGGGTTCAAAGTTTTGCTAGCAAAGTAAATGGGTTTGAAATGCTTATCAACCCTTTGCCCAAGCACGGCTCCCACAGCAAAATCACTAGCATCACACATCAATTCAAAGGGCAATTCCCAATCCGGCCCAACCATGATAGGAGAATTAGTCAACTTCTCCTTAAGAACCTGAAAAGCACTTAAACAAGCATCATCAAACACAAAAGGGACGTCCTTCTCCAACAAGTGGGTCATAGGACGAGTAATCTTAGAAAAATCTTTAATGAAACGGCGGTAAAAACCGGCATGTCCAAGAAAACTCCTTACCCCTTTCACATTGGAAGGCGGGGGTAGTTTGGCTATAACATCAATCTTAGCCCTATCAACCTCTATCCCGGCCTTAGACACTTTGTGACCTAGCACAATACCCTCAGTCACCATGAAGTGACATTTTTCCCAATTTAAAACAAGTTGTGCCCTTTCGCACCTTTCCAACATCTTATCTAAGTTATGCAAACAAGTACGAAATGAGTCCCCAAAAACCGAGAAATCATCCATGAAAACCTCCATGGAGGTTTCAAGCATGTCCTGGAATATAGCAATCATGCACCTTTGAAAGGTGCCCGGGGCATTACAAAGACCAAACGGCATTCGCCGATAAGCAAAAGTGCCAAAGGGGCACGTGAAAGTGGTCTTTTCTTGATCCTTTGGATCAATGGGTATTTGAAAGTACCCGGAAAACCCATCAAGGAAACAAAAGTACTCATTACCTGCTAATCTCTCTAACATTTGATCAATGAAAGGCAATGGAAAGTGATCCTTTCGGGTGGCATCATTTAGCTTACGGTAGTCAATACAAACCCGCCAACCCGTTATAGTCCTAGTAGCCAAAAGTTCCCTATTTTCATTTTCAATAACCGTCATACCCCCCTTTTTGGGCACACAATGAACCGGGCTAACCCAAGGACTATCAGCAATAGGGAAAATAATCCCTGCATCTAACAACTTAATCACTTCTTTCTTAACCACTTCTTTCATATTGGGATTTAGCCTCCTTTGTCGCTGGACAACGGGCTTACATCATCGACAAAATCAATCTTATGTTGACAAAAGTTAGGACTAATACCTGGAATGTCGGTAGTCTTCCAAGCAAAAGCCCGCTTATGGGCTCTAAGCACAGCTAGAAGAAGTCCTTTCTCGTCACTCGAGAGTGAGGACGAGATAACCACGGGTAAAGAGGATTTACCTGCCAAGTAAGCATACTCCAAATGGGCAGGCAATGGCTTAAGCTCCAAGTCTGTAGGTGGTACATCAACTGAATTAGGTACCCTGAGCTTCCATCAGCAACAACTCTCTCAAAGCTCTCATCCACTGGAGGTGTCTCATCCAAGCTAAGTGCCATAACCTCTGCAAACAAATCATCATCAGAAATTTCTCCCGATCCTAGATTAGCAATCTCCTCATCTCCCATATCGGTCTCCATCAACTCCTGAAACTCTCGGTCCAAAGCATCATCGATCACATCAATCCTGAAACATGACTCATCATTAGAATAAGAATGCTTAATAGACCTCTCAACATTAAAAACAATCCTATCCGTACCCACACCCAAAGAAATTTCCTTATCCTTCACACGGATGATAGCATCCGCGGTATTAAGGAATGGTCGTCCAAGAATAAGGGGTACCTGTGCATCCTCCTCCATCTCGAGGATAACAAAGTCAACTAGGAAAACAATATGACCCACTTTGACTCTAATATTTTCAGCAATCCCATGGGATACTGAAATGAGTGGTCGGCAAGCCTAATACTCATGCGAGTCGGGCGAAGGATTCCTAAGGCCAACTTACTCCAAACCGAATAAGGCATCAAATTAATGCTAGCTCCTAAATCAGCTAAAGCCTTACAAATAATGGTTCTAATAGAGCAAGTAATCAGAAAACTCCCTGGGTCTTCAAGCTTAGGCGGAATGCGGTTCTGCAAGATAGCAGAACACTCGGCATTTAGAAAAGTAGCTTTTGCCTCTTCCATCTTTCCTTTATCCGTCACAAGTTCCTTAATGAACTTGGCATAATGAGGCATCCCCTGTATCAAATCAACTAAAGGCACATTAATATGAACATTAGAAATCATTTGAACAAACTTGTTATATTGTTCCTTTAGTTTGCCTTCCTGAACCGTTGTGGAAATGGAACTTTTGGTTTATAAGCCTTAACCTCGGGTTCCACAACCGGTTTTGGTGGAGTGACCGGAGTCTTCACGGTCGGGTTCTCCTCCATCTCAATCTCCTCATCAATCTCATCATCATTACCTGAATCATGTACATCCGAAACAACAACATTAGGCATAGTAGGAGGGTCATAAGATTTACCTGTACGAGTTGTGATGGCCTTTGCTTCCTCATTACGGGCTTGAGGTGGAGTGTACTTCCCCCTTTCTGTCCCTGATTGGCCCCATGCTAAACTGAGGCTTAGTATTCTGTTGAGTATTGCTAGGTAAAGTACCTGGAGGCCTATAAAGGGCAGCCATCCTACTCTCAAGATCCTTAAAGTTAACACATTGATTCTTCATATTTATCTCACCTTGCCATCTATCCTATCCAACCTCTCATTCAATGCCTTAGTATCATCCCGAATCATCTGAATGCTAGTGTTAGTTTCAGCCTAATTACTAACCAACTGTTTCATCATCTCCCTCAACTCGGCATTTGGATCGGCATTAGAAGAAGAAGAAGAACCAGATCCTTGTCCTTGTTGAGTTTGTTGTTGAGGTTGACTCTGAAAGTTATCCCTTTGCCATCTATTTCCTGAAAAACGAGAGTTGTTAGTAGGAAAAGAAGAGTTATAAGAAGGATTACCTGAAGAACGATTCTGGAAACCGGTATTGCGTTGGTAGCTCCCTTGTTGTTGATTTTGGATGTAACTCACATCTTCGGGTGCCCGATTTGGACAATCTTCAGAATAATGCATATTACCACAATGATCACATCCATCGGCTACTACCTTTACATCCCTTTCAATGGCTCCAAACCGATTCTCTTGCATAGCAAATCCCTTTTCCATGCGCTCAGATAGCGCTCTAATCTCTCCAATCATCCCGGAATCATGACTAGCTTCAACCTTTGCAACCCTACCTTGGCTAGTACCTTTCTTTAACCTTCTCTCATTCTTCAAAAATCTATCATCATCCATATTTGCATTATCCTTTGCCATGGACTCCAAGATTTCAAAACCTTCATTTGGTGTAATTTTGTTAAAACCACCACCAAAAGCATATCCTAACTCACGCTTAGACTTCTTATCTAGGCCATCAAAGAAAGAGCTCAACATATTGCTCCTTAGTCATGTTATGGCCCGGGCAATTCCTCAACATCTCCTTAAATCGGATCCATGCATCCACCACATCTTCATCTTCATCTTGGGCAAACGACCTAATCAAATTCTCCAACTTCCTTTGAGTTCTAAGCGAATAGAACTCGCCAATGAAAGCTTGCTTGAGTTGGTCCCAAGTTGCTATGGAATTTTCCGGAAGATCATTAAACCAATCTAGAGCATCCCCGGTAATGGACATGGGAAATGTTTCAAGCTTAACGGCATTCATTTGGTTTTGCCCATATTGGTATAACCGTGCCAACTTCTCAAACCTCTCTAAGTGTTGATATGGATCCCATTTTCTTTTACCATCAAACTGTTGCTCCTCAATGCTTTTAAGATGATTACCTTTCAGATTGAAATCATGAGCAATGGCTGGAGGTCTTATAGGACTACCACGGTTGGCAGGAATAGTTCGGACCCTCTCACCATAACGTATATCATTTAGATCCCTTTCTTCGTCTCCCATTTCCTCTATCTAACTTATTCAAGATTGAAAAAAACTTCGTCTAAATAGAACCCCTCCTGTCTGAATCAGGAGTGGTGGTCTAGCAATAGGTGAGAATGGTGTAGGTGTTGTGAAATAAACTACGTCTTGTTGGTGTTCTCAAAGGACTATTTAGAGGTAAACCTGAAGACCTCAAGTTCATCCACTAGAAAGTAGACCTGCAAAACACAACTAACCAACACGTCAACTGCACCTGTGATAATACAAGAAATGAAAAACTAAACTATTAAAGCAAATAACTTCCTCACGCGTGAGGAAGGATCAAACCACTAAATTAACAACTAAAACGGCGCACAATCCCCGGCAGCGGCGCCAAAAACTTGATGTGCTAAATCGAGTTTAAAAATAAAACTAGAAATACCTCGAAACTCACTACTACACACTATCGGGCAGTGGACCCGATCGTATGCAATATAGTTAAAAAAGTAAGTCCAGGTTCGTTCACGGGGATTGGTTTGAATCAATTGTTTAGTAAAATGGTTTGGAAAAAGGGTGTTGCTTCAAATCTCTCTTTGACTATAACTTTAAAAGACAAAATGCATAAAAGTAAAGGTAAGCCTCAAACAATAATGGTAAAGATCATCCACCTTGACTCCGCTAGACTTCAAACATGATTGCTTCCAATTAAGACCAAATTCGTTAAGAGTTGACAAGATAAACGTGAAAGAATGAAATGCTCGCGTGGTACCACCAACCGCTCACAAACACCCAAACACCTAAGTTGCTAGTTTAATTACCCAAGCCGGTACCACCAATGCCTAGACAACCTTACCAACAATTAGTTTGTTTGATTATCAAATTACCAATTGCGCCTATGTGAAAATAACGTGGTACCACCAACCGTTACAAAACACGTTGACAAAATGATTCCTTTTATTAAAATGACATTCACTATCATACCATGAACTAGTGATAATCGCTCATAGACAAGCGACCGTTTGAAAATCACATATGTGTTCAACTAGTACCACTAACGAAGAACACACATGCCACCAATATCAAATTAATACAAATAAAGGAATTAAATCATCAAGATCATGACACAACGATAATTGAAATCAACTCTTGAATTAAAATATTAAGCAATCACATCATTCGTCTAGTTTCATCAAGGTGGACGATTGAAAGATTAGCCACACATGATTAAATTGAAATTACAATTAAAATCAAGGAAGAACATGATGTACCAATCGTTTGAGGAAAAGAAATTGCAAGACAAATAAGGTAGATACGATCTAGATGGGTGCACGTGAATCTTCAACGAATCGGGAAGATGATGAAATCTTGAATTGATCCTTGAAGGGTTCCCTGTAGTGCAGCTCCTAGAAAGAATATTTGATATTTTGGGAATTAGGTTATTTTTCTATTTATACCTCCCTTCAATTGGTGCAAAAGCTGCCCAAAACCCTTCAGATACGACCCTCACTGCGGCGCAGTGGGCGAGTGACCCCCACTGCGTCGCAGTGCATTCTCACTGGACAATTGTTCTCTTGTTTCTGGTGGCCGACTGCGGCGCAGTGGTCCAGTCCACCACCACTGCGTCGCAGTGCATTCTCACTGGTCTCGAACTGCTCTTTTCCCACTAGCCGACTGCGGCGCAGTGGGCATCATCCCCACTGCGTCGCAGTGATATCTTACTGGTTGAACACTCCCATTTTTCCACTGGTCTGACTGCGGCGCAGTGGTCCAGTTCACCACCACTGCGTCGCAGTAATATCTTTCTGGTCTAGATGCCTTTTTCCATATAGATGACTGCGGCGCAGTGAAGGCAAACTTGCCCACTGCGTCGCAGTGTAAATGTACTGGTCCAAAGCCACACAACAACTTATGAAGATTTGTAAATTCACTATCTCTTTTCACCTCTCGAACTCTCCAATCAACTTCATGACCTCAAAATTACTCGAAATTGCACCAAACGGACACGTCACCTGTTTAGAACCTGAAACCACTAACAAAGCCCATAAACGCGCCAAATGCCAGCAAAATCGACTAAAAACATATAATAAAAGGCCAATAACGATGTGGGCAATGGGTATAAGTTGGTCACTTCGAATCCCATCAAACTTATCCTCTTCAACACTCTTGAGGTGATTCCCTTTCAAAGAAAAATCTACTGAAATAGCCGGAGGGCGAATAGCTGTGCCCCGGTCCACCGGTATATTTCTTCTTCTCTCCCCGTAAGGACGGGCGTTCGGATCTACCGGTTGTTCATCACCCATTCTTCTACCCCTTTGTTGTTGGTTAATATTAAGGTTAACCCGAGGGAATACAAGTACACTCGGTTCAGGTGTCTGAATTTTCTCCTCTACTTCTGAATCTGAATCTTCACCTGTTTTGAAAAACTCCGATGATTTCTTCAACTGATCGGCCAACTGATCTTCCAAGTTCTGGGCGGGTGGAATACTGGTTGCGGTTTCTAAATCTATTTTGACTGGTGTGGATGGTTCCTGGTTATCTCTTGACACAAGTCGACGTCTGACTTTCCCTGGATTAGACAATGGGCTAAGCAAAGGTCGGCCAGAAGCTCTTGTGTTCATCAACTAACAAGAACCTGCACACTCACCACAAACAAACCGTCAACCGCACCTGTGGTATATTTGAAATGAAATAAAATACAAACTATCTAATAAAGCAATAACTTTCTCACAAATGAATGTGAAAAAGGATCGAACTACAAAATAAAACAACTATCAAACTTAACTCCCCGGCAGCGGCGCCAAAAACTTGATGTGTAAAATCGAGTTTAAAAATTAAAACAAGAAATACCCTAGAACTGACTACTACACACTCTCGGGCAGTGGACCCGTTCGTATATAGTATAGCTAAAAGGTAAGTCTAGGATCGAACACAGGGACTAAAGTTAAGTAATTGTTAACATTAAGTAATTCAAGTAAACAGGGGGTTTTGTGACCGAATTGTCACTTTGCAACAAGTAAAAGTAAATAACTTAAATCCGGTATTACCGGGGCAGGGATCGTCCTCAAACGATATTGAAAATGTTTTATGACAATAATTTAAAAGACATCCATCTTGATTTCGCTCAACAATACGCTCAGATTGCACATAAATGAAGTTCAAATCCAAATTAGTTGATTAAATAACCGAGACTCAAACAAAGCACCAACCATGTACCCGTCAAGTTAATGACATCATTTGACTCTCTTGCTTAAACTAGTTTCGTTACAAAGACCGGTACCCCAAGACATCTTTTATAACTTCCCTAATCAAACAATTGTTTTGGTTATTGAAATAACAATTATACCTATCGATTGTACCCAACCGTTAACACATTCCTATTATCATGAACGATTATCTACCGTACCGTCATAGACCCAATCGTTTGTACCCAAACAATCAAAATGAAATATATGAAATCAATAATTACCATTAAAGACACACATAAATCACCAATCAATTCAAGATAAATAATAAAGAAGAAATACGCTAAGATCTCGATATAACGTTAAATGAAATCAACATTGAATTAATAAAATCGTGTAATCTTTACATATTGTCTCACTCCATCAAGATGGATGATGAAGCGATTAGCCACTCATATTAAAATAAGAATAACAAAGAAAATATGAAGAAATCATTGTTACCGAATGATAATAATTGAAAGCTACGAACGAAATTGATCCAATCGTGTTTGAAATCCTAAAATATGATAAAAAGATGAAAATATCTCTGAATAGGTCTTCAAAAACGGCTGGGAAAAGAGAAGATGGGTTTTGGGATCTTTTTGCATGCTATTTATATGATTCCCAAAATCTGCCAGAATTGGACCCAGTTGCGGCGCAACTAAGGTTGACTTTTGCATTGACTTTTGACTTTCATTGACCAAGGCCGGCTTGAACTTGAATGCGTTGCGGCGCAACTGTGGGAGTTGCGGCGCAACTTATTCTTCTGCTTTTCGGTTGCGGCGCAACAATTAGTTGCGGCGCAATTGGACGTTGACTCGCGTTGACCTTTGACCAATGTTGACTCGTGGCTGGCCAGGAACAAAAGGCGTTGCGGCGCAACTTATCTTTCTGGAATTCGGTTGCGGCGCAACTCCTAGTTGCGGCGCAATTGTCCTTTTTCAGCTTTGACTTAAGTTAACTTTCTGCAATCTTCATCCAAATGCTTCCGAAATCCTCCGTTAGCACTTATTCACCTCAACAATGTCGTTTTCTCCAGATTTACGCTTAAATACCTGTCAGTAACCTGAAACACTAACAAATACCATAAACGCACCAAATGTATACAAAACGACTCATAAACCATGCAAAAATCAACTAAATACAATGTGGGAAATGGGTATAAAATACGACACATCACATCCCCAAAATTTCTGTAAGAGGGGATGGTGAAGGAAATGAAAGTGTGTCAGCCCAACACACAATATGTTGGGTCGAAAACGACCAAGTATAATTTGTCCAGGAAATAGTTGAAGCTTAGTGAAGAATACTTGTACAGGATTCTGAACCATTTCAGAATGTTCACTGAAGCTTTACTTCAGTTCTGATCAACTCATCAGAATACCATTCAGCTGAAGTCAAAGACTGAAGACTGAAGAAAGAGAATCAGCTCAGACGCGGAGCTCAGAAGATGATTCTATCATGATCGAAGACTGAAGCATCTCAGTGTAAAGTACTTACAACACTTTACACTGATTACGAGGAAGCCTTTTTTACTTTACCAACCTTTACCCGGATAATAACATTATCTCTGGGAAAAGTACAAGGTTGAGTAAAAGGTTGGGAATAAAAGTGTAAAGTCACATCAAAGTGACTTTCACACATTTTCTTAATATACGCATGTTAAGGAATCAATTCCTTAAATGCTCCCAACCGTATTTTGTACGGCCTGGTCCACGTCAGCATGGACTTTGCCTATAAATACAAGGCTTCTCACATTTTGCAAGATGCTTGAAACTTTGGCATTGCAACTTGTGAGTTATACTCTAAGTAATCTTACGAGTATTTCCAAGTTATTTAGATCACTTGTATTTCAAGGTTGTTTAGATACTTCACTTTTGTGTTTATCTTTGTTCCGCAACAACCTTTGTATTTTGTTTATATAAATGAATAAAATACATTGAAAAGTACATCGTGTCTCAATGCTACATACTTGACTTATACATATTATTTATATAGTTTCAGCACTTTAGTTTCTTGCAATTTACTTTCAGTCATTTACTTTTATTGTTTAATCCATATCTGGATCGTCATTATGAACTGGTTTCATTCCAGATCAGAATTGCTTGCTAGTCGGGTAATCCATCTATTTGGGACTTACATTTGGTATCAGAGCAGATAGGTTGAATTATTTAAATTCTATAACCTTGATCTGTCGTGATGGCTAACCCCGAAAACAATGAAGTACCCAACCCTAATGCTACTAACCCACCCCCTGTTATCAACAACAATATACCTCTGCATAATGTCTATGTGCACTTTCCAAACAATCTTGTTCCTAAATTTGATGGGAACAGTGAAAACTTTATCACATGCAAAGCATGCATGCTTAAGTATATTGCTGGTGTAGAAAGACATTTGACCACCATTTTAAAAGAAGGACCATTTGTCCCCATGAATGCTTCAACTGTTGTTCATAATGCCGATGGGACTCCTAGGATGACACCTAAGGAGAAGGATCATTGGTCTGAGGAAGATCATAGGCTGGTAGTTCTTGATACTAAACTTCAGAATATGATCATGTATGGAGTTCGTGAAACCCTAATGCCCACTCTTGTTTTACTTGAGAACTCTAAATTAATGTGGAAGGAACTTATGACTCAGTTTGAAGGCACTTCTGAGACCATAGTCACAAGAAAAGTTGCTTTGAATAAGAAATATGAATCTTTCTTTGCATTCCCTGGTAAAACTTTAACTCAAACTTACATCAGATTTACGAATTTGGTGAACCAACTGAAAGCCTTGGGTGTAGAGAAAGATAAAGAAATTTTGTTAGAAAAATTTTGTGATATTTTACCTTCAAAATGGGAAAATTTGATCTTGGTGTTGAGACAAGGCAAAACCTTGCACAGTCATACTCTTGCATCCTTATATGGAGCCTTCAGATATACTGAAGAGAACAAAGCAGAGAGAGTTGTGGCTGAGCAAGATGCCAAAAATCATGCTTCTACTAGTTCAGTCGTGGTTCAGTATTCTGAACCACATGGGACTGCACTGCTATCTTCTGAGAGTGATAATTCTGACTCAGTGAAGAAGATAGTTTCAGAATTGTTAAAACTGGTATTACTGATAATGTTACTCATGAATGTGATGAGGATGACAATGATGATCTGGTTGCCATGCTGGCTAAAACGTTCAATCGCTTTAAGGCCAAATCTAATCGATCTGGAAAACCATTTGCTTCCAGCGCTTCTATTGATAAGTCTAATCTTGAATGCTTTAAGTGTGGCAAGAAAGGACATTTCATGAAGGAATGCAGATCTAGTCAACCTTCTTCATCACAATCTGGTCCTAACCATTCTATTTTTCAGAAACCTGATGAGAGTTATAAGGCTAAGTACAAAAAGCTGAAAGCCCAAATAGCTCTTATGGCACAAGACAACTCATGCAAGAACAGCTGTATGATTGCCAAAACAGAAAAATGGGAAGATTCTGATGAATCATCTGATGATGAGGAAGAGGTGAGGGACATGTGTTTCATGGCTCGTGAAGATCAAGGTCATTTGGTCAAGTCTGATGTTGATTCTAGTCGTTGGGTGGATATCATAATGAAAAAGGTTAGTGACTTTGGATATGAAAGTAATTGTGAGTCCCTTAAAATACGATGGTTAACCTAGAAAGTGTATAATACAACAAGTCTAAAAATCACTAGAATGGACTAGTATTACTTGTAAATAAATGCAAGAATATATAAACAAAGTAATACAAGACTTAAAGCAATAACAAGTAAAGTGGAACATTATGTATTTTTCAATGGTGTATTTTATTTATGATGTTAAATAAAATACAAGGTTGTGCGGAATCAAGATAATACAAATAAGTATGTATCCTAACAACCTATGAATTACAAATGATCTATATTTGTCAAATAACTCTTTTGGATCGAGATACTTAAAGTTGTGAAGTATCCCAGTTTAAGATCGAGAGTATTTGGACAAATTCACTTTAATGCAAAATGTATGCTTAAAAGTATTTTCTCAAAGAAATGACTTTGTATTTATAGGCAACAAAATTTACAAATGTGGTTGCATGCATTTAATGATCCGACAAGAACATTAAATGCATTGGTTAATGGTACAAGGATAAAGTCATAATGATATGATTTTATTCTTTTAACCAACCACCTTTACACGCATAAACTTTGGTAAAGAACAAGTGGATTGTTCTTTGGAAAGTGTGTAAAGGCAAAAGTCAATTCCTCGATATCAGTGTTCAGACTTGTAAGGTCTAGAAACACTGACAATCCTCCAGTGTACAGATCTGGTAAGACTTCCAGTGGACTCCGCCATTTGTCAGTCTTCTTTATTCTGACTTCAGTCTTTGACTTCAGTGAGAATGTCTTCAATAGAGTAGATCTGGACTGGGGTGAAGTCCAGTGAGCTAATCTGGAGAATACTCCAGATTTCCTATACAAGTATTTGCTCACTGGTCTTCCATTATTTCTGGACAAATCTTCAGGGGACTCCAGATTCCAAGTCTGGAGTAGGTCCAGTAGAACACGTTTCTGGATAGATCTTCAGTAAGGCTCCAGTAGTCGAGTCTGGAGCGAGTCCATTAAATCTGGACCTAACAAATTCCCCCTATTTGTTTAGAAATAATGCAAGTGTTTTCAAGCTTATATCTATACAATTTTGTATGCTTGAAAAAACACAAGTTTTGATTTTAGTCTAAAAAATCTAAGTTACTGGAAAACACTTTATAGATCATGAGTGTTTTCAGTTTCATCTTTTAAGTTCTAACTTAGACTAAATGATCATTTACTTTTATGAATCAAAAATTGCAACTTATATTACATACATCAACTGATAAATAGTTTACAATTTTCATCAAACAATAAATTACAACAAGTAAATGATAAGAGTCAGGCCCTTCTATTACATACATCGTGTAAATAGTTTACAATTTTCATAAAACAATAAATTTACAACAAGTAAATGATAAGAGTCAGGCCCTTCTTTTCGATGTCTGTCCTGGAGCATCTTCAGTAGCCTTTCTCTTTGGTGATGGAGAAGATGGTATTGATTCTGGTGATTTTATGCCCATTGCAACTTCCATTTGTTGCTTTCTTCTCCATACCTTTTCAACTCTTTTCAGAAATGCTTTAACATCAGTCGACACATTTGTCTTCCCCTGAACGTTAAAGCAATTTCTTTCAATTCACTCCATCCAAATGCTTGGACTGAAGTACTTTTCCTTTCATCAGTAAAGTTACCCTCCCTGATCAACTTTACTTCAAACCTGGACATGCCTTCATGATTTTCAGCTAATTTGATTTCAGCACCAGTGATCCTTCTAGCATCAGCCCTGAAATTTAACATTTCATTGTACTTGTCTTTCATTTTGGCTGTCTGGATCAATGCTTCAGTTTCCTTGGACACTCTCTTTTGCTCTACAGCAGATTGACTATTGATTTTTCGAGAAGTGTCCAGGGGAATGAATTTGCTTACATCAGCATCTTTAATCGCTTTGATTTGTTTGGCAGTCAGTTTTGTAAGCCAGTCAGTTTCTTTCTGTACTCTATCTCCAGAGCACCAGCGTTCTTTCTGATCTTTTTCTGGAGGCTTACCAGTTCCTCCTTCCTTTGCCTGATGAGTTCTGGTACACTAACGCCATAAATTATAGAATCATAAACCTGTTCTTCTTCGGCGTAAAAGGAGCGTACATGAACATCATTCAATGCATTCGGACATTGATGAACTCTGGGGTCTTCCTTCATCTTTTTGTAAACATCGATATTTATGCCTAACCTGCCAGCATTGTAAGAGTCCAGAGTCCCCATAGATGCCATCTCCCTTTGATGGGCCAACAGTTCATCTTTTTGATTTCTCTTGAAGATTTCAATCATGATGCATTCTTGTTCAAGCTTTTTGGAGGTTTCATCATCAGCAGTAGGATACTCTGATGATTCTTCAGCAGTTTGCTCTTCTTCTCCAGATACCATTTTTTCTTTTCCTTTAACAGCCTTCAGTGTAGTTGGAATATCTGGGAAGGACTCAAATTGGGGCTTCAGTGCCATATGTTCTTTGTGCCAAGTGCTTCAGTGTCACTTGTTTTTGGTCACCAGACGACTTTTCCCCCTTGGAATGATCACCAGTTCTGGACTTGAGATCATTCCATAATTGTTCAAGCATATGTCTGTCCAGTGCACCAAATGTTCTTCCTGCCACTGGAGTTGTATCAGTCACAACTTTCTTAAGTGCCTGCACTTCCTTTTAACAGTTTCAACTTCTTTAGGCAAGTGTTTTGGCAACTTTTCTTCCAGCAACTTCTCCACTTAGGGTAACACCCCATCTTGAATGGTACGAAGAACAGTCTCAGAAATCTCTTCAGATAATTCTTTCAGCATACTGATTCTGAACTTCTTTGTACATTCATCACTTATTGTACTGACAACTGCATCCTGGTCAAGTGTGGATCTATTCTCCAGAGAACTTATCCTGGAAACCAACTTCTGAACTTCTTCTTTCAGATCTGCCAGTGGTTGAACAAATTCACCAGTCACTGCAATCTGAACTGAACTAACCAGCCTTGTCTCTAAACCCTGGACTGCCACTTCGAAATTTTCAGTATTGTTGTTTGTGGCCAGTACCAGTTCATCAAGCTTCTCAAACACAAGCTTCTCATTCCCAGCAAACAGATTCATCTCAGATGCAAGGTTATTTGATAATAAGGATTTAAAGTCTGAAATAACCTGCGATGAAGTCTGGAGTGATCTCTCCAGGTCCGCACCTTACTTAAAAGGCCTTGGACCTCGGCAGAAGATGAAGTGGAGAGACCACTGGAGGTTCAAGATTGGAAGGCAATCTGGTCATTAGAGGTACTTGTGCCCAGTCCTCTTCAGTTGCAGCTTGTTCAGATACGGTGACTGGTGTTTCAAGAGGTTGAGGTTGAGATTGTGAAGTTTGAATGGTTGCAGGAGTGAAGTATTGTGTATCTCTAGGAATTGAAGGTGGTGGTGGCATGTTTGATTCTGGTGGTGGTGGCATTTCAGAAGATGTAATTGGTTGGGTGACTGAAGCAATAGCAGATGTGTCAATATTTTCTTCTTCATCACCCAAGAAATTCATGTTTACATCAAAACCTTCAGATATTGGGGAATCTACATCATCCCATTCTGGAGCCATCCCAACTGTCTGATCACCAGTCTGTTCATTAACTTGTTCACCAGCCTCTACATTCAAGTCTATTTGAGCCTCTTGCTCACCAGATACATGTTCATCAGTCTGAACATCTTGTTCTACTTCCTCAACAACCTGAACATCTTGTTCAATCTCCTCATCAGTCACCTGCCCAACAACTGGTACATTCTCTTGCTCAAAAATTGGAGACCCATCCAGATTCATTACATCACCAGGATGTCTTTCAGGATTCACCTGAAGTCCAGCTCTCATCAGACGCCTGTTAGTTCTAGGTCGTCTGGAAGGTTCAACAACTTCTGGTACTTGACCTTCAGGAGCCACTTGTCTAATAGGTTGTACAGCTTCTATGATCTGTACATCTTGGTCTCCAGAGGGTCCTTCAACAGCTTGACCTCTACCTGGAGCCATTTCAGCTTCTTCTCTCTGAAAAGAGAGCATGGACTGAGGAATATCTACCTCGTCCAGTGGAGATCTGAGGTTGACCAGATCCCTCATGTACTCACTCACAGAAAAGTGAGTAGTCTCAAAATCATACTGGTCTCCAAGAGCTCTTTTAAACATGAGTGAAAGAAAACGGATATAAGGAACAAAGGGTTTTCTACCTTTCACTCTAAGACGCTCTACCAGGTCATCAAAAAGAATCTGAGCAAAGTCCACTCTAAGCCCAAACCATAGGCAGTAGGAAATCTGGAGATGGGTTTGATTTATCTGGTCTAACCCTCCAGAACTGCCTCCCAAACATTCAACAATGTGGGTGAAGAAGTATCTCCATGAGTCTGACAGTTTGCTCATGTAGATAGTTCCTTTCCTGGATAGTTGGCCATGCTCATCCATGATATCTGTGTGCCCCATCAGTCTGCACACTTCCCTTGTATTGATACCAGAGGGAAGTTCAATAGGCAACTCATTCTGGTCAAAATAGTTTAACTGTAGAACAGACCTGAGTAGACTAGCAGTGAAACCAAGGATCTGGTACCTCCCTTGAGAGTATAATTGATAGATGAAGTTTCATCATCATATTTTGCAGTGTACCAGAATTCACAAAGGTAATCATGGTACATCCTTCCTGGATTTAATGTTAAAGCACCATATAAAGGACATGAGAGAAAAAATGTGTTTAATCTCCCAATAACAGATTGAGCATCATGAACACTGGAGAGTGAAAGTCTGGCCATCCAGTTGTTCATGTTTATTCTTATGGCATTTGCCTCAAGAGTGATATGAGGTGCCCTTTCAACATTTTCAGAAGGAGCATATTCAGCGGCAAGCAGATTTTTAAGCGATTTGGATTATCTAGGTGCCATTTTATAAAGAATAGATGAAGATGAAATTGAATATATATGGTTATGATGAAGATTTGATGAAGAATTGAATGTAATGGAGTAAATAAGAGAGATAAATATGATTGGAAATTGAATGAAGAAGTAAATGAAGGAATTTGAAAGATTTGGGAGTAAATATGTTCGAAGTAAATGCAAATGAAATTGAAAGTGGATATTTATAGGAGAGAGAATGTGGAACTCAAACGGTTTAATTTGAAATTATCAAATAAAATTTTGGTCGGGTTTGAGATCCGCATTAATTACATCACATCACACATAAATGTGTGACGGTTTACAGCCCACAAACATTAACAAGTTGCTCTTTTTGACTTCCCAAGGTAAAAATACCATCATTATTGAAAAAACATGCCACGTAGGATTAAAATATCTTTAAAAAGGTTTGCTTACGTGGCACGCACAATGACCAAGTATTTAGAAAATATTATGACATATTTCAGTGCATCTGGAGGTTGACTGGACACTCCAGTATCACTGGTGGATTAGTCCAGTGAACATGTACTGATGGTACACTGGAGGGACACTCCAGTAAAGTACCAGTGAAAACCATTTTTGAAAGATTGGTAACCTCAAATGTGCACGTCAACTAATACAGACAAATGAGAGGGACACATTTACAAGGAGACATAAGTCACCTCAAACACGCACTTCAACCTGTCCAATTACCAGTGAGAGGGACACATTTACAAAGTACCAGTAATATTTTCTGAAGAATTTGTCCAGTGAGAAAATAAATTAATAAATTCCCCATGAACTTAAAACATTTTTAAGAACAAAAATATCTTTCAAGTCTTCCCCTGGAATGTTGATCCAGAAATCTAATAATGCAAAGATAGTACACAAAGGCATTCAATATCTGAGCAGTCACCAGATTTAAGGGTTTAACATTCCTAACTCACCAACAAGATATTCAAAAGTTTTGACATCCAGAGGTTTAGTAAAAATGTCAGCGAGTTGTTTGTCAGTGGGAATAAAATGGAGTTCAATGTTGTTTTTCATAATATGATCACGAATGAAGTGATACCTGAGATCATGTGCTTCGTTCTGGAGTGCATGACTGGATTGTTCGAGATAGCAATGGCACTGGTATTATCACAAAAGATTGGGGTCTTTGAATACTTAATACCATAATCAAGCAACTGGTTCTTCATCCAGAGTATCTGAGCACAACAACTGGTTGCAGACACATATTCAGCTTCAGCAGTGGACAATGAAACTGAAGTTTGCTTCTTACTGGTCCAGCTGACCAGTTTGCCACCAAGGAAATGACATCCACCAGTAGTGGATTTCCTGTCTATCTTACAACCTGCATGATCTGAATCTGAATAACCCATTAGATCCATGCCTGAGCCTTTGGGATACCAAAGACCTAGACTGGGGGCACCTTTAAGGTACTTCAGTATGCGCTTTACAACAAGCATATGAGATTCCTTTGGATTAGACTGATATCTGGCACATAAACATGTTGAAAACATAATATCTGGTCTACTGGCAGTTAAATACATCAGTGAACCAACCATGCCTCTATAGACAGTGGTGTTCACTGGTTTTCCATCTGGATCGGAGTCCAGTGTCAGTGGTGCAGAAATTGGAGTTGGTTTAGATGGTGAAGAGTTCATATCATATTGGCTTACACTGATCAGGTTGTATTTCAAACCATTCACAAATGCAACACGTCTGAACTTGACTTGTCCATTGTTCAGAACACCGTATCCCTCAGTCTTTCCGCAACCATCATTTCCAAAAGTAATGGAGGGTCCATCAGACATGGTGAACTCCTCCAGCAGGGTCTTACATCCAGTCATCGTCCTGCCAGCAGCACTGTCAAGATACCAGATATATTTCTTTCGATCGCCCTGCATACACCAGATACTTATCAGTTAGATTTGGGAACCCATCGACTGATGGGTTTCACTGGACCCTCCCTTATAGGTCCCTGGGGCAATCTGGTTTAGTTCACTTTCTTCAACAGTGGTCTTAGTTGAAAAGACCACTGGGTTGATAGTTTTGAAACCTTTTTCTCAACTGGAGAAATAGATTTAACTTTCTTTGCAAAAGGTTTTGTATTTTGTCTAGGGCCAGATGAAGTACCCTCAATAAAGTTTAATCTTGCATTAAAACTTTGAGATTGACGAGTCAGAATTTGAATCTGGCTCTCTAACCTGGACAAATATTTTCTTCAGATGACACCTTAGCCTTTCCAGTCCTAGGCTTAGGTAGGGGATTTATCTGAGGCAAAGGTTTATTCCGATAAACCTCTTTAACTGGAGCAGTCATCTGGAATGCTCCAGTCTTGACCTCTGGGGATTGAACTGGGTAAAAATTGGTCTTGGGAGTTACAGGCTCATCATAAATAGTGGTGGGCCTGAACCCCTCTGGTAATCAATCGATTACTGGTATTAATGATGCTACATGAGTATTTCCATCTAAGTATGCACGTTTTTGAGCAGGAAGTTGATTTACTCCAGCATCATATGGCTTTTTGGTTTCTAGCCATGATTTAATTACCAGTTTTTCTTTCTCTAAAATGACTTCAAGATCTTGTTTTTCTTGAATCAATTGTTCAGTTACCAGAACCTGGGCTTGAAATGCCAGTTCAATGTCTTGAAGTTCTTTCAATTTTGTTTTTAAGACGGTTATTTCAGAAAAATCTGTTTCTAGACCATTTACACAATCAGATCTAACAGTTTCTACAAATATCAAATCAGAATTAAGAGCTTCAGCTATGTCCAGTTTTAGTTCTTGGTCAGTTGCACAATCATAATCACTAACTTAATAACAATGTCTACCCATCGTCCAGATGTGACATCTTCCTTCACCAGGTGCTCATCGTCTGCCAGAGCCATGTAACAGCAATCTATTTCTTCTTCTTCATCAACAGATGATTCATCAGAAGGAACCCACTTCTCTTCAGTTGTTGCAATCATGCACTTATTATTGTTTTCAATTTGTTGTGCCATGAGAGCAATCTGGGCCTTAAGCTTTTTATATTTCAGTTTATAGCTATCATCAGGCTTATTATTTGAAGAGAATGGACCAGGCTTGGATACAAACTGGTTGGACCTGCAATCTTTCATGAAATGACCCTTTTTGCCACACTTAAAGCATGTCAAATTGGTCTTATCAGTGGAAGAACTGGATGCAAATTGTCCAGATGGCCTATTTGCTCTTGCCTTAAAACGGTTAAACATTTTAGCAATCATTGCAATGAGGTCATCATCATCAGTTTCATCACAACAGTCTGGAGAGATTTGACTGGTCTCTCCAGAATCCATAAGTTCAGACACCATCTTCTTCATAGAAAATACATTCTCAGAAGATATCAGTGTTGTACTATGTGGTTCAGTATGACTAACTACATTAGGACTACTGGAGGCATGGTTAAAAGCATCTTGTTCTGCCACCACTCTCTGGGCTTGATTTTCTTTAGTGTACCTGAAAGCTCCATATAAAGTTGAGAGAGTGTGTGTGTGCAGAGTTTTACCTTGTCGTAAGACCAGGATCATGTGAGACCATTTGGTGGGTAGAATATCACAAAATTTCTCTAGAAGTATATCCTTGTCCTTCTCAACCCCAAGACCTCTCAATTGATTTATGATACTCATAAATCTGGTGTAAGTACCAGTGAGAGACTCGTTAGGCTGAGCAAAAAATGACTCATACCTCTTGTTTAAGGAGACCTTTCTGGTGACAATGGTGTCATCTCCTCCTTCATGTTGGTTTAAAAGTTCATCCCACATAGTTTTAGCACTAGGAAAAAGAACTAGTGTGGGAATTAGGGTTTCAGGAACGGCCCCGAGGATCATGTTTTTGAGAAGGGTGTCTAGATTCACCAATCTCCTTTCCTCTTCAGACCAATGTTCCTCCCTCTTTTCCCTTCCTCTTCTAGATCCAGAAGGATCAAGAAGGGGATTGAGAGGTGATGTAGGGACATAAGGACCTTCATTCAAGATTTTCATCATGTTCCTCTCAATACCAGTGATATGCAAAACCATCCTAGCTTTCCACGTACCAAACTCATCACTGTTCCCACTGAATTTAGGAACAGGATTATTTGAGTAGTGCACATGCACGTGTGGAGAAGCAGGAGTAGGAGGAGGAGGTGGATAGTGTTATTAACAATAGGTGGTTCATTTTGATCATTAATATTAGCATTAGGATCGGGACCAAGATTAAAACTTCCTTGTGTATTTTCTTGGTTAGCCATCAAAGAAACAGATCTAGGCAATGTTTAGCCTTCTGCTCTGATACCAAATGTGAGTCCCTTAAGTTCGATGGTTAACCAGGAAAGTGTAAAATACAACAAGTCTAATAATCACTAGAATGGACTAGTATTACTTGTAATAAATGCAAGAATATATAAACAAAGTAATACAAGACTTAAAGCAATAAACAAGTAAAGTGGAACATTATGTATTTTTCAATTGTTTATTTTATTTATGATGTTAAATAAAATACAAGGTTGTGCGGAATCAAGATAATACAAATAAGTATGTATCCTAACAACCTATGAATTATAAATGATCTATATTTGTCAAATAACTCTTTTGGATCGAGATACTTAAAGTTGTGAAGTATCCCTGTTTAAGATCGAGAGTATTTAGACAAATTCACTTTCATGCAAAGTGTATGCTTAAAAGTATTTTTCTTAAGGAAATGACTTTGTATTTATAGGCAACAAAATTCACCAGTGAATTTTGTGCCGTACAAATATGGTTGCATACATTTAATGATCCGACAAGAACATTAAATGTATTGGATAAGGAATAAGGATAAAGTCGCATCAAATGACTTTGTATCCTTTTATCCAACCACCTTTACACACGTATACTTTGGTAAAGAACAAGTGAATTGTTCTTTGGAAAGTGTGTAAAGGGAAAAGTCAATCCTCGATATCAGTGTTCAGACTTGTAGGGTCTAGAACACTGACAATCCTCCAGTGTACAGATCTGGTAAGACTTCCAGTGGACTCCGCCATTTGTCAGTCTTCTTTATTCTGACTTCAGTCTTTGACTTCAGTGAGAATGTCTTCAGTAGAGTTGATCTGGACTGGGTGAAGTCCAGTGAGCTAATCTGGAGAATACTCCAGATTTCCTATACAAGTATTTGCTCACTGGTCTTCCATTATTTCTGGACAAATCTTCAGAGGGACTCCAGATTCCAAGTCTGGAGTAGGTCCAGTAGAACACGTTTCTGGACAGATCTTCAGTAAGGCTCCAGTAGTCGAGTCCTGGAGCGAGTCCAGTAAATCTGGACTAAATCTGGACCTAACACAAAACATTTTCATCAGATGATACCTTAGCCTTTCCAGTCCTAGGCTTAGGTAGGGGATTGGTCTGAGGCAAAGGTTTATTCCGATAAACCTCTTTAACTGGAGCAGTCATCTGGAATGCTCCAGTCTTAACCTCTGGGATTGAACTGAGTAAATATTGGTCTTGGGAGTTACAGGCTCATCATAAACAGTGGTGGGCCTGAACCCCTCTGGTAATCGATCGATTACTGGTATTAATGATGCTACATGAGTATTTCCATCTAAGTATGCACGTTTTTGAGCAGGAAATTGATTTACTCCAGCATCATATGGCTTTTTGGTTTCTAGCCATGATTTAATTACCAGTTTTTCTTTCTCTAAAATGACTTCAAGATCTTGTTTTTCTTGAATCAATTGTTCAGTTACCAGAACCTGGGCTTGAAATGCCAGTTCAATGTCTTGAAATTCTTTCAATTTTGATTTTAAAGCAGTTATTTCAAAAAAATCTGTTTCTAGACCATTTACACAATCAGATCTAACTGTTTCTACAAATATCAAATCAGAATTAAGAGCTTCAGCAATGTCCAGTTTTAATTCTTGGTCAGTTGCACTATCATAATCACTAACCTTCTTAATAACTATGTCCACCCATCGTCCAGATGTGACATCTTCCTTCACCAGGTGCTCATCGTCTGCCAGAGCAATCTCTTTCTTCTTCTTCATCAGCAGATGATCATCAGAAGGAACCCACTTCTCTTCAGTTGTTGCAATCATGCACTTATTATTGTTTTCCATTTGTTGTGCCATGAGAGCAATCTGGGCCTTAAGCTTTTATATTTCAATTTATAGCTATCATCAGGCTTATTATTTGAAGAGAATGGACCAGGCTTGGATACAAACTGGTTGGACCTGCAATCTTTCATGAAATGACCCTTTTTGCCATACTTAAAGCATGTCAAATTGGTCTTATCAGTTGAAGAACTGGATGCAAATTGTCCAGATGGCCTATTTGCTCTTGCTTTGAAATGGTTAAACGTTTTAGCAATCATTGCAATGAGGTCATCATCATCAGTTTCATCACAACAGTCTGGAGAGATTTGACTGGACTCTCCAGAATCCATAAGTTCAGACACCATCTTCTTCATAGAAAATACATTCTCAGAAGATATCAGTGCTGTACTTTGTGGTTCAGTATGACTAACCACATTAGGACTACTTGAGGCATGGTTAAAAGCATCTTGTTCTGCCACCACTCTCTGGGCTTGATTTTCTTCAGTGTACCTGAAAGCTCCATATAAAGTTGAGAGAGTGTGTGTGTGCAGAGTTTTACCTTGTCGTAAGACCATGATCATGTGAGACCATTTGGTGGGTAGAATATCACAAAATTTCTCCAGAAGTATATCCTTGTCCTTCTCAACCCCGAGATCTCTCAACTGGTTTATGATACTCATAAATCTGGTGTAAGTACCAGTGAGAGACTCATTAGGCTGAGCAAAAAATGACTCATACCTCTTGTTTAAGGAGACCTTTCTGGTGACAATGGTGTCATCTCCTCCTTCATGCTGGTTTAAAAGTTCATCCCACATGGTTTTTGCACTAGGAAAAAGAACTAGTGTGGGAATAAGGGTTTCTGGAACGGCCCCGAGGATCATGTTTTTGAGAAGGGTGTCTAGATTCACCAATCTCCTTTCCTCTTCAGACCAATGTTCCTCCCTCTTTTCCCTTCCTCTTCTAGATCCAGAAGGATCAAGAAGGGGATTGAGAGGTGATGTAGGGACATAAGGACCTTCATTCAAGATTTTAATCATGTTCCTCTCAATACCAGTGATATGCAAAACCATGCTAGCTTTCCACGTACCAAACTCATCACTGTTCCCACTGAATTTAGGAACAGGATTATTTGAGTAGTGCACATGCACGTGTGGAGAAGCAGGAGTAGGAGGAGGAGGTGGTGGATTAGTGTTATTAACAATAGGTGGTTCATTATTTTGATCATTAATATTGACATTAGGATCGGGACCAAGATTAAAACTTCCTTGTGTATTTTCTTGGTTAGCCATCAAAGAAACAGATCTAGGCAATGTTTAGCCTTCTGCTCTGATACCAAATGTGAGTCCCTAAAATACGATGGTTAACCTAGAAAGTGTATAATACAACAAGTCTAATAATCACTAGAATGGACTAGTATTACTTGTAAATAAATGCAAGAATATATAAACAAAGTAATACAAGACTTAAAGCAATAAACAAGTAAAGTGGAACATTATGTATTTTTCAATGGTGTATTTTATTTATGATGTTAAATAAAATACAAGGTTGTGCGGAATCAAGATAATACAAATAAGTATGTATCCTAACAACCTATGAATTACAAATGATCTATATTTGTCAAATAACTCTTTTGGATCAAGATACTTAAAGTTGTGAAGTATCCCAGTTTAAGATCGAGAGTATTTGGACAAATTCACTTTAATGCAAAATGTATGCTTAAAAGTATTTTCTCAAAGAAATGACTTTGTATTTATAGGCAACAAAATTCACCAGTGAATTTTGTGTCGTACAAATGTGGTTGCATGCATTTAATGATCCGACAAGAACATTAAATGCATTGGTTAATGGTACAAGGATAAAGTCATATTGATATGATTTTATTCTTTTAACCAACCACCTTTACACGCATAATAAACTTTGGTAAAGAACAAGTGGATTGTTCTTTGGAAAGTGTGTAAAGGCAAAAGTCAATTCATCGATATCAGTGTTCAGACTTGTAAGGTCTAGAACACTGACAATCCTCCAGTGTACAGATCTGGTAAGAATTCCAGTGGACTCCGCCATTTGTCAGTCTTCTTTATTCTGACTTCAGTCTTTGACTTCAGTGAGAATGTCTTCAGTAGAGTTGATCTGGACTGGGGTGAAGTCCAGTGAGCTAATCTGGAGCTCACTGGTCTTCCATTATTTCTGGACAAATCTTCAGAGGGACTCCAGATTCCAAGTCTGGAGTAGGTCCAGTAGAACACGTTTCTGGACAGATCTTCAGTAAGGCTCCAGTAGTCGAGTCTGGAGCGAGTCCAGTAAATTTGGACTAAATCTGGACCTAATAGTAATGAAGAACAAAAACTGGACCTTTTGGTTCTTTTAGAGGCTGACATCTCGTATGTCGAAACTGTGCGTTCAGAAAGTTTAAAAATGTTTGAAAATAATGCTTCTGAACTGAACGCCAGTCAGGCTAGGCTGAAGGAACTGAAAGATGTTCAGTTGGCCCTTAAAAGTTATCAGTCTATGGTTGCAACTTTAGAATTGGAAAAGGAAGAACTGAAAAACATCCTTGAAAAGGAACAGAAAATAATCAAATCATGGATGAAATCACCAAATCCAGATGCTGCTATAAAAAATACTTTTTCCAACCAAAGAATTGCATATGAATCTGGTAATCTTCACTTGGCATCTATCATCACTGATTTAGATGCACTTCCAAAAGAAATGAAACCAGAAATAATTTTTAAAGAAGTTGGTAATCAGAAAACTGTGACTGAAATGGCCCAGGAACAATCTGAGGGCAAATCTGAAATAGCTCAGACCACTATTTCAGAAAAGAAGGCTAAATCCAAAAAGCCATCCCCTCAGTCTTCATCTAAGGTTCCAAAAGGCCAAAAGAAGAAGAAAAATGTCTCCCCCACTGAGCCTTCTGCCTCTGATTCAGGTAAGGCTCAGGTGTCTAAAGAAGAATCAATTTTGTTGAAATTAGAAAGTCAGCTTCAATTATTAACAAGACAAGTGCAAAGTTGTAATGCACGTTTGAAAAATGTTGAAGAAACTCCTCTCCAATCTAAACAAAACCCAAAACCTTTTTCCAAACAAATCAAGCAAAAATCTGAGAAGAAAAAGGTTGAAAGTACCATCAAACCAACTGTTTTTGTGTCATCTGAAATTATGACTGAGATCCCCTTTGATCCTTCAGTTCCTCCAAAACCAAAAACTTATGGCACGTCTAAGGGAGAGTCCAGTGAACCCATCAAAAGATGGGTTCCCAAATCGAACTAATTTTTGTGTGTGTGCAGGGAGACCGAAAGAAGTATATATGGTATCTTGACAGCGCAGCTGGCAGAACCATGACTGGTAATAAAACCCTGCTGGAGGAATATAGGGTGCAAGAAGGGCCCTCGATAACATTTGGGAATGATGGAAATGGACAAACTGAGGGATATGGTGTCTTAAATAATGGACAAGTCAAAATTCACACGAGTTGCATATGTGAATGGCTTGAAATATAACCTGATCAGTGTCAGTCAACTGGGTGATGATGGCTTTAAGGTTTTATTTGATATTTGTCAAGGCACCATATTCAACAGGGATTGGAAGGTAGTGTTGGTTGCTTCAAGGAAAGGAAACATTTATATCATTGATATGGAGAGTTCACCCAGTGAACAATGTTTCTATACAAAGGCAGATGAGGACACAAACTGGTTGTGGCACAAGAGGTTATCTCATCTGAACTTCAAGAACATCAATAAGTTGTCAATAAACCAACTCCTGTACCACCCTCAGAAAGTCCAATCAGTTTTGGTGAATCTGATCCCATTAATCAACCAGATCAGTCACCTGAACCTGCTTCTGATCATCTCTGTTCAGAACCAGCAAAAATACCACTCTGGAGTCCTTCTGCACTGAAACATGCATATCTCAGAACTTCTCTTCAGCTCACACAACGGAGCAGAATGGTGTTGTAGAAAGAAAGAATCGAACGCTGATTGAAGCTGCTAGAAGTATGCTCAATGAATCTGGTCTTCCTAAAACTTTATGGGCTAAAGCTGTTGAAACTTCTTGCTACACTCAGATCAGATCTGTCTATGTTAAAAGACACAAGAAGACAGCCTATGAAGTCCTCAGAAATAGAAAGCCAAATATTGGATATTTCCATGTTTTTGAATGTCCAGTTTACATTCTGAACTACTCCAGTCAACTTGGTAAGTTTGATGCAAAAGCTGATGAAGGTTACTTCTTAGGCTATTCAGTAAATCGCAAAGCCTTCAGAGTCTATAACAAGAGACTTGACAAGGTTGATGAGTCAATACATGTTACCTTTGATGAATCAAATTCCGCAATCTTCAATAAACCAACTCCTGTACCACCCTCAGAAAGTCCAATCAGTTTTGGTGAAGCTGATCCCATTTATCAACCAGATCAGTCACCAGAACCTGCTTCTGATCATCTCTGTTCAGAACCAGCAAAAATACTACTCTGGAGTCCTTCTGCACTGAAACATGCATATCTCAGAACTTCTCTTCAGCTCACACAACGGAGCAGAATGGTGTTGTAGAAAGAAAGAATCGAACGCTGATTGAAGCTGCTAGAAGTATGCTCAATGAATCTGGTCTTCCTAAAACTTTATGGGCTAAAGCTGTTGAAACTTCTTGCTACACTCAGATCAGATCTGTCTATGTTAAAAGACACAAGAAGACAGCCTATGAAGTCCTCAGAAATAGAAAGCCAAATATTGGATATTTCCATGTTTTTGAATGTCCAGTTTACATTCTGAACTACTCCAGTCAACTTGGTAAGTTTGATGCAAAAGCTGATGAAGGTTACTTCTTAGGCTATTCAGTAAATCGCAAAGCCTTCAGAGTCTATAACAAGAGACTTGACAAGGTTGATGAGTCAATTCATGTTACCTTTGATGAATCAAATTCTGCAATCTTCAATAAACCAACTCCTGTACCACCCTCAGAAAGTCCAATCAGTTTTGGTGAAGCTGATCCCATTTATCAACCAGATCAGTCACCAGAACCTGCTTCTGATCATCTCTGTTCAGAACCAGCAAAAATACTGCCTAGCTACATACCATTTTATCCTTCAGTCAGTTTTAAGCTACCTTCTGAACTGACTATTGGATCTGCTGTGCGTCATACTTCAAATCAGATACCAGTTTCCACTGATTTACCCCAATCTGAAGAATTTCATGATGCAAGTCATGATCTGCAGGAGGAAGATGATGAGACTGAAATAGTCTTTTCTGAAGCTTCTCCTGAAGTGAATCAAAGGAATTCTTGCACTGATATCATTGTTCATCCTGGTCAATACTCTAAGTGGACAAAGGCACATCCAATCGATCAAATCATTGGAGATTCCAGTAGAGGGGTTCAGACCAGAAGAGCCACAAGCGATCAATACTTGAATGTCAGCTTCTTATCACTGATGGAACCGAAGAAGATTGACGAGGCTATGAAAGACCCAAGCTGAGTTGAAGCCATGCAAGATGAGCTCAACCAGTTTAAAAGGAATGACGTTTGGGAACTTGTTCCATGTCCTAATAACCTGAAAAAGGAACCAATTGGGACAAGATGGGTCTTCAGAAATAAGATGGACGAAGATGGACATGTAGTTCGAAACAAGGCAAGACTTGTTTCTAAGGGTTACTCTCAAGAAGAAGGAGTAGATTTCGATGAAACCTTTGCTCCAGTTGCTAGACTAGAAGCTAACAGAATCTTTTTAGCTTTTGCAGCTCATCATGAGTTCAAAGTCTATCAATTGGACGTTAAAAGTGCTTTTTTAAATGGTGAATTGGAAGAAGTTGTGTATGTTTATCAGCCACCAGGGTTCATTAAAGAAGAAAAACCTCATTGGGTGTATAGACTGAACAAGGCATTATATGGTCTGAGACAAGCACCTAGATCCTGGTATGATACTCTTACTAAACATCTTCTGAAAAATGGTTTTAAAAGGGGTGCAATAGATAACACTTTATTCATTTTACATGATAAAAGTGATATCTTACTTGTACAAATTTATGTTGATGATATTGTGTTTGGGTCTACAAATGACAAAATGTGTAAAAGGTTTTCTAAAATTATGAAATGAGTATGATGGGTAAACTGACATATTTCTTGGGTCTTCAAGTAAAACAAACCAAAGATGGAATTTTTATAAATCAAGAAAAATATGTCAGAGATTTGTTAAAGAAATATCAATTTGATTCAGTCTCATCAAAAGATACTCCCATTTCAGCTCCATTGACCTTGGATTCTGATCCTAATGGAAAACAAGTGGATCCCACAAAATATCGTGGAATGGTGGGGTCCCTCATGTACTTAACTGCAAGTAGACCTGACATAATGTTTGCAACATGTCTTTGTGCACGTTTTCAGTCTGATCCCAGAGAATCACACTTAAATACTGTGAAAAGAATCTTCAGATACCTTAAAGGTGTCCCCAGACTTGGTCTTTGGTATCCCAAAGGCTCAAGTCTAGATCTAATGGGTTATTCAGATTCTGATCATGCAGGATGTAAAATAGATAGGAAAAGTACCACAGGTGGTTGTCATTTCCTAGGTGGCAAATTAGTTAGTTGGACAAGCAAGAAGCAAACTGCAGTGTCACTCTCCACAGCTGAAGCTGGATATATTTCTGCAGCAAGTTGTTGTGCTCAGATTTTGTGGATGAAGAACCAACTAACTGATTATGGTGTTACTTATACCAAAACTCCAATCTTTTGTGATAACACCAGTGTAATTGCCCTTTCTCACAATCCTGTCATGCACTCCAAATCCAAGCATATCGACCTCAAGTATCATTTTATTAGAGATCACATTAATTAAGGTGATATTGAACTTCATTTCATTCCTACTGATAAACAACTTGCTGATGTTCTTACAAAACCCTTGAATGTCAAAACGTTTATACATCTCATTAGTGAGTTAGGTATGCTAAATCCTGTGTAGCATCACCTCATGGGGAAATGTCAAATATTTTTATACTTAAAAGAATTTTTCTCTAAGTGGGAACTTTGCTTTCTGAAAAATATTTTGACTGAAATATTTCAGCCCACTGAGAGGTCTCAGAATAAGTTTTTAAACAGAGATGGTTCAGATTCCTTCAACTGATCATTCTCATAATTGTATTGAGACATTTCTGAAACCAATCAGTCCTTTGTAATGTCTTTTGGATACTTGGTTGTTTATGTGGACACGTGATATTTACTGTGTAACGTTTGAATAAAGATGCTTTTTGCTGACGTGTCACACAAGTTGCGCCGTAAAAGAAAAGTAATGATCACTTTTTCTTTAAAAGTGTTGAAAAGTTTTTGGAAAAGTGGGGTCATAACCGTCGTTGCATTAAATGCGGACGTATACCCAAAATTATTTTCGGATTTCAAAACCGATCAAAATTGTTTTCAAATAAAATATCATTTATTTTGGTTTTGAAATTCAAAATTATTTTCGATATATTTATTTTCGAAAAACTCTTTGCATTCCATCATAAATATAAATACTTTTTCCCAAAATCATTCCTTCATTTACTTCATTTTTCATTTACTCCTAATCATCATTCTCTCTCATTCTTTCCTTCTTCCAAATTCCAAAACCCTAAAATCATCTTTCAATTTCAGTTTTCACTAGTAGAAATGGCTAAATCAACATCTCAAGCCAAATCACTTATAACTTTCGAATACAATCCACCTAAAGCAGTCAAACCCAGTCCGGCATGGCCAAAGGGTTTCGATCCATCGACCCTTAGGTTCAACATGAACAATTTTATAGCCGCTCTGAATATACATACAACAACTTTAATGGGGAGGATTAATAAATTTTGGGAAGAGTCTCCTCTCCATTACGCTTTGACTGCTAATCCTCAAGTTTTGTATCATAGATACTTACTTGAATTCTGGTACACTGCTATCACAAGCAAGGATGAAAAATCCATTGCTTTTACATTAAAAGAGGGCACAAAGCAGTGTGTCATTTCACTTGATGGGTTCAGGGAGGCCCTTCAATTGAACTATGTTAAACCTCCTTCAGTCTATGCCAGAAGACTGAAAGGAATCAATTTCAGGGAGGTTTTGCAGGCCATGGGTCATGATGACATGGTCGATGCAAACGGCGATCTGAAGACCTCCGAGCATATTTTCTTGTCTGGCTTTGGTAATTGTTGGAGGTTCTTCTGGACTCAGATTGTCGAGTGCCTGGGGGGAAATTATGGTGGTTTATACCAAATTTCTTTGCCCCAAGTTGAGATAGGCTACTATTTGTGGCATGGGATTGAGGCAGACTTCGCTGAGATACTCTTCTCTCAGTTGATTACAAAGTTAAAAGGAAAGAGAAGTCTGCATATCTCATTTCCCAGATTTTTGAGCATCTGTTTTACGAACATTCTTGGAGATGCGTACAATGATGGAGGGCCTGAGTTTTCTGCAACAGAGTTCTGCAGAGATTTTGTCAATGCATCTACTTCAGAACAAGAACCACAACTTTCTGCAGCAATGACTCGGGAAATTTCTAAAACTGTCTCAGCACGACCAGCTGGTTCAGAAAGATCACTGAGCGGGCCACAAAAGAATGTGGAACCCATCGGTGCATCTAGTGGTAAAATGTTGAAGTTGTTCAAAACCCCAACAACTTCATCTACCCAACCACCATCCTCCTCTTCCACTGACCAACTTGAGGACCTCCCAAAAGGTCCCTCAGGATCTCCAAAGGGCGTATTGAAACAACGTATATATAAGAAATCGTCTTCACTGCCCAAGGACATTAGAACCGAAGCTATCCCTTCTGGTTCTTCCCAACAAGAACCAGAAGAATCGAGTCAAAAGGAAAACCCACAAGCAGTCATCCCCAAAACTTCTTTAGGAGGGGATGGTGAAGAAAATATAAGTGTGTCAGCCCAGCACACAGTGGAGTCCGTATCAACACGTGCACCCCCTGAAACTTCACAAATCTTACACTCTTCTGATGCACGAATCGATGAAGTCTTTGATGTGACACCATTAGAGACTAAGGTTCCAGACTCTACGGCCGATAAAGTGATTCTTGACGATGGTATGAGAGTTACTAAGGCAACCCTTGTGTCTACTATCACTGGAGATGAAGCTTTGGCTGAGCCAACCCATAAAGAATCTGGTGACGATGCATCTGCAGCAGCAGTTGTTGAACCAGAAGCTGGTTCAGGTTCCAAGGATCTGAACCAGGGCATATCTGATCAGACTGCAGTCCTGACTGCTTTTTGGGATGACGATGAGCCACCTCAGGGGAATCTTGATTCCCTTGCTGACTTTGAGTTTGATGAGGGTCTATTGGAGGAGAATCGGTCGTCTGATTCTGAGCCAACCTTCAACCTCGCAAGCGCCCCTCCTCCCCTAGAAATCCAAAATATTGAACAACCATATCAACAACCACCAATAAGCCATAAACATCCTTACTTTCCACCAGGCTCAACTCCTGCATATATCACTTCACCTCGTTTTCAACCACAACTCCAACACATTCATCCACAACCTCAAACTGTTCCAGGGCCCATCAATTATAATGATCCAGTTGAAAAAGAGTTGGACTCTGAAACAGAATCTGAGAGTCCAATTGAAATGCAATTAGAAAAGGCACTGGATGGGCTTGGAAATATTCCCTTTGTTGCTTCTGCTTCTGCACAACCACCACCTCCTTTGAGTGTGGAAGCACAGTTAGAGAAATCACATGCCGAAGTCCAAAACCTACTTCTCAGGGTGGAGGACTTATCTAAATCTCTAACTGCCAATACCAAGTCCCTCACTGAAATGAAAGGTGTGCAAGTCTTTCTTGGCACTGAAATGACAAAGGTTGCTACAAATGAGGGATTAGTAACTGGGAAGCTTAATGATCTGGTTCTGGCTTGTAATAGAATCAGTTCAGCAATCAGGGAATCCTTCAGACTGACCAAGAGAGATGTGCAAGCTTCAGTTGTTGCGAACTTGACATCCTCTATTGAGTTAATTAAGCAGGATGTTATGGCAGTCGGGAAGTAGGTGAATGAATTGGTGAAGAAGCCAAGTGTTGATGAGAAAGAACTTGGGTCTTCGATAAGTGTTGATGTGGTTGAGAAGATGAAGTCTGAGCTGTCTCAGGAGCTGGTTGCTCAGATTTCTGCTTCAGTATTTGAAAAGATTGATGGTCGCTGAACTCACAAGGGATACCACAAGGAGAGTGGACAAGGCTGTTGAAAATGTCCAGAAATCTATCTCCACTCTTGATGAGACTGTTAAGGGCCAGTCAAAGCAGTTAGATGAAATTCTGACCCTTCTTAAGAAAGAACCAGTTGTTGCTCCCACTCCTCCTGCATCCTGTACTACAGATGATAGAAAGCTGTTGAATGATATTGTTGATAAAGAATCTCTGAACCTCAACTCCTCTTTCAGATTGAGGGCTCAGTTTTCTTCTATGGCGAAAGGCATTTCTGATTGCCTTCAGCAGCAGAGTTGGGAACCTCTGAGCCATTGATTTATATGCTTAGATGCCTTCTGAGGTCCCCAAAGGGGGAAAAGATCAAGTGCCTATTGGCTTGCTGTCCAGTTCACAAGAAATCATCGAAGCAACCAAGAAGCAAACTGAGGCACAAGCTGGTGGTGCTTCAGTTCAGGGGGAACAAAGTGGTTCTGAGGCACATGTTTCTGAGCAACCAAAGAAAGATAAGGGCAAGGCCCTAGTTGTTGATGAACCCAAGTCCAAAGGTTCTAAAGGTTCTGGACTTGTGGTTGGTGAAAATGTTGATGAATTTGGCTATCCAATTCATGATAAGGCAGCAGATGAAGAGAAACTCCTTGAGCTTCAGAAAAGGGTCTCTAATCAGTTTATGGCCTGGAGAGAAAACAAAGAAAAAGAAAGGGCACAACATCTATCGATGGGGACCCTTGATCATGTTGATGCTGCAGCTCTTGGTCTTTCATTGGAAAGATATTTGAAAATTAAGGAAGATCCAAGAGTGCAGAAGGCCATAACTGATATGGCTGATTATGAGTATGGAAAGGCATATTCACCTTTGGAACAGAAGCTGGAAAGTCTCACGTTCAAAATGTCTACTGAGGACTTAATAAAAAAATAGACAAAGTGAGATGGAAAACAAGAAGAAAGCCATTTTGGTCGAAGTTCTAAAAGTGGAGAAACAACTGACAAGGCCACCACTGAAAAGCAAGACAACTGGACCAAGATCATCAAAAAAAGTACTCGTGATGCTGACCTTTCTGTTAGAAATCCAAAAATAGTGATAAATTGTAATTTAGATTAGAGGATTTTCTTGTTGTTAAGTCATAGATAAATGATCACTAAGGTTGAGGGGCTAATTGTGATAATTAGCATAATTGTATAGTTAGCCTATAAATACCCCTCACATACCTTAGAGATCATAACCTTGAAACAACCAACACTCTCATTAATTCCAATCAGCCAATTTCACATACACTTTCTCTCTCAAAACACACACAAACACCAAGAACACACACTATCCAAACCGCCATTGATGAATTGAATTCTGTGATAGAAATCGTGTTATAACAAGTGGTATCAGAGCAAAACATCAATCTGATGACGATCCATAACTGAATTCAATCACAAATTCATCAAAAATCAAAATTATTTACAATTTTTGTTCGTCTTTTTCACCTACTGGTTCATCAAAATTCACACTTCAAATCACATAAAATCACAGTTATTTGTTCACCAATAGATTCGTGGTTGTTGAAAACATAATCCTGTCAAGTTTCAAGTTCCAATTCAATCTAATTCTCGAGATTGAATTTTGCATTTTTGGCGCGAATTTGAGGGATTTGAATCTGTTGTGTTTTGTGTTGAATTTTGTTCGTAAATTTGTTGCGGACGTGAATACAATCAGTTTGCAAGTGATTTCGTGATCTAACTCCCAGTAATTCAAAAGATATTGAAGCTTTTAAAGTTGTTAATGGAGTTTTTATGGAAAACTGATGAGATGAAGAAGATGACTCTAATACGATCTTCACTAGGACGATCTTCCTAAGATCGTCTTAGTCTTTGAAAGTTCATTTTTCATACTTAGTACTTTGTGGCTTGTAGGACGATCTCCTCAAGATCGTCTTGACAAGTGTGTGTTGTGAAGTGTTTGATTGTGGCTAACTAATCCAGAAGGATTGGTTTGGTCAATTCAAATTCTTGGAAAGAAGAACAAGACGATCTTCACCAAGATCGTCTCATCATTCTGAAGTTAAGACGATCTTCACCAAGATCGTCCCATTTCTACTGAACTTAAGACGATCTTCACCAAGATCGTCCCAGTTCCTTGAATCGTTTCATTCCAAAATCATTTCATTTCAAGACCGTTTCATTTCAAGATCGTTTCATTTTCATACTTAACCAAATTTCACCAAAAATCCCAGGACGATCTCACTTAAGACGATCTCACTTAGGACGATCTTACCTAAGGACGATCTTGCCTTAGGACGATCTCACCTAGAACGATCTCATCCAGGACGATCTTCTCAAGATCGTTTCATTTCCTGTTTCTTCATTCTTAATTCATTTCAATCTTTTCAACTCAAATCAATTTCAAATGGCTTCTCGTGAAGCATTGGCATTGGGTTCAGATACAAGACCTCCAGTTCTCTACCGTGGTTCCATGGACTATGGAAGAAAAGATTTATGGACTATGTGGAAAGTCAAACAAATGGTCATATGATGAAAGATTCCATCCTTAATGGACTTGCCGTTCATCGCCATCCCACTACTGATGCAATTCTAACTCATGATCTTTTAAATGCTGAACAAAAAGATCGAACAGCTGCAGATAACAGAGCTAGGTCATGTTTATACAAAGCTCTACCGGATGAAATCTATGGCTCTGTTGATTCTTATGATACAGCCAAGGAGATATGGGATGAGGTGGCTAGACAGATGGAAGGAGCTGATGTGACTTCGACGATAAGATTGACCAATATTTTGACTGAGTTTGACAACTTCACCAAAATGCCAAATGAATCTCTTGAGGCTGTCTACTACAGATTCTGCAATGTCATAAATGAACTGAGGAAGAACAATGTCAAGAAAACTGAGATTGAGTTAAACATCAAATTCATCAAAGCTCTTGGTCCAGAATGGGAAGATTTTGGAACACAAATCAAGCAACATCAAAATCTAACCAAGTTCACCATTCATACTCTTTATGAATCTTTCAAACTCAATGAAAACCAAGTCCTAAACAAAGCTTCATCAAGCAAAATGCCAGAAGTTGTATCTACTGATCCTTTGGCATTGATTGTTGAGAAGAAGATTTCTGAGGCTCTTAAGAGGCAAATGGTAGTTGTTTCTTCATCTGATGAGGAGAGAGATGATCTGATGGCTACAAGAGATGGTGTTTCAGATGAACTATATCAAGCTCTTGCCGCGGTAACAAAACATTTCAAGAGAAAATTTTACAAAGCGAGGCCAACAAACAACAATCTCCGCACTTCGTCTACAAGTGCATTTCCCAAGAAGGAACACTATCATCCTAAGAGTAATGAGCAAGGAGAAGCTAATGGATTCAAACATGGTGAAAAGAAGGAAGCTTATGAGAAACAAGTTGTTGAGAAGGGTAAGGCATCTGACAAAAAGTGCTACAATTGTGGTATTCCTGGACATTTTGCTGTTGATTGCAGACAACCTCGAAAGCGGAATTATGAGTATTACAAGCAGAAAATGCTGTTAGCCAAACAAGTTGAAGCAGGACATGCATTGCTCGCTGAAGATGACAAATGGCTATTACTCACAGATGATGAAGATCAAGATCTCTCTGCTAATGTTTGCTTTATGGCAAGGTTGGCCAAGAACAAAGTCTTTGAAGCAGAAAGCACTGATGATGAATACCCAGATGATGAGGTAACTCTTGACTCTACTTTTTCTTTGATTAAGGACAAAGAGTCATGTAGATTAGCTTTATCAAATTTGACAACTCATATCAATTCTTTAGCCAACAAAAACAAAAAGTTGAAAAATAGTATTTCATTTTCTAAAAGTGAATTTTCAAAACTTCTTGAAGAACACTCAAAATTACTTTTTGAACATGATGCTATTAAACAAGATTTTCAAGCATACAAAGACAAGATGTTGGTTAAAGAATGTGAGTTGAATGTCTCTCCTAATTCTAAGTTATTACAAAAATGTCAAAATCTTGAAAAGACCATTCATGATCTTGAAAAGGCCAATCAAGATCTTGAAATTCAAAAGACCAATGAATGGCTTCGGGCAATGCAAGACAAATGGATGTTGATATTCTTAATAAAAAACTCCAAGAAGCTAAACCAAACAATGTTGAATTCGAAAGGAAGATTTCTGATTTAAATCATAATTGTTTTCTAAAAGGCATTGAGATTGAGAATCTTGAAAAACAAGCTGAGGAATTTAAAAAGAATATACTTTTCTATCAAGAAAAGTTATATAAAGTTGAACAAAATCCTCTCTTGAATTTCACTGCCTATTTCAAACAAGTCAAAAATTGACAAAACAGAACTTCTTCTCGGGTTGGGATTTGAGAATATCACAACATTACAAAAAGCCAAAGAGGAAATTGAACCCTTGTATGATGAAAAATTTCTACGACTTGGTATGATACAACAATTTATTCGTCCATTGGATGACGAATTTGAGACTGATGAAGTTGAGAGAATACCAAATCAAGAATTTTTGGTTAATTATGATGCAATAAATGATTCATACAAAACTAAAGAATCTTCAATTTTCAAATTGGAAGAAATTGAATCAAATTTTCAAAACCAAGAATCTGTCGGTACTCCACCTAAACCAACCAAAATGTATTTTCCAACCACATTTTTGGAAAAACAAATAGAAGGTTTACAACAAAAGGTGGAATCTCAACAAAAAGTTATTAATCACCTCAAGTCTCAAAGTCCGAATTCAGAGGATAAATGTATTGTTGTTGATACTAAGAAAGTTTGTGAGAATGTTTCTACTCAAACTGACCAAAGTGCTTTAGTAGACAATTCTACCCAAACTACTTGTAATTCATCTACCAATACCTCTACTCAGACCTTGACTGATTCTCTTGAATGTACTTGTCAAAATACTGCTACATTTATAGCTGATGATTATGTGCAATCTGATTTATCTGATGAAGAACTTGCACATAGTTTAGTTTTGATATGGTACTTCTATAGGTTTTTCACATGCAACACTGTTGATGAGTTAGTTGTTCACTCTAAGCCTAGTGCTAGTATAGGTGTTGATACGACTACTCAATTTTCTTGTGAGACCAAAGATGTGTCAGTTCAAGTTGACCTAATTTCTGAGACTACCCATATTGTGAAGTAACACGATTTTATAACTGAATTCATCAATGGCGGTTTGTTAGTGTGTGTTCTTGGTGTTTGTGTGTGTTTTGAGAGAGAAACTGGTATTAAGCTGTAAGATTGGAATTAATGTGTGTGTTATGAATGTGTTGGTTATGATTTCTAAGGTATGAGGGGGTATTTATAGTCTAACTATACAATTATGCTAATTAACACAATTAGCCCCTCAACCTTAGTAATCATTTATCTATGACTAAACAACAAGAATGTCCTCTAATCTTAATTACAATTTATCACTATTTTTGGATTTCTAACATTCTCCCCCTTAGTGATTATTGTAATGAATGAAGTACGTGTTATCTTGTCTTGTAGGAATGAATTTGATGAGCCCGGTGGTGAAGACAATTGGTGTGTTGAAACAAGTCTTCAAAGCTTTTTCATTTGTCTTTGGAAAAACTTGATTCAGTCTTGGTCTTGGACTTCTTGAAGTTAAATCATATGAAGATTCTCAATGTTCTTTTTGAACAGAGAATAATGAAGGCATGTTTGGCTTGAATCTTCGAGAATTGATGAATCATGAATCAGAGTTGTCTTTTGAAATGCAGAAGAGATGAATCTTGGTTTTGATTCTTCAATCTTTGATTCTTGAGTGAAATTCAACTTCTTGAAACAAAACTTCATGAATATGTACTCTCCCCCTTGATTTATGCATTGTAGTTTCTTGATGAAATGTTCTTGTATGAATTGAAGATCTTGAATGACGTGTGTTTGATGAAGACTCTTTTGACTTGAATCTTCTAACCAATCTTTCAACCTTTTTGAAGCTCTGATCTTTTTCACATCAACTTGAACACTTCGGAGAGTAAGCATTTGAATGTAGTTTGGATGAAATTCTTATGAAGTAATCATGCTCCCCCTCAATCCATGAGTATAAACACTTTTTGAAGCATCTTTGAACTTTTGAAGCATCTTGAGTGCAAATTCTTCTGAATACGAGGAACTATTGATACATCATAATGAATTTTCTTTCCCTATACAAACTTTGATAAACCTTGAAACAACGACCAAACACAAACTTTTCTCCTTGTTTTCCTTAACAATTACTCAATCAATCACTATATTTATATTTTCTCCCCCTCATAATGACAAAATTGGGAACTAATGTCATTATGTTCACTTTGATTGATTCAATGTCAAAAAGAATAACATGACTTAACGGGTAGAAATCTTGCACTTGGAGAAATATTGTATTATGGTGTTGGTGTACTCTGAGTTTGTGTGATAAGAAATGAAACCGGATAAGAATGATCCGTTAGCATAATCATAAATCGAAAGGATTAATGAAATGACCGAAAGAAATGTATAACATTTTCCGGATTTCCTATGTATCATTGAGATATACAAAGTAAATCTCTAACATAGTTTGGTCTGTGGCTTTTCAACCACGAGATTGCTTCAAAGAATATAAATCATGGTTAGATCAGCCGATGCGTTTGATAACCACAATTTATTATCCTTAAAGGCTTTTTAGGGAAAAACCGAAGTCACTTAGACTTTTCGTTAACTCAATAATCACATAAATGTAATTACGAGACCTACGTTCAACGTTGGAAAAGATGTTAGCATTGGTAGGATTTCCATTCGATCATCGTGGAATATCAATAAAGATATCACTATGAATGTTCCGGCTATATCACAAAGATAAGCAATAATATCACAAAGATATGACTCGAATGTGTTCTAAGAAATGAATGATGATCAAATTAATGACCAATCAAAATAGCTCTAGACACAACGTGATCAAATGAAGTCGGGGACTGGAGCAGAATGTCGCCCTTTTTCAATATCAACATCTTCCAAATGAAGAGTCAATAGAAATGTGAAAATCTCCGTGAGAAATGAAACAAGTATTTGTTAAGAAACACTTGAGTGGTTAGGAATGATGTGCATTGCTTCACTGGGTCCATGAAGACTTCTTCAATATCGAGATATCAACAAATGACATCCGATAGAAACGTGTTTTACCCGGCTTTTTAGAATTTGGTGAGGACTTTTGTTTCTTTTAGCCCTTTCTCACATCATCATTTCACCGTAACCTCTCACTTTTCGACTTTACTCCCTCCATTCTAGTTGCACGAAATCAACATCACTCAAAATACCCTCACTATCTAATGAAAGAAGTGAATACTCCGGGGTTAGAATTCATCGGCGATGATGAAATTCATGGAGCAAATTTTGAGAAAAACTTATCTCTCATGTGCACACTAATCACCGAACTTCTTTTGAATGAAAAGTATTGGAAAAACAACAAATGTGTGAATGAAAAAGTTTGAAACACATTTGAAGTTTGAGAAATTTTGAAATCACAAACTCCTCCTTAATCTATGCAAGAATAGATCAAAATGGTTTTCATAGAAAGATGGAGCAAAAATTGTTTTTGTGAGATCAAAAAGAACAAAGTTTTGCATCAACAACAATGTTCATAGTAAGACAGCTAAGGAGTACACAAAGGCGTTCAATCCGTCGCATCTTACATCAACAAGTTGGAGGCAATTAAAACATTTAAGCAAAATGAAAATCCAATCAATCGTTCAAAATGATATAGCAAAGAAGTACACAAAGGCGTTCGATCCTTTGCTTCTCATATCAACAATTGAGAGTTTGAAAAGTTTATTTGAAAAAAAACTTGATTGCTATTACACATACATATTCATATAAGAACACTTGGAAGTACACAAAGGCGTTCGATTCCTTGTAATCTTATATCAATCTATATGTATAATAACAATATCTTAGAATGTATAAACACTCTAATTAAATAAAACTTTGAAGAACGGGTTGCATACATAGTATATGCAAGCCATTTTGAAAAAAAATCTTTTTGTTTATTTTTGAAATTTTCAATTTTGTATTTTGTTTTTCTGGAATGTGTCAAGAATTCCTTCAAATGGAAAAAGATTAAGGTTTAAGATTTAACATACCAAGCTTGGAGATAAGAAAGTTAAACCTCTTTTCATCCAATGGTTTTGTGAACAAATCTGCAAGTTGAAATTTAGTACCCACAAAGTAGAGTTCGATGTCACCTTTCTCAATATGATCTTTGAGAAATGATATCTAACATCAATATGCTTTGATCGAGAGTGGTTTACTGAGTTGACTGCAATGGCAATGGCACTCTGAGAATCACAATAGATAGGAATATGATCATACGTCAGACCATAATCAGTTAGTTGTGTCTTCATCCATAAAACTTGAGCACAACAACTAGCCGCAGCCACATATTCAGCTTCAGCCGTTGATAGTGAAACACAGTTCTGTTTCTTGGAAGACCAACTCACAATTTTATCTCCTAAAAATTGTAAAGTACCGGAAGTGCTCTTGCGATCAAGTTTACAACCAGCATGATCTGCATCTGAATAAGCAGTTAGATTGAATCCAGTATCCCTTGGATACCAGAGACCTAAATCGGGTGTACCCTTCAGATAACGAAAGATTCGTTTCACAGCTTGATAATGTAAATCAGTTGGAGCAGCTTGATATCTAGCACACATACATGTTGCAAACATTATATCTGGGCGAGATGCTGTTAGGTACAACAACGAACCAATCATACTTCTATATCTCTTTTGGTCAAATGGTTTCCCATTTGTATCAGTATTAATGGTTGTTCGAGCAGCCATTGGGGTAGAAATTGAAGAACATGAAGTCATATCAAACTTTTTCAACATGTCATTTATGTATTTACCTTGTGATATAAAAATACCAGTTGGTAATTGTTTGATTGAAGACCCAAAAAGTAATTCATTTCCCCAATCATGCTCATTTCAAAATGATTGACCATTAGAGATGAAAAGTTTCGGCAAAATGTTTGACTGGTCGACCCAAATATAATGTCATCAACATATATTTGAACTAGTAGAACATGCTTACCTTGTTTGCGAATGAACAAGGTAGGATCAATTATGCCTTTGGTAAATCCACCTTTAAGTAAGAAAGTAGTTAAAGAATCATACCATGCTCGGGGTGCTTGCTTAAGACCGTAGAGAGCCTTGTCTAACCTGTAGACATGGTTTGGCCTTTGAGGATCAACAAATCCTTCTGGTTGATCAACGTAAACTTCTTCTTTGAGGTCACCATTCAAGAAAGCAGTCTTCACATCCATTTGAAACACAGTGAAGTTTCGGAATGCGGCATAAGCTAAGAAGATTCGAATGGTCTCCATTCTTGCAACTGGAGCAAAAGTTTCGTCGAAATCAACACCAGGTTGTTGGCAATAACCCTTTGCAACAAGTCGAGCTTTATTTCTTACTACCACTCCATTCTCATCCTTTTTGTTTTTGAAAATCCACTTTGTTCCGATTGGATCATCTTTTCTGGGATTTGGAACTAATCTCCATACCTTCAGTCTTTCAAATTGTGCGAGTTCATCTTGCATTGCCTTAACCCATTCTGGATCACGAAGAGCTTCAGAAACTGTTTTGGGTTCGATATTGCTAAGAGAAAGTGCAACAAGACACTCATTCACTGAAGTACGAGTAGTTACTCCTGCTTGTGGATCTCCAATTATTTGATCAGTAGGATGGTTTTTCTGCATGCGTATCCACTTGTGAGCATGAGGAAGAGGATCTTGTTGTTGAAGATCAACATCACCATCATTGAAACTTGAGGTTTGTTGAGAGATGGAATCATAACTTGGTATAACCCTTTCCTCATATGCTGGATGATCAAAGTCAAGTGGTACATACACATTTGGAGTGTTCAGGATTTGTTGTCTGAGTGAATTGAGAAGGTTGTTCTTGAACATTCACTTGAGTAGAATTATCAGGAGAGGATGATGGAATAGAATCATTAGAAGCGGATTCTTGCTCAGAAGAACTTGATGACGATTCATGAGTGTTGTCAGGAACTGGATCGTTGTTATGAAGAGGTTTGTTAGAAAGAAACTTGAGCTTAATTGAGGTTTTAATGGTGGATTTAAGGTAGTGTGTGAAATGTGTGTAAGTGTGTGAATGGGAGGTTGAAGATGATCTTAGAGAGAGAAAGTAAATTAGAGAGAAGTAAGTGTGGGATTAATGTGAAGGCTTAGTTACAAATGATTAAGGAAGGGGTATTTATACCTATCATCTAATTAACACTAATACCCCTTATATAACTAGAAATATTACAATTTAACACCATTTATATTTCTAACAATCTCCCCCTTGGTGTTGAATTGTAAATGTTGCATCGTCTTCGGTCTTTAAATACCATGATGAGCCCATTTGTTGAAAATCTTCAATGTTGATTGGACTTTGAAGCTTTCTCATTGTCTTCAATGTCTTGTATCAACCTTGACTTTGAATCTTCTCAACAAACAAATATATTTGACGATGACTTATTAAATCTTGATCTTCTCTTGCAACTTTGAATACTTTGGAAGCACCTTTGAAATCTTTGTAGCTTTTGAGCTTTCACACTTGAACTTTTGAATGTTGATTTCAACTTGATGTTGCTTGGAGAAGTAACTTGAATCTTTGAGTAGCATGCGGAAGCTTGGATTTGACTTTGAATTCTTTTGAATTCTTTTGGTATTGCGGAAGCTTGATTTAACTTTGAATTCTTTTGACTTTGCGGAAGCTTGGTTTTGACTTTGAAATTTCTTGGCATTTCGGAAGCTTGGTTTTGGAATGCGGAAATTTGATTTGACTTTAAAACTTCAATTCTTGATCGAACTTGTCTCTAAATCAATAAACATCTTGGAGCACTTGATTCTTTGATCAATTAACTTTTGCTCCCCCTCAATCAAACAACTATCTCGGAGCAAATTATTCAATAACAAATCTTTAATCTCTTGCTCCCCCTCGAACAACAATCATTTCGGAGCATATTTAACATTTCATGAGTTTACTCTTGCTCCCCCTCAAATGAACAATCTCTTCAGACTATAAACGATCTTTGGATCTTAACAATCCAAGTATCTATCAAAATAACAATCTCCATTCAATCTCAAACTCTTCTAATCATCAAACAATGGTCAATTATTCAATAAAACTTTCAAACATCCCAATTCCCAATTCCCAATTCCCAATTCCCAATTATTGATAGCATAAACGGTAGATCACAACAAACAACAAGCACGCAAATTAACCCAACCCAATTCCCAATTCCCAATGAACCTATTGGTGAACTAGAATGTGAGGTTGCGTTGTTGGAAAAAGATTTTATAATGGTGTTTGGGTTCTTTGTGTTTGTGTGAAGAGAAGTGAAAACCGGATAATAATGATCCGTTAACACAACCAAAACTCAAAAGGATTAATGGTGTGGCCTAAAAATACGATTACTATTTTAGGACTTCCCATTATCATCGAGAAAATGCACAAAGCTTATCTCTAAATGGTTCGGTCTATGGCTTTTCAACCGATAGATTGCTTTTAAAGAATGTAATTCATGGTCAGTGTCACAAAGGCGTTCGATAACCATGTCTTACTATCCTCAAAGACTTTTGGGAAAATAAATCCGAGGTCACATAGACTTCTCGTTTACTCAGCAAATTCATAAAATGAAAATGTGAGACCTACGTTCAACGTTGGAAAAGATGTTAGCATTGGTAGGATTTCCATTCGATCATCGTGGAATATCAATAATATGATATCACTACGAATGTTCCGGCAATATCACAAAGATATGCAATGTCACAAAGACATATAAAGACTCTATGTGTCCTAGGCAAATGAAAGATATATCAAGTACGCTCTAGACTCAATAAGTGATCAAATGAAGTCGGGGACCGGAGCAGAGTGTCTCCCTTTTTCAATATCAACATCTTCCAAAAGAAGAGTCAATAGAAATGTGAAAATCTTTTTGGATTTTTCAAAAATAAGAAAATGAAAATCTTTTTGGATTTTTCAAAAATAAGAAAATGAAAATCTTTTTGGATTTTTCAAAAATAAGAAAATGAAAATCTTTTTGGATTTTTCAAAAATAAGAAAATGAAAATCTTTTTGGATTTTTCAAAAATAAGAAAATGAAAATCTTTTTGGATTTTTCAAAAATAAGAAAATGAAAATCTTTTTGGATTTTTCAAAAATAAGAAAATGAAAATCTTTTTGGATTTTTCAAAAATAAGAAAATGAAAATCTTTTTGGATTTTTCAAAAATAAGAAAATGAAAATCTTTTTGGATTTTTCAAAAATAAGAAAATGAAAATCTTTTTGGATTTTTCAAAAATAAGAAAATGAAAATCTTTTTGGATTTTTCAAAAATAAGAAAATGAAAATCTTTTTGGATTTTTCAAAAATAAGAAAATGAAAATCTTTTTGGATTTTTCAAAAATAAGAAAATGAAAATCTTTTTGGATTTTTCAAAAATAAGAAAATGAAAATCTTTTTGGATTTTTCAAAAATAAGAAAATGAAAATCTTTTTGGATTTTTCAAAAATAAGAAAATGAAAATCTTTTTGGATTTTTCAAAAATAAGAAAATGAAAATCTTTTTGGATTTTTCAAAAATAAGAAAATGAAAATCTTTTTGGATTTTTCAAAAATAAGAAAATGAAAATCTTTTTGGATTTTTCAAAAATAAGAAAATGAAAATCTTTTTGGATTTTTCAAAAATAAGAAAATGAAAATCTTTTTGGATTTTTCAAAAATAAGAAAATGAAAATCTTTTTGGATTTTTCAAAAATAAGAAAATGAAAATCTTTTTGGATTTTTCAAAAATAAGAAAATGAAAATCTTTTTGGATTTTTCAAAAATAAGAAAATGAAAATCTTTTTGGATTTTTCAAAAATAAGAAAATGAAAATCTTTTTGGATTTTTCAAAAATAAGAAAATGAAAATCTTTTTGGATTTTTCAAAAATAAGAAAATGAAAATCTTTTTGGATTTTTCAAAAATAAGAAAATGAAAATCTTTTTGGATTTTTCAAAAATAAGAAAATGAAAATCTTTTTGGATTTTTCAAAAATAAGAAAATGAAAATCTTTTTGGATTTTTCAAAAATAAGAAAATGAAAATCTTTTTGGATTTTTCAAAAATAAGAAAATGAAAATCTTTTTGGATTTTTCAAAAATAAGAAAATGAAAATCTTTTTGGATTTTTCAAAAATAAGAAAATGAAAATCTTTTTGGATTTTTCAAAAATAAGAAAATGAAAATCTTTTTGGATTTTTCAAAAATAAGAAAATGAAAATCTTTTTGGATTTTTCAAAAATAAGAAAATGAAAATCTTTTTGGATTTTTCAAAAATAAGAAAATGAAAATCTTTTTGGATTTTTCAAAAATAAGAAAATGAAAATCTTTTTGGATTTTTCAAAAATAAGAAAATGAAAATCTTTTTGGATTTTTCAAAAATAAGAAAATGAAAATCTTTTTGGATTTTTCAAAAATAAGAAAATGAAAATCTTTTTGGATTTTTCAAAAATAAGAAAATGAAAATCTTTTTGGATTTTTCAAAAATAAGAAAATGAAAATCTTTTTGGATTTTTCAAAAATAAGAAAATGAAAATCTTTTTGGATTTTTCAAAAATAAGAAAATGAAAATCTTTTTGGATTTTTCAAAAATAAGAAAATGAAAATCTTTTTGGATTTTTCAAAAATAAGAAAATGAAAATCTTTTTGGATTTTTCAAAAATAAGAAAATGAAAATCTTTTTGGATTTTTCAAAAATAAGAAAATGAAAATCTTTTTGGATTTTTCAAAAATAAGAAAATGAAAATCTTTTTGGATTTTTCAAAAATAAGAAAATGAAAATCTTTTTGGATTTTTCAAAAATAAGAAAATGAAAATCTTTTTGGATTTTTCAAAAATAAGAAAATGAAAATCTTTTTGGATTTTTCAAAAATAAGAAAATGAAAATCTTTTTGGATTTTTCAAAAATAAGAAAATGAAAATCTTTTTGGATTTTTCAAAAATAAGAAAATGAAAATCTTTTTGGATTTTTCAAAAATAAGAAAATGAAAATCTTTTTGGATTTTTCAAAAATAAGAAAATGAAAATCTTTTTGGATTTTTCAAAAATAAGAAAATGAAAATCTTTTTGGATTTTTCAAAAATAAGAAAATGAAAATCTTTTTGGATTTTTCAAAAATAAGAAAATGAAAATCTTTTTGGATTTTTCAAAAATAAGAAAATGAAAATCTTTTTGGATTTTTCAAAAATAAGAAAATGAAAATCTTTTTGGATTTTTCAAAAATAAGAAAATGAAAATCTTTTTGGATTTTTCAAAAATAAGAAAATGAAAATCTTTTTGGATTTTTCAAAAATAAGAAAATGAAAATCTTTTTGGATTTTTCAAAAATAAGAAAATGAAAATCTTTTTGGATTTTTCAAAAATAAGAAAATGAAAATCTTTTTGGATTTTTCAAAAATAAGAAAATGAAAATCTTTTTGGATTTTTCAAAAATAAGAAAATGAAAATCTTTTTGGATTTTTCAAAAATAAGAAAATGAAAATCTTTTTGGATTTTTCAAAAATAAGAAAATGAAAATCTTTTTGGATTTTTCAAAAATAAGAAAATGAAAATCTTTTTGGATTTTTCAAAAATAAGAAAATGAAAATCTTTTTGGATTTTTCAAAAATAAGAAAATGAAAATCTTTTTGGATTTTTCAAAAATAAGAAAATGAAAATCTTTTTGGATTTTTCAAAAATAAGAAAATGAAAATCTTTTTGGATTTTTCAAAAATAAGAAAATGAAAATCTTTTTGGATTTTTCAAAAATAAGAAAATGAAAATCTTTTTGGATTTTTCAAAAATAAGAAAATGAAAATCTTTTTGGATTTTTCAAAAATAAGAAAATGAAAATCTTTTTGGATTTTTCAAAATAAGAAAATGAAAATCTTTTTGGATTTTTCAAAAATAAGAAAATGAAAATCTTTTTGGATTTTTCTAAAAGTAATGAAATTACGAAAACGGTTTTAGAACGGGTTATACACTGATGTGTGCATAAGCCACTATTCATCAAATCACTTGGAAATCACTTTTGGAACCCATTTGAGATTGGGTCCAATGGTTTTTGAATTCTTGAATGTCCAAATGTAAGTCTCATCGATTTGATGAATAGATGTTGCATTCCACGGTGAACTAAAACCCGGTGGTTTAGTTGAAAAGAGTTTTCGTGGAACCAATGGTGAAAAATCATTTGATTTCTTTGAAAAGCTTCCAATCTTGGTAGATTGAGTTGAAGAATGATTTTTCGAAGCAAAATCATTCACTTTTTGCACAACTGTTTTCACAGGTTTTGGTGCAAGATCAAAAAGTTCCAAAAATGAATATTTGAATGATTTTGACTCAGTTGACTTATCTTTTGAAATCGGTTTCCATTTTGATTTTGTCAACTGAGATTTTGCTTGAGAAAGATGTTCAGAATTATCCTCGAATGATAGAAAAGACACAAAAGTAGTTGTTCCAGTAAAAATAGGTTTCTTAGTGTACTTCTTACCCTTTTGTAAGGAGTAATTAGTAAACTGAGATACCTTTCTTTCAAAAGGTTTAGAAGATTTACCCGTGTAAACTCTCTTTGGAACATCAGGATCAGTCTGAATAGAAGTTTTATCACAATCAGTCTGCACAGAAGAATTCACAAACATATGACAATTAGTTTGAGTACAAACATCAATCATGACTTTGGGAAGGTCAGACTTCACAGATTTGGTTTGTGTTTGCAATTCAATCTCAAGGTCAGAGATTTTCTTTGTCAAAGATGTTTTGTGTGACTGAAATTGCAAACACTTTTCTTCAAGACACTTGATTTTAGCACAAAAAGTGGATCTTTCTTTTTCAAGTGTGGTCTCAAAAATGGTGGACTTGTTTCGCAACTCATGGTTTAGCACAGAAATCTTTTGTTGCCAAACAAGGTCGTTTGATTGGTTGTCCAAAACAATTTTATTGAGCCCTTTTGAAGAATTGTTCAACTCATTTGTTAATTTGAAAATCTTTGATTGCAACTGATCATTTTCTTTTTGAATGCTTTCCATATTGGACAAAATAAGATCATTTGCAGATTTGAGCTCTTTGATCTCAGATTTGAGTTGGTCTATTCGAGATTCTAGACTTTCCATTAACAGTTTTTGCATTTGCCTGGTCATCTCTTCGAGTTCATCATAATCGAACTCTTCGGTTGACATTTTGACTAACGGCTTGATGACAATCTAATGAAAGACAACCCAAGAAAAATTGTAAGCCCAAATAAAATCTAAGCCCAAAAACAATTTTATTGAGCCCTTTTGAAGAATTGTTCAACTCATTTGTTAATTTGAAAATCTTTGATTGCAACTGATCATTTTCTTTTTGAATGATTTTGACTCAGTTGACTTATCTTTTGAAATCGGTTTCCATTTTGATTTTGTCAACTGAGATTTTGCTTGAGAAAGATGTTCAGAATTATCCTCGAATGATAGAAAAGACACAAAAGTAGTTGTTCCAGTAAAAATAGGTTTCTTAGTGTACTTCTTACCCTTTTGTAAGGAGTAATTAGTAAACTGAGATACCTTTCTTTCAAAAGGTTTAGAAGATTTACCCGTGTAAACTCTCTTTGGAACATCAGGATCAGTCTGAATAGAAGTTTTATCACAATCAGTCTGCACAGAAGAATTCACAAACATATGACAATTAGTTTGAGTACAAACATCAATCATGACTTTGGGAAGGTCAGACTTCACAGATTTGGTTTGTGTTTGCAATTCAATCTCAAGGTCAGAGATTTTCTTTGTCAAAGATGTTTTGTGTGACTGAAATTGCAAACACTTTTCTTCAAGACACTTGATTTTAGCACAAAAAGTGGATCTTTCTTTTTCAAGTGTGGTCTCAAAAATGGTGGACTTGTTTCGCAACTCATGGTTTAGCACAGAAATCTTTTGTTGCCAAACAAGGTCGTTTGATTGGTTGTCCAAAACAATTTTATTGAGCCCTTTTGAAGAATTGTTCAACTCATTTGTTAATTTGAAAATCTTTGATTGCAACTGATCATTTTCTTTTTGAATGCTTTCCATATTGGACAAAATAAGATCATTTGCAGATTTGAGCTCTTTGATCTCAGATTTGAGTTGGTCTATTCGAGATTCTAGACTTTCCATTAACAGTTTTTGCATTTGCCTGGTCATCTCTTCGAGTTCATCATAATCGAACTCTTCGGTTGACATTTTGACTAACGGCTTGATGACAATCTAATGAAAGACAACCCAAGAAAAATTGTAAGCCCAAATAAAATCTAAGCCCAAAAACAATTTTATTGAGCCCTTTTGAAGAATTGTTCAACTCATTTGTTAATTTGAAAATCTTTGATTGCAACTGATCATTTTCTTTTTGAATGCTTTCCATATTGGACAAAATAAGATCATTTGCAGATTTGAGCTCTTTATTCTCGGATTTGAGCTCTTTGATCTCAGATTTGAGTTGGTCTATTCGAGATTCTAGACTTTCCATTAACAGTTTTTGCATTTGCCTGGTCATCTCTTCGAGTTCATCATAATCGAACTCTTCGGTTGACATTTTGACTAACGGCTTGATGACAATCTAATGAAAGACAACCCAAGAAAAATTGTAAGCCCAAATAAAATCTAAGCCCAAAAACAATTTTAAGTCTAAAAGAAAGTTAGCCCAAAAGCAACATTGATCGACAAAAATGACTAGTCCAGATGAAAATCTATTTTCAGCCCAAACTTGTTTTAAGCCCAATGAATCCAAAACTAAATTCCAATAAAAAAATCGGCCCAAAACAAAAATTGAAAGCACCAAAATAACAAATAATAAAAGAAATACTTAAGGAAAAAAAAATCTACAACGACAAAAAAAAATTTAAGAAATATATTGAATTATACGATCAAAGCAACAAGGAAAATAAAATGTCACTTGGATTGTTCAGTCACGTGAATTGATTAAAAAAATCTCGAGAAAAGCCATCACTTATTTAATCTAAAACTATCACGTGAACTTAAAACAAATCACTTAACAATCTCGACACTTAAAAAAAATATAGAATTTACAACCGACACAGCATGCGTGAAATGTAAATGGTAGCTACTTCAAGACCCAAAATGACAACTTATTCCTGACAAAACAATTCCCACACGTTATCTCTAAACACACAAATCAAAAGCACAACTTCCAAAATGTTTTGAAGTCTAGACTATTTTTAAATGACAGCTCAGCACACGTAAATGAAAAGCACAATCGTCAACAACAAAAAACGGACACTTTTATAAAAAAAAATCGAAATAAGAAAAGAAAAAAAACAGAATTAAACAATGACTAGGGTGATCACGTGACACTAATTGTTGGATTTCCAAATCAATTTAAGTGAACTCCTTTTTGACTTTCACAAGACAATTTAAACAGACTAATATTAATTCAAATGAAAGTTTAACTTTTGAATGTGTACATGTCTATGTCTAGATACACAAGAACATGCTTATAAAAAAACATATAGTCAGTAGGCATGCTCCAACATTGACTGACACACATTTTCTCTTTTACAAGTCCAACAAGTTATCAATTTGAATAAGTAGACCACAATCACGTGAACACCATACCTCACGATTTACTTACAACTGGACACCACAACAATTCAAAATACACGTTTTCTCTGTTACACGTGTATTCTTCCTTTATACTCACACGACTCACTATATTCTTTCCCCCAAAAAAAATCTGGACTCCTTTCTCTCTTTCTCAAATACAAAAAAAACTATACTCTCTTTATCACTACTTTCTCTCTGACTTTCTTATTTCTCAAAAACAACACACGAAAGATTAAAGACTCAAACACAATATGCACCAAAATATTGACAAGTCAAGACATACAAGCAAGCACTTCAAACAACCAAGATTCAAGCCACACGCAGCCAAGATTCAAGAGATGAAGATCGAAAGTGCTATTTGCCGAGATATTAGCTCGGCAAATGAGGTATTCAAAAAAATTTCTCAAATTTTACACCAAAGATGGAAAAATGATGAAAAATGATTTTGAAAATGATTTGAAAAACTTTTGAAAAATTTGGTCTATTTGCCGAGCAGTGAGCTCGGCAAATGAGGTGTTCGGGTGAAAATTGGTTAAGTGTAGGACAAATGGTTGATTTGCAGAGAATAGAGCTCTGCAAATGGGGTTTTGGAGAAATTTTGTCTAAGTATGACTCGAGTTGTATTGAGTGCCGAGCTGGGAGCTCGGCAAATGAGGTGTTCGGGTCGAAAATCGGTTAAGTATAGGACAATAGGTCGATTTGCAGAGAATAGAGCTCTGCAAATGGGGTCTTGGTCGAAATGGTGATTTGCAGAGCAACGAGCTCGGCAAACGGCTTGTTTGAAAGATTTTGGCTAAGTGATTTAGTATGGGTTGCCGAGGTATTATCTCTGCAAATGAGGTATTGGAAAATAAATTGGCTAAGTATGAGGTCGGCAAACACTAGAAGAAAGATGCTGGTCGAATTGGTGATTTGCAGAGCAACGAGCTCGGCAAATGACTATTTCGGCTGGAAAATTCTAAGTCCAACTCGGCAATTGGTTGATTTGGCAAAGGAGTTGGTCGGTCAAGTCGGCAAACACGAGAAACGAGTTTGGGTGAATGGTTTGGAATTTAGCTCGGCAACTGGTAGATTTGGAGGTCGGTTGGTTCGGCAAATGCGGGTTAGATGGTTCTGGTCGTGAGATAAGCTCGGCAAACACTGTGTTTAACTCCTGGTCGAGAATTTATCTCGGTAAATGTGAAGTTTAAGCTGCTGGTCGAGAAGAAATATGAATTAGTGACTTCTTTTCTTTGATTCTTCGAGTTCAAACTTGAAACCACCACCAATACATTCCAAATCGACTTCCGAGCAAACCCTGACTGAAGATTAACCAGTTAAAACCTCACCGGAAAACTCACCAACTCGCCGGAGAAATTAAAACGGCCATATCTTTGTTGTTTCTTCAAGTTAATACACAAAATTTGTTCCACAATGATCAGTGAAGAATCGCGAACAAACCCTAGGTGAAAACTTTTATTATCTCGACTCGCCGGAAAATTCGAAATGTCACCGGAAAATGTAACCGACTCAAAAATGCATCAATCGGAAAAATTGAAAGTATCAACTTGTTCAGAATTCAATGGAGATTAAAACCTTGTGATTTTTCAATCGATTTGACAACAAACAATGACACAATCGAAGAGAGAAGTTCTGGAAAAAGTTGTTGATATATTTTTTTTCTTTTTATTTTCTTTTTCTTTTAATTAATGTAAAATGTAATATTGATTGTTCTCGTGAGATCACTGTAGCTACAGTAGCAGACTTTTGACTTTTCTTATTATTGCTATTTGCCGAGCTCAACAATTGACCATACAAAATCCATGAAATTTTGATCTGTAAATCGAAATTAAACACTTCTCAATTAGATTCAACACTAATCCACTCTTAATTTGTGATTATAACACTGAAACAGTAACACAATCAACACGAACAGAATTTTCAGAAATTTCAGAAATTAAGCTCAAAATCCAGAAATTTTGAACAAAATCGGTTATGAATTTGTTTGTGGATCGTTCGGATACACCGATTATGCTCTGATACCAATTGTTAGAAACAAACTTGAGCTTAATTGAAGGTTTAATGGTGGATTTAAGGTAGTGTGTGAAATGTGTGTAAGTGTGTGAATGGGAGGTTGAAGATGATCTTAGAGAGAGAAAGTAAATTAGAGAGAAGTAAGTGTGGGATTAATGTGAAGGCTTAGTTACAAATGATTAAGGAAGGGGTATTTATACCTATCATCTAATTAACACTAATACCCCTTATATAACTAGAAATATTACAATTTAACACCATTTATATTTCTAACAAGGTTCATTGTTTTGAATTGGTTCAACGATGATCTGAGGTTCTTGATCATGAATCGGTTTTGAATTATAGAATTCTTCAAAAAGAATATCTAATTCATCACTGGTTGGAGTTGGAAACTTCTTGAATTTAGAAGCTAAGGTAGAGTTCCTTGTAGAAGTACTTGAAGCACTTGGATCAATACTTGTTGGTAGCAAGCTTTCTTGCTCAAAAATCATGCCTGGCATCTCATCGAACCAAACATTCATCGTCTCTTGAATTGTGTTTGTTCGACGATTATAGATTCGGTAGGCAATAGATGTTTTGGAATAACCAACAAAATATCCTTCATCACCTTTCTTCTCGAACTTTCCAAGATTCTCCCGATCATTCAATGTGTAACAAACACACCCAAATATATGAAAGTAGTTGATGTTGGGTTTGCGTTTGTTAACAACCTCATAAGGAGTCTTTTCGAAACGCTGATTGATGATGGACCGATTCTGAGTGTGACAAGCAGTGTCAACAGCTTCAGCCCACATATTGGATGGCAATTTGGAATAAGCAAGCATTGTCCTTGCTGCTTCCACCAGCGATCGATTTCTCCTTTCAACAACACCGTTTTGTTGTGGGGTGCGAACTGCTAAGAATTGATGAGTAATACCTTTGGATTTGCAGAATTCATCAAAACAGCATTCTTGAATTCAGTACCGTTATCCGAACGGATGTAACGAACTGGAAGTTGAAGATTTACTTGAGTATTGGTGATGAAATCTATCAACATCTGAGTTGTTTCATCTTTGGATGCTAGGAACTTAACCCAAGTATATCTTGAATAATCATCAACAATAGCCAAGATGTATTTCTTCCCATTTCGGCTTTGTACTTTCATCGGCCCACAAAGATCCATGTGAAGCAAATGAAGAGGTGCTAAAGAATTTGGAGATTTCTTTGGTTTATGAGAAACTCTTTTAATCTTCCCAACAGCACAAGAAGGACAGACATGCTCACTTTCATACTTATAGTCAGGTAAGCCTTCAACAAGATGCTTATTGACTAAAGTATTGATTGTTTGGAAATTCAGATGAGAAGCCTTCTATGCCATAACCAAGAATTCTTTGAAGTAGCCTTTGAAATGAAACAAATATTATCGGTTGGTTGGTTATCATCGAGATTGACGGTAAAAAGATTATCGTCACGATCACCACAAAGAATATCAACTCCATCTAAGGTTTGAACTTTGCAAAGAGATTTTCGAAAAAGAACTTGAAGATTGTTATCACAGAATTGTCCAACACTGAACAAGTTGTGACTTAAACCTTCAACATAGTGAACTTTCTTGATAATAATCCCATTTCGTTCAATGTCCCCATAACCTAAGATAGGAGCGAAGTTGTTGTTTCCAAAGCGAACAGTTCCCATGAATCGTTCAACGAAATTCTTCAGCAAAGACTTATTTCCAGTTGTTAGGTCGAGAATCGACCATGTATAATTTGTTCAGAAATAGCTTGAAGTTTAGTGAAGACATTGCTTCAGAATTCTGAGATGCCTCAGAATTCAGAACTCCTTCACTAAAGCTTCACTTCAGTTCAGATCTACGTATCAGAAAACCATTCAGAATGAAGTCAAAGACTGAAGTCTGAAGAAGAGAATCATCTCAGAAGCGAGCATCAGAGTGATTCTACCAGATCGAAGACTGAAGCATCTCAGTGATAAAGTACTTACAACACTTTACACTGATTACGAGGAAGACTTTTACTTTACACCTTTATCCAGTTAATAGAATTATCTATTAATAAAAGGTACAAAGTATAGGTTAGGAACCTAGTACTATAAGTCACATCAAGTGACTTATATACGCTTCCATGTGCAGCATGTAAGGAATTATGGTTTAATTCCTTAAATGCTCACAACCACATTTGTACGACATTGTCCATGTCATCATGAACTTTGTCTATAAATACAAAGTCTTCTCACAACTTGCAAATAGCTAGAACTATTGCATTGCAACTTGTGAGATATACTCTAAGCAAAACTTACGAGTATTTCCAAGTCATCTTGATCACTTGTATTTCGGGATTGTTTAGATAGTTACACTTTGGTGTTTATCTTTGTTCCGCAACAATCCTTGTATTTGTTTATACATCAATAAATCAAATACATTGAAAAGAAAACAACGTGTCTCAATGCTACATACTTGATTATATTTATATATATCTTTATATAGTTTCTGCCATTTGTTCTTGCATTAATTCATATTGTCTTTTGTTTCTTGTTATCCATATCTGGATCGTAAACTAAACTTGTCCATCAAGATTAGTTGTACTTGCCAGTCGGGTTTAAGTCATTCGTCTTTATATTTGGGACTCACAATTGGTATCAGAGCAGCAAGGTTGAATTAATACAATTCTTTAACCTTTGATCTGCTAAGATGACTGACTTTGAACAAGGACCTGACCCTAATAATGCTACCCCACCCCCAGTCATCAACAACAATATACCCTCACACAATGTTCACGTACACTTTCCAACTAATCCTGTTCCCAAGTTTGATGGGAACAGTGAAAACTTTCAAACATGGAAAGCGTGCTTACTTAAGTATATTGCTGGTGTTGAGAGACATTTGCCAGACATTTTAAGAGATGGACCCTTTGTCCCTATGAATGCGTCAACTGTCGTCAGAAATGCCGATGGGACTCCTAGGCAGTCACCTAAGGAGAAGGATCATTGGTCAGAAGAAGATCATAGACTTGTTGACTTGGATACCAAGTTACAAAATATGATCTTATACGCAGTTCCAGAAACCCTAATGCCCACTCTTGTTTTACTTGAGAATTCTAAATTAATGTGGGCGGAACTACTGACACAGTTTGAAGGCACTAATGAGACAATTGTCACAAGAAAAGTGGCTTTAAACAAAAGATATGAGTCTTTCTTTGCTATACCTGGGGAGTCTTTAACCCAAACTTACATTAGGTTTACAAATCTGGTAAACCAACTGAAAGCCCTAGGTGTAACCAAAGACAAAGAAATTTTGTTAGAAAAGTTTTGTGACATTTTACCTTCAAAATGGGAAAATCTTATCTTGGTCTTGAGACAAGGCAAAACATTACACAGTCATACTCTTGCTTCCCTTTATGGAGCATTTAGGTATACTGAGGAGAACAAAGCTGAAAGAGCTTTGGCTGAGCAGGATGCCAAGAACCATGTTTCGACAAGTTCTGGTACGGTTCAGTATTCTGAACCACAAAGCACTGCTCTACTATCTTCTGAGAGTGATATTTTTGACTCAATGAAGAAGATGGTTTCTCAAATGTTAAAAACTGGTGTCTCTGCTAATGTCACTCAGGATTGTGATGAGGATGACAATGATGATCTGGTTGCCATGCTGGCTAAAACGTTCAATCGTTTTAAGGCCAAATCAAATCGATCTGGCAAACCTTTTGCTTCCAGTGCTTCTATTGATAAGTCCAATCTTGAATGCTTTAAATGCGGCAAGAAAGGACATTTCATGAAGGAATGCAGATCTAGTCAACCTTCATCATCACAATCTGCTCCTAACCATTCTATTTTTCAGAAATCTGATGACAGCTATAAGGCCAAATACAAGAAGTTGAAGGCTCATATGGCTCTTTTGGCACAAGACAACTCGAGCAACAGTTGCATGATTGCCAAGACTGAAAAGTGGGAAGACTCCGATGAATCATCTGATGATGAGGAGGAAGTTAGGGATATGTGTTTCATGGCACAAGAAGACCAAGGTCATTTGGTCAAAACTGATGTTGAATCTGGCCGCTGGGTGGATATAGTGATGAAAAAGGTCAGTAATTTTGGCTATGAAGAAGATGAGGAACACAAACTGGACCTTTTGGTTCTTTTAGAGGCTGACATCTCTTTTGTTGAGACAGTGCGTTCAGAAAGCCTAAAAATGTTTGAAAACAATACTTCTGAACTGAACGCCAGTCAGGCCAGATTAAAAGAACTGAAAGATGTTCATCTGGCCCTAAAAAGTTATCAATCAATGGTTGCCACTTTAGAGTTGGAAAAAGAAGAACTAAAAACCATCCTTGAAAAAGAACAGAAAATAATCAAATCTTGGATGAATGCACCAAAACCAGATGCTGCAATTAAAAACACTTTTGCAAATCAAAAAACAGCATATGAATCTGGTGATCTTCACATGGCATCTATAATCACTGATTTAGATGCACTTCCAAAAGAAATGAAACCGGAAATTACTTTTCCTAAAGTTGGCAAACAAAAAATTGTGACTAATAAGGTCAAGGAACAATCTGAGGGAAATTCTGAAACAGCTCAGACAACTGGTTCAGAAAAGAAGGCTAAAACCAAAAAGCCATCTCCTCAGACTTCATCTAAGGTTCCAAAAGGACTAAAGAAGAAGAAAACTGTCTCCCCCACTGAGCCTTCTACCTCAGATTCTGGTAAGGCTCAGGTGTCTAATGAAGAATCTTTGTTGTTAAGGTTGGAAAGTCAATTTCAACTATTGGCTAGACAAGTGCAGAGTTGTAATGCACGTTTAAAAAATGTTGAAACCACACCTCTTCAACCTAAACAAAATGCAAAACCTTTTTCTAAGCAAATCAAGCAAAAATCTGAGAAGAAAAAGGTTGAGCACCCCATCAAACCAACAACTTTTGTGTCAACTGAGATAATGACTGAAATCCCATTTGACCCTTCAGTTCCACACATACCAAAGAAATCTGAGACTGCTAAGGGAGAGTCTAGTGAACCCATCCAAAGATGGGTTCCCAAAAAGAACTAATCTTTGATTGTGTGCAGGGAGACCGAAAGAAGAACATATGGTTTCTGGACAGTGCTGCTGGCCGAACCATGACTGGTTATCAAACCCTGCTGGAGGAATATAGGGTGCAAGAAGGGCCCTCAATTGTTTTTGGAAATGATGGAAATGGAAAAACTGAGGGATATGGTGTGGTGAATAATGGTCAAGTCAAATTCACACGAGTTGCATATGTGAATGGTTTGAAATATAACCTGATCAGTGTCAGTCAACTTTGTGATGATGGCTTCAAGGTTTTATTTGATATCTCACAAGGCACCATATTCAACAGAGATGGAAAGGTAGTACTGGTTGCACCAAGGAAGGGAAACATTTATGTCATTGATATGAATCCATCTATCTCTGAACAATGTTTCTACACAAAGGCTGATGAAGACACAAACTGGTTGTGGCACAAGAGATTATCCCATCTGAACTTCAAAACATTAATAAGTTGTCAAGAAAACAACTTGTTGATGGGATACCCTCTATGTCTTTCAACAAAGACAAGCCATGTCCAGGTTGTGAAATGGGCAAGCAGAAAAGAGCTTCATTCAAAACTAAGCAAAGCTTTAGTATAACTGAACCTCTTCACTTGCTTCACATGGATCTTTTTGGACCAGTGAACGTTCAGACCAGAGCAGGAAAGAAGTACACCCTTGTCGTTGTAGATGAATATTCAAGATATTGCTGGGTGATTTTCCTCAAGTCTAAGAGTGAAGCTGCTGCTGAAATCATTGCTCTCATCAAACAAATTGAACTCAAGTACAAGCGAAAAGTTTGTCAGCTCAGAAGTGACAATGGCACTGAATTCAGAAATGCCACTCTGGAGTCCTTCTGCACTGAAACTGGCATATCTCAGAACTTCTCCTCAGCACACACACCAGAGCAGAATGGTGTTGTAGAAAGAAAGAATCGTACGCTGATTGAAGCTGCAAGGAGTATGCTGAATGAATCTGGTCTTCCCAAGAATTTCTGGGCTGAAGCTGTTGCAACTGCTTGCTACACTCAGAACAGATCCATCTATGTCAAAAGACATAAGAAGACCTCCTATGAAGTACTCAGAAATAGAAAGCCTAATATTGGATACTTCCATGTATTTGGGTGTCCAGTATACATTCTGAATAACTCTAATCAGCTTGGAAAATTCGATGCAAAAGCTGATGAAGGGTACTTCCTAGGATATTCATCAAATCGCAAAGCCTTTAGAGTCTTTAACAAGAGACTTCAAAAGGTTGATGAGTCAATTCATGTTACCTTTGATGAATCCAACTCTGCAATCTTTAAAAATTCCATTTCTGAACCACCCTCAGAAAGTCCAATCAGTTTTGGTGATTCTGATCCTATTGCAGAATCTGATCAGTCACCTGAACATGTTTCTGAACATCTCCGTTCAGAACCAGAAAGAAACAAGCAAAGCAACATTCCATTCTATCCCTCAGTTAGTTTCAAACTACCTTCTGAACTAACTATTGGATCAGATGTATATGCTGCTACACCCATGATATCAGATTCCACTGAGCAACATCAATCTGAAGAATTTCATGATGCAAGTCATGATATGCAGGAAGAAGAAGAAGCTGAAGATGTATTTTCTGAAGCTCCTCCAGAAGTTACTCAGAGAAATTCTTGCACTGATATCATTTCTCACCCTGGTCAATACACTAAGTGGACTAAAGCACATCCTATCGAGCAAATCATTGGGAGTTCCACTAGTGGGGTTCAGACCAGAAGAGCCACAAGCGATCAATGCTTAAACGTCAGTTTCTTATCTCTAATTGAACCCAAGAAGATTGACGAGGCTATGAAGGACCCAAGCTGGGTTGAAGCCATGCAAGATGAGCTCAACCAGTTTAAAAGAAACGATGTATGGGAACTCGTTCCTTGTCCCAGTAACCTGAAGAAGGAACCAATTGGGACAAGATGGGTCTTCAGAAACAAGATGGACGAAGATGGTCACGTCATTAGAAACAAAGCAAGACTTGTTGCAAAGGGATATGCACAAGAAGAGGGAATAGATTTTGATGAAACTTTTGCACCAGTTGCTAGACTTGAAGCTATCAGAATTTTCTTAGCTTTTGCAGCTCATCATCAATTCAAAGTCTATCAAATGGATGTCAAAAGTGCATTTCTGAATGGCGATCTAGAAGAAGTTGTGTATGTGCATCAACCACCAGGGTTCATCAATGAAGAAAAACCACATTGGGTGTGCAGACTGAACAAAGCCTTATATGGTCTGAGACAAGCACCCAGAGCCTGGTATGATACTCTTACTAAACATCTTCTTAAAAATGGTTTTAAACGAGGTGCTATTGATAAAACTTTATTCATATTGCATGATAAAAGTGATATCCTTTTAGTACAAATTTATGTTGATGATATTGTGTTTGGCTCTACTAATGAGAAGATGTGTAAAAACTTTTCAAAAATCATGTCTTCTGAGTATGAAATGAGTATGATGGGAGAACTGACATATTTTCTAGGACTTCAAGTAAAACAAAATGAAGATGGTATTTTCATTAACCAAGAAAAATATGTCAGAGATTTACTAAAGAAATATCAATTTGATTCAGTCTCATCAAAAGATACTCCAATTTCTGCTCCATTAACTTTGGATTCTGATCCACATGGAAAACCAGTGGACCATACAAAATATCGAGGTATGGTTGGTTCACTGATGTATTTAACTGCAAGTAGACCAGACATAATGTTTGCAACATGCCTTTGTGCTAGATTTCAGTCTGATCCCAGAGAAGCACATGCAAATGCTGTTAAAAGGATCTTCAGATACCTTAAGGGTGTCCCCAGATTGGGTCTTTGGTATCCCAAAGGCTCCAGTCTAGATCTAATGGGTTATTCAGATTCTGATCATGCAGGTTGCAAGATAGACAGGAAAAGTACCACTGGTGGGTGTCATTTCCTTGGTGGCAAATTAGTAAGCTGGACTAGTAAGAAGCAGACTGCAGTATCACTATCCACTGCAGAAGCTGAGTACATCTCTGCAGCGAGTTGTTGTGCTCAGATTCTATGGATGAAGAACCAGCTGACTGATTATGGTGTTACTTACACAAAGACTCCAATCTTTTGTGATAACACCAGTGCCATTGCCATATCTCACAATCCTGTAATGCACTCGAAAACCAAGCACATCGATCTCAGGTATCATTTCATTCGTGATCATATTCTGAAAGGAGATATTGAATTGCACTTTATTCCCACTGATAAGCAACTCGCTGATGTTTTCACAAAACCCTTAGATGTCAAAACCTTTAAACATCTAATCAGTGAGTTGGGTATGTTAAATCCTTAGACTGGTAATCATGTTATGAACGCCTCAGTGACACTGATCTGGTTCACTAGTCTGAGCGATCCATGTAATTTTTGCTCGCCTAGCTATCGAACGCCTTAGTGATACTATCTTGGCACTTATTAATTCATGGATCATCACTTCAGGGGGAATGTTAAACATTTTTCAAAATATAAAATAAACCTTCTTTCTGAGGGGGAACCTTTTGCTCAGAAAAATGTATTTAACTGAAGCACTTCAGAATATCAAAATATTTCAGTTGAATTTTAATGACTGAGATGGCTCAGATTCTTCTGAAACTGACCATGCTCAGAATTTGTTTTGTCATCACTGAAATACAAAAATCTTTTCAAGATATTTTTGATACTTGGCCAATTGTGTGTACACGTGGCATACTACATACTAGGTTTTTAACTTATTTGTGGTCATGCTTATGTATCGCACAAGTGGCGCCGTAAAAAGAGTAGAAAATGAGTACTTTTTATGAAAAAGTGTACAGGGTGGGGTCCCTCAAACGTCTCTGCATTAAATGCGGACGTGACCCCAGAAATTGTTTTACTCTTAAAAATCTCTTCTTATTTCTCTCTAATCATAATCTCTTCTTATTTACTCTCTAATCATCAATCTCTCTCTTATTTACTCTCTAATCATCAATCTCTCTCTTATTTACTCTCTAATATAACTCTTCTTATTTCTCTCTTCATCATCTCTTCTTATTTACTCTCTAATCATCAATCTCTCTCTTATTTACTCTCTAATCATCAATCTCTCTCTTATTTACTCTCTAATCATCAACTCTTCTTATTTCTCTCTAATCATAATCTCTTCTTATTTACTCTCTAATCATCAATCTCTCTCTTATTTACTCTCTAATCATCAACTCTTCTTATTTCTCTCTAATATCAACTCTTCTTATTTCTCTCTATCATCATCTCTTCTTATTTACTCTCTAATCATCAATCTCTCTCTTATTTACTCTCTAATCATAATCTCTTCTTATTTCTCTCTAATCATCAACTCTTCTTATTTACTCTCTAATCATCAATCTCTTCTTATTTACTCTCTAATCATAATCTCTTCTTATTTCTCTCTAATCATCAATCTCTTCTTATTTACTCTCTAATCATCAATCTCTTCTTATTTACTCTCTAATCATCAATCTCTTCTTATTTACTCTCTAATCATCAACTCTTCTTATTTCTCTCTAATCATCAATCTCTTCTTATTTACTCTCTAATCATAATCTCTTCTTATTTACTCTCTAATCATCAATCTCTCTCTTATTTACTCTCTAATCATAACTCTTCTTATTTCTCTTATCATCATCTCTTCTTATTTACTCTCTAATCATCAATCTCTCTCTTATTTACTCTCTAATCATAATCTCTTCTTATTTACTCTCTAATCATCAACTCTCTCTTATTTACTCTCTAATCATAACTCTTCTTATTTCCTCTATATAACTCTTCTTATTTCTCTTTCATATCTCTCTCTTATTTACTCTCTAATCATCAATCTCTCTCTTATTTACTCTCTAATCATAACTCTTCTTATTTCTCTCTTCATATCTCTTCTTATTTACTCTCTAATCATCAATCTCTCTCTTATTTACTCTCTAATCATAACTCTTCTTATTTCATTCTTTCATTTACTTCGTTTCATTTACTCTCTAATCATCAATCTCTCTCTTATTTACTCTCTAAATTCATAACTCTTCATATTCCCTTTTCACTTTCATTTTCAAATCTCAAATGGCTAAAGCATCTTCATCTTCACATAAATCACTCATAACATTCGAATATAATCCATCTAGTGATGTAAAAACTTCTGCCATATGGCCTAAGACCTTCACTGCATCCCAAATCCGATTCAACATGAGCAACTTTTTGGCTCAATTGAATATACATACCACATCCTTAATGGGAAGAATCAATAAATTTTGGGAGCAATCCCCCTTCCATTATGCGATGACCGCCAATCCGCAAGCAATGTATCATCGATACTTGCTTGAATTCTGGTATACAGCAGTGGTGAGTAAGGATGAACAATCTATATCCTTCACTCTAAATGAGGGCACAAAGAAATGTGTCATCACCCTCGAGGGGTTCAGATCTTCCCTTCATCTGAACTACCTCAAACCTCCCCAAGTGTTCGAGAAAAGACTCAAAGGAGTCAATTTTAGGGAGGTTTTGGTCGCCACTGGTCATGGTGACATGGAGGATGAGAATGGTAACTTGAAGACCTCTGGACATATTTTCTTGTCTGGTTTTGGTACATGTTGGAGGTTCTTCTGGACGCAAATAGTGGAGAGTCTGGGTGGCAACCATGGAGGGTTGGACCAACTCTCACTACCCCAAGTTGAAATGGGGTATTATATCTGGAATGGAGTGCAGGTAGACTTCGCTGAGATCCTCTTCTCTCAGTTGGTTACAAAATTAAAGGGGAAGAGAAGTCTACATATTGCATTTCCAAGATTCTTAAGCCTATGCTTCAAAGATATACTTGGTGATGCTTATGATGAAGCTGGACCAGAGGCTTCTGTACCAGAATATAGCAGGGATTTCTCTAAGGCAACACCTACTGGAGATGAACCAGAACTCTCCCCTGCTATGATTCAGGTATTTTCTAAAACTGGTGCAGCCACACTAGCTGGCCCAGAAAGGACACTAAGTGGGCCACAAAAGAATGTGGGACCCGTTAGTGTGCCTACTATTGAAATATCTAATTCTGGTGACGATGCAACTGCTGAAGCAGCTGTTGAACCAGAATCTGGTGAGGGTACTAGTGACCCAAACCAGGGCATATCTGACCAGATCGCACAAGTGAATGCTTTCTGGGATGACGATGAGCCACTTCAGGAGAATCTTGATTCTCTTGCCGAATTTGAGTTTGACGAGGGCTTATTGGAGGCGAATCAATCCGATTCTGAGCCAGCCCCCATCCTCGCAAACGCCCCACCTCCTCCCCCAGAAATCCAAATCGATGAACCTTATGTACCACCACCACCATCTCACCAAAATCCTATCTTCCCACCTGGCACCAATCCCGCATACGTAACCGATCCTTCTTTCACACCTTCACTTCACTTTCTACACCCACAAATTCACCATGTACCACCACCAATAAACTATGATGCCCCTTCTGAAAAGGATCTAGATTCTGAAACTGAATCTGAGAGTCCTACAGATGTACAAATGAATAAAGTTTTACAAGGGCTGGGCAATTTACCTTTTGTGGCTCCTGCTTCTGCACAACCCCCACCTCCATTCAATATAGAAGCACAGTTAGAGAGAAACCAAACCGAAGTCCAAGGCCTTATTCGTAGGGTGGAGGACTTAACCAGTTCTCTAACTGCCAACACTAGCTCATTGGCTGACATGAAAGGTGCTCAGATGTTCATTGGAACTGAGCTGACCAAAGTAGCAGGGAATGAAGGGCTAGTGGTTGGGAAATTGAATGAGCTGGTAATGACATGTAATAAGGTGAGCTCTGCAATCAGAGAAGCCTTCAGATTGACCAAGAGAGATGTTCAAGCTTCAGTTGTTGCGAACTTGACATCTGGGGTTGAATTGTTGAAGCAAGAGGTCATGGCTGTTGGTAATGAAGTACATGAGCTGGTTCAGAAGCCAAGCATTAATGAGAAAGAACTTGGGGCTTCTGTCAGTGCAAGTATAGTGGAAGATCTGAAGTCTGAGCTATCTCAGAATCTTGCTGCTCAGATTTCAGAGTCTGTATCTCAGAAGGTTGGTGAAGAAGTTAGGTTGATGATTGCTGAACTGACCAAGAACACAAATGATAAAGTGGAAAGAGCTGTTAATGAAGTAAAAAGCTCAGTTTCCATACTTGAAGGTGCAGTTCAGAATCAGTCTAAGCAGTTGGAAGAAATTTTATCTATTCTGAAGAAGGAACCTGTCACTGCTCCTCCTCCCCCTGCATCATTCACTGAAGATGACAGAAAGATGCTCAAAGAATTGAAAGATCAAGAAGCACTGAACCTTAGTTCTTCATTTAGACTAAAGTCTCAGTTTGCTACAATGGCTAAGGGCATATGTGAGTGTCTAGAGCAACAAAGTTGGAAACCTTTGCAGGCACTTAAAACAACTCTGGATCTATATGCTAAAATGCCTGCAGAGATTTCCAAAGGGGGAAGTGGTGTGCCTCTTGGGTTGCTGGCCAGTACACAAGAAATGATTCATGCAACCAAGAAGCAAGCTGAGGTACCTTCTGAAAGTGCCTCAGTTCAGGGGGAACAAGTTCAGGCCTCTGGTGCTGAAAAGAAAGATAAAGGAAAGGGCAAGGCCAAGGAAGTAGAGGAACCAAAGAAGGTTGGTAAGGGTTCTGGACTGGTTGTTGGAGAGAATGTGGATGAACAAGGTTATCCACTCCACGATCCTAATGCTGATAGCAAGAAGTTGGAGACTTTGCAGAAGCAAGTCTCTAACCAATTCATAATGTGGAGTGAAAACAAGGAGAGGGAAAGGGTTCAGCATCAAAGCATGGGAACCCTAGATCATATTGACGCTGCATCTCTGGGTCTATCACTTGAACGATTTCAGAAAATCAAACATGACCCAAGAGTGCAGAAGGCTGTGAAAGATATGCTTGATCATGAGTATGGGGTGAACTACTCTCCACTGGAACAAAAGCTGGACCACCTAACTTTCAAGATGTCCATCCAAGACTTAGTGAAGAATAGAGAAATGGAGATGGCCAGAAAGAAGAAGGAGATTCTGGCTGGAGTTCAGTATGTGGAAAGGGAATTGTTCAGGCCACCAACAAAGCCCAGAACTGGAACAAGGACTCCAAAGAAAGATTCTCGTGATGTTGTCCATACTTCATTCAAACCAATTTCTGATGATGCTGCTGAGCTCCAAAGAAAACATGAGAAGGACCAGTATGATCATTACATGACTCATCGATCACATCAGGCCAGAATTGTTGATATTGATGTTGTTAAGGCTGATGGATTGAAGCTGTTCGATTTGGTTGTGAAGAGAGAAGGAAGGGCTACTGAAGAATACTCCCAGGTTTCAGTTCATGAATTCGGCATATCTGAGCACAGGGAGATGATCCAAGTTCTTAAAGGAAAGCCTAAGTCTGCCTTGACTGGTGCATGGTTAGCAAGGATTCAGCAGAAGATGCAAGCCAAGGTGGAAATTGAAGCAAGGCTATTTGGCAAAAGGATCAGTCTCCACTGAAGAGAAAACCTACTGAGGCACCTTCTGGTTCAAGGCCTGCCAAGAAGTAGTTTTCTATTCAGAATATCATGTACTTGTAAATATTTACATTTGTAACTTCCATTTCAGTTTGTAATATATAAAGTTGCAATTGTGACAAATAAGTAGATGATAGGTTTAAGTTAGAAAAACACAAGTAAAATTCTGAGACATCAATGATCTATAAGATGTACTTAAGAAATTTTTACAACTTAAACAAAAACTTGCATTTCAGACTTACAAACATGTATAGATAGAAGTCTGAGATGCATGCACTATTTCAGAACAAATAGGGGGAATTTGTTAGGTCGAGAATCGACCATGTATAATTTGTTCAGAAATAGCTTGAAGTTTAGTGAAGACATTACTTCAGAATTCTGAGATGCCTCAGAATTCAGAACTCCTTCACTGAAGCTTCACTTCAGTTCAGATCTACGTATCAGAATACCATTCAGAATGAAGTCAAAGACTGAAGTCTGAAGAAGAGAATCATCTCAGAAGCGAGCATCAGAGTGATTCTACCAGATCGAAGACTGAAGCATCTCAGTGATAAAGTACTTACAACACTTTACACTGATTACGAGGAAGACTTTTACTTTACACCTTTATCCAGTTAATAGAATTATCTATTAATAAAAGGTACAAAGTATAGGTTAGGAACCTAGTATTATAAGTCACATCAAGTGACTTATATACGCTTCCATGTGCAGCATGTAAGGAATTATGGTTTAATTCCTTAAATGCTCACAACCACATTTGTACGACATTGTCCATGTCATCATGAACTTTGTCTATAAATACAAAGTCTTCTCACAACTTGCAAATAGCTAGAACTATTGCATTGCAACTTGTGAGATATACTCTAAGCAAAACTTACGAGTATTTCCAAGTCATCTTGATCACTTGTATTTCGGGATTGTTTAGATATTTACACTTGGGTGTTTATCTTTGTTCCGCAACAATCCTTGTATTTGTTTATACATCAATAAATCAAATACATTAGAAAACAACGTGTCTCAATGCTACATACTTGATTATATTTATATATATCTTTATATAGTTTCTGCCATTTGTTCTTGCATTAATTCATATTGTCATTTGTTTCTTGTTATCCATATCTGGATCGTAAACTAAACTTGTCCATCAAGATTAGTTGTACTTGCCAGTCGGGTTTAGTCATTCGTCTTTATATTTGGGACTCACAAATTCAATGAGAAAATGTTAAACATGGTTGTAAGCATGATATAACGTAGTTGGTAATACACGTGTAAAAATGTATTAGTAGATGGACGATTGTATGAATGAAGTTAACAAGTTAGTTTATTTGTATGATGTATTGACATGATTACGTGAATTAAGGATAAACGACTGTAGTGAACTTGACATGATAAAATGATAAGTAACAATCTCATAGGATTCTAACACTCTTAACTTAGCTTAATGATATAGAACAA
>CM067171.1:21904781-22119781 GCA_034093135.1 Erigeron breviscapus
TTGATGATGATGATGATGATGATGATGATGATGATGATGATGATGATGATGATGATGATGATGATGATGATGATGATGATGATGATGATGATGATGATGATGATGATGATGATGATGATGATGATGATGATGATGATGATGATGATGATGATGATGATGACGATGATGATGATGATGATGATGATGATGATGATGATGATGATGATGATGATGATGATGATGATGATGATGATGATGATGATGATGATGATGATGATGATGATGATGATGATGATGATGATGATGATGATGATGATGATGATGATGATGATGATGATGATGATGATGATGATGATGATGATGATGATGATGATGATGATGATGATGATGATGATGATGATGATGATGATGATGATGATGATGATGATGATGATGATGATGATGATGATGATGATGATGATGATGATGATGATGATGATGATGATGATGATGATGATGATGATGATGATGATGATGATGATGATGATGATGATGATGATGATGATGATGATGATGATGATGATGATGATGATGATGATGATGATGATGATGATGATGATGATGATGATGATGATGATGATGATGATGATGATGATGATGATGATGATGATGATGATGATGATGATGATGATGATGATGATGATGATGATGATGATGATGATGATGATGATGATGATGATGATGATGATGATGATGATGATGATGATGATGATGATGATGATGATGATGATGATGATGATGATGATGATGATGATGATGATGATGATGATGATGATGATGATGATGATGATGATGATGATGATGATGATGATGATGATGATGATGATGATGATGATGATGATGATGATGATGATGATGATGATGATGATGATGATGATGATGATGATGATGATGATGATGATGATGATGATGATGATGATGATGATGATGATGATGATGATGATGATGATGATGATGATGATGATGATGATGATGATGATGATGATGATGATGATGATGATGATGATGATGATGATGATGATGATGATGATGATGATGATGATGATGATGATGATGATGATGATGATGATGATGATGATGATGATGATGATGATGATGATGATGATGATGATGATGATGATGATGATGATGATGATGATGATGATGATGATGATGATGATGATGAAGGCTTATGGCTGATGAAACAGCTTCGATCTTTGAAGGATCTACTTTAATACCTTCTGATGAAATAACATGGCCAAGAAACTGCACTTCTCGAAGCCAAAACTCACATTTGGAAAACTTTGCGTACAACTTCTTCTCCCTCAACACCTCCAAAACTGCTTTCAAATGCTCACGGTGTTCATCCTCTGACTTAGAATAGATCAAAATATCGTCAATAAACACTATAACAAAATGATCTAGAAAGGGGCGGCATACCCGATTCATTAAGTCCATAAACGCGGCTGGAGCATTGGTCAACCCAAATGGCATGACCAAGAACTCATAATGACCATATCTAGTCCGGAAAGCTGTCTTTGCTACATCTTCCTTCTTTACCTTTAACTGATGATAACCGGACAGTGATTTATCACAGTCTAGGACACAACCCGATTCTGGTTGCAAAGCCACTGAATCCGAAACTGCTGGTGAGGGTATAACCCGAGGATCCGCAGGAAATCCTGAATCAGCATCGCTGAATTTAGGTCACACCACAAGTGTGCCAACAACCCCCGGGTTGGATTCTCCACCTCCCACACAAACACAAAGAACACCAACACCAACTGAAAATCCATCAACATCAACAAATTTACCTACAAAAGACTCGGCATGTGAAGTGTTATTGACTATTTTAAGGTCTGAAGGTGAATTGTTGACTGTTACGGAAAGAGGGGTGTTGAATGCGCTTGAGGTGCGAGAAAGAGAAATGGCAACCGAGAGAAGGGTTAAAGCTTTACAAGATCAGGTTGAACAACAAAAAAGCAGAATATGATGCAAAGCTTGCTGCCTTTGAACTTAGACTGTTAGCGTTAGAATCTTGCCGACCGGCCTCGGTTCCTTCTCGTCGGGATGATCCTGATTCTGATGATCACCCCGAGGGGGAGAACCAAGGAGAAGGTCAGACAAACATTGATAATACCTCGGCAAGTGTTGAAGTAAATGTTGGAGATGTGGTTATGGAAGAAAGAGTTGAAGGTGGAAACCAAGATGAGAATGAAGAAATTAAAAGAAGGCTTAAGGAAGTGTTTGGAACTGATTCTGATGAAAAGGATGATGATGATGATGATGATGATGATGATGATGATGATGATGATGATGATGATGATGATGATGAAGTTAATGAAAATATTGTTGAAAATGTTGATGATGATGAAGGGTATGTGATTGAAGAGGATTTAGTTGAATTTGCTGAAGATGATGCAGATATTGAAGCTTTAAAAGACAATGTAACATTTGACGAGCCGGAGATAGTTGAGAATCCAGCAAATGAAGAAGCAGTTGAGGAACCTGTGTTTGAAGACTTCCCAGATCTTGATTATTTTGAAACAGGTTCATCAAGCAGAAAAGAAGCTGGAGAATCTTCTACTCAGGGTTTTACAACTCCTCAGCACTATACATTTGAAAACTTTAATAGCTTTGATGAACTGAGAAAGACTCCTGAGGCTGCATCACAGAACTTCAAGAAATCCACATATAAACAAGTGTTGAAAGATGCAATCATATCCGAGGAAGTACTTCCTGATTACTTTCCAACTGAATTGACTGATGAACAAAGGAGGTTCATTAATCGGGGATACTTCTTGAGGGATAAAGAAAGAATGGTTGCACTGGGTGTTAAGCCGAAGGAAGCAGCTAAGAAGTCTAGATTCTTGGAAGAAAGAGCATATCCAATTTTTTGTGGAGCCACCAAAGTTGCCAAAACCAAAAGACCTGAACTGGAATCAATGTACAAGTTTAAGGAAGCAAGACAAGTCGAAGAATATAAAGAGCTTCTTAAACTCACCAAGCAATATAACCCCAAACTTCTTGAAGAACAGAGAAATCACAAGATTTTGGTGCTTGTCAGAGTCATTTTGGTGAAAAGGGTTTCTATCTCTGTCCCTTGTTTCCATGTGAAAAGAGATAACAACAAAATGTACAGATTTACAGAAGCTCAGTTCAAGCTGCTACCAGTTGATGACATTATCTTTCTCTACAACCATTTTTTGAATGCTATACAAAGATACCAAGAAGATGTTATTGCCTTTGAAGCAGTCAAAAGATACATGTCAAGCTGCATTCAATACGCTTCATTGGAAGACTTTCAAATTGGCTTTGAAGTTGTTAAGAGAAAGATTAATGTACCCTATCCAGATCAAAGTCTATACACTGCAGATATTGAAGAGCTAAGTATTGGTCATATCATTGAAGAACCATCCTTCGGTGTTGTCTTTTTGAATAGCAGAAAGAAGAAGATTTTCATTCGTATGGATGAACTTGCTTCCTATTCTGATGGAACATTGGAGTTTTGCAAAAACGTGTTGTTGTGCCTGCAAGAAGATGAACAAGATGAAAAGAGAAGGAAAGTATTTGATAAAGCAATCCTCAAGATTAATCAAAGACTCGAGTACAGAGACAGCATTAGAATGTTGAGAGAAGCAAAGAATGCTCAAAAGTCTAAGTATGTCGTACGTCGAAGAGGAGGTTGTTGGATCAAGTACGAACCTAGTCATCTTCCAGGTCCACAAAACATTCCTCCAAGAAACTTTGCAGACAACATGGTTGTTCCAGATGACAGACCCGAAGGAGAAAATTGGTTCTGGCATCCAAACAAAGGTAGATCAAATACAAGAGCTTGAAGAAAGACAAGACTGGATATTTTTGACAAATCACTACTAAGGGGGAGATTGTTAGAAATAGAAATGTAGTAGGTGATTTGTATACTTTATATTGTTGTGTACTTACATTGTAAACATATTAACATGGAAGGGGGCATAGTGTAAATTGTGCTTATGTATATAAACCCCCTTCCTAATGCATTATGTAACCTTTTTGACACATAATACAATCCAATCTTTCACCTGAATCTCTCTCTACTCTCTCTCTAGAAACCGCCATTGATAAACTCTAATCACACACTAAAAGCTCGAATTCTATTCTCTACAATCAGGCTTGTGACCGGCAAATATAATTTTTCAGCCGGTAACTTACATTATTAATTCAGTTTACCGGCGGCGATGGGTGGCGTTAATAATGGCAGCGGTGATGGTGGTAGCGATAGCGATATGATTATTAATGTAAAAAAGAATAGTGTAGTTAATAGTTATTTCTGGGTCGAGAGATGTAAATTGTAAATAATTTTATTAAGACTGTTATAAGTTTATTAGATGAAATCACAACACAAAGTTCCAAGCAAAATTCATCTTTAAAAAAAAAGATGTGTAATTTAGGTAGATATAAGGTGTAGGTTCAAATTGTGGTGAAAGTTAAAAGTATTTTGGATTTTTTTTAAATAGAAAGTTTAAAATGAAAAAGAGCAGTTTATTTTATAAAGAAGTGATATATTAGGGATGTTTAAGGCTAAGGATATTTTAGGTATAAAAAAATAATGAATTTTTTAAAATAGAATAAGCAATGTGCTTTATAAAATACTAGCATTATACCTACGAGTTGCGACAACATTTTGTTTTAAGAGTGACAATTTGTTATAATGGTAGATATCGTAATTTAATGTTTTAGTGTGTAGAAGGGCATTTGGGGAACTATAAATATGGTGACAGGGGCTTTTTTGGAAAAAAAAATATGCGAAATTTTTAAGACATACCATAAATAAAAACCCAAAATGCTTTATAAAAGAGTAAAGATAAAAGAAAATTCAAAGGCCAACTTGGTAATGATTAATAAGCCTATGAATACATACATTGCATGTTATTAATGTTTCGGTTTCATAACTTATGTTTAAACAAAATAAACTTGTTTTTTCACAATCATAACTTAGTGACAAAATTACAAAAAGATACTAAAAAAATCCCTGAAAAAATCAGAACCCACAAGGCCACAAGGATTTCAGAGTCTTCAAGGGTATGTTGAGCTAGTTTGAAATTCCTCAGAGTCTCACATCTTGTAGACAGGGGTAATGCCTAAAACATAGAAGCATTTCCTCATCACCACAGCAGTTGCCTCACACAGCAATAGTCTGCTTGTCTCTTCGGCAGACCCAACAACCTGCGATATTTTCATTGTAAAGCGAATACTTAAACAATAAGCATCCTATTTTAATTCGGACAATTCAAGATTGTACAAGGAATACCTGGCATACGGAGTAGAAACTAGTAAACTTCTCGGATAAATCGTACAAATATTCACACAAGACGTTGGGCAAGAGCTTTTTGCAAGCCTCTTGGACAACCTGAAAAACATTACGCTATGAACAAATGAACTCAAGCTCAAAATCTTGCTAGCATTGATGGTAGATGAGTAGGCGTGTAGCAATTTCGATTTGGTTATGTTTTATGTTGACCAATTCAAACAAGTCAGAACATAATATTAGATGTTTTATCCCTTTAACACATCAAAGGAACTGCCACTGCCGTCTTCTACGGGTTTTAAGTCCCAATACCTCGACGGTGTATGGGGGAGGTTAAGATGTAGAAGGACCTTACCCTCTACCAAGGTAGAGAGGTGAATTAGTACTTTTCACAAACATATCTAACGCATTATTTACATACTATATAAAAAAAAAAACCTTTGGCCAATCCAAAGCCATTAAAAAACTACCCATTTAGAAAGTGTGAACGAGAAAACATAGGACCAAAAAAAAAAAAAAAAAAAAAAAAAAAAAAAAAAAATAAATATGCTGAAAAAAAAAAAATATGCGAAATTTTTAAGACATACCATAAATAAAAACCCAAAATGCTTTATAAAAGAGTAAAGATAAAAGAAAATTCAAAGGCCAACTTGGTAATGATTAATAAGCCTATGAATACATACATTGCATGTTATTAATGTTTCGGTTTCATAACTTATGTTTAAACACCATAAACTTGTTTTTTCACAATCATAACTTAGTGACAAAATTACAAAAAGATACTAAAAAAATCCCTGAAAAAAACAGAACCCACAAGGCCACAAGGATTTCAGAGTCTTCAAGGGTATGTTGAGCTAGTTTGAAATTCCTCAGAGTCTCACATCTTGTAGACAGGGGTAATGCCTAAAACATAGAAGCATTTCCTCATCACCACAGCAGTTGCCTCACACAGCAATAGTCTGCTTGTCTCTTCGGCAGACCCAACAACCTGCGATATTTTCATTGTAAAGCGAATACTTAAACAATAAGCATCCTATTTTAATTCGGACAATTCAAGATTGTACAAGGAATACCTGGCATACGGAGTAGAAACTAGTAAACTTCTCGGATAAATCGTACAAATATTCACACAAGACGTTGGGCAAGAGCTTTTTGCAAGCCTCTTGGACAACCTGAAAAACATTACGCTATGAACAAATGAACTCAAGCTCAAAATCTTGCTAGCATTGATGGTAGATGAGTAGGCGTGTAGCAATTTCGATTTGGTTATGTTTTATGTTGACCAATTCAAACAAGTCAGAACATAATATTAGATGTTTTATCCCTTTAACACATCAAAGGAACTGCCACTGCCGTCTTCTACGGGTTTTAAGTCCCAATACCTCGACGGTGTATGGGGGAGGTTAAGATGTAGAAGGACCTTACCCTCTACCAAGGTAGAGAGGTGAATTAGTACTTTTCACAAACATATCTAACGCATTATTTACATACTATATAAAAAAAAAAACCTTTGGCCAATCCAAAGCCATTAAAAAACTACCCATTTAGAAAGTGTGAACGAGAAAACATAGGACCACTGCCACGAGTGAGCAAATATGCTTGGTTTCTTGTATTGTACGAGAAATTGTCTTACCTCCGCAAACTGGAGCAGATGTAATCCCAGTGCGCGTTCTTCATTTTTCTCCAGATTTAATTGCCCCTCCTGTCACAAACTTATAAATCCATATATAAGCATATCCAAATTAAAAACCCAGAATAAGAAAGAAAAAAACTTTACCTTCAACTTCTCGATATCTTTACCAGATCTTCTGATGATCGAACATATTCGAGCATGTGCATACAGCAGATACACAGCAGTATTTCCCTATTTATATTATGGAGCTGTACAGTAACCACATTACTCCCTATTTATATTTATTGGAGCTGTACAGTAACCACATTACTCCCTATTTATATTTATTGGAGCTGTACAGTAACCACATTACTCCCTATTTATATTTATTGGAGCTGTACAGTAACCACATTACTCCCTATTTATATTTATGGAGCTTACAGTAACCACATTACTCCCTATTTATATTTATTGGAGCTGTACAGTAACCACATTACTCCCTATTTATATTTATTGGAGCTGTACAGTAACCACATTACTCCCTATTTATATTTATTGGAGCTGTACAGTAACCACATTACTCCCTATTTATATTTATTGGAGCTGTACAGTAACCACATTACTCCCTATTTATATTTATGGAGCTGTACAGTAACCACATTACTCCCTATTTATATTTATTGGAGCTGTACAGTAACCACATTACTCCCTATTTATATTTATTGGAGCTGTACAGTAACCACATTACTCCCTATTTATATTTATTGGAGCTGTACAGTAACCACATTACTCCCTATTTATATTTATTGGAGCTGTACAGTAACCACATTACTCCCTATTTATATTTATGGAGCTTACAGTAACCACATTACTCCCTATTTATATTTATTGGAGCTGTACAGTAACCACATTACTCCCTATTTATATTTATTGGAGCTGTACAGTAACCACATTACTCCCTATTTATATTTATTGGAGCTGTACAGTAACCACATTACTCCCTATTTATATTTATTGGAGCTGTACAGTAACCACATTACTCCCTATTTATATTTATGGAGCTGTACAGTAACCACATTACTCCCTATTTATATTTATTGGAGCTGTACAGTAACCACATTACTCCCTATTTATATTTATTGGAGCTGTACAGTAACCACATTACTCCCTATTTATATTTATTGGAGCTGTACAGTAACCACATTACTCCCTATTTATATTTATTGGAGCTGTACAGTAACCACATTACTCCCTATTTATATTTATGGAGCTTACAGTAACCACATTACTCCCTATTTATATTTATTGGAGCTGTACAGTAACCACATTACTCCCTATTTATATTTATTGGAGCTGTACAGTAACCACATTACTCCCTATTTATATTTATTGGAGCTGTACAGTAACCACATTACTCCCTATTTATATTTATTGGAGCTGTACAGTAACCACATTACTCCCTATTTATATTTATGGAGCTGTACAGTAACCACATTACTCCCTATTTATATTTATTGGAGCTGTACAGTAACCACATTACTCCCTATTTATATTTATTGGAGCTGTACAGTAACCACATTACTCCCTATTTATATTTATGGAGCTGTACAGTAACCACAAGAGTCCCTATTTATATTTATTGGAGCTGTACAGTAACCACATTACTCCCTATTTATTAAAGGATGGGAATCTTACTTAACAGCACCATATCCAACTGCTTCGGCAGTACTCTCAAGCTCATCTGCAGTCCACTCGGCAGCCCTACCTGATAAAAAGAAAAGAGGGTGTCTAACTCGCTCTTTTTGATTTGAGTTGAAGAATGAATGAGTTCTATTAAGAAACCAATAGATGGGCATACCTCTCTCTATAAGAGAGTCTTTACAACGGGCTTTAGCTTCATCAAGCAAATCCACCAACTTAACAACTTTCGTACTACGAGTCTGGAATCTTTTCCCATCGTCACCAAGTACGAGACCAAATCCAACATGACTTGTTTTAGGGTATTCGCTCTCATTAGTTGGAAGCCACCCTGCATCTTTAGCAGCCTGAAGAAATATGCAACTATATCAATATCCGGTTCACCACTTGTTTTGATCTTTCTTATTGTTTTATGTTTCAATTGGGGGTGGGGGATGTTATGATGTGTGAATGTGACTTACAGCGAAGACCATTTCAAAGTGCCCCTCTTGTCCTACATCAGTGACGTATATTATCCACTCAGCTTTTTCTAAATTAAGACGATACCTACATAAGGCAGAAGATTCAAAACTACTCGTGTACTTTTATAATAGGCACACTAAATAAAATTCCAAACAGAACATATGTGCAATAATTCAAAGCAAATCTATTGCTCAATAAGGCAAATTTCAAGAAAACTAACCAAAGAGCTGCAAGATCTGTTGAAGCATAGTTGTAACCTCCATCACTCTTCACAACAATAAGAGGGTTCTTTTTTCCTTCAATAAAGATCACCTGAGCTCCTTTGCTTTCTTCAATTAATCCTTTCTGCCTCAGCAAGTCTAGAGCCTTGGGAATGTAGTCATTATAAAAGCTTTCACCCTGAATCAAACGAATTACACACAAAGTCATACATAGAAAATAAACTGTGCCTATGTTATATCAAAGACAATATAAGTGGAAATAAGACAAGGTTTCAAAACAAGGTCGGATACGTAAACTTGTCTTCAATATCGATGTGAAATAATTGAATATTCGAGCAATAAATGGCAACTAATATTGTCGGGGCTAAAAGGTGATAGTTATCAACACAAACACGAAGAGGTCACAGACTCACACATTATGGCTTTCTAGAAATGGCAACATAGACCTTTAGCCATGATTGGGACAATCTGGTATGAACCAAGCTGGAGGAACTGATTGGGGTCGCAAGAAGAAGATGGGCTTAATTAGTCCAGAGGTTTAAAGCCGTTTTTAGAAAAAAACGAGCGTGATCACACAAAGTTAGAAGACATCATCAAGCAGCCTGATATTCATAATTGACACAAGTTTTTTTCCACCCTTTTGCAATCTTTGCAGTTTAAGTTTCCAAGTAGGTCTAGATTGTGGTCCTGTTGTATTTCTAGATATTGTTGTTGTAACTTGTTGCATCTAGCAGCTTGTTAGATGCTTATTAATATAATTTCTGCCGTTCCAAATAAAAACAGCCTGGGAAGGAAGATAGCAGATGAGGCTTTCATGCGGGTTCAACAGATTACAGTTACAGTGAATTATGGGTTAAAACTCAACGCAAAAAGAAATGCTATTTTTGGACGTCTGTTGCAACTTATAGTAGTTTATATTATGCTGCATTCTTATGATCCGCAAAAAACGGCACTACACAATACACATCGAAATATGGGATCAGGAATCACTATCGGCAGGTCTTCCAACCAACCCCTTGAGAAAAGGCGTCTTTTTGATATTTTTATTGGATGGGGTGGGGAATGATATGAATCAAGCAGGAGAAAATAAGTTAGGTTAAGTATTGTTTATGTTTAAATAAGGTCATTAGCCTACGGTTTTTAAATTTCGAGACTTTTATCATTGCTCTAACGAACTAGGGGCTACTGGGGTATTAATCCAAAATAGCATGTATCCCTAAACGACCAAACACGCATAATGAAGTGATAAAATGTTATCAAAGAAAAGAAGTCAAAGATTCACCTATGTGTATTTGCAATGCAGAAACCATTTTATAAATAACTAGATCATCATTGTTATATAACATTAGAATATTAGAATTGAAACCAAAATGATATATATATATATATATGACTAAAACTCAGTCCTATTACATGCCTAACAAGGAGATTAAGCAAGACACATGGCAATATTGAAGATGAGAAAAGATAAGAGTGGAATCCATGTGTCAATAGTTGAGTTGACTAGGCATGTTTAGGCATAAGAATTTTGAGTCTATGCATCATTACTCTTTTAGAAATCATACTTGACATGCCAAATAATAATGAAGCATGACAAATTTTGGAGAAGTGTTTGGAGTCAACTGACTAGCACCAAAGGTTACCTGTTTTGGCTCATTACCCAACCCAACTCACCAGGCAATTCGCCAACACTCTGTTTTTGAGATGCAAGAAACAGGAAGGGGGAAGCAAATAAGAAAGGAAAAGACATATTACCTTTTCTTCCAGGCGTACTCCCAATAGCCGATAAATATTTTCAAAACCGTTTCGGCTTACCTCGCAGATTTTCTCCCATGTCCTCCGGTACTTTTCCTCACCATTCTATGTTTTACACCATTATTTTTAATATAAATATTCAATTTCATCAAATAAAAACAGCCTGGGAAGGAAGATAGCAGATGAGGCTTTCATGCGGGTTCAACAGATTACAGTTACAGTGAATTATGGGTTAAAACTCAACGCAAAAAGAAATGCTATTTTTGGACGTCTGTTGCAACTTATAGTAGTTTATATTATGCTGCATTCTTATGATCCGCAAAAAACGGCACTACACAATACACATCGAAATATGGGATCAGGAATCACTATCGGCAGGTCTTCCAACCAACCCCTTGAGAAAAGGCGTCTTTTTGATATTTTTATTGGATGGGGTGGGGAATGATATGAATCAAGCAGGAGAAAATAAGTTAGGTTAAGTATTGTTTATGTTTAAATAAGGTCATTAGCCTACGGTTTTTAAATTTCGAGACTTTTATCATTGCTCTAACGAACTAGGGGCTACTGGGGTATTAATCCAAAATAGCATGTATCCCTAAACGACCAAACACGCATAATGAAGTGATAAAATGTTATCAAAGAAAAGAAGTCAAAGATTCACCTATGTGTATTTGCAATGCAGAAACCATTTTATAAATAACTAGATCATCATTGTTATATAACATTAGAATATTAGAATTGAAACCAAAATGATATATATATATATATATGACTAAAACTCAGTCCTATTACATGCCTAATATATTAGCATTGCTTTATGTTGGATCCCTATAAATATAATCATTAATTCACATGACGAAAAAATAAGCCACCTTAAGTTGGGGTGGGTTGGAAGTTTCGACAATGAAGTCGTTTAAGGTATAAACTTTCATAAATTTTACGAGTAGTATTTTATCTTTTATATTTTTACTCCACTTTTATAAGCATGTATGTATAATTTTAAAGATATACTGGTACAATTAAAACACATATTTAATATACTAACATGTAATCACGTTTTAGTTTATTGATAAACACATAGAACTTAAATGTTCTTTAAAAAAATTTTAAATTTAGTTGTGTTTCAAGTTTCTTTTAAAATTAAAAGATTGACATATGAAAAATCTTATTAGTTGCGAACTAGAAAGCTTTCAAGCCAAAAAGGTTCCCAATCAAACCACATAAACAAAGAACCTACTTAGTTGGTACAAATTATTAATAATGCAACATATATAGTCAATCCGTACATCGTACGGGTATAAATAATTCTTCCCAATGCCTATATATACTTTCAAGAGGTACAACTTTCCGATCAATTTCGAAAACCACTGTTTTTTTAGGGTTTATGTGACAACCGCCAAAATTTCAGGTTGACTATTGACTATTACATGTAATATTTAAATTTTAATAGAAGTAAAAGTAAATTTTAAATAGTAAAGGTAAAAGTAAATTTTAAATAGTAAAGGTAAAAGTAAATTTTAAATAGTAAAGGTAAAAGTAAATTTAAATAGTAAAGGTAAAAGTAAATTTTAAATAGTAAAGGTAAAAGTAAATTTAAATAGTAAAGGTAAAAGTAAATTTTAAATAGTAAAGGTAAAAGTAAATTTAAATAGTAAAGGTAAAAGTAAATTTTAAATAGTAAAGGTAAAAGTAAATTTTAAATAGTAAAGGTAAAAGTAAATTTTAAATAGTAAAGGTAAAAGTAAATTTTAAATAGTAAAGGTAAAAGTAAATTTTAAATAGTAAAGGTGAAAGTAAATTATATAGTAAAGGTAAAAGTAAATTTTAAATAGTAAAGGTAAAAGTAAATTTTAAATAGTAAAGGTAAAAGTAAATTTAAATAGTAAAGGTAAAAGTAAATTTTAAATAGTAAAGGTAAAAGTAAATTTAAATAGTAAAGGTAAAAGTAAATTTAAATAGTAAAGGTAAAAGTAAATTTTAAATAGTAAAGGTAAAAGTAAATTTAAATAGTAAAGGTAAAAGTAAATTTTAAATAGTAAAGGTAAAAGTAAATTTTAAATAGTAAAGGTAAAAGTAAATTTAAATAGTAAAGGTAAAAGTAAATTTTAAATAGTAAAGGTAAAAGTAAATTTAAATAGTAAAGGTAAAAGTAAATTTAAATAGTAAAGGTAAAAGTAAATTTAAATAGTAAAGGTAAAAGTAAATTTTAAATAGTAAAGGTAAAAGTAAATTTTAAATAGTAAAGGTAAAAGTAAATTTAAATAGTAAAGGTAAAAGTAAATTTTAAATAGTAAAGGTAAAAGTAAATTAAATAGTAAAGGTAAAAGTAAATTTAAATAGTAAAGGTAAAAGTAAATTTTAAATAGTAAAGGTAAAAGTAAATTTAAATAGTAAAGGTAAAAGTAAATTGTAAATAGTAAAGGTAAAAGTAAATTTAAATAGTAAAGGTAAAAAGTAAATTTTAAATAGTAAAGGTAAAAGTAAATTTTAAATAGTAAAGGTAAAAGTAAATTGTAAATAGTAAAGGTAGAAAGTAAATTGTAGAAAGGGTAATAAAATAAAATAATATAAAGGCGGGACCCACGTCAAATAATTTATATTCTACGTTGAATCTGATTTTCCGAATAAATTCAAAAGTGAATAGTGCTGAATAGTAAACATCGCTTTCATACTTTATTCTTATAATATAAACGTCCAAAACCCGCTCACGGGGGTTGATTGAGCAAAAATTATTAAAATGAAAGTTGTAGATTTTAATTCGCTGATTCTATAGGAACTTGAATCATCTCAACTGGAGTCCGTATGAATATTTTAAAGCCAAAACTAGTTATTAACATTTTTATTGCTATTTTTATAAAGGTGTATGTTGTTTAACCATGTAGGCTTATTGGTAACCAATAGTACAGTTTTGAATCACAATTTTCACAGTAATACAACCAACTCTCACCTACATGTGATATTATGTAAAAAAATTGGGATATAGACTGTAAATATAACCACTTAGATATTATATACCCTAAATATTAAAAATTCAAAATTATTTTTTCTTCGTTGATTTCAAGTTAGGACGTACGTGTTGAAATTGTTCGTTTACTTTGAATCTACTACGCTTCTATTTTCTAAATTGGCGAGTAAGATTATTATTATAATAATCAAACGAACGAATTCGTTCGCCTATAAATAGCAGACGATATTAAACTTTAAAACACACACCACTACATATTCTCTTCTAAATACTCTCTGGTATAACTATACAAGGCTTATTTCATCTACTTGATTTCTGCTATTATCACTAAGGTGAGTTTCCATATTCCCCTTTTAATTCTTTTATATGATTTATTTCGGGGACTGAGATACATGCATAAAACTATTTTATGTTATCTATATGTATAAAACTTTGAAGGACATTTATATATATGTTATATATACTATGTGAGTTTCCATATTCCCCTTTTAAATTCTTTTATATGATTTATTTCGGGGACTGAGATACATGCATAATAATTATTTTATGTTATATATATACGAAACTTTGAAGAACAATTGCAAAACTATATGATATATAATATACTATGTGAGTTTCCATATTCCCCTTTTCAAACTCTTTTATATATTGGGGCTGAGATACATGAAATAAAACTGTTTATTATACTTATATGTATATTTACAAAATTTTATATATTATATATATTTTGTAACACCACTTTATTTATTTTACCTTCGGGGTAAAATACAACTGGTCCTTGCAATAGGTGTACTTTACATCACACCGGTCCTTGCACAGTACAATGCAATAATTGCAAGAAAATTGGTCATCTGGCCAAGAACTGTAGAATCCCTAATCCAACTGTCAACAATGGAACAAAAGTAAGATGTTATGAGTGTGGTGAAGAAGGACATTTCAGGAATAAATGTCCAAAGCTGAGAAACAACAACAACAACAACGGAAACAACAACAACAACAACAACAACCACAACAACAACAATCGAAACAACAACAACAACAACCACAACAATAACAATCGAAACAACAACAACAACAACAACCACAACAACAACAACAACAACAACAATGCTCGAGGAAGGGCATTCATGATTAATGCGGGAGAAGCCCGCCAAGACCCAAACATCGTTACGGGTATGTTTCATCTGAATAATCATTGTGTCTCTGCTTTATTTGATCCTGGTGCCGATAGAAGTTTTGTGTCAAGTAAAATTATTCACCTGCTTTCAATTATACCTACCCCATTAGATGCTAAGTATTCTGTAGAATTAGCAAATGGTAAAATGATCGAAGTCGAAAGCATAATCCAAGGTTGTACCTTAGAATTAGAAAAAGAATTATTTTCTATAGATCTAATACCATTCGAAATAGGAAGCTTTGATATTATCATTGGTATGGACTGGTTGTCTAAAAACAAAGCAGAAATAGTTGTCACGAAAAAGTTGTTCGAATTCCAATTGCAAACGGTGAGAAGTTGATTATCCAAGGCGATAAGAATGGAGTACGATGTAACATTATATCTTGCATGAAGACTCAGAAGTATCTCAGAAAGGGATACCAGGCAATCTAGCCCATATATCGGAGAAAAAGACTCCGGAGAAACGGCTTGAAGACATACCCATCGTACGAGATTTTCCAGAAGTCTTTCCTGAAGACTTGCCTGGTCTTCCACCAATCCGGCAGGTGGAATTCAAAATAGACTTAGTACCTGGTGCTGCACCAGTGGCACGAGCACCATATCGATTAGCTCCTTCCGAAATGAAAGAACTTGCAAGTCAATTGCAAGAACTTTTAGAGAAAGGATTCATTCGACCGAGTTCCTCACCTTGGGGAGCTCCAGTCTTGTTTGTCAAGAAGAAAGACGGATCTTTTCGCATGTGTATAGACTATAGGGAGTTGAATAAGTTGACGGTTAAAAACCGGTACCCACTTCCTAGGATCGATGACCTGTTTGATCAATTACAAGGGTCGAGTTGCTACTCAAAAATCGATCTTAGATCCGGTTACCATCAGCTTAGAGTTTCAGAAGAAGACATTCCCAAGACGGCATTTAGAACCCGCTATGGCCATTACGAGTTTGAAGTGATGCCATTTGGTTTGACGAATGCACCGCAGTTTTCATGGACCTCATGAACCGTGTGTGCAAACCATATTTAGATAAGTTTGTTATCGTATTCATAGATGACATTCTAATCTATTCTAAAACCAAGGAAGAGCACGAGGTACATCTGAAGAAAATTTTGGAACTACTCAAAAAGGAAGAATTGTACGCAAAGTTTTCAAAATGCGAATTCTGGATTCGTACAGTACAATTCTTAGGCCATGTTATTGATAGTCAAGGAATTCATGTAGATCCTGCCAAGATCGTGGCTATTAAGAACTGGGAAGCACCGAAAACACCAACAGAAATACGACAAATTTTTAGGTCTTGCTGGCTATTATAGAAGATTCATCGAGAATTTTTCTAAGATAGCCCAACCTTTAACGTCGTTGACTCAAAAAGACAAGAAGTTTGCCTGGGAAGATAAACAAGAAAAAGCATTTCAACTGCTGAAGCAGAAGCTCTGTAGTGCTCCGATTTTGTCACTACCCGAAGGAACGGATAATTTTGTGGTATATTGCGACGCATCTTATCAAGGATTGGGATGTGTTTTGATGCAGAAAGATAAGGTGATAGCCTATGCCTCGCGTCAACTTAAGGTGCACGAGAAGAACTACACGACTCATGATCTTGAACTAGGAGCTGTAATATTCGCTCTAAAGATTTGGAGACACTATTTATATGGTACAAAGTGTACTATATTCACCGACCATAAAAGTCTCCAACATATTTTTGACCAGAAAGATTTGAACATGAGGCAACGTAGATGGGTAGAATTGCTCAGTGATTACGATTGTGAAATTCGTTATCATCCGGGCAAAGCAAACATTGTAGCAGATGCTTTAAGTCGTAAAGAAAGAGTAAAGCCACTTCGAGTACGAGCTTTAAGTATGACCATTCATACTCATCTTACTTCCCAAATTCGTGAAGCTCAACTTGAAGCATTAAAGAAAGACAATCTCAAAGAAGAAGCTTTGAGGGGAATGGAAGAACAATTTGAAGTTAGACCCGATGGAACCCGGTATTTTTCTAACCGGATTTGGCTACCAAGCTATGGAGATTTAAGAAACTTGGTGATGAACGAATCACACAAGTCAAGATATTCGATACATCCTGGATCAGATAAGATGTATCATGGACTAAAAGAATTATACTGGTGGCCTAACATGAAAGCTGACATAGCCACCTATGTTAGCAAATGTCTAACATGCTCAAAGGTGAAAGCAGAGCATCAAAAGCCATTTGGATTGCTACAACAACCAGAGATTCCCCAGTCGAAGTGGGAATGTATAGCCATGGACTTTATCACAAAGTTACCGAAGACTGCTAATGGTTGTGATACGATATGGGTAATTGTAGACCGACTCACTAAATCTGCACATTTCTTGCCCATAAAAGAGACTGATAAAACGAGCAAGCTGGCTAGATTGTACATAAAGGAAGTAGTATCACGACATGGAATACCTATTTCGATTATTTCTGATAGGGATAGTCATTTTACTTCCAGATTTTGGCAGACACTACAGAAAGCTTTAGGTACACGGTTAGATATGAGCACTGCATACCACCCGCAGACCGATGGTCAAAGTGAAAGGACCATTCAAACGTTTGAAGACATGTTGCGCGCTTGCATAGTTGATTTTGGGAATGGTTGGGAAAAACACTTGCCTTTGTGTGAGTTCTCATACAACAACAGTTACCACACTAGCATCAAAGCTGCACCATTTGAGGCACTGTATGGGAGAAAATGTCGTTCACCCATCTGTTGGGTTGAATTAGGTGACAAAATTCCAGTAAAGAAAAACAGTCCAATTACAGGTCCTGAACTCATTCATGAGACTACTGAGAAGATCGTACAGATACAAAACCGATTAAAGGCAGCACGAGATCGTCAAAAGAACTATGCTGATGTAAGAAGAAAGCCTTTGGAATTTCAAGTAGGAGACAAGGTTATGCTGAAAGTATCTCCTTGGAAAGGAGCCATACGATTTGGAAAACGAGGTAAGCTAAATCCTAGGTTTATTGGACCTTTCGAAATACTAGAAAGAATTGGTCCAGTAGCTTATAGGCTTAGACTCCCACAAGAATTTAGCCGTATACACGATGTGTTTCACGTCTCAAACTTGAAAAAGTGTTTGTCTGACGAAACACAAATTATTCCACTGGAAGAACTTCGAATGGATGACAAGCTGCACTTTGTTGAAGAACCAGTAGAGATTATGGATAGAGACGCCAAGCAGTTGAAACAGAGTCGAATTCCAATTGTCAAAGTCCGATGGAATTCAAAGCGAGGTCCTGAATTTACCTGGGAACGTGAAGATCAAATGAAACAAAAGTATCCTCACTTGTTCGAAAAAGCCCTACATTCCGACCACACGCGCTAAATTTCGGGACGAAATTTAAATAACTGGGGGAGAATGTGACAACCGCCAAAATTTCAGGTTGACTATTGACTATTACATGTAATATTTAAATTTTTATAAAATGAATAAACATAGTATGGCATAATAAAACTGAACAAATAATTCTTGAATAAATTATGGACAATTATTGCCAAGCACTCAAATAGATATTTGAGAGTTGTTTATAAATACTTTTTCATACTTATACTATCAATAACTGTATTTATGAATAGTACCGTATCCGTGAATAGTAATCGTATCTAAAAATTGTATTTATGAATAGTGATCGTGAATAGTGACTGTGAATAGTGAACAATGAATAGTACCGTGAATAGTGACTGTGAATAGTGAACAATGAATAGTACCGTGAATAGTGACTGTGAATAGTAACGGTGAATAGTAAAGGTAAAAAGTAAATTTTAAATAGTAAAGGTAAAAAGTAAATTTTAAATAGTAAAGGTAAAAGTAAATTGTAAATAGTAAAGGTAGAAAGTAAATTGTAGAAAGGGTAATAAAATAAAATAATATAAAGGCGGGACCCACGTCAAATAATTTATATTCTACGTTGAATCTGATTTTCCGAATAAATTCAAAAGTGAATAGTGCTGAATAGTAAACATCGCTTTCATACTTTATTCTTATAATATAAACGTCCAAAACCCGCTCACGGGGGTTGATTGAGCAAAAATTATTAAAATGAAAGTTGTAGATTTTAATTCGCTGATTCTGTAGAAACTTGAATCATCTCAACTGGAGTCCGTATGAATATTTTAAAGCCAAAACTAGCTATTAACATTTTTATTGCTATTTTTATAAAGGTGTATGTTGTTTAACCATGTAGGCTTATTGGTAACCAATAGTACAGTTTTGAATCACAATTTTCACAGTAATACAACCAACTCTCACCTACATGTGATATTATGTAAAAAAAATTGGGATATAGACTGTAAATATAACCACTTAGATATTATATACCCTAAATATTAAAAATTCAAAATTATTTTTCTTCGTTGATTTCAAGTTAGGACGTACGTGTTGAAATTGTTCGTTTACTTTGAATCTACTACGCTTCTATTTTCTAAATTGGCGAGTAAGATTATTATTATAATAATCAAACGAATCGAATTCGCCTATAAATAGCAGACGATATTAAACTTTAAAACACACACCACTACATATCTTCTAAATACTCTCTGGTATAACTATACAAGGCTTATTTCATCTACTTGATTTCTGCTATTATCACTAAGGTGAGTTTCCATATTCCCCTTTTAAATTCTTTTATATGATTTATTTCGGGGACTGAGATACATGCATAAAATTATTTTATGTTATCTATATGTATAAAACTTTGAAGGACATTTATATATATGTTATATATACTATGTGAGTTTCCATATTCCCCTTTTAAATTCTTTTATATCATTTATTTCGGGGACTGAGATACATGCATAAAAATATATTTTACGTTATATATATACGAAACTTTGAAGAACAATTGCAAAACTATATGATATATAATATACTATGTGAGTTTCCATATTCCCCTTTTAAATTCTTTTATATGATTTATTTGGGGCTGAGATACATGAAATAAAACTGTTTATTATACTTATATGTATATTTACAAAATTTTATATATTATATATATTTTGTAACACCACTTTATTTATTTTACCTTCGGGGTAAAATACAAACTCTTTACTGTTATGATGAACACAAGTACTCAGAAATGTATATATAGTTGATTCTAAGTTGCTCTGTTCACTCAAAGTCCTCACTATCATGAACGATTAATTATGGAAACATAAACGTGGGTATATTGAATAGTACTATTGGGGTAGGCACCCCCATTCGTGTTGGTCATACCAACTGTATACGGATGCATATATATTTGGAAAGCTTAGGGTACCCTGAACAAGGTACCTACTCTGGAGGCAAATAAACACACACTTGTCTAGTTTCGGTTCATGAGCTTAGAACTTGGTATATACAGTTTCAACTCTTGTTTATGTTTGATCCATTGTGTGATCAAATGGTTACTCTAAATCTTGTGGTTCATACTCTGTATTTTGATTAAAAACATATGATACTCTTTGCTGATATTGTATCATAATGATCACACTGAACTCTGGTATTTTTGGAAACTATATTTTCTATATGAAAAACTTATGGAACTCACCAACTTTATGTTGACGTATTTTAGCATGTATTCTCAGGTAACTAGATGATAATCTGTATGGGACAACTTTCCGCTGCATACAACAGACTGGACTATGGCTTACCCTCAGACTCTAGTAAAGACTCGTCAATTTGCTAAAGTCTCTTTATCCACTGTTTAATACTATTTAATATTGATTAAATGTTTTGAAAACAATAAATTTGTATTATAAACAATACAAATCATGTTATGTATAAATTGTATTTTAAAAACGACAACGTTTTGTGTCGTTCAGTATATCTTGTGTTGTGAATCCATGTACGTCATACCCCGTCTGGGGCGGGTGTGACAGTTTAAATGCGTACAATAAACGGATCGAGGTATAACTTTTCGATTGCTTTGGGGATTAAAGAATTACTTTTTCATAACAAAGATGTTTTTCATATTTACCTTATGAAATTTTAACTTATATGTTTAATCTTGCTAAAAGCATACGATAGATTTAGATTTAGATCTACCAATATATATATAACAAGGTCCTAAATTCTTTTATAAAGAAACAATGACCGTCAGATGAGTTCAAACTTTTAATTACAACCCTTAGATCAAAATAATAGTTATTACCAAATTATTATTAAGTAAACACGACATTAGCCCGGCGACGGGAGAGATGGGAAAGGAACAGGGAGGTGTATAATTTTATTCCAAAACAAGAATTTCTAATTAGTTAATAAATATATATAAAAATTAAAAATAATTATTGTAATGAATTATTTTAGACCATACGTAGATTCACATATCAAAACAACATATACTTTCTAATTTTCTATTCTATAATTTTATTCCAAAACAAGAATTTCTAATTAGAAATAATATATAAAGATCAATTAAATAAGGGGTAAGTGCGAAAATCTCATATAGAAATTCCTTAACTTTCCATTTTGATTGTTGAATAGATGAATTAAAAAAAGAACATCACTATACGAAAAGAGAAATGATTGGGAGGCCTAATAAACAAACCTAATAATTAGCCTAACTACTAGAATATTGCCATGTGTACATTTCACTAATTACTTTAAAACTTAAATAAATTTCTTCCCACTTTACCCCTAATATTAATGTACCTGACTTTTCTTTTTCTTCTTTGTATCTCTATCCAATTAATTAACATGTTTTAATTGATGATTTTCAATCTCACGGCTTACAAAACATACAAAAACACAAATTTAAATCAAACTCAGTCATATATATCATAAGAAAACTCATATTAAAATTGGTCTAGAAGCATTGAGTACTACAATTATTATCAGGAAGAAAAAAAAAAAAAATGTCTCCATGGTGTTCTCGATATGATCATGTTTGCCAAATAACCACACCTGCAGGTCTAACATCAAATAAACAATAGTTAGTCTACTCATGAAAGGGAACTGTTCCTTGTTTAGGGGTTGTAGTGTTTGTCATGTTAATCGAACTTGAATTAACCTGTATAATTTAAATGAGTTATATAGAACTATACGCAGTTTTTTCATGTTAAGGTTCACGTACATATTTCCTCTTCAATTGGCATATTTGAGAACAATGGATATCTTTGAAGTTGTGGCATGTCATCTTTTCCTTTTGGTACCTGCAACTATTAAATTAGTTAATAACAAAATTCAGTATATTGGATATATAAGAATCAAAACTATACCTTTGACGTTTTCTTCTTTGTCTTCATTTCTTTTCTCTTCGATGGCGGACGACCTTTACTACGTACCTTCTTAGGCGAAAATATCTTGCTAGTTGATTCCAAAGCATGCTGAATGCCTAGATTCGAAACATCTTCAATTAAGTTACTCTTAACACTCCAACTCAAATCATCATTTAACTTTTCTTTTGCCATATTTATACATGTCATCAAGTATTCATATTTTTCAGGAGAATTTGCGATTGTGCTGCTTCATAAAAGTTGGTACACATGTGATCAAATTGTTGAGTCTGCTCTCCACTCTTCAAATCGTCATAACAATTTGTCACAAAATACTGTCGATGTTTCACATCTTTTCTCCATCGAAACAAAACATAACGTGATGGAATTTCATTAATGCCTTTCTCGATTAAGATCTTTACAATATGCCTACATATAATCCCTCGAAATTCAAATAAATGACAAGAGCATTTGATATCACATCCAACCTCATTATAAATCACGGTATATACAACTCTCCTTTTGAATTCTTCGTATTTACCTTCTTGGATATCCGTGACATGAAATATAGATTATGAAAAGCAGGCCTAAATCTCATAACAAATTAACAATTAAAATATAAATTAGGGTTAATAAAAATAAATTAGTGTAAAAAATTTATGCAGAAAGACTTACTCTCACGTCGAAGTATTAGAATATAAAGTCAAGTTATGTATTTGATTAGTTTGACAATTTAGAATAATAACGATTAAAGATATTATAGTCACAAAACAAAATAATTAATGGACCCCCAAAAATAAAAAAACAGGTGGCATTAGGCAAAAGTTTAGGCCTTTATATTAGGCCTCCAAATCATTTCTCAATAATTTTTATACGACAAGAGCATTTGATGATTTGTGCATGATGCATTAAAAAAACTAATAAAAAGTTACATTAAAAAAACTATAACTATACCTTAGTTATATTTCATGATGCATTAGAAAAACTAATACTTAATGTATATAACTACATAAAAAGTTGCATATGTTTCCTGACAAATTTAAGAGTTGTATTGATTATAGTATCATATGCTTTTGTTAATGTGAAAAAATAGTTGTACTTTTTGTCATAAAATCAAAAAAATATGAGCTTTTAATATGAAAAACATAAGTTTTTCGACACATTAATGATAACTCTTACAGCTATAGTATTCATGTATTTTTGTGAAAATTTCTAGGTTTCATCCTAGACGATTTAGTGTTGAAGTAGTGTAACATCCTTAATTTTATAAACAATACAAAATGATATCAAATGACTTTAAGGCCAAAAGGGCGTTAATCTTATTCAAAGTCAAACTAAAGTAACCTGACAAATCATAATAAGTACTTATAAAGCTTGAAATATAACAAGGTCCTAAATTCTTTTATGGAGAAGTAATGACCGTTAGATGAGTTCAAACTTTTAATTACAACATTTAGATCAAAATAATGACATTATTACCAAAATTATGTGTAACATCCGTGAATTTTGACCCGTTGACTTTACGTGTAATTTGACCAACAATTTAAATTAATGAAATGTTTTGGGTCGTTTTGTGTTTAGATGACAATGTGGTATGTTCCTTGGATCGATGGTATGACTTAATTGGGGACTAAATGTAAAACGATGTGTAAGTTAGCTTGTAAATGGAAACGGGTCGACCCATACCCGCACCCGACCCACCAGCCGACCCATCTTTTTCCCTCCCCCTTATCTTCCTTTCCCTCCTCTCATTTCATTCTACCTTCTTTTCTTTCTTTTTCTCCCAAGTAAAAGCAAAAGAAAACCCATCTCATTTCTCCATCTTCTCTTGCATCATTTTGGTGTTTTAGAATTAGTTTAACTCGAGAATCATCGTCGCCTTCATCTCATTATCGTCGTATTGAAGATTTAAAGGTCTTAGTTCAAGATTTCTTACCTATTTAGCCACTAATCGGGTTCTAGCTTGTGAAAGACGTTTTGGTAAGTCTAAATCATTCCTTTTGTATCTATTTATGTTAGAATACTCATTTCTGGTCATTTCGAGTATTTACAAGTCCTAAATCGGCTTAAAACCAAATTTAGGTCAAATTAGGGTTTAAGTAGGGTTTGAGCGTTTTGGAAGATTTCGGTGATGTTATGAACGGATTTGGGGATTAGGTTATGTGTATTTATGGTTAATGATGTTTATTTATGCTTCAAAATGAGTTACAAGTCCCTGCAGGTCGTTTTGGATCGATTTGGGTCGAGTTTTAGGGTTTTGGTTCATGAAAAACTGCAGATGCTGAACTGATGGTTTGTAACGGCCGTTACATTGTGTAACGCCCGTTACACTTTGTAACGGCAGTTACATGGCCGTTACAGTAAAAAGGGTTGTGATGGAGTTAACGGCCGTCACTTATGTGACGCCCGTTAGGGACTAGTTTTGTCGAACATTTTCAAACGTCAATAACTTTTGAACCGTAAGTCCGTTTTAGACATATGACCTATCGGTGGAATCGTGAGAGAGTCTACTTTATCATGGTGTAAACCTTATATCCTGAATCCATCACCATTTCCAAAAATGTCGTGTTAAAGTGTCTCGTTTCTTACTCGGTAAGGTTGTAAATGCGACTAAGGGTTCGTGGCTCGACTTAAACTTAATGAACTAACTTGTTTATGATATTAGAGTTGACATTATGATTTATGACATGCTTTGATAGGTTGTGGACGTGTGGGGCCAAATACTCGCTATTAATCTTCATTTATTCGACTTAAGTTTCGTTGCCGATCAAGGTGAGTTTCGTATCTCCCTACTCACTTGAGATCCGGGCTGAAAAGTGTAAACCTGGTGTGTTTACTTGCATTTATTGATTGATTGATTGATTGATTGTTTTAGTTGTTGGATTGGTGTGATGTTTCCTTTCGTTTGATTGGTTAAATTGGTTTGAGTATTGAATTGTTGAGATGATTTTCACGTTCGAACGACTTAGTTTATATTTGTTAAATATCTAGTAATATTAGGATAGATGTACATACATGAAAGTCGGTTATGCCTTCGTCGGGTTTTAGATGTGGTGGGAAGGCTGCGGGTGACCCTATATATAAGCATCTGGAACTCGAAGGAAGTAGAATCCTCTGAAGTATATGTACGTATAGTTGGTTTAAATTGTGTGGCTTATGGTTGTCGAATGTTGATTAGTGGGTTAAGATTGACGATTATTGATTATTAGTTTATGGTTCATCATAGGTTGATTGACTTGGTTAATAGTTTGGTTAAGTATTAATGGCCGATGTTGATGAATGGTGATTATTGGTTTATGATTGACGTTTATTGATTGATGACTCAGGATTGGCGAATATTGATTATTGATTCATATTCATCGTATATCGATCGTTGGTTTATGATTTATGCATTTACATTGATTGTAAGCATTGCATACATTATTGTTGGACCCTCGGCAGGGGATTGCCGGCATCCTGGTGCATAGATGTATGCACCCGTTGGGATGTAGATCCTGACCCCGAGTATATAGACATATATATCTCGATGATTTTGAGATACAGCCTTGTCCATTGCGATGGCAGAAGGGGATCGTTGCATAGGTGACTGAAGGTCACGCATAGGATAGGCATGTTTGCTTATTCATACATTTGGCACTTACATTGATTCGCATATCATTTGTGCATTCTCATTACACATTTACTTGTCTTGTGTAATCTTGTTGTTGGGCGATGTTGTGTTATGTGGAGGCTCACTGTAAGTCATGTCTAGCCTCTATCCTTATATGACGTTATATTGATGTTGGTTCTTTATGAACCATTATTACGAACTCACCAACCTTGTGTTGACTATGCTTAGTACACTTTTCAGGTAACCAGGTTATTCAGGACGTGGAGTTTGATTGTTGCTTACTGTTGAACCCGGACTGGACTGATATGGATCAAGGATCCATTTGCCTTATGTTGCATTGTATTTAGGATTGTTAGCCTTCTTTTGTTGTCGTTTGTAATCTTGATGTTTACTCGCTCCTGTTGTATTTTGAGACTTGTTCCCCTTATTGTATGGATTCACTGAATCCTCTAATTGCATTTAGTTTGTTCTATTGTAATTCCACCTGGTGCTATGTGATTTCCGTGATATTCCGAGCCTCGGCTTGGGGTGTTACAGAATGGTGGCCCATGCGTGGTCGTAGAGAATTAGGCGGTTGACCTAGACTACGGCTTAAGTTAAAACTCTTCATATAGCATGCATGGTTAGGAAATTCGTGTGCAATGTGAAATATGTGAATCCCCTTTGTGAGTTCGTAGTTAAAACCACTTATGTGATGGCTTGAATTCAACGTGATGAATGTGGAATGGATACAATGTGGTTAATGTGTGCTTTGATTGAATTTGATTGTCATTAATATGGATTGTTGTTATTGATTGGTGCTAGTTTGATGATTTAGAGCAAAATGAAGTTATGTTATTAACTTAGTATAATATCGTGGCAACCCTAAAAGAACCCGATCAACTCTTTTATGGTCACCCAATATTATAACAAGTTAATAACATCATGGATTGCGCATGCTTGGCTTAGAGTATAATAAGGAACCGATATGCTTAATGGGAGTTGATTAGGTGGAGGGTTAGCCGTTGGTACACCCTGTATACATACCTGGTCAATAACTAGAGAGCATATCGAATTCGGATTATACTTTAAACCACTCGTGTTAGTGACTTGTTTTAGCTGCTTGTAATGAGATGTGTTTAATGCGAGTATTTGGTTTTGACGATGGTTAATTGTTGTGAACTTGGCATGAGAACATGATAGATAACGATTACTTGAGAACTTTGATATACTGTCCTTAGTGTAGTAATGTGAAACACGTAGGGTATGTGGTATGATAACATGATATATGACAGTTAATTGAGAATAATTATGTGTTGGCCTTAGTAAGAAACATTGAACATGTGTAGTGTGTCGACGTTAAAACACTCACTAATAAGGCGGTTAACATGAGAGAAACTGTGAAGCTAACCCCCGGGTCATAAACTCTAGAACTACTACTATTATTGGATTTAACAGTGGAATGACATGTTGACTAGTATGATTTAGTAACATATATGTTATGCATGTGTGATGTGTATGTATGTATGTATGGCCCGTAGTGGTCAAGTTGAAATCGTAAATGCTTTTGTTGTAATTTGACTTAAACGTGTTGATAAACGGTTAGGATACAACGTGATAGATATGTTGATATGCACCCTAAGGGAGTATCAAGGTTGTAAACATCCTAACTCATATGTATTATAAACGAATGATTTTCCAACACTAATAATGTTAATCGTAATCGGTGAACAATAGGGATATGTTGCTTAATGGTATGTGAACTTAAAAAAACGTATGAGGCATAGTTAAACTTGATTGCATGCGGGTTATGGGATAATTGGTAATGCACGTGTAAAAGGTATTAGTAGACGGGCGATTGTAGGAATGAAGTCAACAAGTTAGTTTTATTGTATGATGTATTGACATGATTACATGAATTAAAGATAACCAATGGTAATGAACTTAACATGATAAAATAATAAGTAACAATTTCATAGGATTCTAACACTCTTACCTTAGTGTAATAACATGAAATGAGTATGTTATATGGTATGAGAGCATTAACTACTTGTGTGACTAATATGTGAGCATTGTGAGGCTAACTTTCGGGTCAACGCGTTACTTACCTTGTAGAAAATGGTGAGATCAAGAAGGAATACGACTAGCCATAGCGATGAGCCGGATTTAGCAACTGTGATTGCCCAAGCAGTGGTAAACGCCATACCCACTATCGTAGCCCAAGTCACGGCAAGCCTCCAAGGAAACAATGAGACGCGTGGAACTAGAGTAAATATGGGTGACGAGAAGGTGTCGGGTAGAGCCTCATCAAAAAGGAAAGAAATCGGAGAACCTAGTGAGGCAAGGAAAGCGGGCAGGTTTGACCCCTATGGTCATAATAAGGGTAGATCCAGGGCGGCGATGGGACCGGTGAAGAAAGCTTATGTAGGATCTCATCCGTCATGTAAAGGATGTGACAATCACCACCCCATCAACTTTCAATGTCGGGCGTGTTTTAATTGCAACCAAGTTGGCCACACGTCCAAGAATTGTAGAGCCTCGAGAACGGGCCCAACGAACGTGACTCCTATTCATGTCGTCCCTCCCCAAGGTAATCAACAAAGAGGCGAGTGTTTTGGATGTGGTAGTCGTGCACACTACATAAGAAATTGTCCGAAATGGGTTGGACAACAAGCTGAAGTGGCAGAGCCGGCAAGGGAAACTTACGTGGGACCTCACCCCTTGTGTGGAAGGTGTAATCGCCATCACTCTCCCACTATCCAATGTGGGACTTGCTTTAATTGTAATCGAATCGGGCATGAGGCTAAGATTTGTAGAGCACCGAGAGCGACACCATTGAATGTAACGCCTCTTCAAACCATCTATCCCCAAGCTGACCACCCTCGGAGCCATCAAGGTGTTTGTTTTGTGTGTGGTAGCCCCGACCACTACAGAAATGCTTGTCCTAAATGGACTGAACCACAAGCCCAAATGGTGATTCCTCGTAATCAACTACAAATAGTCGTTTATAACCAAAGCCGTGGCCAGCAAGACCATCAAGTTCAACTTCGTAGCCGAGCTTTCGCAGAGAATGGCAAAGGAGACCAAAGTGATCCTAACGTTGGTTAAGGTACATTCCTCCTAATGGTTGTTATGTTACTACACTATTCGATATCGAAACCGACTATGAATCTCGTTTATTCTAACGTTGCTCCTTTGAGTTACATTCGTTCGTGTGTTTTGAAATTATATGTTTGCAATTTTGACTGTTTAGCGACTCACTAACTAAATTTATTCAAATACCCCGTGTATCTATCTCGACTCTAAAAGACGACAAAACTCCTCATTTACTTGGTGCCTATGATATAAAGATTCTTGGCGAAAAAGTGAGTGTAATCTGAATGCCACCGGGTAAGACAGTTCTAAAGTTGCGTAGTAGGGTTACTAGTGTAAAATATCTAACGGTAGGATTCTCAGGGTTCCGTGTAAGTCTTCCAACTTAGGTGTCCTTAGAGCTACCGTCCCAAGAATCTGAAAGCTAACGTCATCCTTGTTAATCTTGAGTCTCCCGAGGACTTTCCGGGTGACTTACCGGGCTTGTCCCATCTCGATAACTTAAATTTCGTTTATGCTCAACTTCCCAACATCGCGCGCGTAGTCAAAGCCCTTATAGACTTCTGAGACGTGAATAAGCATGTAGTGAAAGACGGGAGAGAGATTGGAAGAAAAACGAATTGGAATGGACTTCGCCGTGAAGTCGCCGACGTCAAGAAGTGATCATGATACGACGAAACCGGTAAAAATTTGACAACTCGGCACATTGGTGTTTAGAAGAAATGGGTTAGGTACACGAAGACTCGATTTCTGTCCTTCCAGATAAAGAAAGTCGCTCAACCCCAAATCAGGGAGCCATCCAATGAGCAACGGGCACTCAACCCATCGTGAGACTTGATCACATGTGAAGATAATGTACTTATAACCGTGGCGGAAATCTTGTGCAATGACGGGTATTACGCGAGTATTCGAATGTCACTGACCGAAGCACCAAGTAGTAGAGATGTTATTCTCCACTGGGACGAACCAAGAAGCAAAGAAAGCCAAAGTAACGGGTCAGGATTTCTAAATAGGAATGACAAGAACAACTTCTCAAGCTAAGAGAATAGCCCAGCTAGCTCACATGCTAAGTAAGGAGTATGCCGATGTGAGGCTGAGACCGTTAGAGTTGGAAGTGGGTGATTTGTACTTTTGAAAGTATCACAGTGGAAAGGCGTCATCCGATTCGTGAAGCGAGGCAAACTCGGGCCGAGGTATAATTGTCCTTCCAAGATCCTCGAAAAGGGTTGGAAAAGTTGCATACCGATTGAAGCTACCGCAAGAGCTTAGTGGTGTACATGATGTGTTCCACATTTGTAACCTACGTAAGTGTTTGGCGGACCCTACACATCATGTGCCCATGGACGAGATTAGAGTGGATTTGAAGCTAAATTTTGTTGAAGAACCGGTAGAGCTCTTGGACCGCCGAGTCAAGAAACTCAAGAATAAGCTCTACACGATTGATAGAGTTAGGTGGAAACGCTAGGCGTGGAGCCGAGTTCAGTTGGGAGCGAAAGGATTACATGAAGTCTAAGTATCCGCATTATTTGCTAATTAGGGTTTTGTTGAATTTCGGGACGAAATTCTTTCAACGGGGGAATAATGTAACATCCGTGAATTTTGACCGTTTGACTTTACGTGTAATTTGACTAACAATTTAAATTAATGAAATGTTTTGGATCGTTTTGTGTTTAGATGACAATGTGGTATGTTCCTTGGATCGATGGTATGACTTAATTGGGGACTAAATGTAAAACGATGTGTAAGTTAGCTTGTAAATGGAAACGGGTCGACCCATACCCGCACCCGACCCACCAGCCGACCCATCTTTTTCCCTCCCCCTTATCTTCCTTTCCCTCCTCTCATTTCATTCTACCTTCTTTTCTTTCTTTTTCTCTCAAGTAAAAGCAAAAGAAAACCCATCTCATTTCTCCATCTTCTCTTGCATCATTTTGGTGTTTTAGAATTAGTTTAACTCGAGAATCATCGTCGCCTTCATCTCATTATCGTCGTATTGAAGATTTAAAGGTCTTAGTTCAAGATTTCTTACCTATTTAGCCACTAATCGGGTTCTAGCTTGTGAAAGACGTTTTGGTAAGTCTAAATCATTCCTTTTGTATCTATTTATGTTAGAATACTCATTTCTGGTCATTTCGAGTATTTACAAGTCCTAAATCGGCTTAAAACCAAATTTAGGTCAAATTAGGGTTTAAGTAGGGATTGAGCGTTTTGGAAGATTCGGTGATGTTATGAACGGATTTGGGGATTAGGTTATGTGTATTTATGGTTAATGATGTTTATTTATGCTTCAAAATGAGTTACAAGTCCCTGCAGGTCGTTTTGGATCGATTTGGGTCGAGTTTTAGGGTTTTGGTTCATGAAAAACTGCAGATGCTGAACTGATGGTTTGTAACGGCCGTTACATTGTGTAACGCCCGTTACACTTTGTAACGGCAGTTACATGGCCGTTACAGTAAAAAGGGTTGTGATGGAGTTAACGGCCGTCACTTATGTGACGCCCGTTAGGGACTAGTTTTGTCGAACATTTTCAAACGTCAATAACTTTTGAACCGTAAGTCCGTTTTAGACATATGACCTATCGGTGGAATCGTGAGAGAGTCTACTTTATCATGGTGTAAACCTTATATCCTGAATCCATCACCATTTCCAAAAATGTCGTGTTAAAGTGTCTCGTTTCTTACTCGGTAAGGTTGTAAATGCGACTAAGGGTTCGTGGCTCGACTTAAACTTAATGAACTAACTTGTTTATGATATTAGAGTTGACATTATGATTTATGACATGCTTTGATAGGTTGTGGACGTGTGGGGCCAAATACTCGCTATTAATCTTCATTTATTCGACTTAAGTTTCTTTGCCGATCAAGGTGAGTTTCGTATCTCCCTACTCACTTGAGATCCGGGCTGAAAAGTGTAAACCTGGTGTGTTTACTTGCATTTATTGATTGATTGATTGATTGATTGATTGTTTTAGTTGTTGGATTGGTGTGATGTTTCCTTTCGTTTGATTGGTTAAATTGGTTTGAGTATTGAATTGTTGAGATGATTTTCACGTTCGAACGACTTAGTTTATATTTGTTAAATATCTAGTAATATTAGGATAGATGTACATACATGAAAGTCGGTTATGCCTTCGTCGGGTTTTAGATGTGGTGGGAAGGCTGCGGGTGACCCTATATATAAGCATCTGAGACTCGAAGGAAGTAGAATCCTCTGAAGTATATGTACGTATAGTTGGTTTAAATTGTGGTTGGTGGCTTATGGTTGTCGAATGTTGATTAGTGGGTTAAGATTGACGATTATTGATTATTAGTTTATGGTTCATCATAGGTTGATTGACTTGGTTAATAGTTTGGTTAAGTATTAATGGCCGATGTTGATGAATGGTGATTATTGGTTTATGATTGACGTTTATTGATTGATGACTCAGGATTTGGCGAATATTGATTATTGATTCATATTCATCGTATATCGATCGTTGGTTTATGATTTATGCATTTACATTTGATTGTAAGCATTGCATACATTATTGTTGGACCCTCGGCAGGGGATTTGCCGGCATCCTGGTGCATAGATGTATGCACCCGTTAGGGATGTAGATCCTGACCCCGAGTATATAGACATATATATCTCGATGATTTTGAGATACAGCCTTGTCCATTGCGATGGCAGAAGGGTATCGTTGCATAGGTGACTGAAGGTCACGCATAGGATAGGCATGTTTGCTTATTCATACATTTGGCACTTACATTGATTCGCATATCATTTGTGCATTCTCATTACACATTTACTTGTCTTGTGTAATCTTGTTGTTGGGCGATGTTGTGTTATGTGGAGGCTCACTGTAAGTCATGTCTAGCCTCTATCCTTATATGACGTTATATTGATGTTGGTTCTTTATGAACCATTATTACGAACTCACCAACCTTGTGTTGACTATGCTTAGTACACTTTTCAGGTAACCAGGTTATTCAGGACGTGGAGTTTGATTGTTTGCTTACTGTTGAACCCAGACTGGACTGATATGGATCAAGGATCCATTTGCCTTATGTTGCATTGTATTTAGGATTGTTAGCCTTCTTTTGTTGTCGTTTGTAATCTTGATGTTTACTCGCTCCTGTTGTATTTTGAGACTTGTTCCCCTTATTGTATGGATTCACTGAATCCTCTAATTGCATTTAGTTTGTTCTATTGTAATTCCACCTGGTGCTATGTGATTTCCGTGATATTCCGAGCCTCGGCTTGGGGTGTTACATTATTAATTAGTCCTTCTACTTTATATAATTAAACTATATATTTAACTTAATATTTTATTTTTTTTGTCGTCGACTTGAAAAAAAAAAACAATGCTTTTGGTCTTTGACTTTCCTTAGCCCGTTACCAAAACATAAAACTTAGAAGACTAGCTTTAAAACTTTATTTTATAATTTTTAAATAGTCATAGCTTTTATTTTTTATTTTTTGGTTATTAACTGTCGAGTGTATTAAGTGGCTGAATATATTAATAATGTCTATATGTATTAAATAAAAAATAAATAGCTGACGTTTTTTTTATTAAGTAAAAAAGAAACGAGCCTTAGTCTCATATCAAATACACAGGAGGTCAATGACACTTTAAAAAAAAAAAAAGTAATTGGATGGAACCCCCTGATCCCATGTACCATTTGATACCCACTAATCCCCCAGTCAGGCTAGTGTTCAGGTGAATCTCAACCACTTAATAATCCCCTTTTTAAAAGTGTAAAACTAAATTATAAGATTTAGAAACAAAAGATTATGTAATTTTCAGAAAAGTTGGGTTGGTTATATGAGATTTTAGGTATATGTTTTGTAGGGTCACAATTTAATTTTGTAGTAAACTACTGTAATACATAAAAATAGTTCAAAAAATTCAGACTTTTATAAATATTGTGGTATAGCCACTCTTAACCACCATGTAACCCCGTCACTGGTATCAAATGTATAGACAAATGTAGTAAACACAACATTAGCTCTTCTACTTAATATATTTAGACAAAATATAACCTTTTTTTTATCTAGATTATACACAATTGTCTTATGTCGTTCGAATACATTGCAACCACATTGCAATTTGATAACAATCTTGCAACTTTATTTTATAGGATCATCTCGATAAATATGGATGATAATAATGCCGTATTTTTAAACTATAAAATAATTTTTTCCGCCTAATACATGGTATAAACATAAGTTTTCATTATAACATAACTAATAGTTATTTAGCAGGTGTTTGGAATTGTGTTTGCAAAATAGATTTTGCGAATAAAAATTGTGTTTCGAAAAAGCATACCCAACCTGCTTTTCCAAAACTGCATTTTTTCTATATGAAAAATCAATAATCAAGTTTTTGCCAAACACTTTTTTTCATTATTTGCGTTATGCAAACACAATAATCAGATAATCTTTTCAAATATGAAATCCCAAACACCTTTTTAGTTTACCAAATGTAACTTTAATGATAATATAATTAGCTGTGTTTTGTCTATATGAAAATTCAGATAATCAATCTTTTTTACCAAACATTTTTTTCATTATTTTTTATCCAAACACATAATCATACAATCTTTTCACAATGCAATCCTAAACACCATTTTAGTTTACCAAATATAACTAATAATATTACTGGATATCATCTTCATGGATATTAAAATAATATAGTCTAATAAAAATTCATTTTTCATAATGTCAATATATTATAATATTAAAGACGATTGTTTGTACACTATTCAGAATTCAAAAACTCTAAAACCATTAACTATAAATACATAATTTAAAAATATCAAAATATTGATGTAAAATTACTTTTAGAAATTCTTAAAAAAATAACTATTAAAAAAAATAGTAGACTTTTTTAGGCTAAATACTTAAGAAAGAAAATTTCAAATTATATTCCTAAATAGAAGTGAAAAATATATGTAGTTCTAATAGGAAAATTGATATACGTTTACTACCTTTTTAAAAAAATGGTATTTATCTGTTCAAAAAATATGGTTTTTCTAAGCTCGCTTGAGTGGTAATCAAATGAATAATAGATATAAGTGTAGTGGCTAGATATATTATGATGCTTTGATATTTTATATAAGATTATTTTTTATTTTGTTAATTTTTCTTTATGTGTGTATTTATATAAGCATTAAGTTATGTGAAAGATTGTAAAAAATGACTAATATAGTTACACGACTTAAGAAGAAGTCAAATCTATATTTAGTTCTTAATTATATTCAACTAAACAAATTTGGTTACCTTGAATTTCAAATTATCACTTGATACATTAATTTTAAGTTTTACTATAGAAACATAAAAACATAAAATCATGAGATTTTATGTTTCTATCTTAACTTTAATTGTAAATGCAATAGTCTTTAATAAAACTTTGTTTATATGTAAATTAACTCATTATAGCAAGATATTAATTTACATCTTTTGCAGCATGATACTAATTGATCCGTTTTCAACATCTTTTATCTGTTTGCCAATTTACGATACTATGAAACGATAATATGTCATTAGTTAAATATATTCTCTCGCGTATTACGCGGGACAATAATCTAGTTAATTGATATAGCTTTCTTGCTACGCTTTTCTTGATTATATACTGTAATTTTTGCTATCATTAGTTAGACATAGTGACTATTAATATATATGTTTATTATAAATAAAATAGAATATAAATATAAATAATTATGAGTCGACCGTGCAACACACGGGTATTAGTAGATATAGATAATGAGATATATGATCAGAAGTTCTATGACATACCACCACACAACCTCCTTTTCTTTTTCACCACATACTCTTCGTCATCCCCGATGCCCCATCCTAGTCTTCCAAATTTATTACTCAACAACACTTTTGCAATTACATATGGAAAACGATTAATTGATACAAATAACAAACAACTTTGGACCTCTGGTCTTAGTAAGTTACTGGATCAAGTGGTTTGTTGGAGGTGGTTGGCGGCGTTGTTAATAAAACGATGGTTGGTGGTGGTCGTTGGTTGCGGACTAGCGGTGTTATTCCAACAGAGATGGTTGTCAATGGCCAATTTAAATCGCCGGCGGTGGTAGGTGGCGGCACATCGGACATCGTCTGAAATATATATGTACTTATATTTGTATTTTTTATTTTTTTGAAAAGTATCATCGTCAGATGTATATAGCTGAAGAAAAAAAATAGGTTTCTATAATTTTTGGGTTTTTTTTTTGTCAATTTTTCTCAATTCCATTGGAATTGGAAACTTTGATGAAGGAATTGGGAATTCTTTATTTCATGGAATTTGAGGGAATGTTTTGAATTCCAATTAACCAAACATCTTTATGAACATTCCAATTCCTATGAATGAACCAAACACCCCTTAAGTTAATTGTGGAAAGGATTGTAAAATGTGAATATGTGATTGTGGTCTTGTTTGAGCAGTTGATTGTTACTTTTGGACTCTAAATTTAGAAGATAATTATGTTTTTATTTACGCCATTTAAATGTGCCCAAGACCGGTCCCTAAGGGATATGTGCAGACTCGAGACAACTAGCCCTGTAAAGAGCATCTCTATCACTCTATGAATGCACCAGATAGGGCTTGAGGGAAAACTTACCCTTGCTGACTACAACATCTATTGGACTCTATCCGCAAAGGAGAGCAGCCTGATGACACATGAAGACCTATTTACTACTGCATCCAGAACGACTTCTAAGGATTATGATGATATGAGTGTCGGGGGACAGATATTGAATATGTAAGTTAATACTGGGATACTATTATTCATTATGTGAAAGTTGTGATTTACACCACCAGATTCTGTTCTTTCCACGAATGGTAATGATGAGATATAGGTCATGTATCAGTTTGGCATCATTTGTATAATCGTTTCTGTTGGCAAACAAATTCAGTTGTTTCGGTTGTAAATAACACTGCAAGAATTCTCTAGGATTACTAGATGACTTGATGAAAAATTCAAAATTTTATTAATCAGTTTCCATTTGTTTCTAAATAACACTGCAAAATTTCATGATGAAACCTCAACTAGCTAAACACGTATGATTAACATTAATAAACTGAACCCTTTTTTTCCTACTTACTAGTTATTAACCATGACTGAATATCAAAAAGAAGCTAGTTCATCATGCTTTTTTGAAAAGTATCATCGTCAGATGTATATAGCTGAAGAAAAAAATAGGTTTCTATAATTTTTGGGTTTTTTTTTTGTCAATTTTTCTCAATTCCATTGGAATTGGAAACTTTGATGAAGGAATTGGGAATTCTTTATTTCATGGAATTTGAGGGAATGTTTTGAATTCCAATTAACCAAACATCTTTATGAACATTCCAATTCCTATGAATGAACCAAACACCCCTTAAGTTAATTGTGGAAAGGATTGTAAAATGTGAATATGTGATTGTGGTCTTGTTTGAGCAGTTGATTGTTACTTTTGGACTCTAAATTTAGAAGATAATTATGTTTTTATTTACGCCATTTAAATGTGCCCAAGACCGGTCCCTAAGGGATATGTGCAGACTCGAGACAACTAGCCCTGTAAAGAGCATCTCTATCACTCTATGAATGCACCAGATAGGGCTTGAGGGAAAACTTACCCTTGCTGACTACAACATCTATTGGACTCTATCCGCAAAGGAGAGCAGCCTGATGACACATGAAGACCTATTTACTACTGCATCCAGAACGACTTCTAAGGATTATGATGATATGAGTGTCGGGGGACAGATATTGAATATGTAAGTTAATACTGGGATACTATTATTCATTATGTGAAAGTTGTGATTTACACCACCAGATTCTGTTCTTTCCACGAATGGTAATGATGAGATATAGGTCATGTATCAGTTTGGCATCATTTGTATAATCGTTTCTGTTGGCAAACAAATTCAGTTGTTTCGGTTGTAAATAACACTGCAAAATTTCATGATGAAACCTCAACTAGCTAAACACGTATGATTAACATTAATAAACTGAACCCTTTTTTTCCTACTTACTAGTTATTAACCATGACTGAATATCAAAAAGAAGCTAGTTCATCATGCTTTGCTATCAATCGTCATTGACACGGGCTCCTTATTTTTTGCTCCATTCTGCATGTTAACGAAAACTACTATTAACATGTAATCCTTAGATACAATTGTAGATATATCATATCCCATAGTAGTATTTTAGTATGTTAATTGCTTTAAAAAAACGATCATAGACATAATATTCGTCTTACAGCAGTATCAAGGAGCTCTAGTTTGTTCATTTTCGTGAGAATATTGCCATAAAACTTTGCGTCTTTCTTCTTGTATTCCTTCACTTTTTCTTTCAATAGCTTGTACTCCAACTTCACGTCCCGGATGTCATAAAGCAATTTGAAGATCCAAACATCAAATTAATACGATGTTCAAGCCGCAATCTTGACCTGTTTACTTATGAATGGGTTGATTCGGAATATGTTTCATGTTTGTATCTAATGGGTCAAACGGGTAAAAGCAGTTACTTAAAAAGAAACGGGTTAAATGGGTCGTCAATAGCCCAAGGAGTCAAAGTTCACTTCATGCATAAGACCTCTCAAATCAGTTTGTCAAAAAAATTAGATTGTAATTCAAATAATACTCGTATATTATATGTAATCTAGTAAGACTCAGTGATAAACTTTTTACTAAAGTTTGGATTAAAAGAACTTAGAACCCAACCCGACCCATTTGACCTGCAAAAAAAGTTACTTATAGTGATCTGAACCTGTCTTAATCTGTTACCTGACCCGCCCATTTTGCTACCTCTAATCCAAAGGTTCCAACTCATTTGAAAGTAAAAAACTGAAAGATTAAAAAGACCAGGATTACCTATCATCAGGATCAATCTCAAGTGCTTTCTTGATATCCATCTCTGCAAGATCTAAATCAACAAGCCGGATGTATGCCTGGGCTCTCCTATAAAGTGCCTTAACGTTCTTGCTGTCAGCATCTAAGACCTTTGTGCAAAGCTTTACCGCTTGTTTGTAGTCTCTCAGTTTTAGCTTGCACGCAGCATTGTTAAGATTGCAGCTGATTTTAAGCACCCTGGCTTGCTGTTTCTCATCTTCACCGAATGTGGAGTCATATTCGATGAAACTAAGAGCCTGTGTCAGAAAAGATGGATGATATGCCAAGTTATTACAAAAAAATAGGTTCATATGGTTGACAGTTTTCGGTAACCTAAGAATACACTCAACACAGCAACCTTGAACCCTTAAATACCAAAGACTATATAGATGTGTATCTTAATCATATAATCCGTTGCTATAAAATGGGGTGTAGGAGATTATGTTCCGATATACTTTTGTTGTTTGAAGTTTTTATTATAATCAGATAATCAACTGTTATGATGGCTGGAAAGTTCTGAATATATAAACTGTTAGGATTTAAGCACTTAAACATATAACAATACACGAGTACGCAGCGGATAAGAATGTATATGCAATCATATTAATTAACAAAGAGAGAATTGAATATGTACCTTTTAGCGTAAGCTTCCAATAAGATAATAATAATAAGATTATTATTAATTAGGGTTTAAAGGAAAACCCCTCTACGATCGCACACTTGACACCCCTATATTGTATGCTAGTACCCGATCACGATCAACAACCCTTTGTCTATATCCCTAAATATCGAAAACCTAAAACCCGAACCCCTTGGGGTTTCTTTTCGGCCGATCGAACCAAGAAGGGAGAGAGAGGAGAGATTTACAAGTCTATTGTCTTGTGTAATTGTGTATAAAACCCTTAAGCCTAGCTCTCTATTTATAAGCTTAGTTAGGAGGGTTTTAAACTTGATGAACAAGTAATCTCAAGGCCTAGAAGCCTTGAGATTTTCGGCCCCCTTAAGTGGAATTAGAAAACAACACTAATTCCTAATTTCACTCTAATTCCTCCTCTTTTAATTAATAAATACATATTAAACATTTAACATTATTTATTAATCATTTCATGATCAAATTAATCAATATATTACACTTAATACATTAATTAATTATATAGAGTTTACGTGTCATTTTGTGTGACCCCGTAGGCTTAAATTATTTCCGGACATGCGTTTATTTAACGTGATCATATTCCAACATAAACAACTTGTAGAAAAACACGACAAAAGTGGCATTTTGTTACCATTTTCTAACTAATGTTGTTCTAACTGGTATGAAACTAACTATCCAAGAGACCCATAATTAACCAGATAATCAGAAACTGAATCATATTATCCAAACTTAACAATTGATTATCTGCTGACCATTCTCAAAACACACATCCAAACACAGTAGTACCAACATGCATTTACCTTCTCGTATCTCTTTAAAGCTCTCTCGTATTTTTGTTTCTTGAAAAGTGTGTTTCCTTCTTCTTTCTTTCTCCTGGAAGTTTCAATCTTTTCTTGTGTAGTTAGCTCCCACGTGTCTTTTTCCTGTACGCAGCAAGGGTAAATGTTACTCAAACCATATATCCTCACAACTTTTTCAAGAACACTAAACAAGATCAGAAATATAGGATAGAGATGTCATGGATAGCTTCATATACCTTTTCAAATGAAACCAACTCAACCGTATAATAAATAGTGGAATTTGCAGGAACGATAACGGATTCCTGATGTGTTTCGCTTGAACCAAATGCATATTCTGGATGAATAGTTAGCATTGCAACTTCACCTTTCTTCATGGTCTGTACACCTCTATCAAGTCCTTCAATGACTTGTTCTGTCAATAAAAACCCGACCCCAAATCGTTGTAAGCTTGCTTCTTTAGAACTTTTTTCAAAAGGACGTATCTAGTTAGTTCAACAGAAAAGGAGACCCACCTTCGTCTATTTTGAACTCAAATAGTACCTCATCATACCCTCTTTTCACAAACACACTTCCATCTTCGAGTTTCCCGATCATTTTCACTATAGTGCAACAACAAAAGCATCTCATATGTTACTTGAGTTTATATATCACTACTTTAAACCATTAAGTTATGAATGGGTTAGTTTGGGTGGTGTTATATCTAATGGATCATATCAACAACATCAGTTATATGTGTTGGAATTTTATGTTATAAATATTTCATAAGTTGAAATAATCTTACATAAAATATACAAAGTGAATAGATATGTTCAAATGAAGTTGAAAGTGTATTTAACTAATATGGGTTTGTCTCACATTGGTAGAAGTATAAACATTATTGTGTTTATAAGGAGGAGTGTTGGAGGAATAATAATTCCTTATAAGGGGCTACACCCCAAGTGGGCAAGGAGGGTGCGAAGCACCCGACGCGCCCGTGACCGGGGTCGTGGGCGATGAGGCGTTTTAGTGGCGCACTTAGCACGCTCGCATCGCCGCGAGCCGCTTTAGAGCCGTCTTTATTTTTGGCTAGCTCGGTTATGGCTTCCATGGCTCAGTATGGTGGCTGAATATGGCTCAAGTGTTAGTTGTTATGGCTTAAGTGGGTTCATTTGTTCCTGGTTTAACACCTGGAACAACACTTGCATTAGTTCTGATTAACAAGTGTTTCCCACTTAAAAATCTGATATACATATATGTTTTGTAATTATCAGAATAACAACTACAACACTAACACTTCATCCTGGATCATCAACAAAACTCTTTCTCCTTTTCTAATCTTCTTGCTGTTCTTGAAGGTAAATTCTGGGTTGTGGTTTACTCCGGCAGTACAATCTGCTTTGGCTGTTGCACCCTCGGAAACTGACGGGTTCACTTGGGTGGCCCGAAATCAGTTTTAAGGGCCCTTGGTTTAACCATATCCTCAGCCCGTTTTGCCTTCTTCTTTTCTGTTTAATGTTTCTGTTTCATTTACTTTCTTGTATTGATTAGTTAGTAGTTAATTTCATTGTAATCTTGTTGTAATTCGAGTTTGTTTTTCAATAAAATGTTATTTTGTTGAATGGTCTTCTTACAATACGGGGAACCAGTCAAATGGGTCAAATTGGTTAAAGTATTAAAAGGATGCCAAAAGTCTATTGTTAATGCATACAACCTCTCAAATCATTCTATTAAATACTCCGTATAAAGTTTTCTAAATTCAAATGAGGGAAAAAAGTTTTTGGGGGCCAATCCAACCCGAACATAACCATTTCAACCCATACTAAAAAAGATATCTTAGCCATCTAATCAGTTTTATCTCATGACACAAAACAAGAAGACAATGAAGAAGAAAACCTTGAACGACTGCACCATCGTTCGGGCGGTCATAGCCTTCCCCCTCTTTCAATATTTTCTTTAAAACCTTTTTGTCAGTTGTGACCTCGGAAATGGTCTTCCATGAAATCAATTCAAGCGTTATTTGAAGGATGGTGTTTGGTGGCACAAGACATTCATTATCACCTGCTGCTTCCATGCCATTCTCTCCGAATGCATCTGTGATGTAAAAAATGTCAAAATATTCCATCAAGTTCAATCTTGGTGCATAAGAAATTGACATTGTAATGATCAAACTCACATTGTGGCTTCACAGTAAGGAGACTTTTTTCTCCCTTCTTCATTGTTTTCACAGCTCTTGACACAGCAGGACAGAAACACCCTGCACAAATATCCTGACGTGAGTACAGGTGTGTGGATACGGGTACATGATACTTAAAAATCTGGGTGCATTTACAATAGCTTGTACGAAAACCATATTTTTTTGTTTTCTAAGAAAGATCTGCATTGCCCTTCCCATGTCCCAACCCATAGTATCCTCTGTTCTTATGGTCAACTCGGATTATTGGTTAACGTCACAACCCTGAGTCCCCTAACTTCCTACACTGGCATGCTTGCGAACATTGTAGAAAAGAAAATTGTATTAAAGCAATCGAATAACATGAAATAAGAACATACTTACCATCCTTCACAATGAACTCAACTTCATCAGTTTTCGAAACTAGGCTTCCATCCTCAAGTCGGGCCTCATACTTGACTGCACAACAAGAACATATATTGTGTACAACCTCAGTGAGTCATTAGAGATGGCAAAATGGGCGTGTCAAGCTCGTTGGGTAAAGGGTCATATGATGAGGTTTTGTATACGTTGAGACGTGGCTGGCTGACCCAAATCCCTCATTGTCAAAAGTCATTGACATTTTATAAATAACTAGTGTGTAAAATGTACAAAAATTAGTATTTGTTTCAATAAGAATCCAATATTTTCAATTGAATGATTTGGAGATTTTATGCTTTAAAAGTAAATACTTTGAGCAACTTTCGAACAGTTTCATGTTAATCTATTATTACAATCACACTACTGATCTTTTAGAGATGAAACATAACCAAATCAGCCCATTATCAGTAAACCAGTCGATATTGCCACCCATGAGAATACTTATCAGAATAGGATATCTGATGGATAGAAATTGTACCTAGCACTTCATCAGCGTCTTTAGGAGTCTGCCAACCCTCTCCTTCAGTCAGTATAGTCTTCAAAATGCCTCCATCTTTGCATATATCCTTCACTTTGGTCCACGAGAGCAACTCGATTTCAAACTGAAGTGTTGAGTTAGGAGGGATGGTGGGAGGTGATCCAGATTCACCGTATGCAAGTGCAGGAGGTATTGTGAACAGAGCTTTTTCACCTTTCTTCATTGTCTTGATACCGTCGTCCCATCCTTGAATCACATGTCCTGTAATATGTTATCATCAGCATTGTGTACTATGCAAGAGATGAAAAATGAATTCAGGAGTTATATTCCAAATATCTTTCCTGATTTCCTTTTTGGTGGGTCAATAATCCACGGGTTATACGCATACTGCCCCATTCCAGAGGCCTACAGGATTTGAACTTAATACCTCTTTTTAAACGATCCATATTCAAATGTAAATTGTATGTACTAAGAAGATATATATTTAGTTGTGATTTCCGAAAGGGATTATAGCAACAACGTGTATAATCAAGAACATATATGGTCCATAAGTAGCTAGAAACACAACTCGAAAAAACAAATTATCATCTCAAATAGTTGAACACTATTCTTACCGAGCCCGAGCTTGAACTTAAATGGCATCTCCCTATCATAGCTCGAATCAAACCGAGTCCCATCAAGTAAACTTCCCACATAGTGAACTGCAAACCCACATCAAAAATCAAACAAAATTAAAAATTTCACCAAGGTGGTGATAAAAAAAAATAAAAAATACTACTGTTAAAGCTACATTATGCATGCAACTAATTACAGTAGTGGTTGGTTGAATATATGTATCATATCATAATATATAAAGAAATGTACCTTCAACTTCATCACCAAAAATAGGTGTTTCATATCCATCACCTTCTTTAACAATCTTTTTCTTCAACCCATCTTTTCCAATCTCCTTCTCCTCTCTGTCTTTCACATCCATCTTGTCGTTTTCTTCCTCACTCTCGTCGAATTTTCCAGCAACATTCGGAATCTCAAAATCGTCACCCATTAATCCAAAAACACAACTATATATATACAAGTAGTATTTTCAAATCCAGACAAAAGTGATTTGATACAAATGAAATGTGAGGTTGTAATGTGATATGTTTTTTGGATTATGGATATGGTCTGAGAGGCTGTGGTTGAATCAACAAACACATATAACATAAAGTGCTTCTGTCATGAGTGTGTGTATATATATATATATATGGATATACCAATGTATATATAGGTAGCATGGGAGATAGACTGAGAGAGAGTTTCATGGGTTTGAAAGGAATTATGGGAACGGGTAAAATGGTGATGTTAATGATGTTTGTTTGTTTCTTAAAATGGCTTTTTTTCTGACCCAATCTTCATGGTTATATTACTGCAACAGTTTCTTAAATTAACAAAAATCCCATTACCTTTGAGTAAATGAAATATTTGTTTTTTGTAACATCATACTTATTTATAAGTAGAATCATTTCTAGGACAAATGGATACAATTCATTTTTGTGTAAATAGATATGAATTGGTGACAGTGTAGCTGTATTTTGAATGTATAATTGGTGGATGTAATATTTTTGGATATATTTTTGGAGGTCATGGGATCGAATCTTGTATTCCCCATTGACCTCGGGCATTTACCTCTTTAGCGTAAAATGGGCTCCCTTTGGGGTACCAGCGGTGTAAGGCGCCTCGAACCCTGAGCATACTGCCCGTTTGGATGTCACTGCTCAACTCGATGGAACGACCTTCCCACCCGCCGTTCAAAAAAATAAAAAATAAATAATAAAAAAATATATATATATCGCTATTATGTATCCAAATTTAGATATAAATTATAAAACCATTAAATACGACGTTGTTTTATTAAAACATATAAAACAAAATACATCTAAATACGCGCAATGGTTTCTCACGTTGTTTTGCATTCCTCTCTCTCCTCGAGACTTATCTTCCTCTCTTTCTCTTCGAGATTATAACCTCTTCGTTGAAACCCATTTTACAATCTTGTTCCCATTTTATTACTAAAAAAAGTTACTTTATTTGACATGCTAACTAATTTTCTTAATCTTGTTATATCTCAAAATTATTTGATGTGTTTTTTTTTCAAGCCAATTAGCAGTAACTTAACATGCCAATAACTTAACACACGAATAACTTAAACAATTATTCACTTTTAACTTCTTTCGTTTTAGCTATAACATAAAATTCGTGTTCTTACTTTAAAAAAAATAAATTCTTTTCGGTTAATAAGTCAATCTTTATTAAAAAAAATGATTTTTTTGTAGTGCTAGATGTTGATTGAACGGATCATATGTCAAAAAGAAGGATGCTTTTTATGCAACATGTGATGCTATGTTAGCAGTTTTATGTTTGGTTTTGCTAAAAGGTTATCAGAAAGTTTAATTATGAGTGAATTTCTATTGATAATGGGGTTGGAATGAGATGTATTTGAAGCTACCTATCTGGTTTATATGTATTGTTGTTATCACTTATTTGATGTTGCTGACTAGATTTTTGAGGATATATATGAGATATAGGTTTTCGGAATGCTATAATTTTGGGTTTTTGCTTCCAGATAGAAAATATATTCTCAGAATTATAGCATTCCAGCCACCCATATCTCAAGAATATTCTCAAAAACCTAATGAGCAACATCAAATAAAGCAATAATGTAAACAATACATATAAACCCGATAGGCAGTCATTAAAATATCTCATTCTAACCCCATTATAGATAGAAATCCACTATCTTAAATCATAAGTTTTCTAATAACTTTTTAGCAAAAACCAAAAATCAAACTGCTGATATAGCATCACATATTTCATAAAGACATCTATTTTGACCTATTTTAATTCACTCAACAAGTAAGACCAATAAAAATAACATTCTTTCTTTAAGATGACTCATCAACTCGAAAGAAATTTCTTTTACATAAGAACAAAAATTGTATGTTATAACTAAAATGCAAGATTGCAAGAAAACAAAAGTAAATAATTGTTCTAAGTTATTAATTTGTTAAAATATTATTATTTGGTTTGAAAAAGAAACACATCAAATAGTTTTAAGATATAACAAAATTATAAAATATTAATTAACATGTTAAAGGAGATACTACCTTTTTGTAGTAATAAAATGAAAATGAGAGATTGTAAATATTTGGGATGAGATTAGGTTTTCATGGAAAGCTTATATTCTGAAACAGAAAAAAAAAAGATAAAAGTTATAATATGGAGAGAGAGAGAATGAGGAATGTCAATAACTATTGTGAGAGTATTGGGATGTATTTTGTTTAACAAAACGACGTGGTATTTAATGGTTTTGTACCAAAGCTTGGGTACCTAATAGTCACATATTTTTTAACGAGGGGATAGGCAACAAATAATTAGACTAGTCGCTCCCCACCTTTTCTGGCCGTTTCTTTAAACCCCATTCTTCTCTTTTCCTTTCCTTTTTTATTCATTTATATTATACTATACAAGTGATACAAAAGTAAATTATGCATGAGTGTGATACGTTTATTAAAAGATGTGGTGGTAATATCATCCCCTATAATAATTGTATTTTGCGTATTAGTAACGTTATTTGATTTTAATATCTTTTCAATTTTTACTTTAGTAACTATTAAGCATGACATTAAATTTGTATTAAAATACTTGCCAACCATTCATTCATTTTATACCATTTTCACCAAATTTTCATTAAATGAAATACATATTTCACCAAACCAAATTTATCACAATAAATATTATCATAAATGTGGATTTCAAACCAACCTATTTTATTTTTTATACCAATACGCACAACGCAAACACGTATCTTTTGAAATAGATCAAAGGAAACCAACCGGCAAACCAACCAAATGTTTATGAAATCAACGTGATAAAGGAGGAGCCACTCCCAATGTATATGGAACCAGAATTATAAAATTCATTAAATAGAGCAGTTAAGAAAGGCTCAGACCTACCATTAATGAACCGAAAGTTAAATCCATCAGAGTCGGGGGCTATGTCGTCCCCACATTCAAAAACTCCATGCTTTATCTCCTCAACAGAAAAGCTTTTTTATTAAGCCCGCAACTTCTTCATGTCGAGTTTAGACCCGACCCAACCACCAAAATCCGGTCTCACAACCCAATCCCAACAAACTTTTTCCTAAAAAAATCATACACTTTTTTCTTGACTTCCTTAGGCTTGTCGACCGAAATATCATTGATTAACAGTATGGGAATCGCATTACAAGCTTTACGATTGTTGATCAAGCCATGTAAGAACTTAGAGTTCCCGTCCTAGTCAATAGGTCATTTCTAATAAAACCCTAAATAGAAATAGTTGATTTAAAAACTCGTGCCGATGGTGTTTTCCTTTCAACCGAAGAAGTCTTACGTTTAGTAAACCATTGGCACGGCCTCTTCAGTTGGCTTCATCGGTAGATATGTATGCGTATACATATCTGTATGCAATATAAATTGAGAAATAATGTCATTGGCTAAAATGAGTCATAATCAATGAAAAAAAAAACAAAAATATTATTGTTGAAAAAAGTGTTAGACCAACGTACAATAGTTTCCTACTCGTAACTTATTTATCTTTATATAGTAAAAACGGATAATTACCACTTAGTTTTTCACCCAGTGACCCAAACAAACCAAAATCATATACACCACCATCATCACCATCTAAATCACACACAGTCACACACACACACCAGATCCCATCATCATTATTAAGCTAATACAAAAAAAAAACTCCCCCAATTCTAACCCACCCCCTTAAAATCAAATCAACAAATCAAAAACCCTAAAAAAAAAAATCCGACCGATCAACCCGATCGATCAATCATGTCAACGACGGAGATGGCATCGACGGATCTTGAAGGAATCGACGGAATCCGAATGACGTGGAACGCTTGGCCACGAACAAAAATGGAAGCCAGCAAGTGTGTCATCCCAATTGCTGCTTCAATTTCTCCTATTCGTCCTCACATTCATATCCCAACTAACCCTTACATGCCTCTTCGCTGCAAAACTTGCACTTGTGTTCTTAATCCTTATGCTCGTGTTGATTTTCCTTCTCTTATTTGGACCTGCCCTTTTTGCTTTCAACGCAATCACTTCCCCCAACACTTTTCAGGTTCCCCCTCTCTCTATATCTATATCTATATATTGATCTTAAGTTATAGATTGAAGGCTAATTTTTTACTTCATCATGTATATATATATATATATATATATATATATATATATGTAACTTGCCAGCAAGTTTATGTATGTATAGATATTGATTTTTTATTTATATTAGTAAATAAGGTGTATATTTCAACAAATTCAGGTGAAGTTTCACCTACACCTAACTCAAAAACGTGTGTGATCAAAAGTCCATTCACATGTAAAAGTGTAACCGAGAAAATAACAAAAGAAAGGATTTGGAAACAATTTAAAAAAACTTTGTGATTCGATCCGATCGAATAACATTTGGTTTAAAAAATGTTTTTTTCCCTCTGGGTTTGTTTACATGTGAATGTACTTGATCACATATGTGAATTTGCACTTTTTGAGTTAGTTGTTTGAAACTTCATCTGAATTTGATAATATATGATGCAAGTTGTTTGAGAACTACAAAGTTAGGTGTTAATTAATTCGAAGTGACGTAGCTTTGATTGAGAAATAAATGAAACAAAACTAGCAAGTTAAAAACCACAAAATATGACTCTTTTTTACATCTCGTTCTTTTTTTTTGTTCTTGTATGAATGTTACTTCTCCTGAACATGGTTTATGTAATGGTTATAACGAGTGTTTCATATTGCGTTACTTGTATGATTGAGCTATATTATCGTAAATTTTTCAGGTATTTCTGAAACTAATGTACCTGCTGAGTTGTATCCACAATACACTACTATTGAATACGACTTACCTAATCATAACTATAATGAGCGTCACACTGAATTACAACCTCCACCGGTTTATGTGTTTGTGATTGATACTTGTATGATTGAGGAGGAGTTAGGGTATGCTAAATCAGCGGTACAACAAGCGCTTGAGTTTTTGCCCGAGAATGCTTTGGTAGGGCTTGTTTCGTTCGGGACTCAAGTTCAGGTTTATGAGTTAGGGTTTGGTGATATGAATAAGGTTTATGTTTTCCGTGGATCGAAAGAAATCGGGAAAGATCAGGTTTTGGATCAATTAGGGTTAGGTGGAGGTGGTAGGAGAATTGGCGGTGTGCCTGGACAAGGATTTCAGAATGGGGCTGTACCGAATTCTGGTTATACGAGGTTCTTATTGCCTGCATCCGATGGTGCTTATATTATTCATTCGGTGAGTTTTGTTTTCACATTGATTTGAATATAAAGTTATAAACTATTTGATAAAGTTATGGATGATTAATGAAGTTATGATGATTCAGCTTTTGGAGGAACTAGGGACAGATCAATGGCCTGTTGCACCTGGTAATCGACCGTTAAGGTGCACTGGAGTTGCATTGAGTGTTGCGGCAGGTTTGCTTGGGGCTTGCTTGCCTGGTACAGGTGCTCGTATTGTAGCGTTAGTCGGGGGTCCTTGCACTGAAGGTCCTGGTTCGGTAAGCCCGTTCTGCAACTTTTTGCATAATCATGATGGATGTAGCTAAGTTCCAGAATTATAACTTTCTAATGCTGTTTATGAATGTTGTTCGTCTGGTTTGCTTAATCTATAACATGCTTAAAAGCTGCAGGGTGTTGTCATTCTTTTGTGGCAATCATCTCTGATAAAGTTAATGAATTTAGTAACTATGAGCATTCTAGGTTTTATGATTATGAAGATCCAAATTATATCACTGATCTACTTTCCAGAAAGCCTAACCTCTATATTCTGTTTTTTGGCAGATTGTATCTAAAGATCTCTCGGATCCGGTCCGTTCACATAAAGATCTGGACAAGGATGCGGCACCATTTTTTAGAAAGGCAGTTGCATTTTATGAGAATCTTGCTAACCAGATGGTTAGCCAGGGTCATGTCTTGGACCTTTTTGCTTCTGCCCTTGACCAGGTAGAACAGTCATCTTGAATCTGCCTTTCCTTCTGCATTTTGCCTTTATCTGTTTCTAGTTTCTAGATATACATATATAATGATGGTTTTATTTCTATTATGTCATCAATGTGTCTGTAATTTCTGCCACTGCTCATACATATCAAGGTCATTAAATTCCTCAAGGGTTAAAGATGTATCTTATCTATCATTGTTCATTCTTATTAGTTATTAATATTAATATGTGTTTGGGTGTGCTTTTTGAAATATGATTATTCATTGAATAGCCTGAAAAGATAATCAGCTGTAGTACATTTGTCTACGAGAGATGGTGCGTGGATATGCTTTTGATAGAGAACCTTACTTAAAAGGACTATCTTGTGATATATAAAAGAGTTCGTAAGAATGGGTAAATAGGTGATTTTATGGTACCTTTTAATTATGAGTTTTGTTGGGGTTGATATGATCGGTTATCCAAATGTGATTATTTGAGCGCCCCTAAATAATAAGACTGTCTAATGGAGTCCTTACAAAAAAGGACTATCTTGTGATATATAAAAGAGTTCGTAAGAATGGGTAAATAGGTGATTTTATGGTACCTTTTAATTATGAGTTTTGTTGGGGTTGATATGATCGGTTATCCAAATGTGATTATTTGAGCGCCCCTAAATAATAAGGCTGTCTAATGGGGCTTCTTATTCTTAGGTTGGGGTTTCAGAGATGAAGGTCATTATTGAAAGAACTGGTGGTCTTGTTGTTCTAGCTGAAAGTTTTGGTCATTCAGTTTTTAAAGGCTCGTTTAAGCGTGCTTTTGAGAAGGGAGAAGAGTCTCTTGGCCTTGCTCATAAGTGAGTATTGTTATGCTTGATGGTTTTGGTTATATATCACTATATATGTTCTGTACTTATTCATTTATGCCATCTTATCTTTTTGGAAACTTATCACTATCTCATTATTTTCAGTGGTACGCTTGAAATCAACTGTTCAAAAGATATAAAAGTTCAGGGGATTATTGGACCTTGCACATCTTTGGAAAAGGTATTTTACATTGCATCGATTATTTACTGAAATAATTGAAGTTTGTTTTGGTAAATTTTGGTCTTTGAAAGGCTATTTACTGATACTTTCTTGGCAGAAAGGACCTGCTGTCGGAAGCCAGCCAATTGGGCAGGGGAACACTACAAAATGGAAGCTGTGTGGACTTGACAAAGATACTTGTTTGACTGTTTTCTTTGATATATCATCAAGTGACAAAGATCCTTCAGGCAACGTAAATCCACAGTTGTATTTACAGACTCTTACGAGGTAAATCATAGTTTTGTTTTGTGTCTGTATGTGTGTGTTTTTCTACTTTTTAGATCCGGATAATTCTCACCCGTAGTCTTGATTACTCTTTCAAAAATGCTTAATGCAAGCACAAGGGTTGTTCAGATTTGCATTTTGGAACTGATTATCTGGTTACTGTGACTTGAAGTTCCAAGAATATATTTGTAGTATTCTGATAAACAAAAGCTGCTGCTTAATGCGCTCTCTCTTGAATTATCCGGGGTACCTGCTGCTTATCTTTTTATTTGCGGATCAAATGTTCAGTGTTGGATAACCCGCATCATACCAACTGCAAACGAAAAAAAGAGTATCTTACAATTTTTACCCTAATCTTGAAAAATTACCACCATCCAAATCTTAATTTATTAAAAGAAACAAACCCCATTACACTATCCCAGAATAAAATTGGCAATTCACACTAAAGTTATTACTGTATTTTTTTTTTTTTAAGTTGGGGGCTTTTATCTTTGTCAATATACATAAGTTCGTTACCCCCTAAACTTTGAAAGAAAGAGAATTTTGTAGGTTTAAAGTCGGGCTTTTATTTTTGTCATATTACGTTCTTCCTTCACCTCTACACTTTGCAAAAAGAGTTATCGGACGCTAAAAGGTGACTAGTAAGATTTCTTGTATGTTAAGTGTTGTTCTATGGCATTTTCACAATACTAGAGGGGTACCCGCGCAATGCAGCGACGGTGGTGACAGGTGGCGGCGACGATGGTGGCGGCAGTGGCGGTGGCGGTAACAGTGTGGTTATTAATATAAAAGTAATTGTGTAAAAGGGTAGTAGTTATTTTAAGGTTGAAGGATATTTGTTCTAAATAATTTCTTTAAGAGTATTATTAGTATATTATGTGAAATTATGTAAATTAATGAATAAAGGAGAGAAGTAGTTTGGCTAAATAGAGGTTGGATAATATTTTAGGGGTATTTTGGGTAGATATAGTGTGTGGGTTAAGAAAGTGTTAAAAATTAAGGGTATTTAAGGTTTTTTAAAGATAGAAAGTTTAAAAAGGGAGGGGGTTGTTTGTTCTATAAAGGAGTGAAGATTTTGGTTAGCTTGTAAATAAGAGCCAATTTAATGATTCTAAAAGTCAACTCGTGATTAAATGGAATTATAGAAAGGGTGTCTAATTCCGGCGATGGACACATTATAGAATACTACAGAGTTATAGATACAATGTCTTACAAGAAAGTATATTTGATTTCTATTTGGATATATACGAGTAATATCTTATTTGCTCAAGATCTTATACTTCTGGTTTTAACCAAAATGTAATTGGAATTTTTTGTGCGATTGATATTCATGGCTTGTGAATTTCGGTACAGTTATCAGAACGCTGATGGACAATCTAAACTGCGAGTTACTACGGTTACTAGAAGATGGGTAGATAGTGCTGGTATTTCCGAGGTAAAATAGTCAAACCTTCATTTATGCATCAGTTTGTGGCTACTTTCAGAGTTACTCTGTAGAAATATCAAACATTTGAATTCTCTGACAATATGTAATCAGTCATTTGCTTAGTTTTGTTTTTTATTAGATTTATATACATACTTCCTTGGGAAATTATTTTGCTTAGGATTAATATCTTATCAGCTGGAATATGTTTTCCACAGGAATTGATGGAGGGTTTTGATCAAGAGACTGCTGCTGTCGTAACGGCTAGATTAGTTTCATATAAAATGGAGACCGAGGTAGAAAGTCAGCAATTTCTTTGCCCTGTTGTTTATTGTTTCTCTTTTTTCCATTTCGTTTATGATGTTTTTTTTTTTGTGTCGTTTATGGTCTATTAATTAACATTTCAGGAATCATTTGATGCAACAAGGTGGATAGATAGAAACCTCATTCGTCTCTGCTCTAAATTTGGTGATTATCGAAAGGATGATCCGTCCTCGTTTTCTTTAAATCCCAGTTTCTCATTGTTCCCTCAGTTTATGTTTAATCTTCGAAGATCACAGTTTGTGCAGGTAAATCTTGTTTTTTTTTTTTTTTAAATTTAATGATATAAAGGTTTCACCTTTTTTGTGACCAGCAGGCCTGTGGCCAAGCCGTATCAAGGTAGCCCCTTAACCAAGAGGTTGTGGGTGCAAGTTTTTACATGGTCATGTGTATGCGAGAATTTGATTGTTCAAAATAATTTCACTGAGTTATTTTATAAAGTTTTGTTTGTCTCTTTTTGGCAGGTGTTCAATAATAGTCCAGACGAAACTGCTTATTTTCGCATCATGTTAAACCGAGAGAGTATTTCAAATGCTACTGTTATGATCCAACCTGTATTAATTTCATATACATTTAACTCACTTCCTTCACCAGCATTGCTTGATGTGGCATCAATTTCACCTGATCGAATCCTTTTGCTAGATTCATACTTTAGTGTAGTAATTTTCCATGGCATGACAATTGCTCAATGGAGGAACATGGGCTACCAGAATCAGCCAGAACATCAAGTATGTTTTTAGTTTACTTCATTTTCCATTTTTCTGAATAATCTTGAAAGAGCAATTTTTGTGGAGTTATTGGGGGAACTTCCATGTGTGTAAACTGACATTGAAGTAATCAGCTTCGAGTGTGCATGCCATGATTTTGACTTTTTAAGTTATTTAGAGATCTAACTAATCGGGTTATGGAAAGCATGTAAGAACTAAGAAGTTGCTGTGATAAGAGCTAATTGGATTACTCAACCTTTTCTCTTCTAAACATGTGCCCAGGGGCATAAGTTAGCAATACCCAATTAATATTATCTTTCTCTTAAAACGTAATGACTTTCTGTTTTTCTCATAGGCATTTGCACAGTTGTTGCAAGCTCCACATGATGATGCTGAGTTGATTATACGTGATCGATTTCCTGTCCCAAGATTAGTGGTGTGTGATCAGCATGGTTCTCAGGTCAACAATCCTTCCTATCTTATTTGCTAACTTATTTGAAATCTACTTTGTATGATATTTATTTAGTAAACTCAAGAATCTATTTGTAAAAAGACAAGAAATGTTGTGGGTTGATCCAACACAATTCGACTCCAATCCGTTTTGGTCTGCACCAAAAAATAACCCTCTTAGCAGTTAGCCCGACCATGTTTTGACCTTTTGCCTAACCTGCCATCTTGATACTTCTAATCTATACATATTTTCTTATCTTATGCCTGACTGGTGCATTGTTCTATGCCGTTCATTGTTTTTTGTCAAACAGGCTAGGTTCTTATTAGCCAAGTTGAATCCATCAGCAACATACAATAATGACGTGGCTGCTGGAATGGATGTTATCTTCACAGATGACGTGAACCTTCACGTGTTCTATGAGCATCTACAGAAGCTGGCAGTACAATCTTCTTGACCCCAAACTAGATTAAGCACTTTATAGAGTTTTAAAACCCCATGTGTGATCAATTGTGCACCATAGCTTTTTCCTCTCTTATTACTTGTGAATGAGAGTCCTTGCATTGAGACAATCATTCTACAAAAAGGGTTTTACAACATGTATGAGGTCACGAGAAGAATGGTTGTTTGAGGCTGCAAGTTATTGGGAGGAGTATGTGGTCACTTACATTATTTTATATTTATTTTTTTTACTTTAATGTTTTTGTAAGTTAATCGTGAGTTTATAGTATGTATTAAGGTTATATATTGGGGCTCAATCTGCACCCGGTGAGCTTAAAGAACAGGAGAACTTTTGTTTCAGGTTTTTTTTGTGTTGCAACATTGATACATGAAGTGTACACTTTGAGTTTTAGTTTTGTGATAGTTAATGCCCTTGGTTTGAGGTTTTACACTTGTCACTCGGTAGCTTTTTCTTTTTGGCCGAGTTGAAGATAAATGCGGGATTTCATCAAATGTGAAGCAACGGGGACTTAGCGACTACATGAGAGAAACATTCTGATTGTTAAAGTAAAGACTGGACTAATATCAGTACCACCAATCTCGATATCCTGTTACCTTAGAAAACTTGGAACATCTGACAATAACACAAATTAGTACCATCTGTTAATTCTGAAGAAAGTCAATCCTGTCGACTAAGTTTTAACCAAATGAACTTGTAATATATATTCCAGCAGCAAGAAATTTCCAACCTTTAGAGGAATATCCGTTAGAAAAATACTACAACTTCTAGTTTTTATTCCAAAGGAATGCAAATGAGTGCAGGTTGAAACAAAGCAAGAGAAATAAAACATTCATGCTAAACAAAGTAGACTGCCCTTGTAATGCAGCAACACATATTCAGTAAGGAAGAAGTTGCTAAATACATACTGAAAAACACATTTCACCAATACTGAGTTGTGTAAATTGAGATTTTGTGTAGATAATGTAATGATTTCATAGGCAATATACTTGAATAGGAAACAGCACCAATATAACTACTAGTACTGTAATAGGAAACAAATAGCTAGCTAAGTAAGACAAGAGTTTATTAACTTGGTCCCCTATAAAAACAGAGTCCTATAAAACAGCCACGAGAATACCGCTTATACCATTTGTAATCATTCACCTTCTTCATCATTTTTTCATGTCACGTCAACATCACCTTCTCATCGTCATCTTCTCTTTTTCTCCTTAACCCTTCACCTTCCAATTTAATTCCCTACTATACCCCACAATATACCCTAATAACCAATCAAAATAAAACTAAACACACAAAGGGCTCACATCTAAACCTTCGCCCTAGGTGATTCCATTCACCTTTCATTCTTCACCTAGCATTTTCACCTTATAGCCTTAACCGTTCACTTTGCTTTACCATTCTTTCACCTATCATGTTAACCAACCTTTACCAATGGTCTTAGGGGCGATTACATCCACCCTTAAACTTTCCCAGGGTAGCCTGAACAGGGATGTATCTCCGTTTGCCTAAAGACATACTATACAATGCAAAATGGTACTGCTTTATAAGTTTACAGGAGTAATGATCATTTTCATATAATTTCATCTAACAAATGCATGAATAAGTAAAACTAGGAAAAAAAAAGAAACACATTACATTCATCTACATTGCACAAGAATTAGTATATAAGAAATTAGCTCTCGCCCTGCAACTGAGCTGAGGTTAAACGAAGCGATAACACACCAACCGTTACAGTCGAAAGTGTAACAGTAGCAAAATCAAAGAAATAAACAAGGGACAACTTAGAAACCCTAGTTCCAACAAGAACACCCATGAATACACCAATAAACATCATTATATAAACATTTCGTATACGGTATACACATTATTTGTGCAGCACAGATAATATTATCACCAGAAATTTAAAAACTTCATTTTAATTTTTTATTTTTGAAATTTAAGAAAATTCTGCTTAAAGTTACAACTGCTACAAAGTTACAAATGCTACATTGCTAGTTTGCTACCTCTATAATTTACTCTAAGAATCAAATATTACAAATACCTTTCCTCAACTTTCACTTAATATCAAAAATCCCACACACTTCTCAAGATTCTTTCTGTTGTGATACAACCTTCTTCCTTCTCCGAACTTTCTTCACAGCAACTGCTGCATTTTCATCTTCACTTCCACTTCCACTTCCACTCTCATTTTCTTTTTTCACACTTTCATTCTTGTTTACCTTTTCGACAGTTCCGGAAGAATTAATTGTACTTCTTAATCTTAATATCTCGCCTTTAGCAGCTGCCAATTCCTTCTCAAGTTTGCTTCCTTTCTTCTCCAAACTATCGCGTTCTTTCCCCAATTTCACAATTACACTGTGAGCATCCTCCATGTTTTCTCGAGCTTCTTGAATAGCCTGTTTTTGTTCATCTACAGATTTGTACAAAACTTCTTTCTCGTTTTCAAGTGCAGATATCTTGCTCTTTGAAAACTCTAATTCCCGTGATAGAATCATGGTGTTCTTGTTCATTTCATCAAGTGCTTTTGTTGCTTCTTCCAAATCTGTTTCCATTGATTTTCTTGAATCTCTGTCTCTCATAATCTCGGATTCCAAACCGTTGACTTCCTTAGTCAATGAAACTACATTGTTTTTCTTTTCTATAAGCTCGTCTGTCACATTCTCGAGCTTCTTATATGTATCCGCAAGTTCTTTACTCAGATTATCACGGTTTTCCGATATTTCTTGAAGTTCTACCAACACCCGACCCAATTCTTCCTTAGTTTTTTCAGAAACATCTTTAGTTGACCCAAGCTCTTTAGCCAACAATTCAGCAGTTTGTTTTAATTCATCTATGTTTTCCTGTAACGCAGTTTTCGACTCAGCATACTCGGCTTGAACTCTAGAAACTTCCTCCTCGAGGTTTTTGCATGTATTTTGGGAATGTTCTAGAAGCTCTGCCAGCCCGGTAGCCTCATTTCTCGTCTCCTCTAATGTTTGCTGGACGACCCGAAGCTCTTCTTCAAGACTACTCACCTTTCCCGCTTTAATATCCAATGTCTTTCTCAAACCATCTCTTTCGTTGGTCAGCTCACCGATTAATTCTTCATTTTTGACCACTTTGCTCAAAGTTGACGCAAGCTGTTCTTTAAGATCCTCGAGTTTCTTTCCACTTTCTTCCAAAAGCTTAGCATCAGAATCCGCTCGTTTTTCCAAAACAAGCTTCAACTCCGCATACTCTTTCCTGGCAAAGTCCAGTTGTGAGCTAATGGTGTTTTTTGCTTCACGTAAAGAAAGAGCTTCTGCATTCAGATCATCAATACTTGAACTTGTCAATTCTAATTCTTTATCAAGTTTCAAGATTTCTTGTTTTAATCCTTCGATCTTTGACTTTGACCCAGTCAATTCAGCCCCTGTTTCTTCATACAACAAACCCAGTTTCTTATACTCGGATTCTTTAACAGCAAGGGCAGAACGGACATTTGCAAGTTCATCTTCTTTATCCTTAATCTCGGTGTTAAGCAAATTTATCCTTTCTTGCAGGACTTCAATGGAGAAAAGTTTATCTTTCAATTGCATCTTAAGGTCTTCTTTATCATCTGAAGCTTTTTTGAGGTCAGCATTAAGAAGGTCAATCTGGTTTTCGAGATCTCCGATGACCTTTTTCTCTTTCCGAAGCTCTTGTCCTAGCCCGTTTACCGTGTTTTGTGCTGAGCTTAATTGGGTCATTAAAGATTGTTTTTCTTGATTCACCTTTTTTATTTGCTCATTTCTTTCTTCCTTTTCATTTTGTAGTTTTAACTCGAAGCTTTTCTTCATTGACACAATTGTAGCTTCCTTTTCAACCAGCTTAGATTCCATCTGCACAATCATTCACGTGAGTTAAAATCGACTTGTGAGGCCAAACAAATTGTTTTAGTTTACAACTTCATTCTGATGTGGACTTCTCTACTTTCAAAGTAATTATTATGACTTGAAGGATCAACATGGGATACTAAAAAAATGGATAGTCCGGTAATGTCACTTCATCATGATACCAGACTTATATATACTAATTAGTTAACCCTAACACTCAACAAACCGACTATAGTGACTTCAAATTTCAATTTTCAGTCTAAATACACATCCATTTAGCCCCAACATTGATCGGTCTAAAGACACATTCAAATAACCCCGGTATTAGACCTCACGACAAACACTAGTGTAGAAAACTTTGGAATTATTTAAGTAACAAAATCCATGTTAAGATTTGTCTTTGTTATCTTTTGACCTCAAAATCCAGGAACAACTTTACTTTACAATCAACTAGCTATGAGCTTTCTTACCAGGAGGTTCACATTTTTTGCATGGAGTCTTATGCAAAAACACAAAAAATTAATCTTAACATAAACTAAAGCATTCTTACTGGCTGTATAGACGTAATGAGCTTATTTTTAAATGATTTGCGCCTGTAAAAAGTTTCTTTTAATAACTTTATAACCTAGCATTCAAGAAAACTATTTAAGGCTTACAGATTCTATTGTTGCAAGGTTAGCTGACTTTTCCTTCTGAGCCAATGCATAGAAGGCACCAAGCACACCTGTAGTGATTATTCCAAGTCCATTCAAAAGTGTAAGATAGGGGTTTGATGCTGCATTTGGTACCTAAGACACAAGAAAGGAATCAACTGAATATCAAAAGCATTTAAAATATTGTAAGAGGTAAATCTTCATACAGATCAAAAAACATCTGCATAAATGTCAACTTTAAACTAGAATAGTGGCGGACCTCTGATATTTGATTAAGCTCATGCGCCCTTTCAGAACTTTCTGAAACAACACAATAAAAAATTAGTCCATTTTTCCATGTATTAGCGCAAGAAAAAAAATCAGTGGCATGAATAAGTCTGTAAGTAGGCCAGTAGGGTGTAGGCAATATGAGCGACTGACCAAAGATATTAGTTCTCCCAAGTCCCAAGCTGAAGTCAACTTGTGTTATTATTCTAACCAAGCTTAAGCCTTGTACTGTTTTAACTCAGCAGCTAGTTAAACAACCTAGTGTAATATGTATTTCTTTGACCTATCACTTTTAACCCCTTGGTGATTCGCTAGGATTCTACAAAGAGAGTTTGTAATTATATATAAAGGGTTAATAAGGATTAAATTGATCCCATATGAATCAATTTTATGACTCGCCGATCAAAAGTACACAAGATCTAGTCTTCCGTCATCCAAGTGTGGAAGAATCTTCTTTACTGAATGGAAAATGAATTTATGGTATAATATAATCATGTTCCATTTCTTGATTTCGGGTACATTTCATCATGAAATTTCAGGTATACCTCTTCCAGGTATGATAGCATACTAAATATATTTCATATGATTTCTTTTGCTTCAACTAATTCCTTATATCTTTAATGGAAAGGCAATTATATTCTTGACTTCCATTATGACTTATCTTAACTAGCATTCCTTTTTCTTGACTTGAAAAATAAACTACAATGTTGATCTTTATGATTCACCAATCTAACACTAAAACACCCAAAAAAATATGCTAAATATATAACATTAACAACCACCAAGGTCGCCTAGTGGTCACATTAACCGGCCTGATTTCTCTTTTGGGTTTTAAGCTCACCAAGATAACATCTTGGGGTTGGTCAAAGGTACATATTTGGAAACATTCACAAGATAAATAAATCACAAAGTTACCAAATGCTGTTTTATAACATTAATTAACTGTCCCCTTTTTCATGATAACACTATAAATCTCGGATAAATAAATCATAAAGTTACTAAATTCTCCTAAAATCAACCTAAGTAATACAAAAGCCCAAATACATTTTACATATATAGATATAGATTAGGCAAAAACATTACACATATATAAAATCTTGAAAAAGGAGTCAGATAGAACATATACCCAAATCATCATCAGTGGCAGCAGCAGCAGCAGCAAGATTTTGAAAAGCGATTGCTTTCAAATTCAAGAAAGGAAGAAGAGAAAAACCCATGAAGAGAATCGCTCTTCGTTGGCAGGAAACGACGTCGTTGTTTTGGATACAAGCATAAAGCTTTCTTCTTTTACTGAAATCATGTTTGGGATTTCTTTGGCAAAAAGAAAGACGGAAAAAGGGGGGTTGCGAGGAAGATGAAAATGGAGAGAAAAGAGGTGCTGAAGAATGTAAAGGAGGGGGGGATGAGGTTCCGGTTGCAAACCCCATCATCATCATCTTCTCATGTGTGAGATTTGCTTGTGTTTTTTTCTTTTTAGTGGTTTTTCTTAGTAGTAGAGTTGTCCAATTAGATGAATTGGATTGGTCACTTGGGTGGTTCATGTGGGTTGTCCAAATCTTAATATATACTACAGTAAAACATTTCGATTTCGATAAGAAAAAATAAAATTACATTGATAGTTTTGTTGTCATTTTTACTTGATCAAGAGTCTGATTAATCTGTTATTGATTTTATGTTCTTAGTTAACTGTATAAATACCCTCTTAACAAAGCACTTGGAACAACGAAACTATTTCATTTTATTTATTAAAAAAAATTATTAAATCCTCTTAAACTTTAACCTAAAAATCTTGCTAAAACTCTATAAATATGATATGTGGATTTTATTTATTTTCTTTTCCAATCTTACTCTTTAATCTTTCCAAATATTGTAAGTATTTTTTGGCTAATAATATAAGAGGATTATCATCTTCTCAAATATAGCATATTACATGATCCATTCAAATAGATTATGAACCTAGCATGTGACAGACATTTTGTTGGCAATCTCTGAAAGAAAATTTTGGAATTACAAATGACTAATTTTTTTTTATCCATTTTTTTAAATAGAACTTAAAATTTCCGTTCAAACCAACTCAAAAATACAATGTAAGATATGAGTAGATATAACAAACCTTTTAGTGTTTATGAGTACGAATAAAAATTCTGATTTTTAAAGTATTATTAAACTGTGCATATTCTATTATATTTTTCTGAATATGCCATTGCGTATGTCAATGGATTATTCGTGTACCATCTTTTCCCATTAGACTATCCGGACGGAGGTGTTATTGTGCACTTTTTTCGCGTGGAACGCCTCGAAACGCCCTCCACATCGCCTCTGAGGGAGTTCTTGTAAAAAAATGTGTATCCCATCCCCGAATAGATCCCTTGCAAAAAGCTTCCAAATGTTGGGTCTCACTCTGCATAGTCTTGCTACCTATAATTCTGAAAGGACAATTGATTAAACTAGACGATGTCTTCTTTTGTTTGTTATATTGAATAACAAACTACATTGCAATGTGACAAATTTATCTTTTTTAGATTTATGGATAGATAATGATCTTCATTTTCAGTTATAAGTCTTGATGAGTCTATGGATGTATTTTCTACCGTGAATAAAATATTATATTTTGATTATAACTAATGTTATTCTTAGCATGTTAATGAACTTTGCTTGTTGATGAGAATTAAAATAAATATTATCTTTCTTTTATGAAAAACAACTTTATCATTAAAACTCATAAGAAAAATACATATAAGTTTACTTCGCATGATGTAGAGGCGTACAACCACCATTCCACCTCGTAGAGCATATACAAACACATATGTACAACCTTTAGTACAGTGTACAGACCAAAATGCATATAGGAGTATGTTCCATGCACGTTTTAATGGTAACCATTTCGTAAGATTGGTATTATAAGGGGATTTCTCGGTAGCTCTTACGCATCCACTATGGTCTCCTAACGCCGGATAGGGGAAAATCCTTATTTGCATATATTGTCAAAATGTGTATAACCAACTTAAATTTCCTAATCATAATTCAGTAGGGATGAAAACTTGTATTAATGTTGATGATTAATATAAAATATTTATTATCTATAATTATTTATATGTTTTAGTATCATGTACTTAATACTTAATAGGAAATTATTTTATCTCATTAATACGTAGAAACAAAGATGTCCCTTTCATAATGTTATGAAGGAGGTATTTAGGTATATAAGATAGTGTGCTCAATAAATCTGATGTTTGATGGGTGTAGTCCTAAGGCTTTCAGGAGTGAAGCATTTCTTATTATTGGCACGCCTGAAAAGTGACTGGAATGCCCCGGGAACACCTCGGGAACGCCCAATACACCGCCCCTAGGGGCGTTCCACTTGGATAAATTCATTGGCTCGTTCGAAACGGAACGAGTGTTCTCCTTTGACCAGCCTGAGCCAACGTACTACTTTTCCCCCCTCCAACGGTTCATTTTTTTGATTTTCAAACAAACCCCATTTCACAACCCCCCACACCTCTTTCATTTTAATATTCAAAACAAATCAAACACACCCATTTCATCCCTTTCTTCCTCCATATCCGAAAATCTCCCCTTTTTCACCATTTTCTTTTCAAAATGAATCAAAACCAATTCAACCAAAACTCTCAATTTCCAAACCCTAATAACCCAAACCAACCCGACATGAACGACCCAAACTTTCACCAAAATCCTCATTTTATTCGAATGCTCGCCGGTAACCATCCACCCTCTCCTTTGTCGGGTTACATTCCAGCCTCTCCTATGCCGGGTTACCTTCCAACTTCTCCTTTGTCGGGATTTCAACGGTGGTCATACAACATGGAAAATGCGTTTGGTAATTTTGATAATATATATATATATATATATATATATCCAGCTTATTTTGAGTTATATATACATATTTTTAAACTTATAATTTTTTTTGGAACAAGTTCAAAAGTGAAATTATATACATAGTAATATATATATATATATATATATATATATATATATATACACACATATATATATATCTTGATGTTTCAACTTTTCATATATCTTTTTTTATTTTGATAATATATATATACATCGCCGTATATATATATATAGTTTTTACTTATAATTTTTTTTTATTTTGATAGAGAGCCAAGGAACACAATCTCAACCTCAACAAACACAATCTCAACCCGATGTTGAAGTCATTCTTGAAACGCAACCTCAACAAACACAATCTCAACCCGTTGGGACATCATCCCGGAAGAAACGGACCCATAAAAAGAAAGCTCCCGAGGAGCCTCGTGAGAGACCAAATCAACAACCTTGGAGTGCCGAAGAGAAAATGGCGTTGGCCCGTGCATGGCTAGAGGTTACCGAAGATCCCGCAACGGGTAAACTATGTTTTTTTGTTTTTTTTCTGTTTTATATAATTTTTTTCTGTTTTTTTTTTAATTATTTTTATATATGTTTTATATATATATATTAATATATATGCGTTTATATTTCAAACATGTAGTTTAAGTTTATAGGATTTAGTATACTTTTGGTGTTAAGATTTATAGGCTTTAGTTTAGATTTGGTGTTGAAATTTTCGGTCATGTATAGATTTTGTATATATAGATTTTTCGTAGTTTTAGTATATATAGATTTTGCGTAGTTAATTTTAGTATATATAGATTTTGCGTAGTTAATTTTAGTATATATAGATTTTGCGTAGTTTTAGTATATATAGATTTTTCGTAGTTAATTTTAGTATATATAGATTTTGCGTAGTTTTAGTATATATAGATTTTTCGTAGTTAATTTTAGTATATATAGATTTTGCGTAGTTTTAATATATATAGATTTTTCGTAGTTTTAGTATAATATATATAGTTTTATTATATATATTTTAAGTGTATTTTGTTTGTATGTTTTTTTGTAGGTAATTTTCAAAAGGAGAAAACGTGTTGGAAAAGGATTAGGCACGTTTTTCACACCATCATGGGTAGAGAGCCATACCGCGACATGGAATCAATCAGTGGGAAGTTTCGGAAGATGAAATCGGCTATTCAAGGATTCCACAATGTGTACACTCGTTTGAGCCATAATAGTGGCGAAAACGACGCGGATAAACAAAGTCGTGCATTGCAGGAGTATGGTAAATTCAGTTTTCTTAGTGAGTGGGAGTTGGTTAGGCATAGCTCGAAGTTTGAAGTGATCCTTACTTGGGATCCTAAGTCTAGCCGTGGTGAGCCGAGCTCAAAAAGATCGAAGACGACATCGGGTTCAGAGGGTGCACAGAGTGTGGGGTCGGAGGCGAGGGTTCACATTGACCTTAATGAGGCGGAGGGAGAGGGTGACACTAGGGAGACTCGTTATATACGCCCGATTGGTAGAGATGCGGCCAAAAGGGCCGCCCGGACGGGTTCATCGGGTATGGCCGCGACTTCGGAAGACTTTGAGAGGTTGGGGGACAGGTTGGAGGGGTTAATGGACATTGGCACGCAAAGGTTGGATATGAACAAGCAACGAATGGAGATGGAGAAGAAGAAGATTGAGATGAAGCAGGATAAGGCGTATCAAAGATATATGCAAATGTTGGCAATTGACACATCCCGGCTCGCAGAAGCCGATAGAGTCGCTATCGAGGCAATGAAAGCAAAAATCCGCGCAAAACATTTTAAAGTATTTTTAGTATTTGTATGTGTTAAGTACTTTTAAGTAATTTTAGTTGTTTAAGTAGTTTTAATGTAACTTGTGAACTATTTTTATGGTTTAATGTAATGGAACTATGTAGTAAACTTTTATTAAGTTTGTATGTGTTAGTTTTATAAATGTTAAAGGTATAAATAAAAAAGTAAGAAACTAGGAGGGGGTTAAGTGAAAATAAAAATAATTAAACAAAAAAAAATAGGGGGTTATGGGAACCCCTCACTCCAAGAAACCCCCCCCCCCCCCCCCCCCCCCCCCCCCCCCCCCCCCCCCCCCCCCCCACCCTTTTTAAGTGGAACTCCACATGGCATGTTTTAAGGAAAAAAGGGGGTTCTTAGAACCCCTTAGGTGCATTCCGAGTAGCTCCCTACATATAATATGCACTAGATGGATACCCACACAGTGCGGCGGCGAAAATAAACAACAAGGTGTCGTGACAACGTTAATTTCAAACCAAACACTTGTTAAGAGAACATTTAGATGGATGTAACTATCGAACTCTTAAGATTCTCATATATTCCAGGTTAAGAGGTTAAATAACTGAGTGCGCGCAACAACAATATCTCTAAAATCCGAGGCCAGATACTCGAAAGCAACAACAATATCTAAAAGCTAAGCAGTAAAAAAATAAGATAAAATATAATAACTAACGATAAACATGTAGAAAAGAAGAAGAATGTGACCAAAACCAAATGGTGGAGTTGACTAAGACAACTATATTATTTTGTAGAAGCATGGTAAATAAATAAGGAGTAATGACTCCATACATAAACCCTGACACAAAGTAACAAACTGATTTGGAGCAACGTATACTACTAATTTGCAACTTAGTAATAGTTTTCTAGGCCTTTTCAAAAACAAATGAAAAAGAAAAAGTATAAAGTATTAAACTTATACAATAATAAGTTTTGCTAGCACGTAAATCTTGAATTGCTACTCCTCTTGGCTGATGCCTTTGAGCCTTTCACTGCCACAATGGATGAATCACGTGGTACCACTTTGAAAGCTGCACCAAAGCCACCTCCTTCCATGACTCAGATACAAACACGATAAAGTCATTTACAAACGGTAATTCTGAACTTGTTGGCGACGGAACTACAAAAAACATAAATATTTAGTTGATGCGAATTACTTATTAAGTGCATGTAGAAAGTCAGAAGTAACTATATATACGTTGTATTATTAGCGCTGTTGCGGAGTAACGATGACAGAAGCGCTTTGATCAACAAAAGTTTGATCATGTGTATCACCATTGACTCCTTCAGTCAACTCATCTGTAAGTACCTTGCCAGCCGCATGTTGCTTGATTAGGACCCTTCGAAGTATTTGCTTTATGAAGACATGCTTTCATGGTGACGGTCCTAACATGATCGCTGGAGGACAGAGCATGTTCTGCTTATTAGTCCCTGTGGTTCATACATGAAGACATGTGCTATCGTGACAGCACTTTCATACCATTGCTTGATGATGAACCGTGATGTTTTTAACATACCTTAAGCTCATAACTACACATATAAAAAAACACTAATCCCCCATGATGAAGAATAATCAACTCATTAGTTCATTTAGCACAAAGTACACCTAATTAATCCAAGTTCTTAGTAGCGCTTAACTTTCCTGCATCGACTTTTCAATTATCCTCGAACCCGTTTAGTTTATCTAAGTAATTCACGCAATATAAAGTCATTGATACGTCCAGAAAAAATAAAAATCAAACCTTTTTAAAAGACTGGGTGTGATTTTGCTAAGAATCCTTCATTAAGAATCCTCTTTGCCATCCGGGGTATGATTTTTAGAGTTGTCACAATAGGGTCTTCGCAAACTCGGGTTCATATTCTTTTGCTTCGTGACATATGTGGCGGAAGCACCCTATTCGCAAAAGACGTTGAAAGTTTAGAAACATATAATTAAACCAGGTTGCCATGTCATATACAAAATCAAAGGAAAAATAAAACCTACTTTCCAACCGGATACTAATCACTTTAGCATAATCCGTGCATTTAGTCAATAACCAGATCCATTTTGCTCAGAACCAGAAGCAAACGAACAATACACCTTTTTTTCCTGTTCGGGCTAAAAAGAAGCTATAACATATAAATGAATACAATGCAACTCACGTTCTGCTCGTCTCAATGCATTCTCGGCTTTACCCAACTCAATCTGAAAAAAAAAACTTAATAAAACATATAATAAAAAACCAACTGAATTGTTAAAAACGCATATCATAAGAACAAAAACTGAAAAATTACCCAACTCAATCTCAAAGTGTTATTGTAGCATCTATGATTTGTAGAGAAAGATAACTCTATATCCATAACGATCCTATCAAATCAATTTAATTGAATATGAATACGAACAACTATGTGTGATGAACTTGAGAAACAACTGTAATATCTAACCCATTTTTTGCAGGAAAAAGGAGAAAAGTTAAAAATAACAAAATCAATCATACCTTCATAAGTCGGCGGTGACGTGTGGTGGTGGTGGAGGCGATGGTAGCGATATAATGGCGGCGGCGGTGACGGGTAGTGATGGCGTGCGCGCGCGGCGGCGGGAATTGGTTTGTGGCGGCGGTGGTGGTGGTGGTGGTGGCGCGAGTAGTGTAGGTTATTGATGTAATGTGGTTTAGATGTATTGTACATCATGCATTAGCATGTGTACATTGTTGAAAGTTGAATGTTGAAAGTTGAAAACCCTATTTGCTTTATAATATAGTATAGATATATGTATATAATAGATAATATATTTTATATATATATATATATATATATACATATCTTATATATATATATATATATATATATATATATATAATATACAATTATATCTTTATTTTATATATTATAGATATATATATATATATATATATATATAGGGAAAAGTGAATATAAGGTTGTCCGGCACCTAAGCTTAGGTGTGGAACCCCTCACATACAAATTTTTTAATATTTTTTGATTAATGAATAAATGCTTGGGCCCCATGAATTTTATGGATTAAAAAAACAATATGTGAGTGTTCCACACCTAAGCTTAGGTACCTAACAGCCTTATATTACCATCCCCCATATATATATATATAATAATTAATAGTATAAAGGTGTGTTAAGTGGTCCAAACTGCTTTGGACAACGGCTAAAATAGATCCAAGTAATCCTATAGACAATGCAGCAAAACATAACACTTCAAAAGGCTTGCTCTGCGTTTTCAACATTCAAAACACAACATAATACACACTCGTTGGAAACAATACAAAGATTTCCATCAGCCCCCCTTGATCGACAAAGTTCAATCACAATCAAAACAAACTCACTAACTAATCAATCATATACAATGTAAAACCATAAATTAACAATAATGAAATAAGATTCAATAAGCTTACTGTATATTCTTAGTAGCAAAAGAAAAGAAGATGATGAACTTAATAATTAACGGAATAAAACATCAATTAAAAAAATTAATAGAATAAAAATGAGTTATATCAATTGAAAAATAATAAAAATACTTATACCAATTTAATGACGGTGGTGTTGGTTCCAATATTCGAATAAGGCGGTGGTTATTGATGTTGAACATATTTTCCAATATTTCATACCTATGAACAAATTTTGACATCAAACACACCCACATATAATATACACACACACACAAAAGCAAACACACATATAATAATATAGGGTAAGGTAGCCACTGTTATAAGTTTTAGAGTAGAATAATTATAAGCAAACACACCAATAAGTTCGCGATGATGAATGTGTATCTTTAACCATCTTTACCGATGTGATTTTCTGGAATATACAATTAAGAATTATTCATAATCAGAAAAACAAAGCTGAAATTATTAATCACAAACAAAAAAGCGAACTTACTTTTCTGGAAGTAATGCGGTCGCGCGTGGCTTTGGAGTTATCGTTTCGCTATCGGATTTTGAAGGATTCAGATCCGATTTCATGAGTTTCTTTTTGGCAGCTATCGATCTGATAACCAACGGATACAGGTGAGATGGCGGCTGGAGACAAGATGGTGGGGGTGTTTGATGGTTGTGATAGTGGCTCTTGGGTGGGGGTGGCCGGAGTACGCGCGGGTACTACAACATATTTATTCTAGTATGATTTTGTATGAACTGAAATTCAATATGATGATATTTTGCATCGTGATGTTTGAGAAATTTAGGGGTATAATAGGTAAATTGGGTGTGTAAGCGGAGGAAGGTTAGAATGTAAAGGGGTATATCTGGTATTTTAAAGGTAGAAGTTAAATTGGGGGAGGGGCAGTTCTCTTTATCAATATAGTATAGATATAATTAACTCACCTAAAGTGTAAACAATTTTTAATAAAGACTAGATGTATTAATATTAGGGATGAGCAAAAGACCCGGAAACCCGCGCCCGACCCGGAACCGACCCGCCTGAAGCCCTAACGGTCCGGGTCACGGGTCACGTTTTTAGTGCATTCGCGGGTCACGGGTTGGACGGGTCGGGTGAAGCCAAAAACCGAAAAATTGTGAAGGAAACCCGTGACCCGTCCCGAACCTTCACGGCCGGGTCACGGTTCCATTTTTCATGCTCTCGCGGGTCACGGGTCAACCGGTTCGGGTCGGGTTTCGACCCGTGCACATCCCTATTAGGAATTCTGTCAAGTAACAAAAAAGAAAAAACTGATGTTTTGGTGGTATATGGACAAAACTTGAAAGTGTACAAATGGTTACTCTTAAATTAAACCTAAAATTCAAAATTCTCATCTAAAAAAGTTTAGGGCAAATAAAATGTTGTTCTATGTTTTTACTCCGTACTATTAATCAAACGAATGAATATGAATAAACATGTCATGAAAACCTTTACAAACGAGAGAGTCCATATCTTAATTGGGTAGGACCCATCGACCCGGAACTTAACAACCTCACGGCTTGACAAAACATTAATTATTATTATATATATATGAAATCAAATCATTCGGAGCAACAGTAAAATTGATACTAAAAACGGTACAAATTTCAGGTGAGAAATCTGAATTTTTTCTCTCTCTGCCCTCTCTCTCTCTATCCTCTCCCTTCTCAAACGGTAACAAATTTCAGATCTGAGATCTGAATTTGTGCTCCGGAGATTGGGATCGAGCTTGAGATTGAGAGTTTGAGATCGAGATTATACCCTTCCGGTTAAGGCTTCCACTCCGGTGGATCTAACCCTATTTTTCACTTTTGGGCCGGAGGTCCCTTCCACTCCGGTGGATCTGGAAGCAGCCTCTCTACCGTTGAGTAGGGGTAAGGTCTGTCTACATCATACCTCCCCCGTACCCCGGCTTTTGCCGGGATTGGGTATCGTTGTCGTTGTCGTATTCTGGATGCATATGATACTGTCCACTTTCTTATTTTTATATTTTATTTACATTACATTACATACACAATAATAATGATGATAATAATAAATAAACAATATCCAAATCATCACAATTTCGATTTCCCAATTCCAACTGAACTTGAAGCTTCACAGGGTTTTCCTTAATTTCATCTAACTTTATCAAATTAAGGTACTTTTTTTATAGTATTTATTTTTTATGAATTATTTTATTTATTTATTTATCAAGAAAATGAAATTGAAAGATGTTTAATTGGCTTACTTGTTAAAAAGATGAACTTTGTATATTGATGTTGAGTGTAGGTTAACCAATAATAATACTAGTAATAAATTTGCATATAAAATAGTTTTATATTGTTTAATGTGAACTGTATGATTTTTTTCTTGTAAAGATATGTTTTTTCATTTCTGCCGATGATCACGAGAAAAGGGTTTTTAGGATAATAAGAGTAGGAAGGATTTTGGTGCATTGTCATGATGCGTCGTTTTTTACATTGATGCACCAAGAAATCTTGTGCACAAAATTGAAAAAATGGTGCATTAGACATGTGTTAGTATCAGAATCCGTCCTTGCGTTTTATTACATTATGGGTCTGTTTCTTGTGAACCCTGCCATGTTTTTGTTTGGTAGAAGAAATGTAAATTGGTGAGGTTTTTATAGGATTTCTTGGTGAATGATGTGATTTGTTGTTTGGTGCAGTTTGGTTTTTGGTGGATATTGGGATTTGTTATTGTTTGGTGGTTTGATGGATGATACTCGTGAAGAGTCTAAGTACATGGAGAATAATGGTTTGAATCAAGGTCATGGGTCGTCTGAGATGCCAAAAGTGTCAGTTAATAATGTCAATCACACCCAGTCTCGGACTGTTGACAAGTATGTTGATGAAGATGATGATGACGAAGTAGAAGAAGATGAAGACGGAGAACAAGAACAAGAACAAGAAGAAACAAATGTTGGTGATGGTGATATGAACGATTCTGCTCTGCAAAATGGGAATGATGGTGTTGATCTTTGAAGGCACTTAAGTCTAAGGCCATGAAGATAGGCCATGCTCTCCAGCCCATCATTAAATTTTTTTCTTCTCCTGATAGACTTTCTCTTCAGCAAAGGTACATAAGATGCTCTATACTAAAGGTTGAAGAATGAGCTGGGCGGGTAACAGGTCAAAACGTTGAGGCTGACCCAAAACCATTGTCCATTTTTAAGTTCTAATAAGCAGTTTCTGTTTAAATGTGATCAAAAACTAAGTTTATATACTCCCTCCGTCCCATATTAAGTGTCCTAGTTTGATTTTTTGAGTCTTTTTCTTTCAACTTTGACCGTAAATATTTTTGTTTGTGTTATATAACACTTGATATAACATATATGAATTGATTGAGTTTTAAATGTACTTTTCATTGATATAACTTTCATCAACTAATATATAACACAAACAAAGATATTTACGGTCAAAGTCGGAAGAAAAAAGACTTGACCAGTCAAAATAGGACAATTAAAATGGGACGGAGGGAGTATATATTTTAAATTTCAATATTTTATACACTTAAAATACACTTTAGGGATTTTCGACCCATGTGCTAAATATTTCTTAAATATAATGTCGCTAATTACATAACCAGATCGATTCATTCGTAAGGAAATTGGCCAAAACTGCCATGTCTACTATAATTACAGCTGCAACCATCTAACACAGATTGGTGCTACCATAGCATGTTTTTTGCTAATTATAAAATATTATCTGATGCAGTCGGGCTTGACCCATGTAGCAGTCCAGACCTGTAGCTCAACCCACAACAGTTCTGGCCCAGTTTTGATTTTGAGTCCCATTATTTGGTGCTGACTTGAGTTGCAAACTAATATCATTTTATCTATTGTTTTGTTATTAGAATTTGTGTTTGATTTAGTTTCCTTTTTCTCCTTTTGTTTCCTAAAGTCTTGGCTGGCAGGCTAGGTTTAGGCTTTATATACTTGTCTGTTTTCTACTTAGGTACTCAGTTTTAGTTTTTAAGAATTACCCAAGTTTTGGTCTTTGATTCATCTTTAGTCAATGAGCCATTTGTTTGCGTGAGAAACTGCATAATTATCTTTTCATGATAATGGTTTCTGCTATCTTTTCTACCTTCAGTATTATGCATGTTTTTCGTTGGAGTCAAGTAACAAGGTATGGAATCAAGTAATAGCGCCTTTGCAGTTCATTACATTAATGGACCCTTTCTCTTGCTTTTGACAGATTAAAGATTATATTCCTGCAAAGTTTAGTTGTATGATCACTACCTGGAGAAAACCAATGATGCAGCAGTAGATCTTTGACAAAAGGTGTCATTGTTGCGTCAATTGAATCCCCTATGTACATTCAAAATAAGTTAGAACCATGTGTGATGTTTGATTCAAGCTTCCAGTGAATGATGTAGCTTTGACAATGCCAGGCTGGTGGCTTGATATTAAAGGGCATCCGGGCACATCGATGTTTTGCCAAGATTTACCACATTAATTTTACTGTGATCAGGATGTTATCTGTCTGCTGGAACTACAGCCATGGTGTCTCTTTAAAGAAATTCAAGGAATCAGTGTGATCTTTGAGAATTGGGACAAGAAATTTATGGTATAGAAAGAGGAACCACTTGCATTTGGTGAGGGGTCTTACCGGGGCATGAGTTGTGCGGCCTACGCATGTCACTACCAGTACCAGGGATCGGGGTGTTCCCTCCAATCTACACCTTTTACCAAAGCGGAACCACTTTGGTAAACATTTTTTGATGTCGAGTCTCATGCGGATCACCCTTTTTTGTGTTTGTAAATAAGTTGGTTGAGTACTTAGAACCAGAAAAGTATTGAAAATGATTATTGTCTTTATACTCACTATTTTCGTTTCCATATACTGATTTATTATTACTGGCACGCCTACCTTATCTATGATTTATCACAATATATACCACATATCAGGGGAATGAACAAAATGAAAGAGTTGCAACAATTATTTATTAAATATAGACTCTTGTTCCCCTATTGTATTCCTAGGCATGCATTACATTTATGGTTAGTGTTTCGAATGAAGCTTAAGACACAAGACCGTATGAAGGAGTGGGATGTGGGTAGCCTTACGAACTTGGGGTTGATGTGTTGTCCTTTGTGTAATACAGGAATTGATTCACACGATCACCTTTTCTTTCAATGCCCCTTTTCATCGCAGGTTTGGCATTTGATTCGTCCTATGGCTAATATGAGTAATATTTCAGAAAAGTGGGATGATGTAGTCAATTGGTTTTTGTCGATCTCCAATAAGAAATCAGCAGTAAGCATTATTGGAAAGTTGCTGGTAGCAGCGGCTTCTTATTTCATTGGCAAGAACGGAATGCACGACTATTCACCAATGAAAAGAGGTCCAAACCAGATTGGAGATGTAATCTTGAAGACGGTAGATTGAGATGGTCAATCAAATTCAAGCACAAAGCAAGCAATCTTCAACTCCGGATGACGGGAAGATCCCTTGGAACATGCTGATGGATGTAAGACAACATAGCGGCTGATTTTTTTTCAGATTTCTTTATAGTTCCATTACGTGTTTGTCTTTGGTTTATGTAATGGTGGTTAGATAGGGCTTTATGGTTTCTAGTATTACTAGTTGTTTACATGTACTCGGCCTATCGGATACATGAACTAATGTGACACATAGTCACATTACATGTACTCATTGTTTGTTATTATAATAGAATCAACGGGGTACCCTTTACCCGAACTTGAACAATAATACAATATAATACAAAATGAAAGAGTTGCAACAATTATTATTATTGTTTTATTTTCAATCGAAATGCTGGTAATGATTTTCGATTCATGTTGGGTTTCCAAACAAGGTAGTCAAGCATCCTCACTATCGTATTCTAGTTTCGTGTAAATTAGATAGGTTAGTCCGGTTTCAAACAACATTGTCGATTTTCAAGGCTGTCCAAGATTCATTTTCCATCTTTTATTGTGTCTCATTGTTCACAAATATATACCAAGTTAATGGTAAGTTGCATCTATAATTTGAAGGTAGATGGTCAAGTCTACTGTCTAAAATCTTGTTCAAGTTTTGAAGTTTCAAAGTTCAAAGGTATTAAAGTTTAAAAAGGAAAATACATGGTATTTGTTTAAGGTTCCAAAGGCAAAGTTTTCAAGATTTAAGGTTCAAATTTCAATGTTGGTTAAGCTAATGAATAACTGCGCTGAATAATGATAACTGCACCTACACCATTCTTAAAGGCTAGGTGAAAAGGCTAAGTGAAGAGGCTATGAGGGACCAAAGGGGTGGGTGAAAGGGTTAAGGAGTTTGGAGGATATGGTGAAAGGTAGGTGATACCTGGCTAGGTAAACACTATCATACTTCACTTTTTATTTTTATTTTCTTTATTGTTTTGTGTATTTTGATGTATTTAGTTATATTGTAGGGTATTAAATTGAGTAATGTGGGGTCCAAATGGTAAGTGAATGGTTAAGGAAAAAGAAGAAGTGAAAGATGTGAGAAGGTGATGCTGATGTGGCAGGAAAAAGTGTAGGTGAAAAAGGTGAACGGTTACGAATGTCTTGATAACAAAACTTATAATAAACTAATGAGAGAATTTTTTTTTTTATGAATGAAGTGGTAGTACCTAAACAAGTTATACTTAATCAATAAGGGGATGGTGGGCTTTAGGAATATTTACTAAACAATAATACTCGAATCAAACTATTGATGAATCTTATTTGATTGATGGTCTTTCTAAAATGTAAAGCTATACCACAAGGACATACTAATTGAGAATAATCTCAGTTAATTGTCCAATATTAATAATCAGAGCTTTGTTCTAACCACCAAATTAGTTTATGAACCTAAAAATCATAGAAATAGCATCATTTTAGTACTTTTGGTCTTTTCTTGCTGGCCAATAGCTATCATGACATTATCAAATGCCATTTCTAGCTGGATAAAATGCATACCGGTTTTGATTACGACACATATTGAACAATTCTAGTAAAATATAAAAGCAAAAAGTTGATACAGGTGAAGAATGCTAGAAAATACTACCGCAAAATATAAACCTACAAGAAACATGACTACGAACTCGTTCTAAAAGCTACTAATCGTGATACAAATTCATCATAATCAGGAAGTTTAGGATGCACATGACCTTGTGAATTCAACGCTGAATCCTCTAGATAAGTTGCCACCCTTGAAAGTGAACCTTAGCGTGTTGGAGCAGGTATTAGAGGGTTTTTTGCTGTAATGTGACAAAAGTATGTCCATTTTTCTCTCTTGATCATCCTCTATTTGATCATGATCAAGATTTTCACCCTTCGAAAGCCTAGGACCCAGTTTTGGAACTTCACTGTTTCCCAGAGAAGAACCTGCAACTGTCTAAAATGGTATACGATTTCTCATTGATATTGGTAATGGTTTAGTTTACAGACTCTTCTTCATGTATGATACTACTTCCTTTAAACTCCAGTCCAGATATCTTTTCTTCAACTGAACTGATGGCCTTTTGCTTAAATATGTTTTAATGTATGGAGGACCCATTGACCTTAAGCCATAGAATTTCCTTCCTTCGGGTATATCACTTTGAAGATTATTGTCTTTTCTGCCAGAAACAAAAGTTGTAGAAATTGTTGGCTTTTTGGCTGATTCAGTTTCGATGTTAGGAGCCATTGATGTGAATGTTTATACCTTTCTTCCTCCGGGTACATCCTCAGAAGCACTATCGCTGTTTCTCGACCAATAAGGAGATACGCGACCACGATCATGTTTTTCTTACTTATTTGTAAAGCTAATTTTTTCCAACAGCCGGGTCAGTGTGTTTGTGCTCTTTCTTCTCGACTACAGCCCTTGGCTTATAGGGCAAACCGTTCCAATAGGCCGGACCATGTGTTTTTCCTCTATCTTTTTTACTGTATTCTTTGGTTTGCAGGGCAAACCATCTTTGAGAGTGTGGTCCTTATTTAATATGCCCCTTTGTTTATTGTCATTCCTCTTTTCTGTTTCTTGAATGTTTCTTTCCAAACCATTTTCATGGTGGGATTTAGGGGATTCATGGAGACCAATCCTACAAGATGTTTGTATGTTAGAGGTAGCAAAATGGGAAAGTTTACTTTTTTAGTATAGGTGGAAACGGGTGAGAATGGGCGGACCCAAAAACTTCGTTTTGTCCTTTTTACCATACTTTTAAGTAATAAAGGCGTTAATCGTGATCACGAAAACAATTATATTACAATATACTAATCTAAATACTGGAAGACAGTTCAAAAAGATGTATGCGTTCACCTCTTGGTTGACATAAGGGTCAAGATAATTCCCATATCTCTCAACGAATAAACTTCTGAGTTCGCGCAATTCCGGCAAATCTTGCAGCTGCAAACATTAAACTTGATATAGCTTCCTTACATTCATCGGGGCATTCCCTAAAATGTGACATAAGATATTGCTTTAATATTCAAAATATCACATCAACCTTGTATGTTCTAATATATAATGAAGATCTAAATAGCTAGTACCTCTGTTTATTCATGGCAGAAAAATTACTTAAAATGAACAAGCACCATCGTTCAATAAATTCATAACATGATGACAGTTTCATATCAGCATATAGTTGGATTATTTTGGCCCGAAATACTTTTTGTCATATAGTTTTTTCTTTTCATATATAATTAGTTTGTCAAGTATGATTACAAAAAATTCATTATTGCAATGATATTACAATTTTTTGAATAAAATGATTCAAGAGGTTTTTATGCATTGGGAATACCTTTTGGACAACTTTCGACCCATTTCCTCTCAAGTAAAAGAGTTGTACTTACCTGTGACAACTCGTAATTTATTAACAACGGGTTAGTCCTAATCTCGATCATTATTTATAATTTCGTCTAATTTAGAGATTATGACGTGGAAATTATTAGTTAATTGAACATTTGATATAGTTCAATTAGACGTGTCCTTATGACGTAGACTATTAGCTATTTAGACGAATGCCGAGTCTAAAAATATCGTTAAATAAAGATTTAAATGTTAAAATTTAACACAGTAAATAGACTGTCTGAACTAAACATTTCTAAAAGTTTAGTTTATTTAATTTTAATTTCTTGTCCTAACTAAAATAAGACGGGGGAAAATACCTTTACCTTATATTTTGACTTTTAGGTCAAACGGTAATTAATCGTAAGCATTTTACCAAATTAAGGGTATTAAAATTTTCTAAAAGAAGCCACATGGGCTTAAATTGGTTTGAAAGGCTGGGAGGGAAACAACAAACCCCCCCATCACCCCTTTTCTTAAAACTTCCTGACAAAACACACCCACACACACACAGAACACACACACAAATATCTTTTATGCTCTGAATCAATTTGCAAGAAGAAATCTTAAGAGAAATTAAAGGGGTTTATCATTTTAGTGGATAATCAAGCTTTAACATCATCATAATCTTCATCATCTTCATCAAATTTCTCAAGAACACCATTTTTGGTAAGTTAACTTTTATTCAATCTTTTGATTTGGTTTAAATTCAATTAAGGGTTGTTTTCAGTTTTGATTATGGAATTTGAAGCCTTTAAATTAGATATGAAATTAGGGTTTTGGATGATAAATGGATATTTTGGCTTAGAATTTGGTTTTGATGTCAATATGATTGAAATGGCGAAATGGTTGGCGAAATGTAATGTTTCCAGGTCTATTGCACTTGTGGAAACTTGTTATAATGAAAGAAATGGTGTCGAAAACGATTTGGGCTTTTTCTGCACTTAGAACTGCTGGTGCTGGCTGCAGAACCTGGCCACTGCGGCGCAGTGGTATGGGTTAGCCCCACTGCGGCGCAGTGTCCATAATCTGGTCTGGTCTCGACTTAGGCCACTGCGGCGCAGTGAGCTTGGATATAGCTCACTGCGGCGCAGTGTAAACCCTCGGAAAAATATTGTTGTTGGCTGACTGCGGCGCAGTGGGGTGAAACTTTTCCCACTGCGGCGCAGTGTTAGGTTGCTGGAATGTTTGACATTTCTAGTTTTTGGCAACTTGAACGTTGGGATTTGGTGAATATCGAATGGTACTTTAGACTACCTTAAAATGAAAATTTCATTGATTTTGCCAACAAAAAGTTAAATAAAATGAAAGTTTAAATCACACTTGGTCGTGGCATTCTAGGGTCTATAGCTAAGTAGTGGTACGTAGGATACTCGTCGTCAAGGATTTGATCCTCATTATTGGTAATGATATCATAGGTTTTGGATAACCAGGAGAATTGACTGTGGATCTTCTCGAGCTACATTATACCTTTTAGCATTTAAGATCGCTAAGGTGAGTTTATGGCGCCCTTTTCCTTTTACTTTGGGCCTGAAAAGCATGTACTGTTGTATACACTATTTATTAAATAAATGATTGTTTTTGTGTATGCCATGTGATATGGATGCTTAAATCATTTGACTTAAATTTGCCATGTTGGGCTGTCGAAAATGTGTATACGTGTCATTTATTAAATGTTGAATGAAATGACGTTGAATTGCCGTGTGATGACTGATTAAATGGTTTCTTGTGTTTGACAAACTAAAATGTTTCCCCTATTGGTTGTATTGTCGGATCTAGATATCTCGACTGTCTTGGTTAAGGTCCGCACCCACATGGAACGGAAACCTGTGCGAGGCATATTGGCTGATACTGTCGGATGTTGTATTCTGACTGCCATATGCTGTCATCAGATCTAGATATACTGATTGACGTGATATAAGATGAGTTCAGATTTGATATACTGACTATCTTGTTATAAATTGTGATATAAGAGTTGTCAGATCTAGATATACTGACAGTCTTGTATAAAAGGTCAGATCTAGATATACCGACTGTTTTTGAAATAAAAGTATTGTTAGATGTTGTATTCTAACTGCCTGGTCTTTTATAACTATAGGTCATTGTGTTGTATCAATGACGAATAAACATTTGGTCAAACATACTGTAAACTCACCAACTATTTCGATAGTTGATCCTCTCAAATTTCATGCTTTTCAGGGAACCAACAGTAAGTATTTAGAAGCGTATATGGCATTTTGAAGCCATCTTTTGAACATTGGACGTACAATTAGCGTCAGACCTCTGAGGACTATAGCTTTATTAGTCCTAATTGTACTTAGCTGTCCATATGTTATATTTGTATTAGTGGGCCCATTTCCAATTGAGGATAGTTTGTATCCATGTATTGGGGTCCACTTCCGAACGATTATACTTGTAATAAACTTGTATTTGGATTAATGGATGTAATCTCTATTTACCTTCTGATTAGTACGCAATTACTTGTTAACCCTGTATTTCCGCTACAACGGGGTGTGACATTACTTAATTGATGCGTGGTTCTCATGACATGCCGACTGCATCAAATATTGATGAGTATGTAATAGAATCATATTCAAAACCACGTGACTTCATCTCTCTCATCAATTTAGCAGCCTCCTCAAACATGCCTGCATGACTGAGACAGCCAAGAAGGGTGTTATAAGTGACAGCATCAGGTTCTATATTTGAACGCTTCATTTTTTCAAACATAATCATTGCCCGTTGCGGACCACCACTCTTTGCCATTCCATTTAAAATTATATTATGCGAGTTCATGTCAGCCACACAACCATTTTCTTCCATATCCCTCATCAAGGAATATGCTTCATCTATCAATCCCGCCCTTACCATGCCCGACATGAGTGCGTTGTAGGCATAAACATCTGGAACCAAACCCAATTTTTTCATCTCGTTAAAAAGATCCCTCGCTTCACCCAAACGCCCACATTTCCCCAAATTTCTAATCATGACGGCATAAACCCGAGAAGTAGAAGACCCACAATTCTCCCTTAATTCTTGAAACAACTCGTTTGCAGCTTCATAACGTTTTGCCTTTCCAAGAGTGCTAATTAGACTACAATACGCAGCCGTGCAAGGAGGAAAACCTTGTTCATCCATTTCCTCGAGAAGCAACAAGGCTTTTTCCACTCTATTTGTTTTACAAAGAGCTAGGGACAATGCCATTCTCCTTCATCTTTTCAAATAACAAGAAAGCCTCCTTTGGTGAAGATTTACAATCAAAATGGGCTTTAATCATAGTATTGTATGTCACCACATTCGGTTGGCAATGATATAACTTCATCTCCTCAAAAACCTTTTGAGCATCGCTTAAACGACCAGCCCTGCCCAATATGTTGACAACATTGTTTATGAGAACAACATCAGGCTTACAACCCTGCTTTAGCATGTCGATGTATATCTTGTACGCTTCTTCTACCTTTCCCGCTTTCCCAAGCCCCCTTATTAACTCTGTATAAGTATAAACAGTCGGTGCACAGCCTTTGTCTCTCATCTCTGCCACTAAATCTAGAGCCTTTTCTACCCTCCCAGCCTTAAAGTGTATTCCTAACAAAGTAGTATAAATCTTAGCATTAGGATAAAACCCGTTTTCCTTCATTTCCTCAAACAATCTTATAGCAGGGTTATCGTAACCTAACTTAGCAAACGCCGAAATCAAAGCACCATATGTTACCGTGTCAGGAAAGCAAGTACCTTCATTACACATCTCGCTATAAAGATCATACACCTTATCAGGATGATTCTCTTGCATTAGCATCAAGATAATCGAGTTATAAGTACTAGCACTCACCTTACATTTCCGCCCTTTCACCTGATAAAAAAGCGAAAGCGCTTTATTAACCATCTTAGCCTTCCCCAACAGCTTCACAACTTCCGATAAATCCTTAGGATCGATAACAACTGTCTGCCTCACCATTTCTTGAATCACCTTCCACATCTCCCCAAACATTCCCAAATCAGCCAAACAACAAACCAAAGCCATATAAGTCGTGTTATCGTGTTCAAAATGTCGTCTTTTTCCAGCCCATTTAAAAAACTGTAACTTAACATTTATATCCACATCGATACTCAAAACCTCACGAACCAATCGATGATCAACTCGGAGTTTAAGTACTTCTAAAGCCTTTTCTGCATCAGGGCCCCATTTAAATATCTTTAAAATCTTAATAAATCTCTCATCTAACATCCTAGCACCCCCATTCCCCCTTTTAAATGCTTTTCGATTCACGGGTAAGTTGTTTGAATCTTCCCTCGGAGTCGATAACCGAAACATTTGAACAATTTCATTGTCTGCAAAGAAAAGTTTCTAACTTTATAAAAAAGAATGAATCTTTTTCATCTAATTTTAACATTTCCGTATCGAATTTGACATTTTAATCATAAACAGAAATGGGTAAAACTAAATGTGCCACCTTCATTATATAATTATTAAGTAATTAAATGTATCTATAATAATAATAAGTATAATAATGCAGAAAAACCTGTTTGTTTAATTCTGTGAGAGAGAAAAGGGGAAGTAGAGATAGCTCGCCGGAAAGTAATTGGCTTCACCGTCATTTTTGTTTACACCGGCCGGCCGACTGTCCGTCCGTCAGTCTAAGGCAATCTTTTGTGTTTGATCATCTCAATCAATGGCTAGATTGAAACTTATGCCTTAATTAAAAAAAACACGAGGGGTATTTGTATAAATCTTGAGAAAATTACATTTTTGGTACCTGAAGTTGTTAAAATTTTCACTTATAGTCTCTAAGTGAAAAAATTACATTTTTGGTACTTGAAGTTGGTTATTTTTTTCATTTTTGATACCAAGCACATACGCCGTTTGTTTTTCCGTTAACGCCCTCACGTGACCAACACGTGAGGGTATCAAAAATGAAATTTTTTTCACTTAGAGACTATAATTGAAAATTTTGACAACTTCAGGTACCAAAAATGTAATTTCTCGAAAAATAATGACCATGGTTTTTGAAGAGTTTATTTAATTATTTTAACACATTTAAGCTTTGGGTTTTATCTACATTATATTATAACATATATACGAGTACTATTTTAAATCGCTTTCGGTATCGTATCGGCCGACCCCCGATATGCGATATATCGGATATATCGGGGATATATCGGATACCCTAAATTGTAAAGGAATTTATCTAAAATATATATATATATATATATACTAACAATATATACAATTTGTGTTTTATAAACGTATATATTGTTAGTATATATATAAATGTTAGTATATATTGTTAGTATATACAATAAATTTATCTAAAATTTATACCCTATTACTTGTTTTAACCCGTTTTTTTTATTAAAGTCAACTTTTTTTGTTGACCGATATGGCCGATATTGACCGATAAGTGCCGAGTTTGACCGAAATTTGACCAAAGCGAGAAGTTGGCCCGATAACCCACTTTTCGTATCAGTTGAAGGCCGATATCCGATATATCACAGATATATCGGCCGATATGGCCGATATTTGCAACACATATACGAGTACTATTTTTAAAAAAAAATTAAGGTTAAGTCATAAACATACGGATAACTTGTTAGTAAAAAAAACCTCATAAAATGTACAACTTGTGAACAACTTTATCGGGTTTTATAACGGAGCGGAAGATTTCTTTATTGACAAACTTCCAAATCGACCGCCACACAATATACATAATCGTCTCAACAAGCAACGACTTGGAAGCCGAATTCAATTGTTACACAATAGAGCTAAAATAGTATGTTTTTTAATAACAAGTTATCCGTATGTTTATGACTTAACCTTAAAAGATTTTAAAAATAGTACTTATATTAATAGGGAAAATATAAAAAGGTAACATTTTTACTCAAAATTCCTAATAAGGGGAACCTATTTAGTTTTCGTCTATTAAAAGGATCCTATTTCTAAAAATTTCGCAATAAAGGGAATGTCGTTAGTTTTTAACGTCACGTCTTATCCTAATAACATCTATGTTTCTCTCTTTCTCTCCCTGTTATTCTTTTCCCCTTTTCCCCCAAAACACACATGAACCCTAATTTTTCAATTCTCAAATTCCATCGATTTCTTATAATTGAACACAATTAAAAAACATAAACAAGTATATAAAATCACAATCAGTATATAACACAAAAATTAAATAGGTGAATATGATGAACCCACGCCCTCTAATTCAAAGGAAGTAGTTGATAAAGATGATAACCAGCTACAAGGAACTGAAGTGAATCTGATACAGACTTCGTGGGTTACTTTGGCCCAAGTCCAAACTTGAACCCCTATTACTTCTAAGGCCCCTGCCAGAGTTTATTTCCCATTACTGCAATTTCCTTTTTTTCATTTATTTCTTTTATCTTATATCAGTGTTGTGATTTTTGTTATATAACCCAACAGTGGTATCACGAGCCTACTATGTGATGATTAATTACCAAAAAGATCAAAATTTGAAGGGGGTTAGGGTTTTATATTTTTTAGAATTTTATGTAATTCTTTTGATTATTTTATTAATTAATTGTTTAATTGTAATAAAATAATGAAAAAAATATATATAATTTATTTTTTTATTTTCGATATCAAATCTGAAATAAAAAAAATAATTTTTTTTTTTTTACCCTAATTCCAAGTTTTGATCTTTAAGCATTATTATGTGATAATTGCATGCGTTTATGGTGTACCTTTTAATTATTTAATTGTTAAATAGAAGTAAAATCATGAATTTTTCATGCAAATTATTCATGATTATTACTTAGATATATTGATATGAAATCTTGATCATTAGGGTTAATTATGCTAGATAATTGAATAATTAATTGTGTGACAATGTGATTATGTTTTGTGAAAGTTCCTGTTTGACACCAGTTCACTAAAAAAATCATAACTAATCAACCGTAAGGAGTTAGAAGTGAAATCTTTACAGTAGATGCTTGACTCATAGGGCTACAACTTTTATGTTTTGTGGCTAAGCCCAGTTCGGCCTTCATCAGGGCTAGATTTGGTCGTGAAGCTGCTGGATTTTCCAGATCAGCATCCTGTTTTATGGTAGATAAATTTGTTATAGAAATTTTGGCTTACGCAATCAAGGCAACTTGATGTATGTGGTCTCTTTCCATATGAAAGAGGAGCCAATCTTATACCATAGTGACCAAATTAGGTTGATTACCTTAATTGTTAAGTTGTAAATTTAGTAAGTTTAATTTTGCCTTTTTATGAAAATTGTGTGCAAATTGTTTTTGGAAAAATAAACTTGACTAAATATATCGAAATAAGATTTTGTTTATAAAATTGGTGCCCTAAAATCAAAAGATACACCGGCTCACCCATTTGAACAAACTCTAAGAGAGGTATAAGTCGGAGTGCGCTAGCCTCCTAAAAGGCGGGTTTTTAAATCGCGTTTATCGCATACCTTTGCCCTTGCGCTTCTTTGTGAGTTCAAATGGAGCTACCGAGCTCTTTTGTATTTAAAGGCAATAAAAATGAGTTTTATAAACACATTATGTTTAGAAGATATGCATGAATCTTCAAACATAACTTTTTGATCACACATCAAATTGATTGACCCAATAAACTTAAGTCATTTGCCATCCAACTTGAAAAGGACACTTGTGGCTGTTGTTTTACTCACTGGTACACAGTGGTGAAATGGCAGTTGCATGGCAAATCCCACTCACTGGTACACAGTGGTGAAATGGCAGTTGCATGGCAAATCCCACTCACTGGTACACAGTGGTGGACAAATTTGCGCGTTCTTGGTTGGACGACTTAAAGCGAGTTAAGCGGTGAGACCTTGACCCGTGGCAAAAGATGGGACAAAACATGACTACAAATCGCTTGATGAATCAAGTGTCATTTGTAGGTCCCATTCTTACTAGGAATTGCACATGTAATGCAATTACTGCTCGTCACTTACCTTTTGAGTATAATCATTTCTAGCAGATCAACTGATGAAATGATTGTATGTCAATTGGATCCTAGCCTTAATGAAATTAATTGTTTATTTGATAAACATTGGGTAATTGATTTCCTTAAGGATTTATTATCGAAAATACTGATTTTTGAACTTAATCTGTTTTGTAGATGGCAATGAATCCTTCCACAAACACCAATGCTTTTCGGCAAATGTTTGAAAGAGAAAAGCTTAATGGATCAAATTTCAATGACTGGTATCGTCAACTGAGAATTGTTCTAAGAGTTGAGGAACGTATGGATGTCATTGAAAGGCAATGGCCAACCGAACCAAGTGCTGAATCCACAGCAGCTGAAAAAGCTGAATATAGGATTCAGTACACTAGATTCAATGAGGTTTGTTGTTTGATGCTTGCGAGCATGTCTCCCGAGCTTCAAAAACAATTCGAGCTCTCCACTCCATATGATATGATCACAGAACTTAAATCCTTGTATGAAAAACAAGCTGGAGTGGAACTGTTCGACTTAGTCGTGGAACTCCATGACATGAAACTTGAATCTGGAAAATCGGTTAGCAGTCATGTGCTCAAGATGAAGAGCATTTTTGACAAATTGGATTCGATGGAGTACGCTTATCATAAAGAGGTAAAAGTTGGCATGATTCTCAAATCCCTTACGAAGGAATATGAGGGTTTTGTGCAAAACTATACCATGCATCTATGAAAAAAAGCGTCAATGAACTTCATGCTATGCTCATTGAATATGAGAAGACGATTCCAAAGAAGGCCAATGACCAAATGTCCTTATGATAAAGGGGGGTCGGATCCAGAAAGCTTAGAAATCGCACCAAGCTAAAGGCAAGTTTGATGGTAAAGGCAAGGGTAAGCAAGCTGCTAATCCCCCCAAACCAAAGAAAACCCCTCCGGCTAAGAAAGAGCATCCGGCTAAAGACCAGACCTGTCATCATTGTAATGAAGTCGGGCACTGGAAGAGGAACTGTCCCAAGTATCTTGCCGAGTTGAATGTGAAGAAGAAGCAAGCTAGCAATGCTAGTACTTCAGGTATCTTCACTATTGAATTATTTTCCTTTACTAAGCGCAAATCATGGGTTTATGACACTGGATGTGGAACTCATATCTGTAATGAATTACAGGCACTTAGGAAAAGGAGGAAGCTGAAGCCCGGAGCTTTGCAGCTGTTCGTGGGCAATGGTCTACCAGCACCTGTTGAAGCTATTGGAGAATATCATTTAGTTCTTCCTTCCGGTTTAATTATTGTTTTGGACAATTGTCATTATGCACCATCTATTACTAGAGGTGTAGTTTCTTTGTTGAAAAACAACGGATTCATTAATGTTTTTAATGATTATGGTATTTCAGTTTCTCGAAATAATGTTCATTATTTTAATGCTATTGCTTGTGATGGTATTTATGAAATTGATATGCGTGGTTGTGATTCAAATAATTCAATGTATAATGTTAGCAAAAGAGCCAAGACTAACTTGGACTCTACTTATCTGTGGCACTGTCGTTTTGGACACATTGGCAAAAATCGCATTGAAAGACTTCAACGTGAAGGGATCTTACAATTAAATGATGAATCATTTGATAAATGCGAGTATGGGTGTTGCAGGGGGGGGGGGGGGGGGGGGGGGGGGGGGGGGGGGGGAGGGGGGGGGGACAAGTTTTTTTTTTTTTTCCTATTATTTCATTTTTTCTCTCTCTTTTTTTTTTTTTTTTTTTTTTTTTTTTTTTTTTTTCTTTATGTGTTTCCGGCAAAATGACAAGAAAACCTTTTCTGAATAAACCAGAGAGGGCTAAAGATCTTCTTGGACTCATTCATACCGATGTTTGCGGCCCATTTAGACATGTGTCAAGAAAAGCAGCTAGCTACTTCATAACGTTTACGGATGATTTCAGTCGTTATGGTTATGTTTACTTGCTTAAACATAAACATGAAGTGTTTGAAACATTCAAAGAGTTTAAAAATGAAGTAGAAAATCAACTCGGGAAAACCATCAAGATTCTTCGTTCGGATCGAGGTGGTGAATACTTAAGCCAAGAGTTTAAGGATTATCTGAAAGCATGTGGAATTGTCCAACAGCTTACTCCTCCATACACTCCTCAGACATGGTGAGATCTATGATGAGCCTTACGACTCTCCCATTTTCGTTTTGGGATTATGCTCTTGAGACTGCTGTACGCATTCTCAATATGGTTCCAACCAAGAAGGTTGACAAGACACCATATGAATTATGGCATGGAAATGTTCCTAATCTGTCTTACTTAAGAGTCTGGGGATGTGAGGCACTTGTGAAGCACGATACGCCTGACAAACTTGAACCCAGAACTACTAAGTGCATCTTTGTCGGATACCCTAAGGAAACGATGGGTTACGACTTCTATGATCCTGTCAAAAACACTGTTCGCGTTGCTCGATATGCTGAATTCTTTGAAAAGAAATTAGTTCCAGGAAGAACAGTGGGAGGATTGTAGAACTTGATGAGATTCAAGAGGAAGATGTGTCACCTTCTGAAGCTCCTAGCAATCATCAACTTGGGGGGGAAATGTTCAAAGTGATGAACCTCAAGTCGATGATGATGAAGCGATTCCACTTCGTAGGTCCGAAAGGACAAGACGTCCTACTGACAGATTATGTCTGATGGTAGAAGAAAACGTTTTAGGAGATCTCGATGAGCCTCCGAATTTCAAAGCTGCATTATCAGATCCGGAATCTGAAAAATGGCTTGAAGCTACGAAGGTGGAAATGAAATCCATGAAAGACAATCAAGTCTGGAGCTTGGTTGATCTTCCACAAAATGCTCAAACTGTTGGGTGTAAGTGGATCTTCAAGAAGGAAGACGGACATGGATGGAAATGTACACACCTATAAAGCTCGTCTCGTGGCGAAAGGTTATACTCAACGTTTCGGTGTTGACTATGATGAGACTTTTTCTCCAGTTGCGGACATTAGAGCTATTAGGATTCTCTTAGCCATAGCTGCGTACTATGACTTTGAGATATGGCAAATGGATGTTAAGACTGCCTTCTTAAATGGTTACTTGGATGAAGAAGTCTATATGGATCAACCTGAAGGTTTATTGATCCAAAACATCCCAACAAAGTATGCAAGCTTCAAAGGTCCATTTATGGACTAAAGCAAGCATCAAGAAGTTGGAACAAGCGGTTTGATGAAGAAATCAAAAAGTTTGGTTTCATTCAAAATCCCGATGAGCCATGTGTATATCGCAAAGCTAGTGGGAGTAATGTTACTTCCCTTGTCTTGTATGTTGATGACATATTGATCATAGGAAAACACATTCCAATGTTGCAAGATGTTAAATCCCATCTTGGAAAGTGTTTTGCCATGAAAGATTTAGGAGAAGCGGCATTATTCTTGGAATCAAGATCTACCGAGATAGATCAAAGCGATTAATTGGACTAAGTCAAAGTGCTTATATTGATAAGGTCTTGAAGCGATTCAAGATGGAAAATTCTAAGCGTGGGTTTACACCTATGCAAGAAGGACTTAGTTTATCTGTCAAACAGGGTGCTACTACACCTAATGAGGTGGAGCGTATGCGAAGAGTCCCTTATGCTTCGGCTGTGGGATCTATTATGTATGCGGTTAGATGCACTAGACCCGATGTGGCGTTCGCGCAAAACATCGTTAGCCGATATCAACAGAATCCAGGTGAAAGTCACTGGACTGCTATTAAGAGCATTCTGAAGTACCTACGGGCTACTAAAGATATGTTTTTGGTGTATGGAGGAAATCCAGACTTAGAGCTCAAAGTGACCGGATACTGTGATGCTGGATTTCAAACTGATAGAGATGACACGAAGTCTCAGTCAGGATTCGTCTTCGTTCTTAACGGAGGTGCTGTGGATTGGAAAAGCAAGAAGCAAACTACAGTTGCCATGTCTGCAACAGAGTCTGAGTACATTGCCGCCTCAGAAGCCGCAATGGAAGCAGTCTGGATAAGGAAGTTCATTAGCGGGCTTGACGTGATCCCTCGAGTGACTTACCCACTGATATGTACTGTGATAATACTGGTGCATTAATCATTGCCAACGAACCCGGAGTTCAGAAAGGTGCCAGACATTATGCTAGACGATATCACTATGTTCGTGAGCAGATCGAACTAGGAGAAATCAAATTACTCAAAGTTCACAGATTTTAACTTAGCTGATCCTTTCACAAAAGCTTGTCTAGGCCCAAGCTTGAAAGGCATGCCGAGGGCATAGGACTTAAATTAGCTAGTTATTTCATGTAAATCTGTTGTTTCGGTATTTGGATAAGGGATGTTAAACAATTTATATTTTTCATAATGAAATAAAGTACCTGATATGTTTGATTTCATTTAATATTAATTGTATCCTATATTTGCATGTTTAATCCTTGAATATTTTATTAAATATTCTAAATTGTCCATTGTCGATTAATTATATAGGAATATAATTAAACTAAGACAAATCTGAGCGATTGGTTATATTCTTGGAATATATAATGGATGGTCCCACCAAACTCACATGATATCCATAATTGATGCATATCGGACTACCCCACTAATGAATTTATCACTTTATGGATCAGCGTCATTAAGTGAAATTCGTAAATGGTTACTTTATTGATCCTTTGACTTGAGATACAAGCAGGTCAGCATGTATGGATTGCACTTACTTGATATAGTTCTAACTCTCCTGAATAAGGGAGTACATAAAGGGCTATTTTCAGAAAGTGTATTGAAGTATGATGACTGACACGTGTAGTCAATACAGGATTTGTTCCTCCAACTGATAGTTGGAGAATGATACCATTGGGCCCCTCATTAGGACTAATTAAGATGTTTGCATGCCGTGCCCAAATAAATCCAGATGGTTCTCGATTATATTTGGTAATCATTAATTAGTTATGGAATGAGAAACAAAATCGTTAAATCATGAAATGACATTGATCCATATTCATGTTTAACACGGTATTTGAACAAAGGGATAATAAATGCCTCAACCATTTAAATATACTTTAAGAAACTATACTTAAATATTTCTGGGAGCATTGGCGTGTTGCTAGACGCTAACCAATGTTATTACCTTCATTTATTACGAGCTCAAGTGGGAGCTGTTAGTATATGATCACGTAAAAATGAACGTATGTCCAGAAATGATTTAAGCCTACGGGGTCACACGTCTCGACACAAATGTATTTAATATTAATTAATATATTGAATGTATTTAATTAATATGATCACGATTTCAATTAACGAATGGTCGTTAAAAACTAACGGTTACTAGCTAACGGCGTTAGTTAAGGAGGACTTAATTGTAATTTGATAATTAAATTAAGTATTCTAGATTATTCTAGAATAGGGGGCCGGTTTTGATTAATGAGTTTTAACTCATTAATTTAACTTGTTTTTAATTATCTAATCCTAGTTTGTATCAAACACGAAAAGGGTTTAGAGTAATTATAAAAAGGAAAAACCAAAAACCCTCTCCAACTTCTTCCTCCTCTTTCTCTTAATCTCGGCCGAACCTAGTTCCTAAGGGACTTTCGGTTTTAATTGTTTGACAAATCAAGGAGAGAAAGCAAAGTGTTTGCGGTTCGTGATCAAGTACTAGCATACGTACATCCGCGTGTCGTGTGTGCAAACGTAGAGGGATTTATTTCAAATCCTTATAAAGTTTCTTACTTTATTTTTCTTCAAATCAAAGGTACATGTTTCTATTCTTGGTTAATTAATTAATTACATAGATTATTTTCCGCTGCGTGCTTTGTGATTTGATTTGATAAATTGTTATATAACCCAACAGTTTTATCACTCGAATAAATCATAAAAATCTCAAAACCATTTCTAGCAGATCAGTGAAAAAATAGTATGAATTTTCTTTCATGTTATCAATTTGGTCCTCAAATCTCCACCTTCTACAAACAGTCATGGAAGAAATAGATCTCGCCGGAAAAAAAACTAGCCACACCGAAAAATATATATATATCTCGGCTCGACGCTCCCTTCTACTTGCTGCCCCACACCCCGCCCTTCAATCTCGCCGGAAAAAAGAGACCCCCTTTAATTGCTACAAAACGTTGGCTACACCCTTTGCTACAAACCGCCGCCGTCGGAAAATAAGGCACTCTTTATAGTACAAAACCGTCGGCCACTCACCTTTAATTGCTACAAACTGCCAGCCCATACACAAGGGTTTTATGTATCCATTAATTTGATGTGTTATTTGTTGTGTGGGTTGAAAATTTTGAATAATCGATTATGTATCTATTATGTGTTACGGTTTGAGAAAAAGGAGGAAAAGAGAAGTTTCATTGAATTTGACAGGTTTTTTAATGACATGAGTGTCCACGTAAGCTTTTTACTGACGTGGCAAAGTTGACGTGTCACTTAACGGAGGATTGTCGTTAAAAACTAACGACATTCCCTTTATTGCGAAATTTTTAGAAATAGGATCCTTTTAATAGACGAAAACTAAATAGGTTCCCCTTATTAGGAATTTTGAGTAAAAATGTTACCTTTTTATGGATTTTTCCCTTTATATATGTAGATAAAAACCAAAGCTTAAATGTGTTAAAATAATTAAATAAACTCTTAAAAAACCCATAGTCATTAATTTTCGAGAAAATTACATTTTTGGTACCTGAAGTTGTCAAAGTTTTCAATTATAGTCTCTAAGTGAAAAAAATTTCATTTTTGATACCCTCACGTGTTGGTCACGTGAGGGCGTTAACGGAAAAACAAACGGCGTATGTGCTTGGTATCAAAAATGAAAAAAATAACCAACTTCAGGTACCAAAAATGTAATTTTTTCACTTAGAGACTATAAGTGAAAATTTTGACAACTTCAGGTACCAAAAATGTAATTTTCTCTTATGATATTACACTAAAAAAGACTTACGAAAACTTTCTTTCCCTTTTCCTCCTGATGGAACACACACACACAAACACACTCTCCCTCTCTCTCCCTCTCCTCTACTCCGATGCACACACACACACACACACACACACACACAAACACACACTCTCCCTCTCCTCTACTCCAGCGACGGCAACCACCACCACCGCTTCCACCAATCATCTCGCGCTCCCCCTGTCTGGATCTCCACCTCAAACCACTAGCACAACAACAAATGGATGATGATATTTTAGATATTATTAGAGTGAGATTTTATGTAGTTAATGTTTTTTATATAAAAAATAGATAAGCAAACCATTTTTATCCATGATTTGTAGTTTTTTTCTATTATTTTTGTTTTTTCATATTTATCTTGGTTGTTGTTGTTTAGAATTTCTTTAAAGAGTTTTGCCTCACAAAGTGTTTGATGAAATGTCTAAACCAAAGTGTATGTACTAAATCAAATTTGATTATATACGTATTTACTGATTATACAGCCAATCATACTTGATTGTACATAGATTATTGGCCAATCCAATTCCTTATTGGGTTCACATTAGGGATTGTCTTGACCAATTAAATTTGATTGGCTTTTAATAAATTTGATTGTATATTATATTGTGTTCTATTTCATATCAAATGTATTTGCATTGATCAGTCAAGTTTGATTGGCTTGAGCAATCAAATTAAATTTGTATGTATACTGAAATACTAATGTATTTATCATAACCAATCAAATTTGATTATATACTCGTAAGTGTTTAATTTTGCGTCAAATGTGTTCTTGACCAATCAAATTTGATTGGCTTAACCAATCAAATTTGATTGTATACAGAATGCAAATTGTTTAAATGGACCAATCAAGTTTGTTGGAATATGTTAAACTGAATGCTTTTGTAGTTTAATAGAGCTATGTAGTTGAATGTGTTTAAAAATCTGTTATATGATCTTCTAACAATTAAATATTTGTATTCAATCAAATATGATTGTGTATAGAAACAATCAAATTTTGTATTCAATCAAATATGATTGTAACGTAAATTACGATGGTCACAAATCATTCCATATCACGGATCAACCCTACCATCTCCTATTAAAACTAATCATGTTTGATCGATCAATACAACATCACATTTTTAGCCACATGTAACACCCGACGTTTAAAAATATGGGTTTTCAAAAATCTTTCACCTAACGGTGTTAAATTGCGGAAGTAAAGACCGTAAAAGTCAAAACTGATAAAAACATTTCGGTTTCTGCATTTAGTTGGTGTTACACGCCATATCAAACAATAGTTCAAATGAAAACCCAACGGTTGCCCAACATTAAACAACCGTTCACACATTATTACATATATTCGACATCAAAATGAAATGTAATCAAAAGTCTCCATAATAAGCAACTAGGGGTAGCTAAGGAATCTGCATGCTTTCTACCCACGCTCTCACGTCCTGCACCTACAAGTCCTTCAAGCTAAACCTGAGGTAACAACCACATTAAAGAAACAAGTGTTAGCTATAAGAATAGCTAAGTAAGATCACACTTAATTTAAAAGCATTTGTCCAATTAAAACATTTCTTCGTTAATAGACAAACTCATTAGGCACAACACACAACACACATATCTGCATAACAACTTCATATCAATTAGGATAATCATCCTAAATGTGCCTATCCTGCATTAGTTCACACATTGTCACACATATCTTCGTTTACTGCATATGAGTGTGCCCTGCATCACACCCGATTGGATGATCAACCAAAGGCTAATCATCGTATGTCGTTAAGGAATGGCAAGCCAATCCAAGAGTAATCCGTATGTGGAGGTTGGTCAAACCCCTCGTATTACTCGCCCTGCATTATAAAGACCATGTTGCAAGGAGCCACCCAAGCAACAACTACGTCAACGTACTCGTCCGGCTAAGACTTGTACGGGTTAAGCTTAACACTTTCCCTGCATTATATTTACGAGCTCGATTCCACACATAATAGTTTAGGCAACACACATAACCTAAACATAATCACACATTACCTTCATTTTGTTTGGGCCCTTAAACGTGCAAGTGACATGGCAACCTACCAAGTCTAGTGAGCTAGGTGTACAAGCCATGTAGTATGCATATGTCACACATTAACTCCATTTCTACATTTCACACATAATAAGATACTTCGTAATTCTACATAAACTACCTATCAATACACGACATTAAACAACACTTCATTTCACTACATTAGGGTCTGCATTTCAGGTCTCATGGTCAACTACATATCCCATAATACCCCCGTGTAACCCGAGATACCCACATATATCATAAGTTACCGTTAAGGAAGTTATAAGTATGAAACCTTTGCTTGTTGAACCCTCAGCGTGACAAAAGTAGTGTATCTTACCTTGATACAGCTTAACAACAAGCTACAAGCACAATACAAACGATGACTAGGTGTCTCCAATATCCTAGAACAAGTATAAGATCAAAATATAAGCTAAACGACACATTTTGTAAAATCTGACCAAGTGGTGCGCCGCACCTTCCAAGTGGTGCGTCGCACCAAACCTCCAGAGAATTCAGATCAACACTAGGTGCGCCGCACCAGCCCTTGGTGCGTCGCATATCGGGGTCCACCAAAAACCCAAACTGGCTGTGGTGCGCCGCACCACTCCTTTGGTGCGCCGCACCTGGGGTGCCGACCAGCAAACCAATTTTTGTTCTTTGATCAAACGAATTCCATACGAACCCATACCCAAATCCAACCTGGGGACTTAAAATTAATCCTTTTAATTGCACTTTCATCAACTTTAACCATCCTATTAATCCTTTAATCCTTTACACCATGAATCAATCATTTAATCACCCGAATAACATGAAATCGGTGAACGTTTAATCAAATAACCCAACCCAAACCCTTATGGCCTGGATTAAGACTAATATAAGACTCACACAATCATATTTCAAAAGAGGAATACCAATATTACCTGTATTAGGTGACAAAGATCCAAGATCTAAGCAATACACGATCGATTTGGCTCCAAAACGAATAGATCTAGAGAGATACTTGAGAGGGAAGGAAGGGGATCGGCTAGGGCTTTGTTTAGGGGAATAAAATCTGCAAATGCCAACCTAATGACACCCCTTAACTCCCTAAACCGTTTTTAACTTTCCTTCTATGTCAAAACTAGCCCCTAAGCTTCCTAATCCTTCATTATTGGTCACAAACTACTTTATTGACCATATAAATCATTAATCCTTCATTAAATGTCACTACATAGACATTAATCTTCATATTACACACATTTATACTACATTAACATTTAGGCTTACAAGCCTCACACATAACACACATTAACTACATATAAGCATTAAATCTAAAATAGACTTAACGACACACACAATATTGACTTAACGACATTAGTCAACTAGTAAAGAAAAGTTTGGGATGTTACAATTACCTCCCCCTTAAGAGGATTCCGTCCCCGGAATCTCATCAGTAAGGAACAACTCGGGATACTTTTCCTTCATTACTGCTTCAGTTTCTCACGTTAAGCTTTCTCCATGATTATGCTTCCACTTTATCAACACAAGGTCAATCACTTTTTGGCGTAACTTCTTTTGCTTTCTTCCAAGTATCGCTACCGGTTCGTCTACTATTCTCTTCATTGGGTCAATACTCACGTCTTTAATAGGAATCACACTTGACTCCTTAGCTAAACATTTCCTCAAGTAGGATACATGGAAGGTGTTGTGAATTCCATCCAATTCTGGAGGTAATTCCAACTGATATGCCACGTCCTTAATGCGCTTCACAACTTTAAAAGGTCCAATGAAACGTGGACTCAACTTTCCCTTCTTTCCAAATCGAATAACTCCTTTCCAAGGTGATACTTTCAGCATCACTAAATCACCAACATTAAACTCAATCGGTCTCCTTTTCTTATCTGCATATGTTTTCTGCCTTTCTCTTGCCACACGTAAGGCTTCTTTAGCTACATTAACCTTTTCAGAGGTAATTTCAATAATTTCAGGACCGGTCAACTGCTTTTCACCGGGCTCCATCCAACAACTTGGAGTCCTACACCTTCTACCATATAACATCTCAAATGGTGGCATTCCAATGCTTGCATGGTGACTATTGTTGTAAGCAAACTCAATCATCCTCAAATGATCATCCCATGCTCCACCGTATTCAAGTACACACGTTCTCAACATATCCTCCAAGGTTTGAATGGTTCTCTCACTTTGCCCATCGGTTTGAGGATGATAGGCGGTACTCAAATTTATTCTACTACCCAACTCCCGTTGAAGACCCTTCCAAAAGTTTGACACAAACCTCGAGTCTCGATCCGAAACAATAGATAAAGGAACTCCATGTTTCGCAACTACTTCATCAATGTACATCTTTGCCATCTTCGTTAAAGGCACATCTTGTCGGGTAGCTAGAAAATGAGCACTCTTCGTCAATCTATCTACAATCACCCATATCATATCATTCCCTTTCGGCGTTTTAGGTAGCTTCGTTACAAAGTCCATGGTAATATGATCCCATTTCCACTCGGGAATGTCTAATTGATGCAACAAACCATACGGCTTTTGATGGTCCGTTTTCACGTGCACACGTCAAACACTTTGCTACAAAATGAGCTACTTCCCCTTTAATATCCGGCCACCAATAATCGACTTCAAATCTGCATACATTTTGGTGACACCGGGATGAACCGAATATCTACTTCTATGGGCTTCCTCAAGGATCAATTCTCGGTTATCACCAAGCAATGGCACCCAAATTCGACCCTTGTATGTTTTGAACCCACGGCTATTAGTCTCCATCACAAGATGTTTCTTCTTTCCAATGCTTTCATTGTCAATGTTATCCTTCATCAATGCCCTCACTTGTGCTTCTTTAATTCGATCAAGTAGCCCCGACTTGGCTTAAACTTGCATACTCATCAACTTACAAGAAGAACTTTGCACCTTCCTACTTAGTGCATCCGCCACTACATTGGCTTTACCCGGATGGTATTTGATTTCACAATCATAATCCTTAAGTAATTCCATCCACCTCCTTTGTCTCACGTTCATTTCCTTTTGATTAAAGACATACTGCAAACTTTTATGATCGGTAAACAAAGTGCATTTTGTACCATAAAGGTAATGTCTCCACAATTTCAATGCAAAAACAACTGCGGCTAATTCAAGATCATGGGTAGGGTAATTCTTCTCATGTGGTTTCAACTGGCGGGAAGCATAGGCGATCACCTTGTCCCTCTGCATCAGTACACAACCCAAACCCGTGATAGATGCATCACTATACACAACCAAATCATCGGTACCTTCAGGTAAGGCAAGTATAGGAGCTTCACACAACTTCTTCTTCAACGTTTGCAATGCATTCTCCTGCTTATCGGTCCACTCAAACTTTACTCCTTTCTTCGTTAGTTCGGTCATAGGCTTGGCTATTCGGAGAAATCCTGAATGAACCTTCTATAATATCCAGCCAAACCAAGAAAACTTTTAATCTCAGTAGGAGTCTTTGGCTGCTCCCACTTTGAAACAGCTTCAATCTTTGAAGGATCTACTTTAATACCTTCCGATGAAATAACATGACCAAGAAACTGCACCTCTCGAAGCCAAAACTCGCATTTAGAAAACTTGGCATACAACTTCTTCTCCCTCAACACCTCCAAAACTGCTTTCAAGTGCTCACGGTGCTCATCTTCTGACTTAGAATAGATCAAAATATCGTCAATAAACACAATAACAAAATGATCTAGAAAGGGACGGCATACCGATTCATTAAATCCATAAACGCGGCTGGAGCATTAGTCAACCCAAATGGCATGACCAAGAACTCATAATGGCCATATCTAGTCCGGAAGGCTGTCTTTGCTACATCCTCCTTCTTAACCTTCAATTGATGATAACCGGACCGTAAATCTATCTTTGAAAAATATGAAGCACCATGTAGTTGATCAAAGAGATCATCAATTCGCGGGAGAGGATATTTATTCTTAACCGTTCGCTTATTCAACTCACGGTAGTCTATGCACATGCGCATAGACCCATCCTTCTTTTTAACAAAGAGAACCGGAGCTCCCCAAGGCGAGGAACTAGGTTGAATGAAACCTTTGTCAAGTAACTCCTGAAGTTGGGACATTAACTCTTTCATTTCTGTAGGAGCTAATCGGTAAGGTGCTTTAGCAACAAGTGTAGCACCGGGAATAAGATCTATCTGAAAAGTAACTTCACGGTCAGGAGGGATACCGGGAAGATCTTCAGGAAACACATCGGGAAAATCGGATACTACATCAACACTAGCAATAGAAGGCTTCTCCTTTCTCACATCAATAACATAGGCCAAGAAATGACTCTTATTCTTCCTTATACATTTAATAGCCTTCATCATACTAATGATCTTATCCCCCCTCTCTTCTTATCTCCATAAACCGTTACCACATTACCATCGGATGTAGGAAACCGAATAATCTTTTGGGAACACAAAATATTAGCTTCATTTCTAGACAACCAATCCATACCAATCACTACATCAAAACCGGCTAAAGTAGTAGGCAATAACTGGACCGAAAACAAACGACCTTCAATCTCAATGTCACAATCATCATAACCCACACATATATCACTAACCGTACCATTAGCAATTTCCACCTCTATCGAGCAATCTAAAGGGGTAGTGACTCTTCCTAGCTTAGGAGCAAATAAAGTAGACACAAACGACCTATTTGCACCCGAATCAAATAAAACAGAAGCAGGTTTTGAATTAACAAGGAAAGTACCACTTACCACCTCGTCGTTGTTCTTAGCATCATCAACAGTCATCTGCAAGGCTCTCACTTTTGTTGCTGAAGTGGCTGCTTTCTTCCCGTCATTCTTCATTTGTGGGCAATCGGCAATAAGATGACCCGTTTCTGACACTTGTAACAACGAGTCTTGTCCCTACATTCCGTTGCAAGATGTCCCGACTTCCCGCACTTATGACACCTTCTTGTCTTGTCGGAACATTGACCTTCATGAACATTCTTGCAAAAAGCACACCAAGACCCATTCTTCTTTTTATCTTTGTCACCACTTGAGCTAGAATTCCCACGAAACTTCTTATTATTGTTATTAGATGACCAATTTAACCCTCTTTTGAACCCTGCTTTCTTGTCATCAACCTTCACCACAACTTTCTCACTTTTGAAGTCATCATCCAACCTCTTGACTCCTTAATAGCCGCCGATAAAGTCACATGTTGTCTACATAATCCACGATAACTAACGGGGAGACCATCACAATAAGCCTCAATTTGGTCCTCCTGCCTTCGAACCAAGTGTCCAACAAACTTCAACTTCTCCATAAACGAGTGTGCATAATCAGAAATTGCACCGGGTTTAGCAACCAACGATCTAAACTCCTTTTCAATCAACCTTAACTCACGCGTTCCCACATACTCCTCTAAAAACTTCTCCTTAAATGTTCCCCAAGGCATAACTGCAAGTACCTCAGGAGCCATAGAAACTGTAGTAGCCCTCCACCAATTACGGGCATTCTTCTTCAACATCCTACTAGCACACAAAACCTTCATATCATCCGGACAATAGCAAGATGCAAAAACTACCTCAATGTCCTCGATCCACTCCATAGCACCCACTGCATTTTGGGTACCATCAAACTCCTTGGCACCACATTTCTGAAAACTTTCATATTTGAAGTTATTAACACGAGGTGCATTAACAACTCCAAGTCCTCCACCATTAACTTCATTAACACCCACGGCTGCTATGGATGGTTCACACTTCCTCTCATCTCTTTCCTCCCGATGGACACACACACACAAAAACACACACAAACACAAACACACACTCTCCCCTCTACTCCAGCGACGGCAACCACCACCACCGCTTCCACCAACATCTCGTGCTCCCCCTGTCTGGATCTCCACCTCAAACCACTAGCACAACAACAAATGGATGATGATATTTTAGATATTATTAGAGTGAGATTTTATGTAGTTAATGTTTTTTATATAAAAAATAGATAAGCAAACCATTTTTATCCATGATTTGTAGTTTTTTTCTATTATTTTTGTTTTTTCATATTATCTTTGGTTGTTGTTGTTTAAAATTTTTATAATGAGTTTTGCCCACAAAGTGTTTGATGAAATGTCTAAACCAAAGTGTATGTACTAAATCAAATTTGATTATATACGTATTTACTGATTATACAGCCAATCATATTTGATTGTACACAGATTATTGGCCAATCCAATTCTCTCATTATTGGGTTCACGATTAGGGAGTTTGTCTTGACCAATTAAATTTGATTGGCTTTAATCAAATTTGATTGTATATTAATTGTGTTTGATTCCATGTCAAATGAATTTGTTAGGTCGAAAATCGACCAAGTATAATTTGTTCAGAAATAGCTTGAAGTTTAGTGAAGACGTCCGTACAGAATTCTGAAATGTCTCAGAATTCCTTCACTGAAGCTTCACTTCAGTTCAGATCGAGACAAATCTGAAGCATTCATTCTGAAGTCAAAGACTGAAGTATGAAGAAGAGAATCATCTCAGAAGCGAGCAAAGAGTGATTCTACCAGATCAAGACTGAAGCATCTCAGTGTAAAGTATTTACAACACTTTACACTGATTACGAGGAAGACTTTTACTTTACACCTTTATCCGGTTAATAGATTTATCTATTAACAAAAGGTACAAAGTATAGGCTTGGAACCTAGTACTATAAGTCACATCAAGTGACTTATATACTCTTCCAAGTGCAGCATGTAAGGAATTATGGTTTAATTCCTTAAATGCTCACAACCACATTTGTACGATCTTGTCCACATCATCATGGACTTGGTCTATAAATACAAAGTCTTCTCACAACTTGCAAACGGCTTAGAAACTTTAGCATTGCAACTTGTGAGATATACTCTAAGTAAAACTTACGAGTATTTCCAAGTTAATTAGATCACTTGTATTTCAGGATTGTTTAGATACTTACACTTGGGTGTTTATCTTTGTTCCGCAACAATCCTTGTATTTGTTTATACATCAATAAATCAAATACATTGAAAAGAAAACAACGTGTCTCAATGCTACATACTTGATTATATTTATATATATCTTTATATAGTTTCTGCCAACTTGTTCTTACATTTTATATCTAGTCAATTGTTTCTTGTTATCCATATCTGGATCGTAAACTGAACTTGTCCATCAAGATCAGTTGTACTTGCCAGTCGGGTTTAATTAACCATCTATATTTGGGACTCACAATTGGTATCAGAGCCTAAAGGTTGAATTTTATCAATTCATTAACCTTTGATCTGCATAGATGGCTGACTTTGAACAAGAACGACCTGACCCTAATAATGCTACCCCACCCCCTCTCATCAACAACAATATACCATCACACAATGTTCACGTACACTTTCCAAATAATCCTGTTCCCAAGTTTGATAGGAACAGTGAAAACTTTCAAACATGGAAAGCGTGCATGCTTAAATATATTGCTGGTGTTGAGAGACATTTACCAGATATCTTAAAAGAAGGACCCTTTGTCCCTATGAATGCCTCCACTATTGTCAGAAATGCCGATGGGACTCCTAGGCAGTCACCTAAGGAGAAGGATCATTGGTCTGAGGAAGATCATAGACTTGTAGACCTGGACACCAAGTTACAAAATATGATTTTATACGCAGTTCCAGAAACCCTAATGCCCACTCTTGTTTTACTTGAAAATTCCAAATTAATGTGGGAGGAACTAATGACACAGTTTGAAGGCACGAATGAGACAATTGTCACAAGAAAAGTTGCTTTAAACAAAAGATATGAGTCTTTCTTTGCTATCCCTGGGGAATCTTTAACTCAAACCTACATCAGATTTACAAATCTGGTAAACCAACTGAAAGCCCTGGGTGTAACCAAAGACAAAGAAATTTTGTTGGAAAAATTTTGTGACATTTTACCTTCTAAATGGGAAAATTTAATCTTGGTCTTGAGACAAGGCAAAACCTTGCACAGTCATACTCTTGCTTCCCTTTATGGAGCCTTCAGATATACTGAAGAGAACAAAGCTGAAAGAGCCCTGGCTGAGCAGGATGCCAAGAATCATGTTTCTACCAGTTCTGGTACGGTTCAGTTTTCTGAACCACATAGTACTGCTCTACTATCTTCTGAGAGTGATGTTTTTGACTCGATGAAGAAGATGGTGTCTGAAATGTTAAAAAAGGTGTCTCTGCTAATGTCACTCATGATTGTGATGAGAATGACAATGATGATCTGGTTGCCATGCTGGCTAAAACGTTTAATCGTTTTAAGGCCAAATCAAATCGATCTGGCAAACCTTTTGCTTCCAGTGCTTCTATTGACAAGTCTAATCTTGAATGCTTTAAATGCGGCAAGAAAGGACATTTCATGAAGGAATGCAGATCTAGTCAACCTTCATCATCACAATCTGCTCTTAACCATTCTATTTTTCAGAAGTCTGATGACAGCTATAAGGCCAAATACAAGAAGTTGAAGGCACATATGGCTCTTTTGGCACAAGACAACTCAAGCAACAGTTGTATGATTGCCAAAACTGAAAAGTGGGAAGACTCTGATGAATCATCTGATGATGAGGAAGAAGTTAGGGACATGTGCTTCATGGCACAAGAAGATCAAGGTCATTTGGTCAAATCCGATGTTGAATCTGGTCGCTGGGTGGATATAGTGATGAAAAAGGTCAGTAATTTTGGCTTTGAAGAAAATGAGGAACACAAACTGGACCTTTTGGTTCTGTTAGAGGCTGACATCTCATTTGTTGAGACAGTGCGTTCAGAAAGCTTAAAAATGTTTGAAAACAATACTTCTGAACTGAACGCCAGTCAGACCAGACTAAAAGAACTGAAAGATGTTCATTTGGCTCTAAAAAGTTATCAGTCTATGGTTGCCACTTTAGAGTTGGAAAAAGAAGAGTTAAAAACCATCCTTGAAAAAGAACAGAAAATAATTAAATCTTGGATGAGTGCACCAAAACCAGATGCTGCAATTAAAAATACTTTTGCAAATCAAAAAACAGCATATGAATCTGGTGATCTTCACATGACATCTATAATCACTGATTTAGATGCACTTCCAAAGGAAATGAAACCTGAAATTATTTTTCCTAAAGTTGGCAAACAGAAAACTGTGACTGATAGGGCCCAGGAACAATCTGAGGGTAAATCTGAAACATCTCAGACAACTGTTTCAGAAAAGAAGGCTAAATCCAAAAAGCCATCCCCTCAGACTTCATCTAAGGTCTCTAAAGGCCAAAAGAAGAAGAAAAATATCTCCCCCACTGAGCCTTCTACCTCAGATTCTGGTAAGGCTCAGGTGTCTAATGAAGAATCTATTTTGTTAAGGTTAGAAAGTCAATTTCAACTATTGGCTAGACAAGTGCAGAGTTGTAATGCACGTTTAAAAAATGTTGAAACCACACCTCTTCAACCTAAACAAAATGCAAAACCTTTTCTAAGCAAATCAAGCAGAAATCTGAGAAGAAAAAGGTTGAAAAATCCATCAAACCAACTACTTTTGTGTCATCTGAGATAATGACTGAAATCCCCTTTGATCCTTCTGTTCCTTATAAACCAAAGAAATCTGAGACTGCTAAGGGAGAGTCTAGTGAACCCATCCAAAGATGGGTTCCCAAAAGGAACTAATCTTTGATTGTGTGCAGGGAGACCGAAAGAAGAACATATGGTTTCTGGACAGTGCTGCTGGCCGAACCATGACTGGTTATCAGACCCTGCTAGAGGAATATAGGGTGCAAGAGGGGCCCTTAATAGTTTTTGGAAATGATGGAAATGGAAAAACTGAGGGATATGGTGTGGTGAATAATGGTCAAGTCAAATTCACACGTGTTGCATATGTGAACGGTTTGAAATATAACCTGATCAGTGTCAGTCAACTATGTGATGATGGCTTCAAGGTTTTATTTGATATTTCACATGGCACCATATTCAACAGAGATGGAAAGGTGGTACTGATTGCACCAAGAAAGGGAAACATTTATGTCATTGATATGAATCCTTCTATCTCTGAACAATGTTTCTATTCAAAGGCTGATGAAGACACAAATTGGTTGTGGCACAAGAGACTATCCCATCTGAACTTCAAGAACATTAATAAGTTGTCAAGGAAACAACTTGTTGATGGGATACCCTCTATGTCTTTCAACAAAGACAAGCCATGTCCAGGTTATGAAATGGGTAAGCAGAAAAGAGCTTCATTCAAGACAAAGCAAAGCTTTAGTATTACTGAACCTCTTCATATGCTTCACATGGACCTTTTGGACCAGTGAATGTTCAGACCAGAGCAGGAAAGAAATACACCCTTGTTATAGTTGATGAATATTCAAGATACTGCTGGGTGATTTTCCTCAGGTCCAAAAGTGAAGCTGCTGCTGAAATCATTGCTCTCATCAAACAAATTGAGCTCAAATACAAGCGAAAAGTTTGTCAGCTCAGAAGTGACAATGGCACTGAATTCAGAAATGCCACTCTGGAGTCCTTCTGCACTGAAACTGGCATATCTTAGAACTTCTCCTCAGCACACACACCAGAGCAGAATGGTGTTGTAGAAAGAAAGAATCGTACGCTGATTGAAGCTGCTAGAAGTATGTTGAATGAATCTGGTCTTCCCAAGAATTTCTGGGCTGAAGCTGTTGCAACTGCATGCTACACTCAGAACAGATCTATCTACGTCAAAAGACACAAGAAGACCTCCTACGAAGTACTCAGAAATAGAAAGCCTAATATTGGATACTTCCATGTATTTGGGTGTCCAGTATACATTCTGAATGATTCAAGTCAGCTTGGAAAATTTGACGCAAAAGCTGATGAAGGATACTTCCTAGGATATTCATCAAATCGCAAAGCCTTTAGAGTCTTTAACAAGAGACTTGAAAAGGTTGATGAGTCAATTCATGTTACCTTTGATGAATCCAATTCTGCAATCTTTAAAAATTCCATCCCTGTACCACCCTCAGAAAGTCCAATAAGTTTTGGTGATTCTGATCCTGTTTCTGAAACTGATCAGTCACCTGAACATGCTTCTGAACATCTTCGTTCAGAACCAATAATAAACAAGCCTAGCAACATTCCATTTTATCCTCCAGTCAGTTTCAAACTACCTTCTGAACTGACTATTGGATCAGATGTTTATGCTGCTTCTCCTCTGATATCAGGCTCCACTGAGCAACCTCAATCTGAAGAATTTCATGATGCAAGTCATGATCTGCAGGAAGAAGAAGAAGCTGCAGATGTATTTTCTGAAGCTCCTCCTGAAGTTACTCAGAGAAGTTCTTGCACTGATATCATTATTCATCCTGGTCAATACACTAAGTGGACTAAAGCACATCCTATCGAGCAAATCATTGGAAATTCCACTAGTGGGGTTCAGACCAGAAGAGCCACAAGCGATCAATGCTTAAACGTCAGTTTCTTATCTCTTATTGAACCCAAGAAGATTGACGAGGCTATGAAAGACCCAAGCTGGGTTGAAGCCATGCAAGATGAGCTCAACTAGTTTAAAAGAAACGATGTATGGGAACTCGTTCCTTGTCCCAGTGACCTGAAGAAGGAACCAATTGGGACAAGATGGGTCTTCAGAAACAAGATGGATGAAGATGGTCATATCATCAGAAACAAAGCAAGACTTGTTGCAAAGGATATGCACAAGAAGAGGGAATAGATTTTGATGAAACTTTTGCACCAGTTGCTAGACTTGAAGCTATCAGAATTTTCTTAGCTTTTGCAGCTCATCATCAATTTAAAGTCTATCAAATGGATGTCAAAAGTGCATTCCTGAATGGAGAACTAGAAGAAGTCGTTTATGTGTATCAACCACCAGGGTTCATCAAAGAAGAAAAACCACATTGGGTGTACAGACTGAACAAAGCCTTATATGGTCTGAGACAAGCACCCAGAGCCTGGTATGATACTCTTACTAAACATCTTCTTAAAAATGGTTTTAAACGTGGTGCAATCGATAACACTTTGTTCATATTGCATGATAAAAGTGATATCCTGTTAGTACAAATTTATGTTGATGATATTGTGTTTGGTTCTACAAATGAGAAGATGTGTGAAAAATTTTCTAAAATCATGTCTTCTGAGTATGAAATGAGTATGATGGGTGAACTGACATATTTTCTGGGACTTCAAGTAAAACAAACTGAAGATGGTATTTTCATAAACCAAGAAAAATATGTCAGAGATTTACTAAAGAAATATCAATTTGATTCAGTCTCATCAAAAGATACTCCCATTTCTGCTCCATTAACTTTGGATTCTGATCCACATGGAAAACCAGTGGACCATACAAAATATCGTGGTATGGTGGGTTCACTGATGTATTTAACTGCAAGTAGACCAGACATAATGTTTGCAACATGCCTTTGTGCTAGATTTCAGTCTGATCCCAGAGAAGCACATGCAAATGCTGTTAAAAGGATCTTCAGATACCTTAAAGGTGTCCCCAGACTGGGTCTTTGGTATCCCAAAGGCTCTAGTCTAGATCTAATGGGTTATTCAGATTCTGATCATGCAGGTTGCAAGATAGACAGGAAAAGTACCACTGGTGGGTGTCATTTCCTTGGTGGCAAATTAGTAAGCTGGACTAGTAAGAAACAGACTGCAGTATCACTATCCACTGCAGAAGCTGAGTACATTTCTGCAGCAAGTTGTTGTGCTCAGATTCTATGGATGAAAAACCAGCTGACTGATTATGGTGTTACTTACTCAAAGACTCCAATCTTTTGTGATAACACCAGTGCCATTGCCATATCTCACAATCCTGTGATGCACTCGAAAACCAAGCACATCGACCTCAGGTATCATTTCATTCGTGATCATATTCTGAAATGAGATATTGAATTGCACTTTATTCCCACTGATAAGCAACTCGCTGATGTTTTCACAAAACCTTTAGATGTCAAAACCTTTAAACATCTAGTCAGTGAGTTGGGTATGCTAAATCCTTAGACTGGTAATCTTGTATGAACGCCTCAGTGACACTGATCTGGTTCACCAGTCTGAGCGATCCATGTAATTTTTGCTCGCCTAGCTATCGAACGCCTTTGTGATACTATCTTGGCACTTATTAATTCATGGATCATCACTTCAGGGGGAATGTTAAATATTTTCAAACTTTAAAATAAACCTTCATTTTTTAAGGAGGAACTTTTTGCTCAGAAAAATGTATTTAACTGAAGCACTTCAGAAAATCAAAAATATTCCAGTTGAATTTTATTGACTGAGATGGTTCAGATCTCTTTGGAACTGACCATTCTCAGAAATTGTTTAGTCATCACTGAAATACAACAACCTTTCAAGATATTTTCTTTTTGATACTTGGTCAATTGTGTGTACACGTGACCTACTGCATACTATGTTTTTAACTTACGTTGGTCATGCTTATGTGTCACACAAGGTGCGCCGTAAAAGGAAAAGAAATGAGTACTTTTTCTGAAAAATGTTGCAAGGTGGGGTCACTCAAACGGCTTTGCATTTAATGCTGATTTGACCCCAGAAATCATTTTTAGGATCTCAAACCCAATCAAAATCATTTTCGAATATAAAATATTTTATGAGTCTTGGGTTTCGAAATTCAAAAATTATTTTTTAATTGTTTTTAGTTGGAAAATCACTTTGTATTCCATCTTAAATTCACAATTCCTTCTCATTCTTTCATTTACTTCGTTTCTCATTTACTTCCCAATCATCAATCTCTCTCATATTTACTCTCAAAATTCCTTAACTCTTCATATTCCTTTCACTTTCATTTCTCAATTCTTAAAATGTCTAAATCATCATCTTCTTCTTCACACAAATCACTCATTAATTTGAATATACTCCATCGAGTGATGTGAAAACATCTGCCACATGGCCAAAGAACTTCACACCTTCTCAAATCCGATTCAACATGAGCAACTTTTTGGCTCAATTGAATGTGAAGTTTGAAACCTTAATGGGAAGAATCAACAATTTTTGGGAGCAGTCCCCTTTCCATTATGCGTTGACGCAAATCCTCAAGCATTGTATCATCGATACTTGCTTGAATTCTGGTACACTGCTGTGGTGAATAAAGATGAGCAATCCATCTCCTTCACTATCAATGAGGGCACCAAGAAGTGTGTTATCACTCTAGAGGGGTTCAGAAATTCCCTTCATCTGAACTACCTCGAACCTCCCCAGGTGTTTGCTAAGAGACTCAAAGGAGTCAATTTCAGGGAGGTTCTAGTCGCCACTGGTCATGGTGATATGGAGGATGCTGATGGTAATTTGAAGACCTCTGGACACATTTTCATGTCTGGTTTTGGCAATTGCTGGAGGTTCTTCTGGACCCAGATTGTGGAGAGTCTTGGTGGCAACCATGGAGGGTTGGACCAACTTTCATTACCCCAAGTTGAGATGGGGTATTGCATTTGGAATGGGATGCAAGCAGATTTCGCTGAGATTCTCTTTGCTCAGTTGATTACAAAGTTAAAAGGAAAGAGAAGTCTGCATATTGCTTTCCCAAGATTTTTAAGCTTGTGTTTTATGGATATCCTTGGAGAAGCTTATAATCAAGCTGGACCTGAAGCTTTTGTACCTGAATATGGCAGAGATTTCTCAAAGGCAACCATTACTGAAGATGAGCCTGAACTCTCCTCTGCTATGCTTCAGGTATTTACTAAAACTGTTTCAGCCACACTAGCTGGTCCAGAAAGGTCACTAAGTGGGCCACAAAAGAATGTGGGACCCGTTAGTGTACCTACGATTGTACAAATCGTTGAATCTGGTGACGATGCACCTGCTTCTGCAGATGTTGAACCAGAATCTGGTGAGGGTACTAGTGACCCAAACCAGGGCATATCCGACCAGATCGTAAAAGTGAATGCTTTCTGGGATGACGATGAGCTACCTCAGGAGAATCTTGATTCTCTTGCTGACTTTGAGTTTGACGAGGAACTATTGGAGGCGAATCTATCTGATTCTGAGCCAGCCCCCATCCTCGCAAACGCCCCTCCTCTTCCCCCAGAAATCCAACCAGAAAATGAGCCTTATGTTCCACCACCACCATCTCACCAAAATCCAATTTTTCCACCAGGTACCACTCCCGCATATGTAACCGATCCATCTTTCACTCCATCACTTCAATTTCTTCACCCTCAAATTCACAACATTCCACCACCAATCAACTATGATGCCCCCTCAGAGAAGGACTTGGATTCTGAGACAGAATCTGAGAGTCCAACTGACATTCAAATGAACAAAATACTTAAAGGGCTTGGTAGTTTACCATTTGTGGCTCCTGCTTCTACATAACCCCCACCTCCTTTGAATATAGAAGCACAGTTAGAGAAAACACAAACCGAAGTCCAAGGCCTTATTTTAAGGGTGGAGGACTTAACCAAATCTCTAACTGCCAACACTAGTTCCTTGGCTGATATGAAAGGTGCTCAGATGTTCCTTGGAACTGAGTTGACCAAAGTTGCTGGTAATGAAGGACTAGCGGTTGGGAAGCTGAATGAGCTGGTGATGACTTGCAACAAGGTGAGCTCTGCAATCAGAGAAGCCTTCAGATTGACAAAGAGAGATGTGCAAGCTTCGGTGGTTGCGAACTTGACATCTAGTGTTGAGTTGTTGAAACAAGAGATTATGGTTGTTGGAAGTGAAGTTCAAGAGTTGGTTAAGAAGCCAAGTGTCAATGAAAAAGAACTTGGGACTTCTATTAGTGCTGGTATTGTGAAAGATCTGAAGTCTGAGCTATCTCAGAATCTAGCTGCTCAGATTTCAGATTCTGTCAGTCAGAAAGTTGGTGCAGAAGTTAGAATAATGATTGCTGAACTGACCAAAGACACAAATGACAAGGTGGAAAAGGCTGTCAATGAAGTAAAAGATTCAGTTTCCAGGCTTGAAGGTTCAGTTCAGAATCAGTCAAAGCAGTTAGATGAAATTCTAACACTTCTGAAGAAAGATAATGTTGTTACTCCTCCTTCCCCTGCTTCCTTCACTGAAGAAGACAGAAAAATGTTGAAGGACTTAAAAGATAAAGAAGCACTGAACCTTAGTTCTTCATTCAGACTAAAGGCTCAGTTTGCTACTATGGCAAAAGGTATTTGTGAGTGCCTAGAACAACAAAGTTGGGAACCACTGAAGGCAATTAAATCTACAATTGACCTTTATGCTAGATTGCCTTCAGAGATTCCCAAAGGGGGAAGTGGTGTGCCTATTGGTTTGCTTGCTAGTACTCAAGAGATAATTGAAGCAACCAAGAAGCAAACTGAGGTACCTTCTGGTAGTGCCTCAGTTCAGGGGGAACAACTTCAGAAAAAGGATAAGGGAAAAGGCAAGGTTCAAGAAGAAGAACCAAAGAAAAGTGATAAGGGTTCTGGAATGGTTGTTGGTGAAAATATAGACGAGCAAGGTTATCCCTTACATAATCTTGACCAATCAAGTTTGATTGGCTTCACCAATCAAATTTGATTGTATACTGGAATGCAAATTTGTTTAAATGGACCAATCAAGTTTGTTGGAATGATGTTAAACTGAATGCTTTTGTATTTAATACAGCTATGTAGTTGAATGTGTTTAAAAATCTGTTATATGATCTTCTAACAATTAAATATTTGTATTCAATCAAATATGATTGTGTATAGAAACAATCAAATTTTGTATTCGATCAAATAGGATTGTATTGTAGAGATTACGATGGTCAAATCATTCCATATCACGGATCAACCCTACCATCTCCTATTAAAACTAATCATGTTTGATCGATCAATACAACATCACATTTTTAGCCACAACTTGTAACACTCGACGTTTAAAAATATGGGTTTTCAAAAATCTTTCACCTAACGGTGTTAAATTGCGGAAGTAAAGACCGTAAAAGTCAAAACCGATAAAAACATTTCGGTTTCTGCATTTAGTTGGTGTTACACGCCATATCAAACAATAGTTCAAATGAAAACCCAGCGGTTGCCCAACATTAAACAACCGTTCACACATTATTACATATATTCGACATCAAAATGAAATGTAATCAAAAGTCTCCATAATAAGCAACTAGGGGTAGCTAAGGAATCTGCATGCTTTCTACCCACGCTCTCACGTCCTGCACCTACAAGTCCTTCAAGCTAAACCTGAGGGAACAACCACATTAAAGAAACAAGTGTTAGCTATAAGAATAGCTAAGTAAGATCACACTTAATTTAAAAGCATTTGTCCAATTAAAACATTTCTTCGTTAATAGACAAACTCATTAGGCACAACACACAACACACATATCTGCATAACAACTTCATATCAATTAGGATAATCATCCTAAATATGCCTATCCTGCATTAGTTCACACATTGTCACACATATCTTCGTTTACTGCATATAAGTGTGCCCTGCATCACACCCGACTGGATGATCAACCAAAAGGCTAATCATCGTATGTCGTTAAGGAATGGCAAGCCAATCCAAGAGTAATCCGTATGTGGAGGTTGGTCAAACCCCTCGTATTACTCGCCCTGCATTATAAAGACCATGTTGCAAGGAGCCACCCAAGCAACAACTACGTCAACGTACTCGTCCGGCTAAGACTTGTACGGTTAAGCTTAACACTTTCCCTGCATTATATTTACGAGCTCGATTTCACACATAATAGTTTAGGCAACACACATAACCTAAACATAATCACACATTACCTTCATTTTGTTTGGGCCCTTAAACGTGCAAGTGACATGGCAGCCTACCAAGTCTAGTGAGCTAGGTGTACAAGCCATGTAGTATGCATATGTCACACATTAACTCCATTTCTACATTTCACACATAATAAGATACTTCATAATTCTACATAAACTACATATCAATACACGACATTAAACAACACTTCATTTCACTACATTAGGGTCTGCATTTCAGGTCTCATGGTCAACTACATATCCATAATACCTCCCGTGTAACCCGAGATACCCACATATATCATAAGTTACCGTTAAGGAAGTTATAAGTATGAAACCTTTGCTTGTTGAACCCTCAGCGTGACAAAAGTAGTGTATCTTACCTTGATTCAGCTTAACAACAAGCTACAAGCACAATAAAACGATGACTAGGTGTCTCCAATATCCTAGAACAAGTATAAGATCAAAATATAAGCTAAACGACACATTTTGTAAAATCTGACCAAGTGGTGCGCCGCACCTTCCAAGTGGTGCGTCGCACCAAACCTCCAGAGAATTTAGATCAACACTAGGTGCGCCACACCAGCCCTTGGTGCATCGCAAATCGGGGTCCACCAAAAACCCAAACTGGGTTGTGGTGCGCCGCACCACTCCTTTGGTGCGCCGCACCTGGGGTGCAGACCAGCAAACCAATTTTTGTTCTTTGATCAAACGAATTCCATACGAACCCATACCCCAAATCCAACCTGGGGACTTAAAATTAATCCTTTTAATTGCACTTTCATCAACTTTAACCATCCTATTAATCCTTTAATCCTTTACACCATGAATCAATCATTTAATCACCCGAATAACATGAAATCGGTGAACGTTTAATCAAATAACCCAACCCAAACCCTTATGGCCTGGATTAAGACTAATATAAGACTCACACAATCATATTTCAAAAGGAATACCAATATTACCTGTATTAGGTGACAAAGATCCAAGATCTAAGCAATACACGATCGATTTGGCTCCAAAATGAATAGATCTAGAGAGAAACTTGAGAGGGAAGGAAGGGGATCGGCTAGGGCTTTGTTTAGGGGAATAAAATCTGCAAATGCCAACCTAATGACACCCCTTAACTCCCTAAACCCGTTTTTAACTTTCCTTCTATGTCAAAACTAGCCCCTAAGCTTCCTAATCCTTCATTATTGGCCACAAACTACTTTATTGACCATATACATCATTAATCCTTCATTAAATGTCACTACATAGACATTAACCTTCATATTACACACATTTATACTACATTAACACTTAGGCTTACAAGCCTCACACATAACACACATTAACTACATATAAGCATTAAATCTAAAATAGACTTAACGACACACACAATATTGACTTAACGACATTAGTCAACTAGTAAAGAAAAGTTTGGGATGTTACACAAATTTGAAAATTTTGATTTAATACTAAATCAAATTTGATTTTATTCATACATTTACACAAACTAATGGATTTTATATCAACAAACCTATACACAATCAAATTTGATTGTACGCATATGTTCACATTTAATCAATCAAATTTGATTTTATTCAGAATCATAAAGGTGAATAAATCATATTATCAAACTTTGGTTTAGACATTCCATCAAACACCTTGTATGCAATACTCAATCAAATGTGATTTGATACTAAATCATATATAAGAAACTTTGGTTTAGACATTTCATCAAACACCTTGTAGGCAATATTGTACCAAAGTCAATTAAATAATATATAGAAACTTTGGTTTGGTTTAGACATTTCATGTCAAACACATTTGGGCAAAATTACATCAAAACAACAAAATGCATTGAACAACTAATAAAATCTCACAACTTTAATGAGATGTAATAAATCAATAATCACATATTATATAATTACATTCTTAATATCTAATAAATCCATGTGATGTAACATAAGCCAAATATTCGTATATATTAAATAATTTTTTGATATTAATATCTTTGGGATCCATTAACTATAACGGTAATGAACTTGATTCACAATGAAGATGAAGCAGATTACTGATGGAGATGACGACAACAACAACGGTGGCAGTTGTGACCATGAGATTTGAAGGGTGGGGTGTGTTGGTGGTGCTGATGGTTGTTGTTTTATGATTAAGCTTTTAGAGAAAGGGAAAAAAAAAGGAGAAATAATGAAGACGATGAAGGATCTGTCACTTATTTGTGTTTTATCTCAAATGACAATAATACCCATCCATGTATTATTTTTGCTTATAATCTTGGTCCGTCGATCTGTTTTCGATCCAAGGGAGATTTAGCCCTTGGATCTTACCAATACAGATTACTGATGTTACAATAATAATAATAATAATAATAATAATAAAATAATAATATAATAATAATAATAATAATAATAATAATAAATAATAATATAATAATAATAATAATAATAATAATAATAATAATAATATAAATAAGTTATAATACCTTTTATTTTCATCATTATATTAATTTAATCTATATCTATATTTCCTAATAAAGCAAATTCCACTTTTTTTTTCTTTAAACTTTTAAGCCTTTGAATTACCAAATATGTCTTTACTCTAATAACTATCACTATCTATTAATCCATTGAATGTCCCAAAATATTATCCCCTAACCTAGCGTTATCTCACACACACAACAAAAAACACAAACATCCTCTACAGTCTTCACCATCACACACTCACCCACACAGCCGCCCTCTTCACTCAACCGACGACAGATTATTTAACGGCCGCTTTTAAATGATGTCGTCGCCGCGGGTACCCTCTACAATATCTTTGTAGTTTTTTTTATATGGAATGAAAGTATAGGGCTTTTGTTAAATGAAGCACGGGTGTTTGGTAGTAGGGAATCATAGAGAATGAAATGAAGTGAAATATGGAAAGAAAAGGGTATTTGGAAAGAGAATGAATATGTCGTTTGGTACAAACAGAGAATGAATATAAAAATACAAAATTTTAAATAATAATAAATTAACACATATAATATCATAAAAAATTTTTTTTTCATTCTCACTCATTCTCTACAATTTGTAAATAGAGAGAATGGAAATGATTCTCACTTCATTCTCATTCTCATTCTTCATTGCAAACAAACAAAGGAAGTGTTTCTCATTCCCTTTCTCTCCTTTCCATTCCGTCATACCAAACCCAGTTAGAGGAATGATATTAGGAAAATGGTAAGTACTTAACGTGCATAAAAAATGTTTACCTTCCATATCAAAAGTCACCTGAATTTTATGTAAGTGTACAACTATTTAATGCACCTTAACTACAACCTAAGGGGTGTTTGGTAGGAGAATTATAGAGAATGGAAATGTAATAGAGAATGAAAATAGTGAAAAGAATGAGTATTTGGAAAAAGAATGAATTATGTTGTTTGGTATACAAGAATGAATATAAAAAATACAAATTTTTAAATAATAATAAATGGTTTAACCCCACGTGTAAAATCACAGATAAAATAAACAAGAACTAGATATGACTAGTATCACTTCAAATATAAATGCAAGAATATAATAAAGTAATACAAGACTTAAAGCAATAAATAATTAAAGTGGTGGTACACAATGTAATTTTCAAGTGTAATTTATTTATGATGTTAAATAAAATACAAGGTTGTTGCGGAACCAAGATATTACAAGAATGTAAGTATTCTAACAATGATCTATACTTGATAAATACTCTTTAGATTGAACTACTTAAAGTTGTGAAGTATTCCTTTTAGCGATCGAGAGTATTTTATCAAGTTCACCAAAATGCAAAAAGTAATTTGGCCAAGGAATTAACTTGGTATTTATAGGCAAATAAATCCACTAGTGGATTTAAAGGCCGTACAAATATGGTTGGATGCATTTAAGGAAACACATTTAATTCCTTAAATGCATTGTTTAAAGTACAAGGATAAAGTCACATTGATATGACCTGTCTTACTTTAAACCAACCACCTTTACACGCGTGTGTACTTTTAACAATAGACAAATGGTTTGTCCGGATAAAAGCATGTAAAGGCATTAAGTCAATTCCTCGTAATCAGTGTTCAGATTTGTAAGTTCTGGAACACTGACATATGCTCCAGTCTTCGATCAGTTAAGACTGCTAGTGGGCCCTGCCATTTAGTCAGTCTTCTTTCTTCAGACTTCAGTCTTCGACTTCAGTGGAATAGATCGTGACTGGAGTGAAGTCCAGTGAACTGAAATCTGGTGCCATCCAGATTTCCTGTACAAGTGAGTCATTCACTGGTCTTCTATTATTTCTAGACAAATCTTCAGTAGAGCTTCAGTCTTAATACATATAACATCTTGAAAAAAAAAAAATTTCATTCTCACCCATTCTCTACAATTTGTAGAGAATGGAGAGAATGGAATTGATTCTCCTTTCTCCATTCTCATTCCCTTTCTTCATTGCAAACAAACAAAGGAAGTCTTTCCCATTCCCTTTCTCCCCTTTCCATCATACCCCCCCCCCCCCCCCCCCCCCCCCCCCCCCCCCCCCTTTCCATTCCATCATACCAAACACCAGTAAGGGCTGCGTTTATCAAACTATTTTTATTGGTAATCCCTTTTGTCAAAAAGGATAATGATAAATCAACCTAATTTGTATGTCTAATAATCAACCTAATTATAGGATGATGACATGTGGAAAAATCAGGGGGCAAGATTAGGAAAGAGAATTAGTGGAATCCACATGTCAAATTTTTAAGGTTTTAGGTTGATTTTTAGGCATATGAGTTAGGTTGATTAATCATTTTCCATATTCTATTAAAATTATTCGTTTTAGGAAGGTTTTCAGTTACAATAGCATGATATATAATGAATATTTTTAACCGTAAATGGAAGACTATACTAGCTCAATTAGCTCGTAAAGCTCATTTGGCTCAGTAGTTAAATAGTTAAACGATTTTCCAAACGAAATGAACGAGTTTTTCCCAATTCTTTATGTCATCAGCATGTTTGAACATATATTAGTGGGTATCTTACCCGTTTATATATCAGGTCATTGTTGGAATAAACATGATTCGTTAAGTGGTAATACATTCCCGATTATCCTGTGCAATTTTACTAAACTATAGGAAAATTTACATTTTAGATTGTGAAGAAAAATACTCACATTTGGACGTGTGAAGAAAAAAACATAATAAAATGAAACGAAACGACTAGATCGATTTAGAAAACAAGAAAAAATTTTTACCCCATATGCGCCGCATAGCATATATATGCACCGCATGACACATATATGCACCGCATATCACCTTGCAAAAATTCACAGAACTTTTCCATGCGACTGAAAATGCGCCACATAAATCAAAAACTTCAGATATGCGCCGCATATCTATGTCTATCAAAACCAAACACTTCACATTTTAATCTTGTAAGATCAAAGCCTTTTCAACATTTGCAAAGTCAAGGACACATTAACTAAACACAAACTATTTTAAAGGCAAATTAGTTTTAAAGGTATATTACTTGTCATTTTTTACTATTAAAGGTATTAACCAAAAAAACCCTCTAATTTAAGAAGAGGGTGTGTAAATTTCGTCTAATGTGGTGACTAAAACCACTATCCGGTTTTAGAAATGTTGTTTTGTGTGTGTTTACGCCATGTCACAACTTTGACCATTGACTCTTTTAACCATGTGTCATGGCATGTGTTAAAAAGATAGTAATTACTTGGTATTTCGTTTACTTCAACATATTTATATATATATATACCAGAGATCTAAAGTAGTTTATCACCACCAGAGATCTAAAGCAGCAACTATAATGGGTAGCAACACAGGGACGAAAAAAATTACCACCACCAACACATGTACTATTTGTACATATACATATACCAGTAACGCAAAAAATGACTACAACCACAGATCCAGTTGCCAACGCATTCCATAAATAACTACCACCACAACCACCTGCTCGTTTTTCCGGTGACGACGGTATAGCCGGATAAAAAGGTATCGTCGGATCAAGGAACACCAACAGTGGCGTATGGTTGGGACGGTGGATTGTGATGGGCAAGAAGATGGTTTGCTATCTCCAAATTGATGATGATTTTGATAATTTATGGGTTTTGGTGACAAACCCTAATCCCCAAATCTCACATCTCTAAAAAATGTAAGATTGAGATTGTAATACGGCCACCCCATCACCGTCACCATAGAGATCCGACCATCTCATTCCGGCACCATCAAGATCCGGCCATCCATGGCTAAAGAAGCAGCAACGGTAATGTGTTTTATTTATTAAAAAATCTTTAACAAAAATACCAGTTATCGACGCCGCCCCCATCACCTCCAGATTCCGGTAGATATCCGGCACCGTCCCATCACCTCTAGATTCTGATAATATATTAACATTATTTTATATATTTGATTGATTGTATGTATGTTTTAGTATCGTGTGTAATGTGTTTGATTGATATTACAAATTTGTGGAAATATACATCCAAATCTTGGTTTACTGATGTTGATGATGATCCAGGTATTTACTTCTTTTTTTCTTTTTTCCTTCAAATGGTAATAGTATGATTGTGACAGAGAACTTGTTTGGTTAAATTTTGTGAATCTTGATTGAGAAGACGATGGATCTGATATAGTATGTTATATGATGAAGATGAATTTGGTCAAGTAACTGGGTATATGATATACAAGTATGAATATTTGATAAAAGATGATGAATTTTACTTATGTTTTAGGCTGAGGTTGGGCAAAACAGCCATACGTGGTGGGTGGTATTTTTATACCCTTTGTTAGGATTAATTTACACTGTTGAGTATTAGAGATTTTGGTTTATACTTATAATAGTAAAAATGAACAACTATGATACCTTTAAAACTAATTTGCCCTATTTCAAAGATCCATTTGACCATACGTTCATTTACTCATCCAAATGGGTCATTTACCCATTTGATCGCTTTTCAAGCCAAACTATACAAGTTTATAAACAAAAGAGCTTCACATGGAGTAACTTGCAGAAATGTACCAAAACAAAGCGTTTCCCTGCCATAAATGGAACCTTATAATGTCATGTACTAATATGAACTTTTCCATAATTTATTCGTGATGTTAACTATTTTGAAATTCAATAAACACAAAGTAGCCCGAATCCTGCCCTGCTTGCGCAGTCAAGAGTTTTATAAGAGTTACGTATGGTGAAAACCATCCTTGCGCTTGGGGCAATGACTTAGCTAATGAGGTAATAACAGAAGTGTGTCATTTGCTGGTTGAAAACTATTTCCAAAAAAGTTAACCACCTTAATGACTTTAGTAAAATCTCATCACTTTGTTTTGAGAATAAGACACATTAAACATGTTCCTGGAAAAGTTTGAGCTCCTATTACTTAAAACTGAGTGAGTTAAATTTCTTCAAAGTTGACACAATTTCCTGATCAAAAGTCAGCCCTGATCACATATACTACAAAGCTCATTTGACTAACTTTAATTCATCGTTTTGACATGAAATTACTTAGAATAGAAAGTAGACTCGTTGAACTTAAGTTAAACATGAAAAAACATTGTGCTATGATCGACCTATGTCCCCTTGAACCTGACCCAGTAATTCTGCCATAACTTGTTTGGTTCTTATTACCCCATTTTGATCATTAGTCATTAAATCCTTAATTATATAGATCATCAAAGCTCGTCAACACTTAATTTTAACATAATCAGACCTTACTTGATATAATATCCCCTAAATTTCACAATCACATACCATACCCATATCCATAAATCCATATATAGGTGCGTGCGTGTAAGAGTATGCATATATACTAATCAATCATGAGCGAAAGATAGAATAACGGACATTGAGATTAACTTTTGATGGCTATAGAGGGATGTGTGAAGGCTGTTGTAGCGACTGAACATGTTGTTGGGGTTCACATATGAAGGCTGTCCGGGGCCTGTTCGTACCACATAAGGTTCCCGGTTCATCTCCGCATGCAAGAGCTTAATGTGGTTTCGTCATAAATGGGCGATGGGGATCTTATGATCCGAAAAATCTACACATCACAGTTACAGGAAACAAAAGAGTAGCCCGACACAATCAGCAAGTGGGCTGCATAGATAATCTTATAAAACAATATCGTATCCGAAAAAATCTACATATCACAGGTTCTGTAACGTTTCCTACACCTGCACATTAGATTGCAAGAAACAACAAAGGAGCTCAACACGATCAGCAAGTGGGCTGCATAGATGATCTTATAAAATAATATACTCTCGTGTAATTTTCATAGCTATTAGATGTTCATACTGCGAAAACTGTATCTTTTCATCCTAACAACAAAAATGCACAACAAATACATTACTCGTGGGTATCGTAAAAGATCCTAAAACAAATGCAAGTGACAAACCAACGAAAAGATCCACCAGGAACACGTAATTCAACTAAAAGATACCCCACTCATAACAAGATTGGATATCATTGTCAAAGTTAAGTCTTTCATTTGCATCCGATTAAAAATAATGTGTTATAGTAAAAAAAAAAAACACCAAGTTGGAAGCGTATAAACTACAAATAAATGAAAGTAATATTCTACCTAGCTACTGCCCTAATTATAAGTTAGTAACAGTAAACCAAAACCAAAACCAAAATCAGAGAAGATGATTACCTTGTTCACATACAACTCTCTCTTTGAGACATAAGATCAAACACCTTGAACACAATTATTTGTCCTGCAATAAATCAAAACCAAAACCAAAACCAAAGAAAAAAAGAGGAAACTAACAGAAGATAAATCAATGGACGGTATATTTTCATAGACCATTATCAGGTTTTACATAAAATAAATTGTACTATTTGCAGAGCTCCTCAAATTCTGAATGGAAAAAATTAGGTTAATTTTGAAACCCATGCATCCTTTAGTATCCAAAATTCTTTTGTTTTTATAGTCTGCTGAACTTAACGCTCCTCCAGTGCAATGCTCATTAATCACACCCATAATGAGGTAAATTGCCTTAATAAATGTTGATTTAATTATGGTTCATGGATGGTGATTTTAATTATGAGCTCATTCATGTACCAAAACCGTTCCCGTCATCAATTGAAGATGGGAGAAAGCAAAAACTTATTTATTGATGAAGGAATACCAAAAAACAACCATAATATAAACCCTCATCATTATCCCCTGAATGCCGATCATAAATATTCATATAAACCAAACAAAACATAAGAAGGAAGAGAGATAATTGTGGTTTTAGTATTGATTCGTTACTTAACTTTTATATAAATTGTTTACAGATACTTTTTTATTTATCAATTCAATCACTTAATGATTAAAAAACAAACATGTCTTCTACTAATGCTTGTGTACTACATATTTTGGCCAGGTGTATACATATTTGGCTAGGTGTGTGTCCCCCTATGCAAGTTTTCGAAATCCCATGTACACACCAAGACACATTCTACATAATAAACATGACATTAATAATATTTGGTGTAAATAACATTTCAGATTCTTAAAGAAATTAGCAATGGGCATTTTTGAAATTTTCTTTAGACCATTAAATGTTGTTTGGTATTTAAAAGTACAATCATTTATAGGCCATATTTCATCATAATAAATTCAAGCTTTTGCCAACGTGATAATAAATGTAAAGCAATATTTGAAAACTTTTTGACTTTTACGAAAGTAAAAGAGGATGAAAATAGGCAGGGCCATATAAAGCAATTAATGAAATTATAGGTGGCAAGTTGGGCGGCAGGACGGATTAAGTGATCGGGTCAAAAGGGGTACGGATTATAATGAGTAAGAGTCAAAAACGGGTCATTTAAAAATATGTATCAAGTGAGTTCGGGTTAAAATTGGTCCGGATCAAAACGGACCATTAGAATTTTTTTATTTTTTTTACAAATTGGAAAATTAATTGATCTTAAGTACAATATTACTAAATTTTAGTTGCAGAATATTTTCCGACCAAATAATGTAATATGCAATAGTATATATATATCATATAAAAAATTGTATGGATTGTAACTTGTAAGAATTGATTATCATTATTATTATTTTCTATTAATAATAAAAAGCAAGATGCATGTAGTCCACCTAGCACAAAATCATGGTTGCACATTATGCTTTTAAATGATTTACTATTCAATTGTTTATCTTAATATAATTTATTATTATTATTATTATTATTATTATTATTATTATTATTATTATTATTATTATTATTATTGTATTATTATTATATATTTAATTTTATTGTATAAATAATTAATAGTAAGTACATTTAAAAGCATAGTGTGCAACCAAATTAAACAATAAAATACATGTTTAAATAGTAGTATATAACCATGATTTTGTGTTAGGTGGATTACATGCCTTTGCTTTTTATTATTAATAGAAAATTATGTTTTCATGTTTTTTTTTTAATTTTTGTATTAAATTATATTTTTTTTAAAGGTACGATCGAATATCACAACGGGTCTAGACTATGTTGTCTTAACCGGGTCCACGCTAGAGAACCCCTCACCCAATACCTAATAGGAGGAAAAACCCTAATAGTCCGCCCAAAGGCACGACAACATATTAGAGAAAAATTCTGCCTTCTAAGACTTGAGTCTCCACAAATCCAAATCCTTATGGAGAGACTTCCTCTTACTTGATACAATAAACTTGCATAAGTGTTACACATTATAATACGATTTTATATAAGGGTTCAACTTTGAGAGTGATTGTTGGATTTCCTTTAGATAAACATATATTTGATTTTATTTGATTTTTGGGTTGTTTTTAACATAATATATTTTATTAATTTTGGAATCAAGTATACGTGTATGATGTTGTGTTCTTTATATTGGTCTTTAAGAAAGAAAACAGATGCTTACGACAACTCGTTTATATTAAGAGTATTAATTGTGGACTTGTCAACCACTAATAAGTAATAACTATATTTATATTGTAGATGTGGCCATGGATAAATACGATGGGATGCGTGGGCGGGTAAAGGAACTCCGAAGAGCAGGAGTAAAAGTTTTGTTTGATGTTGATGCAACAAAACTTTCAACTCATCCAGTTCTTTGCAATGACAGATTTGACCTCATTCAATGGAATTTTCCTCACCATGCCACCACAGATTCACTTGATATTGAGCGAAACCAAGATTCAATCAGTGATTTCTTCAACCAAGCACAGAAGGTGTTCGAGAAAGATGGGAATATTAGTGTTTTGTTAAACACTAACTTCCCCTTTGGTGAGCAGAAAGATGTTGGTGAGAAGGATGCTGCGGTTGATGTTGGTGACAAGGATGTTGCTGTTGATGTTGGTGACAAGGATGTTGCTGTTGATGTTGGTGACAAGGATGCTGTTGTTGATGTTTACAGGGAAGGAAAGGAAAAAAAAAAAACTTTTATCGGGAAGGAAAGGAAAAATAATGTAGACAAAATGCATTTCTGAGTTTATAGGAAAAAGAAATACTTTTACAAAAATATCCTTTTATAATACTTTATGGTTGAAGGCTACAATGGTAATTGCACACAAAATTTTTCATTTCCTTCCAAATCTGGCCAATTTGGCAAGAAAACTTTTGGGTTTAAAACATTTAAATTATTCTATCATTCCCTTTCCTTTCTTTCATTAAAAAAACTCAAGAATAGAAAAACAAGATTTTTTCTTATCCTTTGAAAATAAACTCAAGAATGTAGTGTAAGTGTTTCTCCACAACTCCCCATTCTAACCCGGCTAATTGAGTAAACCCTAATTGGAATCCATATTTTTTCCCTTCTAATTAGATCTGAAAGGTCAAATATCTAACTCTTAAATATAGTCGTCGATAATAGGGGGTTTGGTCATGTACTGCGACTCGTTTGATGCAACAACGGAATATAGTCATTGATGTTACAAGTGGTTTATACTACTTTTTGCTTTTATGTTTATGAGAATTTATTTTTTTTCCTAGCAAAAGTGATTATTTGTTCATCAAAACAAATCATGTTTCTAAATATCATTGTTGTTTCATACATAAATTTTGAAAGACAAACAAAAAGAAAGAAACAAACATATATATGAAAACTTAGAATGTACCTTTTTTAACATACCGTCTCATATCTTAAACAGCCCCATATTCACTTTTCCATTTGTGGGATCCACCTTACGCTGTCTTATTGCTTCAAGAGCGTATGTAAGGTTGTCCTCACCAACGGTTGATTTTCTCCCCGGTTGATTTCCTATATGAAGGGAAGACGTTATGACTTTCTGGTTGACTGGACTAGTCCAAAGAATGCCAACGTACGTAAACCATCAATTTCTTGTAACTGATTATTAAATGGTGAAGTTTTGGGTTTAATTAACTAATTGTGTGTTAATTTGTCTCTTTTCAGATTCCTAAACGGGTTACGGGTTGGCCTACCGGAGTAAATTGCCAAGTCAAAGAAATGATGTGCATCATCTACATACCCTTATTATTATTATCTTTTATATTATCTATCCTAAGAACTTAAAATTTTGAATTGCTTTCTTTGTGATTGAATGGCTCAAGTCCCATCGTGAATTTGAACTTTTGTTGTGTAATGCTAGACCTTAATAGTAGTAGTTTGTTCTATTAAGTTGTTTTTATGATATTATTCCAATCACAATCTCTGTATTTTGACCTCATGTCCACTGTTGGTTCATAAATTGTTGCGTGAAATGTCTAGCTATTCCTTTTGTGTATGCAGTTACTGGGTGGTTGACGGATTACCATCTGCGCCAAGTGGCTTTTGACCCACTAGCATCGTTAACCCCCAAGACCTGTTTGTCGTGGACTCAAGTCTCATCGTGAACGTGAAGATTTGTTGTGTAATGTATGAGCTTAGCAGCAGTAGAAGTAGTTTGATCTATTGAAGCAATTTTGTAACTTGATAATGGAAGTTTGTCAAAGCTTAATAGCAGTAATTATACCTTTATTCGATAATAGGGTGACTGTTGCTTCCAGATTAGACCAACAATTATGGTTAATTAAAAATTCCAAATTAGCGATATAATGGCGGCGGCGGTGACGGGTAGTGATGGCGTTTTTCTCTGAATTTTTCTATGGTATGATATACTGGTCTATCCTTGCTATGAATTTTTCTTAACTTATCGTTTTTCTCTGTTTAATTCATGCTAAGAATCCGGGAAAGACAGTCAACATAGAAAGAAGAATCACAATAAGGGCCTTCTTGTTTACACAAACGGATTGTGAACCTCTATATTTGATCCGTCTATTTCAGGCTATCATAATGAATTATACGAGTACTTGAAATCTTTGTATTGGTTTTTTTACTTTATCATTGGTTTAAATGGTTCTGCCTTCTTTTCTAATATGCAGACCAAATTTGGTATTGGATTAGGAGAGGAAACTCTCTTGACTGCCCTGGGACATATGCCTTATTCTATGCTGAAAAACATTCATCGCCGCTAGCAAACTCAGGTTCATCTACAGAGGTGGTTATAAAATGTGTTTAGAATTTTGACTCATTGATAATTTCTTTAATTTGTTGAAATGTTTTCAGGCTGCCAAAATTGTGAAACAAGTGTATTCTGTAATTCCTGTATATGATAAAATAGTCCCTGCTCTTCTTTCTGGTGGTGTATGGAATTTGTCCAAAACTTGTTTAGTTGGTGTATGTAGCTATGCCTTTGATTTGTCGTATCTGAATTCCCCTAGCTTTTACATGAATAGCTGAGTATCTGTAAAGAGGTGAGGGATAAAAGCGATTGAAATATTTTGCATCTTTTGAGCTATTAAAGTAAAACCGTAAAACTTTCATCATCCCAAATTTTAATGGAGAATGAAGTTTTGTTCACCGTGTTGAATTGTTATTATTTTTTCAGCGGTTATGTGAATCTTTTGTAGAAGAGCCTGGGTTTTTCCAGCCTGCAACAGCCATGACGTCAAATGATCTCGAGGAAAGTAAAAAAAATGAGACCCACTGCAGTGGATGCTAGGTAATAAACCTCGTGTTTCAGTTCTAAATTGTGTTTGTATTTGTGTATTGATAGTGATTATTTGATAATGAGTACCCAGATTCTGATTATCAACTTTGGCAAATAGAGTTTAGGACCTAACGGATCGAACTCATCCTTGGATGCTACGAAAGATAGACGCCTTGCGTTGTTGAAGGAACGTTCTGCTCTGAGTTGAAGGCAAGAGCTCCTTCCCTCCCTTCCTTATCGACATTAGCTGTATCCCATATTCCCATATCTACTTCTGTTGTTTGAATTTTTAATAAGTAACTATCAAATTTTTAGATGTAGCTTCAGATTTCTCGGTCCTAAAATGAGAATTAAAACCTCCCTGAAACTGGGTGTATTTGATAAGCTAAAGTAGCAATCATCTTTCTCTTTATCTGTTCATGAGTAATTTGCTTCGTATGAAGGAGACCCGAATCTATATAACTATTTTAAATTTGGCTATTATAAATCCTCATTGTTTTTGTAGTTGCGAGGGACTGATATCAAGACTTGAACCTGGGATGCTACATATGAGCCTGCAAAGCGATCAAATAACTGGCTCAAGCTAAAGAAAGAGTATGTATGCAGTATTCATTCTGTTTAATAGTCTCTGACAGTAGTCTGAATTGACTTAAAATGGTGGCAATTCTATTTTGCAGTATTCGTGACTCGTTAGATCTAGTACAAATTGGAGCCTTCCACGGGAAAGGAAAACGTGTAGGTGGATATGGTGCAAGACAGGTAGGGTACTCTCTCTTTTTTCTGGGATGTGTCTTATATAAGTAAATTTGTGATATGAGCTATCAGAATCAGATGCTTGTATGTAATAAAATGGGCTGCTCGAGATGATGTTTTGAATATAATTTTCTTAAAGTTGTATAATTAGATGAATAACTTTTAGAGTGTTTAGCAGATTTTGACTAGCTAAGTAAATAATAAATAAAATGTCTAAAATTGCCATTCTTGTGAGAAAAGGAGACTTGACTTGGAGATAACAGGTATCTCAATACGGTTAGATAATGGGTGATTAGGTAATGTTATGTTAGGTTATGACAAAACGTGTTTCTTCTCATTCGGTATTTCAGTTGGGCCTATGCTTGCTAATTAAGCCTACTAAAGGAGTATCTGAGTTCTTAGATAGATTTCAGAATATTGAATTCACTTGTCAATACAAATATGATGGTGCCGGGCAACGATATCGTGGCAGTGAAGTTGTAAGAAAAAGACCATATTTACGAGCGGCTAACCTGTTTCATTTTACAATAGATACATTATTTGGAGGGTGGGAAGGTTCAGATATATAGCAGAGATGCTGAAAGAATATGGAATTGTTCCCTGATGTTGTTGCTGTTGCAACTTGCAAGATACTTTTTTGGCATTTTTTTTCTTTCTAATAATGTAAGTCCACAATGTACAATGCAGATGTAGTTATATATCTTGTCTAACATTGTTATGCAGAGTTAAAAAAACCTAGTGTAACATCATTTCATTTCATGTGACATTCATATTTGTTAATGACTATCAACAGATTCTGATGACGTGTGCTCGAAAAAAGCGTTGTAATGAGTGAATCAAGGTTGATGCATGCATCTCTGTCTTTGATTTGTTGTATCTGAATGAACACCAGCTTTACTTGTGAGCAAACTAATGTTGTTAATCGATCTGGCGAAATATTGATTTCGATCATGATGTATCTCTCAATATGTCAAAGATAAAGATTATTAAATGGTTTTAGTTTGAACAAAACGTAATCCCAATTTGTAAAACAGGTCAACCAAAAGAATAAACTATTTCTCCAATTTGACATGTTCCTTATAAGACACCCAGAACCCAATAATAGTTCAAAATGAAAAAAAGAGGATATGAGTACATGTAATATGAAAAGTGAATAAATGATTCACCCTCATTTTCTTTTTATGAATTAAAATATTAAATCTGAAAGATTTATACCTAAATAATGATGGGGACCCATGTTTTTTATGGAATAAAAAATCAACATGTGAGAGGTTTATCACCCAACTTGGGTGTGAGACAACTCCACCTTCACTTCCCAATATATAAATAAATATATATGTTAAAAGCTAAGGGATAAAGTAGTTGTAACTTATATAATAACTTCAAATGTTTTAAACTACCTCTCCAATAACATTAAAATGATGTTCAATAGTCTGTATGTGCATTTAGCAACATGCAGAAGAGTCCAGTAGTCTGTATATGCATTTAGTAACATGCAGAAGATCATTTAAGTTCCTTCAATTCCCATCAATGTGAATAAAGTTATTTCTTATCCCGATAACTAGTTAACTACGTTAACTAAAATGCAGGAAAAAGTGTCAAAATGGATCAAAAACAAAAGACAAGGGTTGGGCCACATTATTGTTGACAAGTCTAATAGTAGTGAGATGTCAAAATAAGTTGTTATAAACTCTAGTCTTTGAATATTCGGTCACTATGTTTAACACTTTTTATGCATTTTAGATACCAACATTTCTTTTGAACAACATAATAAAGGCCTGTTTTTTTAGTCAGTAAATCTGAGTAAGTGACTGAATGTATAAATAATGTCTGTATATATTAAATAAAAAATAGTAATTAACGATTATTTTTGTTTATTAAGTCAAAAATAAATATGAAATTTGTTTAAATATATTAAGTTTTTAATTATCAAATTTATTAAGTAAATAGGAAACCAGACCTAAGTTAAGTTACTAACTTTTACACCAGATCGAATGCAAATTTTTGTATAGTATTGATGTAAAAGATTTGATCAGTACAAATTTTGTTTTATGGGATCTATATCTTGTAATATCGCACATGAGTATGACCTCTCAAATCTACTGCGATGTCACATGATCTTGAGGAAATTCAAAAAAATTTAGACACTGCAGTAGATGCCAGGTAATAAACCTCGCATTTCAGTTCTAAATTGTGTTTGTAATTGTGAATTGAAAGTGACTGTGTGATAATGAGTTCATAGATTTTGAGTATCAACTTTGGCATCTAGAGTTTGGGTGTACGTATGTTGATTGGAAATAACTATCTATCTAATTTCTAGATTATTTACAAACTAGACGGATGCCCGCACGATGTGATGGCGATGGCGGTAGTGACGACGGTGTGGCGACGATGTGCAGCGGTGGTGGTGGCGTTGTAGTGAATGTAAATTAATTGATGTAGGAGGGGTTAATATGGTTATTTACGGGTTGGAGGATCTATATTATAAGTTATTTCATTATAAGTATATAAGTGAAGATGTTTAAATTAGTGAATAAAAAAGATGAGTAATATGGTCGTTTCAAAGTCTTAATTAGCTAAAAGAGAGGCAATTTGCTATATATAGTAGTATAGATATAGATATAGAAGTATAGATAGATTAATACATATATATGTAAAATGACCAAAAATGAGATTTTGGTGAAAAGAAAATTAGACGCTTAATAATATGGAGACACAAGTCTTTCATTTAGTCGCTGATAAATAAGTACTTATATTTCATCCTTAGAATTGTAGTTTTGTTGCAGTTAGTATGAAACCGATTGTTGAATGAATAGATTATCAGAAGCGGATCTGTTTATCCGAATATGACAGACTGATCGCAGCTTCAAATTTCACAATACTGGTACGAAAATGAGAATTAAAACACTCCCTAAAAGTGGGTTTATTTGATAAGCTTATTAAGTAGCAAATCATCTTTCTCTTTATCCGTTTATGGATAATTTGCTTCGTATAAAGGAGATCCGCATCTATCTGACTATTGTAAATCTGGCTAATAAAGATCCTCATTGATTTTGTTGTTGTGAAGAACTGATTATCAAAACTTTAACCCGGGATGCTACATATGAGCCTACAAAGCGACCAAATAACTGGCTCAAGCTAATTATAAAGACTATGTATGCAGTATTAATCATCTTTCATAGTCTCCGATCTGATTTAAAATGGTGGCCCTTGACTTGGAGATAACAAGTATTTCAAATAAGGTTAAACAATAGGTAATGTTATTTTATGTTGTGACAATCTTTTTTGTTGCAATAGCTAGATAAGTAGTTCTAAACTGAAAATCTAAAGATCCCCTAAATAGTGTATGTGGTTTTTATTAATAATTTTTGTTTAGAGAACATAATCGCTGAATTTAAATGTTCTCTTGCCCTCTGGATAATTGTAAGGAAAATGCTAATGGAGCCGTTACGGCTGCACTTAATGTGCATAAAAAACGTGTTCCTTCCATATCAAAAGCTTACACTTGAATTTTATGATAAATACAACTATTATATGCATCTTAACTACAGCTCTTAGGGCTGCGTTTAGCTAATTGCATCAATAGAAGTGATTGGATTTATGTCAAGGAACAATTCATAGGGTGGGTGTTTAGGCTATCTCCTATGTTAAGGATGCTCTTACGCGTCCTTGAGCTGACATCATATCCTTACAAATCCTTAAAATCTTTACACATCCTTAAAATCCTTTAATTAAATATCCTTACATCTATATACAAACAAAAAAATAATATTGAAGATAGCCTCATGCACTTAGATAAGGACATACATCAAAAAAATTCTTTAATTTGGACAAACTTTAATGACAAATGACCCACACCCTCATTGGAGATATTTTTAGTGCTGGTGATAGGTTCTTAATTTGGGATTTGCTAACTTATGGTGCATTTAATGAAGTTTGTATTTCCTAAATTATCAAAAATTACATTTAATGTTCATTAATTCAATCTGATAATTAACATTTTTATATGAATCATAAATAACTGATTATATATTTAAGGAAAATTCAACTTCATTAAATGCACCGTAACTAGTGCCCAGGGGCACTAGTTAGCAAATCCCTCTTAATTTACATTAGGAAGAAGTGAAATGAGTTTTAGTCTGCGACACTTAGCTTAATCGAACAGCCTTAAGCTCCGACACTAAGAATATATTCTATTGGGAAAAAAAATATTGATAAATAATACATTAAATAACTTTCAAAACTAAAAGTAAACACAAGGTCATACGTTAAATGCATATAGCCCAAACCGTGAGTTGTGACTGGGAATTCCGATCAAAGATTTATAGATTTATTTAACCGATTTTGTAGTAGGTATATTTAGAAAACTTTAATTAAATGCATGTAATCAAATTAACAAATATATCTTTTTATTAATCTAATAGATAAGATGATACTCTTCTTGTACATGAAGTTACTCAAAAAAGTCGTTAAAATCCTCTCTTATTAATTCTTTCTCTTCTTATTATTCTTGAATACCAAGAATAAATATGTTTGTGCATTTGACAAGAGACCGATCGATGGTTTCCTCCCTTGTGAAAGTCGTGGGTTCCAACCTCATGACACCCAAATCTGTCATCTTGCTTAGTCCTGTCGCAGCTGCCTCTTCTCGTTTACTTTCGACCTATCCCGTTCAAAATGACCTTGATCCCTTTGATAACTATTGCTACCAAAATGTTAATGGCCAATTTTGCAGTCAAGATATCAAACGAGTTCGTGAAGTATTACAAGGTGTGTACGTGTTTTGTCATATAATTATGTTTCCATAATATTAAGGGGAAAACATATATGCTGCTACATGCTCTCACATCCAATTTATCACATGACTTAGTTTTTAGTTTTTTTTAAAAAAGTTTGTGAGAAAAGAAGCATCCAAGATGGATACATGATCCTTTTTTGTTTTGTTTTGTTTTCGTTTTATGATTTTAGATGCGTATTGTTCTCGATTGTTGGCAACTAGGAATTTGGCCCGTCTACTAAACTTGATGGAAGAACGCGCCATAATGACCCGCCCTTGTGGACCCAGTGGGTGCCTTAGGTGGGATGTGATGGAAGACACTACCACTCTCTACCTAGTCCGCAACATGTCTCAAATGCCAAAAAAAAGAAGTGGTGAAGAAATTTTATAATGGTAAAGCAAATTACTTTTATCCTTGCACGAGTAACTATTTTTTCTATCATCAATTTTATGTATGCTACTATATATTCATACTTTAAATAATTGTGATTAACACAGTTATTTGTTTTGCTCGTTATAGGGGGTTGTATTTTTGATAATGTACGTGTGATCAAGCAAAATTTTCAAGCGATTCAGATTATTGTAGGCCAGGAAGACCCCAATCCTGGGTTTCAAAAACCAGGGTATATGATTGATCTTTATTTGCCATTTACCCCTTTTCACAAGAAGAAAGGTTCAAATGTCACAATGGATGCAGAAAATGACATATTGAAGGTAACTATTCCCAACAAGACAAAAGAAATGATTCGTAGCATCTCCACTCAATTAAAGTTTTATGAATGATGATGATCTTAGCGACAAGATTTCCTTTTTTGTAGAATAATGACACTTTTAAGCATCCTTTCATTCAACTTAACAATTTTACATAGGGATAGAAGGTAAACGGACAACATATATACGGAGTAACTTATATTTACATTGTTATTCTTTATAGTAAAAAAATAGTTAATGGTTGATTTTAAGCACAATTATTTCTAAACTCATTTGGAAACTTCACTCATGCATACTTAAGCACAATGTTAGATCTAAGTGTTCATTTGCAGGAGATAAGGTGGAATACTTAGGTCACATTATCCCTAAATTAAGTCCTAAACAAGAGGTTTCAACTAACCCTACAAAAATAATAGCAATTAACGACTGGCCAATTCCTACAACAGTCAAACAACTAAGAGTCGGTTTGGGCTTAGCAGGATACTACAAAATATCCATTAGAAAATTTGGGGTCATTGCCAAGCCCTTAACTGAGTTGCATAAACTCTCTAAAATCAGTTTATTCAAAACTTATATTTTTATCATAATAATATAGTGATCATTGACACATCAGTTATTAAAACTAAATTCTATGAGAAAGGCCGAACAAATACTTGTGGGTCAACCCAATCCGACCCATACTAAAAGTTACAAGATTTGACAGATAACTACCCACCCCAATCATGTTGCCATCTGTAATCAGTTTAATATCTCATATGTTTTTAACTCAAACTGGCTAAGGTTACTTCAAATGTGGCAACAATTTGCCCAGAGGTCGGCCACCATCAAGCTTCAACAGACGCTGCCATCTGACTTCCTTTTAATTTCAAGCCTGGCCACTAGCTTTTTAATTGATTTATTTACATAATCTCATTTTCATTTGAATTTAAATACACATAGATATAGAGATATTCCAAATATCTCTAAACACCCACACATATTTCATTTATATGCATCAAATTTAAATATTATGCATATGATTAAGATACATGAAATTAAAAGGCCAGATTCGGCGACGTCGCCTTATGCCTAACAATTTAAGCATGATCTAAGGGTCAAGATCTTATTCTATTTGTTTTACTTTAATACTTATTTTACAATACAACCTATATATATATATATATACTATATATTCATATATGCGATTGTATGTATTGGAGGGGAATTCATTTGCTTATAAAAACAAACCTCATAACATATATACAACATACATTATCTCTCTTTTAAGAAAAAAAAACCCATTTCTTCTTCTTCCTCTTCTTTTTCTTCTTTACTAAAAATAGCTAAGAAAACCTTAATTTCATTAGCCTTGAAGAACTCCCTACTTCTTCTTCACCCACCTTCTCCACCAAACCACTACATGTAGCAGGTCTCTCTCTCTAGTTAGCTACATCTTTATAAGTTTTATATAACTCTATTTTGAATAGTTTCTGTAAAAAAAACGAAGATGAAGAAAAAAGAGGTTTTTTTATACGCATAGAAAAAAGAGGTTTTTATATGTAAATAAGTTTTAACAATGAAAAAGGAGGTTTTTTTATAAGTTTTGATTTTTTTTTTTGATTAAAAAGGGCAGTATTTGTTATATTTCTAAACAAATATTGTTTAGATTTGATAAACAAATATTGTTTATATGTGTGTACGTACATGTTATATTGATAAACAAATATTGTTTAGATGTGTACGTGTACGTTAATATTATATTGTTTAGATTTGTGTTTACCATTAATTATCAAAGACTATGTATATAATTTTGTGGGGCTATAAATGGTTTATTTCTTATTCTGAAATTTGGGCTTCAAGATCTATATATATAAATGGTTTATTTTTTAGCTTACAATATCTTGATAAACAATGTTGTTGATATTATATTGCTTGATGTATGTGTGTTAATATTATATTATCTTACTAGCTAGTTGTTTAGATTTGTATTTACCGTTATGAATGAAAGACTATGTATATAATTTTGTGGGGCTATAAATGGTTTATTTCTTACTAGATTAAACCCACATAAAGTATATACATATACATACATACATATACAATGACACAAGTATTATTTTCCTTTACATTTATTTATTCTAATTTACACAAGTTTAGAACCTTTACACGAGTTTAGAACCTTTACACGAGTTTAGAACCTTTACACGAGTTTAGAACCTTTACACGAGTTTAGAACCTTTACACGAGTTTAGAACCTTTACACGAGTTTAGAACCTTTACACGAGTTTAGAACCTTTACACGAGTTTAGAACCTTTACACGAGTTTAGAACCTTTACACGAGTTTAGAACCTTTACACGAGTTTAGAACCTTTACACGAGTTTAGAACCTTTACACGAGTTTAGAACCTTTACACGAGTTTAGAACCTTTACACGAGTTTAGAACCTTTACACGAGTTTAGAACCTTTACACGAGTTTAGAACCTTTACACGAGTTTAGAACCTTTACACGAGTTTAGAACCTTTACACGAGTTTAGAACCTTTACACGAGTTTAGAACCTTTACACGAGTTTAGAACCTTTACACGAGTTTAGAACCTTTACACGAGTTTAGAACCTTTACACGAGTTTAGAACCTTTACACGAGTTTAGAACCTTTACACGAGTTTAGAACCTTTACACGAGTTTAGAACCTTTACACGAGTTTAGAACCTTTACACGAGTTTAGAACCTTTACACGAGTTTAGAACCTTTACACGAGTTTAGAACCTTTACACGAGTTTAGAACCTTTACACGAGTTTAGAACCTTTACACGAGTTTAGAACCTTTACACGAGTTTAGAACCTTTACACGAGTTTAGAACCTTTACACGAGTTTAGAACCTTTACACGAGTTTAGAACCTTTACACGAGTTTAGAACCTTTACACGAGTTTAGAACCTTTACACGAGTTTAGAACCTTTACACGAGTTTAGAACCTTTACACGAGTTTAGAACCTTTACACGAGTTTAGAACCTTTACACGAGTTTAGAACCTTTACACGAGTTTAGAACCTTTACACGAGTTTAGAACCTTTACACGAGTTTAGAACCTTTACACGAGTTTAGAACCTTTACACGAGTTTAGAACCTTTACACGAGTTTAGAACCTTTACACGAGTTTAGAACCTTTACACGAGTTTAGAACCTTTACACGAGTTTAGAACCTTTACACGAGTTTAGAACCTTTACACGAGTTTAGAACCTTTACACGAGTTTAGAACCTTTACACGAGTTTAGAACCTTTACACGAGTTTAGAACCTTTACACGAGTTTAGAACCTTTACACGAGTTTAGAACCTTTACACGAGTTTAGAACCTTTACACGAGTTTAGAACCTTTACACGAGTTTAGAACCTTTACACGAGTTTAGAACCTTTACACGAGTTTAGAACCTTTACACGAGTTTAGAACCTTTACACGAGTTTAGAACCTTTACACGAGTTTAGAACCTTTACACGAGTTTAGAACCTTTACACGAGTTTAGAACCTTTACACGAGTTTAGAACCTTTACACGAGTTTAGAACCTTTACACGAGTTTAGAACCTTTACACGAGTTTAGAACCTTTACACGAGTTTAGAACCTTTACACGAGTTTAGAACCTTTACACGAGTTTAGAACCTTTACACGAGTTTAGAACCTTTACACGAGTTTAGAACCTTTACACGAGTTTAGAACCTTTACACGAGTTTAGAACCTTTACACGAGTTTAGAACCTTTACACGAGTTTAGAACCTTTACACGAGTTTAGAACCTTTACACGAGTTTAGAACCTTTACACGAGTTTAGAACCTTTACACGAGTTTAGAACCTTTACACGAGTTTAGAACCTTTACACGAGTTTAGAACCTTTACACGAGTTTAGAACCTTTACACGAGTTTAGAACCTTTACACGAGTTTAGAACCTTTACACGAGTTTAGAACCTTTACACGAGTTTAGAACCTTTACACGAGTTTAGAACCTTTACACGAGTTTAGAACCTTTACACGAGTTTAGAACCTTTACACGAGTTTAGAACCTTTACACGAGTTTAGAACCTTTACACGAGTTTAGAACCTTTACACGAGTTTAGAACCTTTACACGAGTTTAGAACCTTTACACGAGTTTAGAACCTTTACACGAGTTTAGAACCTTTACACGAGTTTAGAACCTTTACACGAGTTTAGAACCTTTACACGAGTTTAGAACCTTTACACGAGTTTAGAACCTTTACACGAGTTTAGAACCTTTACACGAGTTTAGAACCTTTACACGAGTTTAGAACCTTTACACGAGTTTAGAACCTTTACACGAGTTTAGAACCTTTACACGAGTTTAGAACCTTTACACGAGTTTAGAACCTTTACACGAGTTTAGAACCTTTACACGAGTTTAGAACCTTTACACGAGTTTAGAACCTTTACACGAGTTTAGAACCTTTACACGAGTTTAGAACCTTTACACGAGTTTAGAACCTTTACACGAGTTTAGAACCTTTACACGAGTTTAGAACCTTTACACGAGTTTAGAACCTTTACACGAGTTTAGAACCTTTACACGAGTTTAGAACCTTTACACGAGTTTAGAACCTTTACACGAGTTTAGAACCTTTACACGAGTTTAGAACCTTTACACGAGTTTAGAACCTTTACACGAGTTTAGAACCTTTACACGAGTTTAGAACCTTTACACGAGTTTAGAACCTTTACACGAGTTTAGAACCTTTACACGAGTTTAGAACCTTTACACGAGTTTAGAACCTTTACACGAGTTTAGAACCTTTACACGAGTTTAGAACCTTTACACGAGTTTAGAACCTTTACACGAGTTTAGAACCTTTACACGAGTTTAGAACCTTTACACGAGTTTAGAACCTTTACACGAGTTTAGAACCTTTACACGAGTTTAGAACCTTTACACGAGTTTAGAACCTTTACACGAGTTTAGAACCTTTACACGAGTTTAGAACCTTTACACGAGTTTAGAACCTTTACACGAGTTTAGAACCTTTACACGAGTTTAGAACCTTTACACGAGTTTAGAACCTTTACACGAGTTTAGAACCTTTACACGAGTTTAGAACCTTTACACGAGTTTAGAACCTTTACACGAGTTTAGAACCTTTACACGAGTTTAGAACCTTTACACGAGTTTAGAACCTTTACACGAGTTTAGAACCTTTACACGAGTTTAGAACCTTTACACGAGTTTAGAACCTTTACACGAGTTTAGAACCTTTACACGAGTTTAGAACCTTTACACGAGTTTAGAACCTTTACACGAGTTTAGAACCTTTACACGAGTTTAGAACCTTTACACGAGTTTAGAACCTTTACACGAGTTTAGAACCTTTACACGAGTTTAGAACCTTTACACGAGTTTAGAACCTTTACACGAGTTTAGAACCTTTACACGAGTTTAGAACCTTTACACGAGTTTAGAACCTTTACACGAGTTTAGAACCTTTACACGAGTTTAGAACCTTTACACGAGTTTAGAACCTTTACACGAGTTTAGAACCTTTACACGAGTTTAGAACCTTTACACGAGTTTAGAACCTTTACACGAGTTTAGAACCTTTACACGAGTTTAGAACCTTTACACGAGTTTAGAACCTTTACACGAGTTTAGAACCTTTACACGAGTTTAGAACCTTTACACGAGTTTAGAACCTTTACACGAGTTTAGAACCTTTACACGAGTTTAGAACCTTTACACGAGTTTAGAACCTTTACACGAGTTTAGAACCTTTACACGAGTTTAGAACCTTTACACGAGTTTAGAACCTTTACACGAGTTTAGAACCTTTACACGAGTTTAGAACCTTTACACGAGTTTAGAACCTTTACACGAGTTTAGAACCTTTACACGAGTTTAGAACCTTTACACGAGTTTAGAACCTTTACACGAGTTTAGAACCTTTACACGAGTTTAGAACCTTTACACGAGTTTAGAACCTTTACACGAGTTTAGAACCTTTACACGAGTTTAGAACCTTTACACGAGTTTAGAACCTTTACACGAGTTTAGAACCTTTACACGAGTTTAGAACCTTTACACGAGTTTAGAACCTTTACACGAGTTTAGAACCTTTACACGAGTTTAGAACCTTTACACGAGTTTAGAACCTTTACACGAGTTTAGAACCTTTACACGAGTTTAGAACCTTTACACGAGTTTAGAACCTTTACACGAGTTTAGAACCTTTACACGAGTTTAGAACCTTTACACGAGTTTAGAACCTTTACACGAGTTTAGAACCTTTACACGAGTTTAGAACCTTTACACGAGTTTAGAACCTTTACACGAGTTTAGAACCTTTACACGAGTTTAGAACCTTTACACGAGTTTAGAACCTTTACACGAGTTTAGAACCTTTACACGAGTTTAGAACCTTTACACGAGTTTAGAACCTTTACACGAGTTTAGAACCTTTACACGAGTTTAGAACCTTTACACGAGTTTAGAACCTTTACACGAGTTTAGAACCTTTACACGAGTTTAGAACCTTTACACGAGTTTAGAACCTTTACACGAGTTTAGAACCTTTACACGAGTTTAGAACCTTTACACGAGTTTAGAACCTTTACACGAGTTTAGAACCTTTACACGAGTTTAGAACCTTTACACGAGTTTAGAACCTTTACACGAGTTTAGAACCTTTACACGAGTTTAGAACCTTTACACGAGTTTAGAACCTTTACACGAGTTTAGAACCTTTACACGAGTTTAGAACCTTTACACGAGTTTAGAACCTTTACACGAGTTTAGAACCTTTACACGAGTTTAGAACCTTTACACGAGTTTAGAACCTTTACACGAGTTTAGAACCTTTACACGAGTTTAGAACCTTTACACGAGTTTAGAACCTTTACACGAGTTTAGAACCTTTACACGAGTTTAGAACCTTTACACGAGTTTAGAACCTTTACACGAGTTTAGAACCTTTACACGAGTTTAGAACCTTTACACGAGTTTAGAACCTTTACACGAGTTTAGAACCTTTACACGAGTTTAGAACCTTTACACGAGTTTAGAACCTTTACACGAGTTTAGAACCTTTACACGAGTTTAGAACCTTTACACGAGTTTAGAACCTTTACACGAGTTTAGAACCTTTACACGAGTTTAGAACCTTTACACGAGTTTAGAACCTTTACACGAGTTTAGAACCTTTACACGAGTTTAGAACCTTTACACGAGTTTAGAACCTTTACACGAGTTTAGAACCTTTACACGAGTTTAGAACCTTTACACGAGTTTAGAACCTTTACACGAGTTTAGAACCTTTACACGAGTTTAGAACCTTTACACGAGTTTAGAACCTTTACACGAGTTTAGAACCTTTACACGAGTTTAGAACCTTTACACGAGTTTAGAACCTTTACACGAGTTTAGAACCTTTACACGAGTTTAGAACCTTTACACGAGTTTAGAACCTTTACACGAGTTTAGAACCTTTACACGAGTTTAGAACCTTTACACGAGTTTAGAACCTTTACACGAGTTTAGAACCTTTACACGAGTTTAGAACCTTTACACGAGTTTAGAACCTTTACACGAGTTTAGAACCTTTACACGAGTTTAGAACCTTTACACGAGTTTAGAACCTTTACACGAGTTTAGAACCTTTACACGAGTTTAGAACCTTTACACGAGTTTAGAACCTTTACACGAGTTTAGAACCTTTACACGAGTTTAGAACCTTTACACGAGTTTAGAACCTTTACACGAGTTTAGAACCTTTACACGAGTTTAGAACCTTTACACGAGTTTAGAACCTTTACACGAGTTTAGAACCTTTACACGAGTTTAGAACCTTTACACGAGTTTAGAACCTTTACACGAGTTTAGAACCTTTACACGAGTTTAGAACCTTTACACGAGTTTAGAACCTTTACACGAGTTTAGAACCTTTACACGAGTTTAGAACCTTTACACGAGTTTAGAACCTTTACACGAGTTTAGAACCTTTACACGAGTTTAGAACCTTTACACGAGTTTAGAACCTTTACACGAGTTTAGAACCTTTACACGAGTTTAGAACCTTTACACGAGTTTAGAACCTTTACACGAGTTTAGAACCTTTACACGAGTTTAGAACCTTTACACGAGTTTAGAACCTTTACACGAGTTTAGAACCTTTACACGAGTTTAGAACCTTTACACGAGTTTAGAACCTTTACACGAGTTTAGAACCTTTACACGAGTTTAGAACCTTTACACGAGTTTAGAACCTTTACACGAGTTTAGAACCTTTACACGAGTTTAGAACCTTTACACGAGTTTAGAACCTTTACACGAGTTTAGAACCTTTACACGAGTTTAGAACCTTTACACGAGTTTAGAACCTTTACACGAGTTTAGAACCTTTACACGAGTTTAGAACCTTTACACGAGTTTAGAACCTTTACACGAGTTTAGAACCTTTACACGAGTTTAGAACCTTTACACGAGTTTAGAACCTTTACACGAGTTTAGAACCTTTACACGAGTTTAGAACCTTTACACGAGTTTAGAACCTTTACACGAGTTTAGAACCTTTACACGAGTTTAGAACCTTTACACGAGTTTAGAACCTTTACACGAGTTTAGAACCTTTACACGAGTTTAGAACCTTTACACGAGTTTAGAACCTTTACACGAGTTTAGAACCTTTACACGAGTTTAGAACCTTTACACGAGTTTAGAACCTTTACACGAGTTTAGAACCTTTACACGAGTTTAGAACCTTTACACGAGTTTAGAACCTTTACACGAGTTTAGAACCTTTACACGAGTTTAGAACCTTTACACGAGTTTAGAACCTTTACACGAGTTTAGAACCTTTACACGAGTTTAGAACCTTTACACGAGTTTAGAACCTTTACACGAGTTTAGAACCTTTACACGAGTTTAGAACCTTTACACGAGTTTAGAACCTTTACACGAGTTTAGAACCTTTACACGAGTTTAGAACCTTTACACGAGTTTAGAACCTTTACACGAGTTTAGAACCTTTACACGAGTTTAGAACCTTTACACGAGTTTAGAACCTTTACACGAGTTTAGAACCTTTACACGAGTTTAGAACCTTTACACGAGTTTAGAACCTTTACACGAGTTTAGAACCTTTACACGAGTTTAGAACCTTTACACGAGTTTAGAACCTTTACACGAGTTTAGAACCTTTACACGAGTTTAGAACCTTTACACGAGTTTAGAACCTTTACACGAGTTTAGAACCTTTACACGAGTTTAGAACCTTTACACGAGTTTAGAACCTTTACACGAGTTTAGAACCTTTACACGAGTTTAGAACCTTTACACGAGTTTAGAACCTTTACACGAGTTTAGAACCTTTACACGAGTTTAGAACCTTTACACGAGTTTAGAACCTTTACACGAGTTTAGAACCTTTACACGAGTTTAGAACCTTTACACGAGTTTAGAACCTTTACACGAGTTTAGAACCTTTACACGAGTTTAGAACCTTTACACGAGTTTAGAACCTTTACACGAGTTTAGAACCTTTACACGAGTTTAGAACCTTTACACGAGTTTAGAACCTTTACACGAGTTTAGAACCTTTACACGAGTTTAGAACCTTTACACGAGTTTAGAACCTTTACACGAGTTTAGAACCTTTACACGAGTTTAGAACCTTTACACGAGTTTAGAACCTTTACACGAGTTTAGAACCTTTACACGAGTTTAGAACCTTTACACGAGTTTAGAACCTTTACACGAGTTTAGAACCTTTACACGAGTTTAGAACCTTTACACGAGTTTAGAACCTTTACACGAGTTTAGAACCTTTACACGAGTTTAGAACCTTTACACGAGTTTAGAACCTTTACACGAGTTTAGAACCTTTACACGAGTTTAGAACCTTTACACGAGTTTAGAACCTTTACACGAGTTTAGAACCTTTACACGAGTTTAGAACCTTTACACGAGTTTAGAACCTTTACACGAGTTTAGAACCTTTACACGAGTTTAGAACCTTTACACGAGTTTAGAACCTTTACACGAGTTTAGAACCTTTACACGAGTTTAGAACCTTTACACGAGTTTAGAACCTTTACACGAGTTTAGAACCTTTACACGAGTTTAGAACCTTTACACGAGTTTAGAACCTTTACACGAGTTTAGAACCTTTACACGAGTTTAGAACCTTTACACGAGTTTAGAACCTTTACACGAGTTTAGAACCTTTACACGAGTTTAGAACCTTTACACGAGTTTAGAACCTTTACACGAGTTTAGAACCTTTACACGAGTTTAGAACCTTTACACGAGTTTAGAACCTTTACACGAGTTTAGAACCTTTACACGAGTTTAGAACCTTTACACGAGTTTAGAACCTTTACACGAGTTTAGAACCTTTACACGAGTTTAGAACCTTTACACGAGTTTAGAACCTTTACACGAGTTTAGAACCTTTACACGAGTTTAGAACCTTTACACGAGTTTAGAACCTTTACACGAGTTTAGAACCTTTACACGAGTTTAGAACCTTTACACGAGTTTAGAACCTTTACACGAGTTTAGAACCTTTACACGAGTTTAGAACCTTTACACGAGTTTAGAACCTTTACACGAGTTTAGAACCTTTACACGAGTTTAGAACCTTTACACGAGTTTAGAACCTTTACACGAGTTTAGAACCTTTACACGAGTTTAGAACCTTTACACGAGTTTAGAACCTTTACACGAGTTTAGAACCTTTACACGAGTTTAGAACCTTTACACGAGTTTAGAACCTTTACACGAGTTTAGAACCTTTACACGAGTTTAGAACCTTTACACGAGTTTAGAACCTTTACACGAGTTTAGAACCTTTACACGAGTTTAGAACCTTTACACGAGTTTAGAACCTTTACACGAGTTTAGAACCTTTACACGAGTTTAGAACCTTTACACGAGTTTAGAACCTTTACACGAGTTTAGAACCTTTACACGAGTTTAGAACCTTTACACGAGTTTAGAACCTTTACACGAGTTTAGAACCTTTACACGAGTTTAGAACCTTTACACGAGTTTAGAACCTTTACACGAGTTTAGAACCTTTACACGAGTTTAGAACCTTTACACGAGTTTAGAACCTTTACACGAGTTTAGAACCTTTACACGAGTTTAGAACCTTTACACGAGTTTAGAACCTTTACACGAGTTTAGAACCTTTACACGAGTTTAGAACCTTTACACGAGTTTAGAACCTTTACACGAGTTTAGAACCTTTACACGAGTTTAGAACCTTTACACGAGTTTAGAACCTTTACACGAGTTTAGAACCTTTACACGAGTTTAGAACCTTTACACGAGTTTAGAACCTTTACACGAGTTTAGAACCTTTACACGAGTTTAGAACCTTTACACGAGTTTAGAACCTTTACACGAGTTTAGAACCTTTACACGAGTTTAGAACCTTTACACGAGTTTAGAACCTTTACACGAGTTTAGAACCTTTACACGAGTTTAGAACCTTTACACGAGTTTAGAACCTTTACACGAGTTTAGAACCTTTACACGAGTTTAGAACCTTTACACGAGTTTAGAACCTTTACACGAGTTTAGAACCTTTACACGAGTTTAGAACCTTTACACGAGTTTAGAACCTTTACACGAGTTTAGAACCTTTACACGAGTTTAGAACCTTTACACGAGTTTAGAACCTTTACACGAGTTTAGAACCTTTACACGAGTTTAGAACCTTTACACGAGTTTAGAACCTTTACACGAGTTTAGAACCTTTACACGAGTTTAGAACCTTTACACGAGTTTAGAACCTTTACACGAGTTTAGAACCTTTACACGAGTTTAGAACCTTTACACGAGTTTAGAACCTTTACACGAGTTTAGAACCTTTACACGAGTTTAGAACCTTTACACGAGTTTAGAACCTTTACACGAGTTTAGAACCTTTACACGAGTTTAGAACCTTTACACGAGTTTAGAACCTTTACACGAGTTTAGAACCTTTACACGAGTTTAGAACCTTTACACGAGTTTAGAACCTTTACACGAGTTTAGAACCTTTACACGAGTTTAGAACCTTTACACGAGTTTAGAACCTTTACACGAGTTTAGAACCTTTACACGAGTTTAGAACCTTTACACGAGTTTAGAACCTTTACACGAGTTTAGAACCTTTACACGAGTTTAGAACCTTTACACGAGTTTAGAACCTTTACACGAGTTTAGAACCTTTACACGAGTTTAGAACCTTTACACGAGTTTAGAACCTTTACACGAGTTTAGAACCTTTACACGAGTTTAGAACCTTTACACGAGTTTAGAACCTTTACACGAGTTTAGAACCTTTACACGAGTTTAGAACCTTTACACGAGTTTAGAACCTTTACACGAGTTTAGAACCTTTACACGAGTTTAGAACCTTTACACGAGTTTAGAACCTTTACACGAGTTTAGAACCTTTACACGAGTTTAGAACCTTTACACGAGTTTAGAACCTTTACACGAGTTTAGAACCTTTACACGAGTTTAGAACCTTTACACGAGTTTAGAACCTTTACACGAGTTTAGAACCTTTACACGAGTTTAGAACCTTTACACGAGTTTAGAACCTTTACACGAGTTTAGAACCTTTACACGAGTTTAGAACCTTTACACGAGTTTAGAACCTTTACACGAGTTTAGAACCTTTACACGAGTTTAGAACCTTTACACGAGTTTAGAACCTTTACACGAGTTTAGAACCTTTACACGAGTTTAGAACCTTTACACGAGTTTAGAACCTTTACACGAGTTTAGAACCTTTACACGAGTTTAGAACCTTTACACGAGTTTAGAACCTTTACACGAGTTTAGAACCTTTACACGAGTTTAGAACCTTTACACGAGTTTAGAACCTTTACACGAGTTTAGAACCTTTACACGAGTTTAGAACCTTTACACGAGTTTAGAACCTTTACACGAGTTTAGAACCTTTACACGAGTTTAGAACCTTTACACGAGTTTAGAACCTTTACACGAGTTTAGAACCTTTACACGAGTTTAGAACCTTTACACGAGTTTAGAACCTTTACACGAGTTTAGAACCTTTACACGAGTTTAGAACCTTTACACGAGTTTAGAACCTTTACACGAGTTTAGAACCTTTACACGAGTTTAGAACCTTTACACGAGTTTAGAACCTTTACACGAGTTTAGAACCTTTACACGAGTTTAGAACCTTTACACGAGTTTAGAACCTTTACACGAGTTTAGAACCTTTACACGAGTTTAGAACCTTTACACGAGTTTAGAACCTTTACACGAGTTTAGAACCTTTACACGAGTTTAGAACCTTTACACGAGTTTAGAACCTTTACACGAGTTTAGAACCTTTACACGAGTTTAGAACCTTTACACGAGTTTAGAACCTTTACACGAGTTTAGAACCTTTACACGAGTTTAGAACCTTTACACGAGTTTAGAACCTTTACACGAGTTTAGAACCTTTACACGAGTTTAGAACCTTTACACGAGTTTAGAACCTTTACACGAGTTTAGAACCTTTACACGAGTTTAGAACCTTTACACGAGTTTAGAACCTTTACACGAGTTTAGAACCTTTACACGAGTTTAGAACCTTTACACGAGTTTAGAACCTTTACACGAGTTTAGAACCTTTACACGAGTTTAGAACCTTTACACGAGTTTAGAACCTTTACACGAGTTTAGAACCTTTACACGAGTTTAGAACCTTTACACGAGTTTAGAACCTTTACACGAGTTTAGAACCTTTACACGAGTTTAGAACCTTTACACGAGTTTAGAACCTTTACACGAGTTTAGAACCTTTACACGAGTTTAGAACCTTTACACGAGTTTAGAACCTTTACACGAGTTTAGAACCTTTACACGAGTTTAGAACCTTTACACGAGTTTAGAACCTTTACACGAGTTTAGAACCTTTACACGAGTTTAGAACCTTTACACGAGTTTAGAACCTTTACACGAGTTTAGAACCTTTACACGAGTTTAGAACCTTTACACGAGTTTAGAACCTTTACACGAGTTTAGAACCTTTACACGAGTTTAGAACCTTTACACGAGTTTAGAACCTTTACACGAGTTTAGAACCTTTACACGAGTTTAGAACCTTTACACGAGTTTAGAACCTTTACACGAGTTTAGAACCTTTACACGAGTTTAGAACCTTTACACGAGTTTAGAACCTTTACACGAGTTTAGAACCTTTACACGAGTTTAGAACCTTTACACGAGTTTAGAACCTTTACACGAGTTTAGAACCTTTACACGAGTTTAGAACCTTTACACGAGTTTAGAACCTTTACACGAGTTTAGAACCTTTACACGAGTTTAGAACCTTTACACGAGTTTAGAACCTTTACACGAGTTTAGAACCTTTACACGAGTTTAGAACCTTTACACGAGTTTAGAACCTTTACACGAGTTTAGAACCTTTACACGAGTTTAGAACCTTTACACGAGTTTAGAACCTTTACACGAGTTTAGAACCTTTACACGAGTTTAGAACCTTTACACGAGTTTAGAACCTTTACACGAGTTTAGAACCTTTACACGAGTTTAGAACCTTTACACGAGTTTAGAACCTTTACACGAGTTTAGAACCTTTACACGAGTTTAGAACCTTTACACGAGTTTAGAACCTTTACACGAGTTTAGAACCTTTACACGAGTTTAGAACCTTTACACGAGTTTAGAACCTTTACACGAGTTTAGAACCTTTACACGAGTTTAGAACCTTTACACGAGTTTAGAACCTTTACACGAGTTTAGAACCTTTACACGAGTTTAGAACCTTTACACGAGTTTAGAACCTTTACACGAGTTTAGAACCTTTACACGAGTTTAGAACCTTTACACGAGTTTAGAACCTTTACACGAGTTTAGAACCTTTACACGAGTTTAGAACCTTTACACGAGTTTAGAACCTTTACACGAGTTTAGAACCTTTACACGAGTTTAGAACCTTTACACGAGTTTAGAACCTTTACACGAGTTTAGAACCTTTACACGAGTTTAGAACCTTTACACGAGTTTAGAACCTTTACACGAGTTTAGAACCTTTACACGAGTTTAGAACCTTTACACGAGTTTAGAACCTTTACACGAGTTTAGAACCTTTACACGAGTTTAGAACCTTTACACGAGTTTAGAACCTTTACACGAGTTTAGAACCTTTACACGAGTTTAGAACCTTTACACGAGTTTAGAACCTTTACACGAGTTTAGAACCTTTACACGAGTTTAGAACCTTTACACGAGTTTAGAACCTTTACACGAGTTTAGAACCTTTACACGAGTTTAGAACCTTTACACGAGTTTAGAACCTTTACACGAGTTTAGAACCTTTACACGAGTTTAGAACCTTTACACGAGTTTAGAACCTTTACACGAGTTTAGAACCTTTACACGAGTTTAGAACCTTTACACGAGTTTAGAACCTTTACACGAGTTTAGAACCTTTACACGAGTTTAGAACCTTTACACGAGTTTAGAACCTTTACACGAGTTTAGAACCTTTACACGAGTTTAGAACCTTTACACGAGTTTAGAACCTTTACACGAGTTTAGAACCTTTACACGAGTTTAGAACCTTTACACGAGTTTAGAACCTTTACACGAGTTTAGAACCTTTACACGAGTTTAGAACCTTTACACGAGTTTAGAACCTTTACACGAGTTTAGAACCTTTACACGAGTTTAGAACCTTTACACGAGTTTAGAACCTTTACACGAGTTTAGAACCTTTACACGAGTTTAGAACCTTTACACGAGTTTAGAACCTTTACACGAGTTTAGAACCTTTACACGAGTTTAGAACCTTTACACGAGTTTAGAACCTTTACACGAGTTTAGAACCTTTACACGAGTTTAGAACCTTTACACGAGTTTAGAACCTTTACACGAGTTTAGAACCTTTACACGAGTTTAGAACCTTTACACGAGTTTAGAACCTTTACACGAGTTTAGAACCTTTACACGAGTTTAGAACCTTTACACGAGTTTAGAACCTTTACACGAGTTTAGAACCTTTACACGAGTTTAGAACCTTTACACGAGTTTAGAACCTTTACACGAGTTTAGAACCTTTACACGAGTTTAGAACCTTTACACGAGTTTAGAACCTTTACACGAGTTTAGAACCTTTACACGAGTTTAGAACCTTTACACGAGTTTAGAACCTTTACACGAGTTTAGAACCTTTACACGAGTTTAGAACCTTTACACGAGTTTAGAACCTTTACACGAGTTTAGAACCTTTACACGAGTTTAGAACCTTTACACGAGTTTAGAACCTTTACACGAGTTTAGAACCTTTACACGAGTTTAGAACCTTTACACGAGTTTAGAACCTTTACACGAGTTTAGAACCTTTACACGAGTTTAGAACCTTTACACGAGTTTAGAACCTTTACACGAGTTTAGAACCTTTACACGAGTTTAGAACCTTTACACGAGTTTAGAACCTTTACACGAGTTTAGAACCTTTACACGAGTTTAGAACCTTTACACGAGTTTAGAACCTTTACACGAGTTTAGAACCTTTACACGAGTTTAGAACCTTTACACGAGTTTAGAACCTTTACACGAGTTTAGAACCTTTACACGCGTTTAGACCCCAAACGCGCGTTTAAACCCCATCGCGCGTTTACTGCACAGCGGCTTGAAACTGTGAATCTAATCCGATTTTTGACTCGATTCAAGGCACAAAACGTTTGGGTTTTACTAGAAACATGTTTATCAACATAAAATGACTACTATGAGGTAGTTTTAACTTACAATTTCTTCCACAATTGCTCAAATCCGAATTTAACTAAAAATGAAGATTTTCTTGTTCTTGAACTCTAATCTTTTGATATGATATATAAATGATGAAGATGATGAAATTTCTTGAATTAATCTAGTTTGGAACACCTTTGATTATCCAAAATTTGATTATGAATTTGTTGATTTTTGGGTGAAGAAATGAGATTGGAAGGAAAGAAAGAAAGTAAGGAAGAAAAAGATTTTGGGAAAATGATTGGTCTTATGGGGGGGGGCCGGCCTATAGTCAAAATGGGTAGGCACCCGCTCCGCTAAATCCGACAAATAGCTAAACGTTAACCCTTTAAACACAAAATCTTTCCGTAAGCATTAACCAAATTCTATTCAACAAGTTTGTTAGTCAAATTACACAAAAGTCAACGGGTCAAAATTCACGGATGTTACATTATCCAATTAAAATTTGAGAAATAATGATAAATATATAAACTTAGTACTTCACCCTTCACTTTACATCTAATATTTGTTTCAAAAAGGCTATATTTGTAAAATTATATCTTTTTTTCTTTTTCCTTTTTTTCCAATAAAACTCAAGAATGTAATTAATTCTTTCTTTTCTTTCAATTTCTTTCATTTTTCATTAAACTTGAGAATGCACACTTTCTTTCCCTCTCCTCACATGTCCAATCTTATCCATTCTTTTCTTTTAATTATAAACTCAAGAATATATTGTAAGAAAACCTTGATTTCAGCCTTGAAGAACATCACTACTTCTTCTTCACCCACCTTCACCACTAAACCACTACATGCAGCAGCAGGTCTCTCTCTCTCTCTCTCTCTCACTCTCTCTCTCTCTCTTTCTCTCTCTCTCTTTCACATACACACACACCCTCTCACTCACTCTCTCTCTCTCTCTCTCTCTCTCTCTCTCTCTCTCTCTCTCTCTCTCTCTCTCTCTCTCTCTCTCTCTCTCTCTCTCTCTCTCTCTCTCTCTCTCTCTCTCTCTCTCTCTCTCTCTCTCTCTCTCTCTCTCTCTCTCTCTCTCTCTCTCTCTCTCTCTCTCTCTCTCTCTCTCTCTCTCTCTCTCTCTCTCTCTCTCTCTCTCTCTCTCTCTCTCTCTCTCTCTCTCTCTCTCTCTCTCTCTCTCTCTCTCTCTCTCTCTCTCTCTCTCTCTCTCTCTCTCTCTCTCTCTCTCTCTCTCTCTCTCTCTCTCTCTCTCTCTCTCTCTCTCTCTCTCTCTCTCTCTCTCTCTCTCTCTCTCTCTCTCTCTCTCTCTCTCTCTCTCTCTCTCTCTCTCTCTCTCTCTCTCTCTCTCTCTCTCTCTCTCTCTCTCTCTCTCTCTCTCTCTCTCTCTCTCTCTCTCTCTCTCTCTCTCTCTCTCTCTCTCTCTCTCTCTCTCTCTCTCTCTCTCTCTCTCTCTCTCTCTCTCTCTCTCTCTCTCTCTCTCTCTCTCTCTCTCTCTCTCTCTCTCTCTCTCTCTCTCGCACACACACACACACACACACACACTCTCTCTCTCTCTCTCTCTCTCTCTCTCTCTCTCTCTCTCTCTCTCTCTCTCTCTCTCTCTCTTTCTGTCTCTCTGTCTCTCTCTCTCTCTTTCTCTCTCTCTCTCTCTCTCTCTCTCTCTCTCTCTCTCTCTCTCTAGTTAGCTACATCTGTATGTATAATGTTTTGAATAGTTTTTGTAAAAAAATAAGAAGATAAAGAAAACAAAGTGAAATATGTCTCTCTTTTCTTTCAAATATATGAATTCAGCAAAGGTCTGCCACCATCAAGCTTCAACAGATCAGGCTAGCCATCTGAAACCTGGCCACTAGCTAGCTTTTTTTACAATTGGTTTATTTACATAATTTCACTAGGGATACTTATATATATGTATAATACAACATGTACGTACAATGTCTCCACTATCTTTTCATAATTTTTGCTGTTTTTAATTTTCATTTTATACTTAAATTAAGATAGCCATTTGTAAAAAAGGTATAGATTGGAGGGAATACCCCGATCCCTGGAACCGCATTGGTTCCGATATTCGCAGGCCGCACAACCAGTATCCCATTGAAACCCCTCCACCAAATACCACCACAACGGAATAAATCCTCATGCTTGCTGGCCGAGAGACTCGAACCTGCGCCCCATATTTGTAAGGGTACACATGGTGGGGCCCGGCTTTGTAGGGGGCGGCTGGCCACTGGGCTATCAACCCAGTGGTTAAATTAAGATAGCCATTGGATCATACGTATACATCACAAACCCTAAAACCCACCACCACATTGTCCAAATAACTTGTTGTGTATATATACAGGATATGCAATATTACACTACACACACAAACACATATCGTCTTCTTTTTCTTCTTTCATTATTACATATTACTTGTTCACAAAACCCTTCAAACACACATTAAACAAATGGCAAAAACAAACTTGCTTAAGCAAACTTTCAAGCTCATTACTTCTTCACCCTCCTTGCTCTCTCCCAAGCCTTTGCTTGCAGCTCATGGTATCTCTCTCTCTTTCTCTCTCTCTCTCTCTCTCTCTCTCAGTTAGCTACATCTGTATGTATATAACTCTATTTTTGAATAGTTTTTGTAAAAAAATAAGAAGATAAAGAAAAAGGAGCTGGTTTTTTTATACGCAAAGAAAAAGGAGGTTTTTATATGTAAATAAGTTTTAACATTGAAAAAGGAGGTTTTTATAACTTTTGATTTTTTTTATTAAAAAGGGTTGTATTTGTTATATTGATAAACATTGTTGATGATATTGCTAGATGTGTGTACGTTAATATTATATATATTTTATTAAAAAACGGTTGTATTTGTTATATTGATAAACATTGTTGATGATATTGCTAGATGTGTGTACGTTAATATTATATACATTTTTTTTTATTAAAAAATGGTTGTATTTGTTAGAACTAAAAGTTGCTGCTGCTGTTGGTGTTAATGATGGTGATGCAGAGGAGAAGGTAGAGGAGGGTGCTGATGATGATTGGAAGAAGGGTTGGAACATCAGGAGTCTGTGCTGAGGAGGCTGGCCTGAAGCTCATCAAGTATGAGGATTTTAATTTTGGTGATCACATTCTGTACAAGCCGACCAAGGGGTTCGGCAAGGACCCCGGTGGCGAGTGGCAGACGGGTGACTCCCCCTTCTATGATCTGCAAGTCGATTGAGTAACCCAGAGAATGCCAATGTGAGTAGTAAACCTTCAATTTTATTGTAGTATTAACTGATTATTAAATGATCAACTTTTGGGTTTAATAACTATTTATAATGGGTAGTCTTCCACGAGTTATAAAGGAATAACTTTAACAAATTTTACATTTTATTGAACAATTCTTTCATAGAAAATAGTTTAGTGTTCAACAAGTAAATAACGAAACTCATAGCATAAAACGAACAACAACAAAACACATGTAGTCTTCAAACATTAATTACATTATTTGTATAAAAAAAAGGGTCGTTATTTGGGAATCACAAAGTTACAAATCCAAAACAAAGTTAATGGGCTTGCAAGAAGGAAATGACTTGAACTATGGGCTCAATTTTATTTTATTTTTTATTTTTTTTTTCCTTTTCATTTTTTGCCTTTACTTTCTTTCCCTTTTTTTTCCCTTTGTTTTTTTTCCTTACACACATGATTAAAAATTAGCTAATTATAATTCCTATGCGCGTCAAAATAGAGCACAATGAATTGATGATGATAATAGAAATAGCTAAACATACCAGTACTTACGTTTTAACAAACATGCATACATACAAAAACTAACAAAAACAATTAAAAACAGTATAAATAAATAGTTAAATACAGACACACAGACTGACAGAAACTCGTCAATAGAGCACAATGATAATGTTTAACAAGATAATCTAAAGTCTAAACATACTGATATGATGAACCACGGTATAAATCAGCAAATTATCTGTGGTAGCAATCGAACAATAGAGCAAGGAGTAAACTCCCTCAGAACATTAACAATATTCAAGACCAAACAACCCTAATGGCCCATGCATATATACTTATATAGCCTTATTTAAACATAAAAGTACGTGACCTGACTTAATTTCCAAGTTATTACCATAACTAATTAATAAACGAACGACACATAGCACCCCTGAACTTCTTAACTTTGATGTTTCTTCTTTTTCCTGCTGTAAATCTGACCTCATGGACTTATCAATTGATCCATATCACATACATACAGTTTTAACAAACATACATACAAAAACTAACAAAAACAAATAAATATTTATATACTCTTATTATATAAAAAAAAAGAAACCCTACAAATTAACAGAATAAATACAGAGAGACAGACAGACAGGAGAGGTGTACAGTCGAACCTTGAATTATGAAATTGAGAAACAATACAAAAGTCCGGAGAGTGTAGTATGGTGTGTGTATATATATACATAGGGAAATTTATATATTCTCTCATTAAACTTGGAGACCAAGTTTCGTTTTTACATTCTCACGTAATATACAAATACAACCGAATTCCATACGAACCCATACCCCAAATCCAATGGGGACTTAAAATTAATTTTCAATCCTAGATAACTCCGTGAGAATGAGTTTTTAATTTTAGTCCCCAGGTTGGATTTGGGGTATGGGTTCGTATGGAATTCGGTTGTATTTGTATATTACGTGAGAATGTAAAAACGAAACTTGGTCTCCAAGTTTAATGAGAGAATATATAAATTTCCCTATGTATATATATACACACACCATACTACACTCTCCGGACTTTTGTATTGTTTCTCAATTTCATAATTCAAGGTTCGACTGTACACCTCTCCTGTCTGTCTGTCTCTCTGTATTTATTCTGTTAATTTGTAGGGTTTCTTTTTTTTTATATATAATAGAGTATATAAATATTTATTTGTTTTTGTTAGTTTTTGTATGTATGTTTGTTAAAACTGTATGTATGTGATATGGATCAATTGATAAGTCCATGAGGTCAGATTTACAGCAGGAAAAAGAAGAAACATCAAAGTTAAGAAGTTCGGGGGTGCTATGTGTCGTTCGTTTATAATTAATTAATTAGTTATGGTAATAACTTGGAAATTAAGTTAGGTCACGTACTTTTATGTTTAAATAAGGCTATATATGCATGGGCCATTAGGGTTGTTTGGTCTTGAATATTGTTAATGTTCTGAGGGAGTTTACTCCTTGCTCTATTGTTCGATTGCTACCACAGATAATTTGCTGATTTATACCGTGGTTCATCATATCAGTATGTTTAGACTTTAGATTATCTTGTTAAACATTATCATTGTGCTCTATTGACGAGTTTCTGTCAGTCTGTGTGTCTGTATTTAACTATTTATTTATACTGTTTTTAATTGTTTTTGTTAGTTTTTGTATGTATGCATGTTTGTTAAAACGTAAGTACTGGTATGTTTAGCTATTTCTATTATCATCATCAATTCATTGTGCTCTATTTTGACGCGCATAGGAATTATAATTAGCTAATTTTTAATCATGTGTGTAAGGAAAAAAAACAAAGGGAAAAAAAAGGGAAAGAAAGTAAAGGCAAAAAATGAAAAGGAAAAAAAAAACTAAAAAATAAAATAAAATTGAGCCCATAGTTCAAGTCATTTCCTTCTTGCAAGCCCATTAACTTTGTTTTGGATTTGTAACTTTGTGATTCCCAAATAACGACCCTTTTTTTTATACAAATAATGTAATTAATGTTTGAAGACTACATGTGTTTTGTTGTTGTTCGTTTTATGCTATGAGTTTCGTTATTTACTTGTTGAACACTAAACTATTTTCTATGAAAGAATTGTTCACTAAAATGTAAAATTTGTTAAAGTTATTCCTTTATAACTCGTGGAAGACTACCCATTATAAATAGTTATTAAACCCAAAAGTTGATCATTTAATAATCAGTTAATACTACAATAAAATTGAAGGTTTACTACTCACATTGGCATTCTCTGGGTTACTCAATCGACTTGCAGATCATAGAAGGGGGAGTCACCCGTCTGCCACTCGCCACCGGGGTCCTTGCCGAACCCCTTGGTCGGCTTGTACAGAATGTGATCACCAAAATTAGAATCCTCATACTTGATGAGCTTCAGGCCAGCCTCCTCAGCACACCTCCTGATGTTCCAACCCTTCTTCCAATCATCATCAGCACCCTCCTCTACCTTCTCCTCTGCATCACCATCATTGTAACATCCGTGAGTTTTGACCGTTTGACTTTACGTGCAATCTGACTAACAATTTAAGTTAATAAAATATTTGGGTCATTTTGTGATTAAATGACAATGTGGTATGTTCGTCAGGTCGATAATATGTTTTAATCGGTGTTTAAATGCCTAACGTTTGTAATTTGGCTTGGGAAGAGAAACGGGTCGACCCGTGGGTGATCCACGACCCACCAGCCCCCCTTGACCCATTTCCCTCCCCTTATCTCTTCACTTTCACCACACATTTCCTTTTTCTCTTCTCTTTTCTCTCTAAGTAAAAAGCAAGACCAACCCATCTCATTTCTTCTCTTCTAGCATCTTTTGGTGTTTTGGGCTTAGATTAACTCGAGAATCATTGTCATCTTCATCTCATTATCGTCTAAGCAAAGGATTTCATTTCTTAGTTCAAGGTTTTACCCATTTTGACCCAATTCGGGTTCTAGCTCGGAAAGGAAGTTTTGGTAAGTCTAATTCATCCCATTTACTTCTATTTATGTTAGTTTACTCGTTTCTAGTCATCTCGTACATTTACAAGTTCTAAATCGCCTTAAAATGAGTTTTGGGTTAATTAGGGTTTAATTAGGGTTTGATCGATTTGGAGAATTTGATGATGTTATGGATGGAAATATGGGTTTGGGCAAGTGTATTTAGGTGTTTGAAGGTCAAATGTAACATCAAAATGAGTCCTTTAATCTTGCAATGCGATTTAGGGTTTTGGGTTCTTGTTTTTCTGCATAAAATGCTCCTGGTCGTATTGCTGCCCAGTAAGGGGCGTAACCTACGGCCCTATGGGGCGTAAGTTACGCCAGTTATATTTTCTTTGAGCGTACCTTACGCCAAATGTGGGCGTACCTTACGGTGCTCTCCATTTTCATTACGCCAAATTGCTTCTGTTTACGCCCCCTTGCACTAGAACTTTGTATGGGCGTAAGTTACGGCCCATAGGGGCATAGCTTACGCCAGTTGTAATTTTCTGATTTTCTTGTTTGACCTAGTTGACTTCCAGAACCCTAATAGCGTATCGGGCTTCGATCTAAATCACTTCTTAACTTATTTAACTATGATTAAGAGTACTAGAAGTCACCATATGTCGAGAATCACTTTGGAAACCTAATTAGGGTTTTGCCGAGTAATTGATAACTTCATTTATGTATATCTATGTATGTTAATGTGCATGTATATGATCGAATTATAGGTGGTGAACGTAAAGTGAACATCGAACGACTGTAGCGCGACTTTATATCCAACTTTACTCTTTGCCGATCAGGTGAGTTCCGTAGCTCCCTACTCACTCGAGATTCGGGCTGAAAAGTGTAAACCTTGCGTGTTTACTTACGTTGTTGATTGATTGATTGATTTGAGTTAAATGTTTGTTTGATGAGACGGTTTATCACGTTTGATTGACTTGGTTTATGTTTGTTAAGTATTTCATTAATATTAGGATAGACGTGCATACATGGAAGTCGGTTATGCCTTCAATGGGTTTTAGATGTGGTGGGAAGGCTGCGGGTGACCCTATATATAAGCATCTGGGACTCGAAGAAAGTAGAATCCTCTTAAGTGTATATACGTATAGAATTGGTGTTGATATTGATTGATTGGCTCATGTTTGTCGGATATTGATTGTTGGCTCATGTTTGTCGGATATTGATTGTTGGCTCATGATTGTCGAATATTGTTTGTTGGTTCATGTTCATCGTATTGTGATTGTCGAGTTATGATTGATGTATTTTCAATTGATTGTAAGCATACATACATAGTACATAATCCCTCGGTTGAGGACTCAAACATCCTAGTGTATAGATGTATACACTTATCCTGTGAGATGTTGGTGACATGACATCCGGGTATATAGACATATATACGCCGATGATTTTGAGATGCAGCCTGTGTCATTGCTATGACAGGCGGGTATCGTTGCATATGTGACTGAGTTCACACGCACCCCCAAGCTATGGGAAACGTGAGCGGGAATGTACGCACCCCTTTTGTATGGGAAACGTGTGCGAGGTCGTTCGCTCCCCGGGGAACTGGTACACTTTTGATGATTGTTGAGAGTCACATGATATACACTCATGCATTGCTGGATCATGCCGCATGCACATATACTTTATGCATCCTTATTGCCTCGTATACTCATTGATATTTACATCATTTGTGCATACTTATTACACATTTACTGATAATTGTGTAATCTTGTTGTTGGACGTTATTGTGTTACTTAGAGGCTCGCTGTAAGTCATGTCTAGCCTCTACTCGTACATTGTGATTATTGACGATGGTTCCTTGTGATCCATTACTACGAACTCACCAACCTTGTGTTGACTATGCTTAGTACACTTTTCAGGTAACCAGGTTAATCCAGGGCGTGGAGTTTGATTGTTAGCTTGCTGTTGAACCCGGACTTGGACTTATATGGATCAAGGATCCATTTGCCTTCTTTTTGCATTGTATTTAGAACCGTTAGCCATCTTATGATGTTCTGTTGTAATCTTTGATGATGACATGCTCTTTATGTATTCTGATGATTGTTGAGAGTCACATGATATACACTCATGCATTGCTGGATCATGCCGCATGCACATATACTTTATGCATCCTTATTGCCTCGTATACTCATTGATATTTACATCATTTGTGCATACTTATTACACATTTACTGATAATTGTGTAATCTTGTTGTTGGACGTTATTGTGTTACTTAGAGGCTCGCTGTAAGTCATGTCTAGCCTCTACTCGTACATTGTGATTATTGACGATGGTTCCTTGTGATCCATTACTACGAACTCACCAACCTTGTGTTGACTATGCTTAGTACACTTTTCAGGTAACCAGGTTAATCCAGGGCGTGGAGTTTGATTGTTAGCTTGCTGTTGAACCCGGACTTGGACTTATATGGATCAAGGATCCATTTGCCTTCTTTTTGCATTGTATTTAGAACCGTTAGCCATCTTATGATGTTCTGTTGTAATCTTTGATGATGACATGCTCTTTATGTATTCTGATGATTGTTTATCTTACTGTATGGATTCACTGAATCCTTTATTTGCATTTAGTTCATGTTCTACATTAATCCCACCCTGTGCTATATGATTTCCGTGATATTCTGAGCCTTGGCTTGGGGTGTTACAATCATTAACACCACCACCAGCAGCAACTTTTAGTTCTCCAAAAGGGTAGTTGGTGTTTAACAAAACCCGAACTAGCCCGTTTTGTTCCAAAAGAGGTATGGCTTCTCTAAAAAACCCAGTAAGTTGTTTCTGGTTTGGTTCTAAATCCTCTGTCTTCGCGGTGATGTGGTGCGGATAATTAATTTGGATATGGTTAAACACTTTCTGCTGTAAAACTTTGTTACTACCAAGGCTTGTTGTTGCATCGATGCCAAATAGAACAGTCACTCCCTGTTTCCTCAGTGCAGCTGCAGTTGATCGAATGCCACTATATCTCTTGTATGCCAAATCTGAAACAAATATATATATATATATATATATACACAGACTTTTCTTATTTTAAGAACCATTTTTTTTTTACAAGAACCATGAGAACCGTCAAATTAAATGGGAAAAATGCAGGTACTATATATACGAACCATTGACTACACCAAGGACCTTACTGGATCGGCAGTTGGTTGGTGGCTTTAACTTGCAGTTAAACTCATCACTGTCATCTATACGGAACATGCTGCTATATATATATATATATATATATATATATATATATATATATATATATATATATATATATATATATATATATATATATATATATATATATATATATATATATATATATATATATATATATATATATATATATATATATATATATATATATATATATATATATATATATATATATATATATATATATATATATATATATATATATATATATATATATATATATATATATATATATATATATATATATATATATATATATATATATATATATATATATATATATATATATATATATATATATATATATATATATATATATATATATATATATATATATATATATATATATATATATATATATATATATATATATATATATATATATATATATATATATATATATATATATATATATATATATATATATATATATATATATATATATATATATATATATATATATATATATATATATATATATATATATATATATATATATATATATATATATATATATATATATATATATATATATATATATATATATATATATATATATATATATATATATATATATATATATATATATATATATATATATATATATATATATATATATATATATATATATATATATATATATATATATATATATATATATATATATATATATATATATATATATATATATATATATATATATATATATATATATATATATATATATATATATATATATATATATATATATATATATATATATATATATATATATATATATATATATATATATATATATATATATATATATAGAAATATAGTTACGTTCATCAGATAATTACCTATTAATTATTTAGAAGGAATTAGGTCATTATTAATTAGATAAATGACTTTCCTTATTTTAAGAAACCATTTTTTTTTTCAAGAACCATGAGAACTTCAAATTAAATGAGAAAAATGCAGGTACTATATATACGAACCATTGACTACACCAAGGACCTTACTGGATCGGCAGTTGGTTGGTGGCTTTAACTTGCAGTTAAACTCATCACTGTCATCTATACGGAACATGCTGCTAAAGAAACGAGGCGAAGCTGACCCGACCCTATACAAGAGTCTGGCCGTTAGGGGATTATGAACATAATTAGCAAGCCTTTTAGCATGCAAGCAAGCCATGGATAGATCTCCAATCAAAATCAATACTCTATACTATATGATGATCATCATAAAGGGGGACTTTATTTATATATATCTTTCGGATCATCATTATATTATATATATACTAAAGATACAATTAGCTAAAATAAAGAATGGCTTCCTTTACAAGAAAATATTATTACAAAAACTCTAATTATGAGAAGATATATATTTCCGTATCCTTATTTTATCTTATGGATTTGATTATTTGCTAAAGATACATAGGTGACACGTCACACGTACGTACCAAAATTTAATTTATTTTGTAGAAGATACGAAGAAATGAAAATGGGATTGTTTCCTCTGTTTATTTGGTAGCCTGAGAAATGCAAATTTTTCGAGAGTTTATGTCCTTTGTAATCCATGTTTTCTATGGAGAAATTGGGCTAGCTGAAAAAAATTGAGAAATTGGGCTAGTTGAAAAAAAAATTTAGGTATAAAATGCAACATCACGTGAGTTGCACATTCCGACTTCATCTGAAAAGGCTTTCACCCTTTTTTTTCTCTCCAAATATGAAAACACCTTCTTTCTCATGTTCATTTCCAGATGTTTGAGAAAGCCCTCACCCTAATTCAGTTCCATGACGCCATTGATATTATGTATGTTACCTTTTTTTCTTTTGGAATCACAAAATTTTCTATAAAATCAATAGATTCATGAATGAAAAAAAGACCTTGACATGATTACAAAAACTCCACATAACTTCAAAGCCTATAACACTAAATTTATTTGATAACCATAATAAAGAAGATCAGCTAGCAAGACATGATAGCAAAAACAAATTCCTTTTAATCAACTTTGAACGACCACATAACCAGCTAACCTGACTTCCTTATTGTTGTATGGATATACAACTAAAAGCCTAAAATACAACAACCACCAAAACTTACAACATAATACTACTTTACATACAATGGCAATACAAGAACCTAAGACCATGACCTGGGGACAACTCAAAAAGAAAGTGAGCAGCATCCATAATGATTAAGGCGTTACATGTGATCACATATCCATGCCATCCACACTTCTTTTTTTCTTTTTTTTTTGAAAGGCAAATTTTAAAACTTCAAACATTTACATGGCATACAGATATTTATTGACTACCGAATTCTTATTGCCAAAAACCATTTCGTTCCTTGTTCACCGTATAGCTAGCCCAGCACGCCAGCACCATTATGCCTTGTATCAGGTCCTTTTTCAAAAGACACTTAAATCCACACTTGAATCCTCATATCAGAAGACACAACAAACAATCAAAAATGCCATCATCACCCATTTTAATGAGCATACACACTAAATCCACACACACGAACCAAACCCAATATGAGTGGCAAAATTTAAGTTTAAGGCAAAAAAAAAAAGTTAGCTATCTATCTTTTGGTCTGGAGACAAGTAACTACATAGAAAATTCCTGCAGATCAAAACTTTGGTACATCATAAGCATTGCGATTCCCTCGACAATATAAAAACTAAGTTCAACTACTTCGGTAGCTCATACAAATAGAAACTGTGCATTTTGAAAAAAAATGGACAACTGCTTATTTGCTACGACTTTTGATGTATGCAATCTTTCTTCCATGTATGAAAACGCATGTTGTTTCTAACAATCAAACAAAGGACATAAGGAAAACTAACAATAAAAAATTTATTAAACATGCATCTAGGTATCGAAAATTTTTAGTTAGGGGATAAAAGAAAAACTAACTAAAACATCATATTCTAAAAAGCAAAAAAAACAGCTATACTTAAGAAATTTAGACCTATAACTTAACATCATGTGGTTCATGAAATGAAGTAAACAAAATAATAAAGACCGATCGAGACTCTATAGCAAACCTGCAATCCCGGCTTGTGAGTCGATAAAGTGTAGTGAAGCTCATCTAATGTAGAATGTCCTTATAAATCTTCAACTAATAGGTAAAAAATACATTGATTCATTAGATACGAGTTTTAAGCATGATATATAAATCTTCAAAATGTTATTCTATTACTTATCACATGTTGAAGTGTAACTTGATTGCGGAAAATCTAAACTTACTTTTGCTCCACATAAGATATGTTTGCCAAGTTGAAGGTGTACACCTTATTTAATAGAGCAATCGTTAAAAAAAAATTACAATGATATTGTCACCAAAATGAAAATGGCCACATTATATCCACTCATTTCCACATTGTAATGCAACAATATGTCTAAGAACGCCTAACCAGATATTTAATGGCAAGAGATGACTAAAACAGCAAATAAACGAAAAGTGTGAAGTCGAACGGAGTACCTAACCAAAAAAAAATACTACCTTTTTCTTGTTTGAACCCGTCAACTTCGCGTATATAACATCTATTCATGATCTATAGAGATTTTAAAAATCGGTAGGAACAAGTTTAAAATAACACATTTTTTTATCTTTACTTAGGGTTCTAATATTGGATTTTGAACTAAATAAATTACTGACTTTACACAAAACAACAAAAAGGGAATCTAGAAAACCAAAAAGGGTGTTTAAAAAACCTTAACTTTACAAACTATCTAGCCATCAACCTCAAAAGCAGCAAAATAACAAGCCAGAGAGCTACTAAACTAAAGATTTCACAAATAAATTCAACATAGGATCAGAAAGGTCAAATGGGCGTCCATAAAACTAAAAATAATACAATTAATTTATAAGTATTGAGTGATCAAAAGCTGCATCTAAAATACTAACAGAAGAAAAAAGAAGGTGAAGATGATCAAAAGCTGCATCTAAAATACTAAAAGAAGAAAAAAGAAGGTGAAGATACTAATTGAAATAAGCTGAGGTGATGCAATCACCATAAGGCTAATGCAAAATACCACATTTTGGCAGGGTAAACATTTATGAGTAAACATTCGGTATGAACAATTTTATAAGTACTCTTAGAAATTTCCTGATTAACTTTTGGCAGGGCAAAAATTCATGGGCTAAATCAAAATACCACATATTCTTGATCTTTAATCAGGGTTCTAATCTTGGAACAAATAAATCAAAGACTTCACCCAAAACAACTAAAAGGGTGCCTAGAAAACCAAAAAGGGTGTCGAAAAAAACTTGACTTGCAAACTTTCTAGCTACCAAACTCAACAGCAGTAGAATAACAATGATACCGAATCCCGCCCGGGAGCTAATAAGCTAAAGATTTCACAAATAAATTCCATATATGACCAAAAAGGTCATATACCACTGCAATAGCTGAGCAATTGTCCCCACCTTTGGTTCGAGAGATAACCGGTCGCTTTTTTTCCGCCCGAACCCAATGCAATAGCTGAGCAATAGTTCCTCCTTCGGTTGACTCTGAGTAATCAGTAGGCTGGTGTCCTCCAAGTCAATATCACTGCAATTCAGTCACGATCAACACATGTGAATGTAAGTATAAAAAATTAATCTGTTCAAATTAGGATGAGCCTGTGGACCAGTACTTGAATGAACATGTAAACTTGAAAACATAAAATTTTCATAATGGGGTTTAACATCCCCATGAAAGATTAATTGCTCATTCACAGTTTGTCCGTGTGAGGGGAGATGTCATTCATATACCTTAAAAAGATCAATTGTTGTTTCTGTTTTTATGTAGTCATCGATTGTCATATAATCAACAAAATCAATTACTCTTAAAGAAAGAATACAAAATTACATTTTAAGATCTATTATTACAAAAACAAAATAAAAAAATCAAGCACTTCAGGAAAATTCTCTCTATGATACACATTCAGTGACTTTCAAGCCATTGACCCATTTCCCTCAGTTAATTTTTTTATTTTACCCACTTGACCCCTAATAATAAAACGATAACCGATATCAAACAGTTCATATATAGGAATCATACCGAAAACTCAATCAAGTTTTCTTGTTTTTTAATATTTGAGTAGGAATCATACTGGGAGCAGTTAGCACACCACACAATCAAGTTTTCTTGTTTTTTAATATTCGAGTAGGAATTATACTATAAAAACTATCTTAACTATACATGTTTCATTACATGCAGAGCATATATACAACATACATAACTAATATTCGATCGTCCTAACCAACCCACATTGGCACCTTCAAATATCTCCAAATCTCCCACCTTCAAATAGATCAACAATGTTGTGGTTGAACACAAAATAGCCAAGTCAACCAACATGTCAAACAGTTAATTATGGTAATTAAGAAGATACCCCTTTGCAGTAACCACGTGCCGAAACTAGTACAAACATCCTTAAAAAAAAGCTTTGAACAGAACATTAATCACCTTCGAAGGTTACCTATGTTACTCCTTCAGGTTCAGTCGGGTTAGTTATTACCTTTTTGTAAATTACAAGCATTCTTAAATTTAACACTATGCTTCTTTGCTACCGTTGACATCAACTCCATGTTAAACAAATTTTCTTTAAGGAATGTGAAGTTGATTTTATATATCTTTATATTTTCAGACCTTATTCATACATATTGAAAAAGAATCAACTTGGAATTACCTACATTTGTTCTTTCAGAAAAACTATAGTGATACGGAAAATTTGTATCAAAATGTGTTTACCAAAAAAAAAACCATATTGTCGTCCTATGAATATTTAAACATTTATAACAAAACCTAAAATAAAAAAAACTATCATTAAAATAAACCGGAAAATATAATAGTTAAGTAACATAAAACCTTAAATATTTTCGTAGTTACTATTTGAAAATAAAAAGTAAAATACTTCTTGAGTTCAGTGAGTTTGGGTTTGTCCAAGGTGAGTTATCTTGAACATATTTTGTGTTGTATGATAAGTTTTAGAAGTTGATTCTCTCATCAAATGAAAGCCAATCTTTTATCTAATCACAAAATTATGTTCTCTATAAGGATAATGCATTGCCTAATGCTTCTGTGATTATGATGCTTTTTTTGAATGACTGCTTTTTTATTATTTAGGATTGTGAACCGTCTTTCTCCAAATCACTCAATGGCTCAAGTACCATCAAGGACATGCAGTGGAGTCCACACTTGGTGTACCAGTGTGTTGTTCTTACAAGGGATGGCAGTTTACACCATGGAGCTGGCCAAGATGATCTTAGTAATCTTATGAACATGGTTGATGCTGGTAATTTAAATATTCTTGATATCTTAAGTTTTCCTAGATTGGTCATAACTTGAATAATCATGGTGCTAAAAGTGATTTATTGATAAGTAGATAAATTAAGTGAAGTTAAATGAATCTCTCTTCTAGTATGAAAAGTTGAGGATTGGATACTATGGGAAAGAGTAAACTCACACTGTCGCACTTCATGATGGGTTTTTTCTTGTCTAGTTTGCTGGAGCATGAATGGGAAATTTCTTGCTGTTGCAAAAAATGGCCATCTAAGCATTCTATCATCAAAATTTGAAGAAAAGTTGCGGATAAAGTTGCTGTTCGATTCGTTGATTGATGATGATCCAGATTGTGCTGTAAAAGGTGTTTTACCATCTCAAATTTCCATTTGGAGTTTCTTCAACTTAGTAAACTAGCCTGCATGTAGTCTGCTTGGGTATAACTTTCCATTTTTGTTTGTTTTAATCATGGTTTTGTCACAGTTGTCTATGATTACTTATCAGCTTATTGGTCCACCAGTCTCAAAATATTTTGTGTACTGGGCTTGAAATGACTTCTCGTTTTTGATCTCTATTTAAGAGAATTTCTTTTACTTGATTAATCATCTTCTTCTGAAATAAAAATGAAGTGCACAACAATGTCCCTAGAGATGTTCAAACTTCAAACTCACAACCTTGGGACTTTATTAGTGCTATTAGGGGCAAGGGTGCAGTGCCACACTTTGGCTCTTTGGCTTGTTTTTAACGAATCATAGGTTGCCACGTGTCTTTGCCAAAACCTTGCCAATATGAAAGGTGTAATGCCAAAATCTTGCCAAATTGCCAAAAGTTACTAAACACAAAAAACAAAAAAATAAGTGGGTCCTTTCCTTATTTTTGTGAACAAAAAAGAAGCCAAAAAGAGCCACAATCGACCAAATATAGCCGATACTACTTGCCAAAAAGAGCCAATTGCACTTGCCAATACACATGCTACAATGTTGCCAAAGAGCCAATAGAAGCCAAAAGAACTTGCCGATAAAACTTGCCGACTGCACCCTTGCCCCTTAGGATAAAGCCTATGATCACTGTGCAAGTTATTTAGATGCTAGTTTAAGCACTTGAAGCTTTTAAGCCAGCTTTGCAATTACTTATAATCTTGGGTCAGTATCTTGTATGTGGATCCTGTCACAGTATCTAGGAAGGATTATTTCTAGCAGCTGCTTTAGATTTACAGTAGTGTTATCTTATATTACAGTTACGATAATAAAGCTGTGAATTTTATCCTTAACTTACGCATTTTTAAACTTTATCTACTGTAAGATGCTAGCTTTATTATTATTACCTAGTATAGGATCACTACTGTAAGGTGGATTACTTAACACTTGTGCAGTTGCAATTTTCGTTAAAAGTAAACCTTATGAACTCTGGTCGCTTTTTATTATAGTGTGTCTTGGATGAATGTTTGTATCCTATTTGTTTTATAATTATTCTATTTTTACGGATGTGTGTTTGTGTGTGTATGTGTGTGTGTGTGTGAAAGAGAGTTTTTGTTTACTAGTTTAGATGTAACCTGATGTGTCTTTGTGATTTCATACAGTGGATTCTGTCAGGTGGGTTCGCCCAGATTGCATTATGCTGGGATACTATTGTCTGACTGCCGATGGGAAGGAGGAGAATTACCTACTTCAGCTCATCAGTGTCAAAGACGGAAAAATCACTAAGGTAAGTGAACACATTAGTATCCTTTTGATATAGATCAATGTCTTGAGAGTGTTTTTCTCTTTTCAAGTATAATTTTGTATTTGAGTTTTACACTTTCTGTTACATCCATAATTCTTGAACTATCATGTGGGTTTATTAGAGTTAAATCATATCAAGCTTTTGTTATTGAAAGTGTTTTTTTCTCTTTTTCTTTATAGCCCTCTTCTAGTCCAGTGGCGGTGACCTTATGTGTTCCTTGCTATAAATGATGACGATGTTCCATCAGGAAGTGGACCCTATACGTTCGTGAGTTACTTGAAAGAATTGTATGTTTTTTTGCTCTTTAGTATGAATGATGTTTTTGGCGATAATCTTGTTAGTTTCGTATTGAGAGTACTTGATGTTTTTAAAATCCTTCTATTTTAATGTTGGCTATAATCTGCGAGGCAGATGGCTTGCTATCCTCTTCCATGGGGCAGTAAAGTAACCATCCCATACTCTTTAAATATGAGTTTGGCCTAGACACTGCTGTGCTTTAGTAATCAGTCATGTCCAAAAATTTCGTCATTATATGCAATATCTTGCATGATCTTCCACACCGCATGTGCTAATCCCATGCTCTTTTTGTATTATACACAGTGAGGTTGCGTTTGTTGCTAATAAGAACACCAGTCAACACATTGTGTTATTTGTTTGGTCGCCAGATAAGGAGAATGGGGTTGAAGCGATAGATTTTGAAATTGATACGTGGTACCCGACTATTAATCTACAAGGTAACATAGACATCTGCTAATAGTCTTGGACTTTTGATTTATACTTTTTTACCGATGTTCCTCATGGATGTTGCTTTTTCCATCAGATAACAGTGATGAGAATCTGATCCTGGGGCTCGCCGTTAATAAAGCTTACAAGGATGAGACAGTTAAGCTAGTTTGTGGGGACATAGATACTGAAGTTTCTTCTTGCTGTATTCTTCTTTGCCTCACTGTTGATGGGAAACTTTTTATGTTCCATTTTGCTAGGTACTTCTGAACATTTTATTATGACTATCTAACTGGCTTGATTGGTTTTTAACTTAACCAGAAGATACTTGGTGGTATGGTAAGATGGGCAGGTGTGTGGCTTGGTGACTGGTTAAAATGGGGTGTTTTCTGTTATATTGTCTAATCATTCGTGTTGGGTCGGGTTGAACCAGTAACAACTTTTTGCAGAATTAATGTGTTAATGCCGAGTAAAAAGCAATTTTATTGAAGTAATAATTTACCTTTTAAATAAAATGATTTACGATGTGTGTATTTGAATAAGACGTTGGATGAGTTTCGATCTGTTTGCCATGCTTGACCCAGCTGACCATTCTTCCTTTGTTATTCATTTGTTTGATCCATCTGAGATAAAATACAACCCAAATTGACTGATATATCAATAATTGGGTCACAATCACCACCCCTAAATTGCTTGACATGCAAATTTTTATAAAGTGCCACAGGTCCTTCAGTTTTGCCAGAGGATTTAGATTCGGTATCTGATGAAGAAGACTCACCTTCCCTGACGTTTAATCAGGTGGTTTTTATGATTCATCTGTTGCTGCCCACAAACCATCTGTTGCAGAACTAGAAGAAGGCATCTGGCTACTTTCAGATAGATGCCAAAAGTGGACAGTGAGTTCCATCATATTTATCGTGCTCATGTCTTATCCGTCAATTTTCATAATATATATATATTTGCTTAGTGCTACAAATCTGTAATGTCATTCGTGTTTCCTACTTTTTCACTAATCAAGGCAGAGAACCAAAACCCAATACATACATGGTGTATGTTGACAATGTAATATTGAACTCTATTGCATTTGTTTTTTCTATTCTGAATGCGGACCTTGTAGGACTCAATGCACCGAGGGATTGAAGAGTTCAACTTCTTCTTGATAAGACAGTTCAAGGTACATCAATTTAGATTTTATAATTTGGAATGTGTATTTGAGTATTATAGTTGAAGGTTCCATTGATTAGCAAATTTACTTGTTTGTAGTGCTGGCGAGGAAAATATATATGGAAGCAATTGTGAAGCAGGCAAGGCTACATTGATAGCAAATTTACTTGTTTGTAGTGCTGGCGAGGAAAATATATATGGAAGAAATTGTGAAGCAGGCAATACAGATAGTCAATACTTGTTTTCTTATGTTTTTTTTTTTGTTTATGTTCGATGGCATTATCCCATATTAACAGTTATTGTTTGCCAGAATTTGACCAACCAGCTAATAGAACTTGAAAGGCATCTAAACACCCTTGAGCTTCAAAGATTTGGTGATAAAGGTGATGTCCACACGCATCGCAAATCTTTCTCTAGTAAACATGGCCCACCAAGGTATGATCTTTTAGGCCTTTTTTGTAACACCCCAAGCCAAGGCTCAGAATATCACGGAAATCATATAGCACCAGGTGGGATTAATGTAGAACATGAACTAAATGCAAATAAAGGATTCAGTGAATCCATAACAAGTATCAAAATACATAAAGAACAAGTCATCATCAAGGATTACAACTGAACATCAAAAGATGGCTAACGGTTCTAAATACAATGCAAAGGAAGGCAAATGGATCCTTGATCCATATAAGTCCAAGTCCGGGTTCAACAGCAAGCTAACAATCAAACTCCACGCCCTGGATTAACCTGGTTACCTGAAAAATGTACTAAGCATAGTCAACACAAGGTTGGTGAGTTCGTAGTAATAGTCCATAAGGAACCATCGACAATAATCACAATATACGAGTAGAGGCTAGACATGACTTACAGCGAGCCTCTAAGCAACACAATATCGTCCAACAACAAGATTACACAAACAAGTAAGCGTGAAATAAACGTGCACAAAAGATATAAATATCAATACAAGTGCCAAATGCATAAACCGTCATAATGCATATCATCAACAGCGCACACGTTTCCCATACATCGGGGAGCGAACGGCCTCGCACACGTTTCCCATACAAAAGGGGTGCGTACGTTCCCGCTCACGTTTCCCATACATCGGGGTGCGTACATCTCAACAATAACCATATCATTACATAAGCATGTCTAAGTTCCCCGGGGAGCGAACGGCCTCACACACGTTTCCCATACAAAAGGGGTGCGTACGTTCCCGCTCACGTTTCCCATAGATTGGGGGTCATGTCCTCAACATCCATCAGAGAGTGCATACGTCTATACACTTGGATGCCGGTATCCTCAGCTAGGATAAACAATACGATCACCTATGCCTAAACTCAATCATATGCATCAATTACAAAATCACAGATCATCAATCTCAACTCATCCATCTTAAGCCATCAATCACTAATCATCAATCATGAGCCATCAATCACTATTCAAACCAACTATACATACATACACTTAAGAGGATTCTACTTTCAACGAGTTCTCGATGCCTATATATAGGGTCACCCGCAGCCTTCCCACCACATCTCAAACTCTTTGAAGGTATAACCGACTTCCATGTAGGTACGTCTATCCTAAATATTAATAAATACTTAAATAAACATAACCAAATCAAATCAAACGTAATAAACCGTCTCATCAATCCCATAACTAAACCAATCAATCAATCAATCACCGACTTCCATGTACGTATTTCTATTCTAATACTACAATATCACAAACACATATGGAAACCATAACCCAATCAATCTACACTATCCATCAATCAACAATCAACCAGAAAACACGTAAACAGTCAATCAAACCAACCAAACAATCAAACAAACACGTATATGTACACTTTTCAGCCCGAATCTCTATTGAGTAGGGAGCTACGAAACTCACCTGATCGGCAAAGAAGTAAAGTTTGATATAAAGTCGCGTTACAGTCGTTCGATGTTCACTTTGCGTTCACCACCTATAATTCGATCATATACATGCACATTAACATACATAGATATACATAATTGAAGTTATCAAATACTCGGCAAAACCCTAATTAGGTTTCCAAAGTGGTTCTCGACATTAGGTGACTTCTAGGACTCTTAATCATAGTTAAATAAGTTAGAAGTGATTTAGATCGAAGCCCGATACGTTATTAGGGTTCTGGAAGTCAACTAGGTCAAACAAGAAAATCAGAAAATTACAACTGGCGTAAGCTACGCCCCTATGGGCCGTAACTTACGCCCATACAAAGTTCTAGTGCAAGGGGGCGTAAACAGAAGCAATTTGGCGTAATGAAAATGGAGAGCACCGTAAGGTACGCCCACATTTGGCGTAAGGTACGCCCAAAGAAAATATAACTGGCGTAACTTACGCCCCATAGGGCCGTAGGTTACGCCCCTTACTGGGCAGCAATACGACCAGGAGCATTTTATGCAGAAAAACAAGAACCCAAAACCCTAAATCGCATTGCAAGATTAAAGGACTCATTTTGATGTTACATTTGACCTTCAAACACCTAAATACACTTGCCCTAACCCATATTTCCATCCATAACATCATCAAATTCTCCAAATCGATCAAACCCTAATTAACCCAAAACTCATTTTAAGGCGATTTAGAACTTGTAAATGTACGAGATGACTAGAAACGAGTAAACTAACATAAATAGAAGTAAATGGGATGAATTAGACTTACCAAAACTTCCTTTCCGAGCTAGAACCCGAATTGGGTCAAAATGGGTAAAACCTTGAACTAAGTGTGAATCCCTCGATAGTTGCAGATCGCTCTCGAGATCGTCTATTGTTATGTCGTGAGTGCGGAATCCTCACGAGATAACTAGTTTGATTAGTTATCAAATATATTGCCAATTATATCTAAATAACCAGCCGTATGAGATCTATCTTCGTTTTCTATAAACTAGAAACGAACTTAGTCGCCTTAGGTGTGAGAGAGATGAACCGAATACCTCAATTTAGGGTTTCCATTCATTTATATATGTTTCTGATCGATATTGGGCCTGCTGGGCTTTGTTCTTACGAACTTAGCAGCCTAGCCCATATAACGAAGATTATCTTCGTTAGTTCCTAACGAAGGTTATCTTCGTTAGTACTAAATACCATCAATATCTATGCTTAGTTATTTTCCAAGTACTTCATGTACAAGAAACCTAACATATATTATGTTTGTACTTGTATAACATACATAACAAACATCATATATAAACATATATATAACACCAAAACATGTAATCGATCATTACCAAAACACAAAGTCCATAATCTATCAATTACACATAAATGAATAAGATATAAAATAACATAATGTCTTAATCTAAAAGACTAATCAAATCTAAGTTGCTGTTGTCACATCAACATGCATCAACAAACTCCCCTTGACAGCAGCATCTTCGATTTCTTCAGTCTTCAAAAAGTCTTCATCATCCATCAAATAACAATCGTTTGCTATTTGCATGGATATTTTCGTGTAAACAGACTTGAAGAATCTTACGATATCGATCTTCTTCATTCTTCCAAAATGGTAAAAATGAACATTCAGTATCGTATAATTTTCTCTGATCATTTCTTGAGAAGTTAACCAACTGCATTGGATCATACATCCTTCTCAACAACATCTTCTTCTTCGAGTCTGCATACATCTTGGCTTCACCAGAATTCCGATCAATCTCCTAATTATTCATCTTATCCAAGACATCTTGTGCCCACTTCTTGGCAGGGACTTTGATCATACACTTGATATCACGTTGAATATACTCAACGCTTTTATCTGGCTTAACCACCTTCTTCTTTCGTCTTGGTTCAATATGAAACTTTGGTTTCTCAGAGTCTTTCATATTCGATCTCAACTTGAAATCTTCATGAAGATTCTTACCAACCACATCAGCAAGACCATAACCACTTGGATTGATAATCCTGTTATTTCCAAGTTCATGTAAGTCTTCTTCACACAAACTTCTGAAATGTCTCTCACGCCATGCTAGATACTGATAACCTTCTGGTCTTTTAAGAACGAACAGCTTCAGTTCTTCATCATAGAACCAACTGCATTGGATCATACATCCTTCTCAACAACATCTTCTTCTTCGAGTCTGCATACATCTTGGCTTCACCAGAATTCCGATCAATCTCCTAATTATTCATCTTATCCAAGACATCTTGTGCCCACTTCTTGGCAGGGACTTTGATCATACACTTGATATCACGTTGAATATACTCAACGCTTTTATCTGGCTTAACCACCTTCTTCTTTCGTCTTGGTTCAATATGAAACTTTGGTTTCTCAGAGTCTTTCATATTCGATCTCAACTTGAAATCTTCATGAAGATTCTTACCAACCACATCAGCAAGACCATAACCACTTGGATTGATAATCCTGTTATTTCCAAGTTCATGTAAGTCTTCTTCACACAAACTTCTGAAATGTCTCTCACGCCATGCTAGATACTGACAACCTTCTGGTCTTTTAAGAACGAACAGCTTCAGTTCTTCATCATAGAACCAACTCCAGATTATTGTCTTATATTTTGCAGCATCTTTATCTGAGATGTGAGTCCAATACATGATGGGTTTCATAGTATCCCATGTGACTATATATTCATTAATTCTTTGCCCAGGCACAAGTCGATCAATCTCATGTAGTGGATCATCTTCTCTGAGAGGTACAGGATAATCATTTGGATCAAAAGGTCTTGTCAAGTTGATTTCCCAGTGGAAAGGAATCAATGCATCATCAATCTTAGCATATACCACAAAGTTTAAAACTTTAGCAGAGCTACTAATTGAAGCTTGAAGCATTCTTTCCTTAACTTCTTTCCTCTTAATCTCTAACTCTTTTCTTTCTTCTAAAGATGGATCTTCAGAAGTTGAGTCCCAAACATCATCAAACCCATAAGGCTTCTTGAATATGTTTATATCCGGTTCAGGAACAAACTCACCCTCCTCAAGTTCATCACCATCAAAGAATAATTATGCATCATCTGTATCATCTATTAAGATTACACAAAATGAACACCAGAATAAAATGAATAATCATGATAATAATAATAAAGATGAAATATAATTGCATTGAAATAAGATAGATTACATTCACATGTCGTAAACTTATTACATGCAACCTAATATACACTTTATCAATCTTTATCAAAATCATAAGTTGAATCAGAATCAGAATCAGATTCCAAGGCTGTTTGCCTTTGAATCTGTAATTCTTTTCCTCTTTCAGTTTCTGCTTCTTGCTGTTTATCTAATAAGTTATCAAATACAGAATGAAAAGTATTTTCTTCGGTATTATAGTCATGTCCAAATTTTGCCTTAACTTCACGCTTTAATCGTTCAGTATCAGCTTCAACTTGATCATCACTTAAATAATCAATCAATTTCGAAGAATTACCTGAGTCAAGTGCTTCAATAACTTCAGCCTCTCGAGGAGCACTTGATCCACCCGCACCAGAAGTACCAGTCTGGGTAGTATCTCTTCCTGTCTCCCCCTGAGTCTCAACACCTTTTCCTTTGTCAGAAATTGGGCGAGAATCACTCCTATTACCAGCATTATCAGCATCATCATCTTCATTCTCACGTCTTGGCTGAACTGCTGATAATCTGCAAACTTCTTCAGGAACATCTCCCCCTTGATTCTTGACCCAGTTTATTAAAAAGGTCAAAGTACCTCGAACATTCGTAAGATCAGACTCTAATGTATTAACACGAGCCTGAAGAACATCGATACGCCTAACTAGGGAGTAATCTGAAGGAATAGGAGGAAAAGTAGGCAATCTGGGCAATATTGGTATGGCAGGAGGCAACAATGGACGCAATATTACACTATCGGCAACAGACGCAACCGGTGCTGTAGAGACAGCAGGAATAGCAGCAGCAGCTGTAGATACTGAAGTAGCCTCAGTAGTTTGTGCACGCTTAGCTCTGCGATAAGTAAGAGGAGCATCCAGTGTCCTCTTAGGTCCAACAGTACTTGTATCTTCATGAATTGGACTTGATGCCATATCTCTATGTTCCAATTCCTCTTGATAATGAAGTACAGCTTCTTGTTCAGCACCATCATCCTGATTAACTTGAGAATCATGTTCATCATGAACGGATTGATCCGTATCAGAAAGAACAGGCGAAGAATGACATGCCTTACTCCGACGCTCTCGGCGTAAAGCACCAGATACATATTCTCGAGAAAAGTGATATGAATGATCACTTCCTGAAGCAGCAGGGACATCATGAGCCATCTTAGTGCGATGCTCATTACTAGAATCAGCAGCGACACTATCATATTCATCTGTGTCTGCTTCAACTACATCATCACCACCATCATTCCCATGATTAGAGTCATCAGAATCACCATCAGAACTATCATCTGAAGTCTCGTCATCCTCATGATCAGAATTGTCTTCATCATCCACTAACATATCATCCTCAAAACGAGATCGATAATTTGGATTAATCAAATGACCAAACAGTGGTGGATCATTAAGACCAGCCACATTTCTAGTGTTGGCTTCTAGATCAGCAAATAAACGTAAAGGCCAAGCATGTGGTGCATAGCGAGGACCTTGATCAAATACCAAATCCGGACAAAAATGTCTAACGATTGCCATAACAAAGCGAGGATATAATAGAAACCTATTTTTCGCTTTGGCATTGATTTGACCAATAAACTCTTGATAGAAGTATGTCGAAAAAGGATAAGGTCGATTATAGACCAAGGCAACCATCTGCGAAGAAATCTGAGCAGAAAGCTGATCAAATCCAGCCTTACGATTGCTCAGACTTACCAACAAAGCGTAAGCAAGATATCTCCAACGTCCTTGAAATCCACTTTTGTCAAAAGGAAGCTTTATTTGACCAACATATCCCATTCTTTGAAAACATCTACGAATAAGGTCAAAATCATAAGCTAATTCTACTGCTTCGTCTGATTCTTCACCCAAATGCAGAATTTCACGAAGCATCGCAGCATTAAAATCAAAAGTGATTCCTTTGACAGTTGCCCGAACAAAACTACGACCATTAACGATGACCTGATGAGCAGTCCTCCAGAAGGCATCAATATACTGCCTAATCAGTCTAGGTGAATCACAAAATGCAAAAGAAAGCCTAGAACGAGCAATAAAATCAAACATCTCATGATAACGTTCACAATTATGCTGATCTGGATCAAGATTTAAGGCAAGATTGTGCTTCTTAACGAACTGACGTGGAGCAAGAGCCATTTCTGCAAAACAAATCATAATTTAAAAACAATTATAGAATTAGCACAAGAATTGAATTGCAGGCTTAGATGAACTTAATCAATAATTTCATAAGTTGAGACTGTACGAAAATACTCTTTAAGTTCGTTAGTTAAGATTGTACGAAGATAGACTTTAAGTTCGTTAGGTAACAAAAAATGAAAATAGACATTAAGTTCGTTGGGTAACAACAAACGAAGATAGCTTTGAAGCATAACTAAGTTCGTTTGTCACAAAAACTCCTAAATTCGTTAGTTGAAAGGAGAGTCTAAGTTCGTAAGCTCTGTTTGAGAACCTAAGTTCGTAGACAATAAACGAAAGCTAACTTCGTGGACATTCTGAACAGCAGTTGGTTCCAAAATCAAATATTCGATTTTAATAAAATTGATTAACTCTTGTTGTGCCCGAAATTAGTTACAAAACATTTGTATCAATTAAATGAAGCATAACCCACTTCGATTTTACAAACGAATTAAAGATCCAATGAGTTAAAATCAAAAACGAAATTAAACCCTAGAACCTAAATTATTTATAAAACCGATTGAGTTCATGTAAAAATAGGGCAAAAACAAGAATCGAGAATTGGGGATTTGTGAATGACGATGCTCAATAATATACCTGAATCACTTATTTCAACAATAATCGAGACGACAAGCAGAGAATCAAATGAAATCAAGTGATTTAATTGATGAAAATATAGGGGTTTATGCAGCTTAAATTCGTTTTTTTTAATAATTCTGGCAATGAAAAAGAGAAAACGAATTAAGTTGATATTTATATAGATGGTTAAAAGATGGGTCAAAACGGGTCGGTTAGAAGGTCGGTTGAAAATATGTTAGAACGAAGTTAACCTTCATAAAATCAACTGGAACGAAGATAGAGGTTATCTTCGTTAAAACCAAATAAAACGAAATTAGATGTGACGAAAATAAGGTCAATTTTCTGAAGAACAATTCCAAACGAAGAACACCATCTTCGTAAGAACAATTTTGTACGTAGAAAATTTTTCAAGATTCGTCATCACGAAACTTTCCACGATGCGACCCCTTTGACCTAATCCTGTACATAGCAACAACTCGTTAAAAGCAACTTGTTCATGCCTTGTACCAAGAAGTACCACCATCTAAAATCATCATCATAATGTAAGTATTTTACAAACATTATAATCTTGAATAAAAGCAAAACCCCAAGGTCTTAAACCAAACATCAACAAACCTGAAAATAATCAATTGACATATTAACAACATTACCAATCACGACCATGATACGGAGAACATTTCTCTAATCATTGAGATGTTTGACGGCAAACCATCGTGAAACACTTAAGTCCCATATGAGAAGCCGTCTACAAAACAAACAAACAATGAATAGTCCAAAAATCCAATGAAGAACTTTGTAAAGTTTCCGAAATCATGTCATAAAACAAGGTACGAAAATCAAAAGAAACAAGTATCAACACTGATTATTTTCACTAAATACATGAATTGTAAAGTAAATAAATACTCCAAAGACAAGTTCATGTATTCTTCCTTCACGTGCTCATATCTGCATCACAACATTGTCACTTCACACCAAAAATCTTGTCTCCACGACATCATCAGTATGAATAACACTGTATTGCAACAAAGATCATCACTCCAACTTTATCTTCTTAACCTGAACACTGCACACTTACCAAAAACTCATTAACGCATCAAGAGCAAAGGCATAATAATGCAGAAAATTCAAGCTAAAACACACAACATTAGGATTAAAAATTACGAAAAACTCAAGATTCTAATCAAAAGATCAAGGGAGGTCATTCCATTGTCAAACCCTAAAATGTCACCAAGTTATTAATTAAATTCGTAACTTGAAACAACTTAACCTTGTGAGATTTCAAATAACTTTGACTTTTCACATAAAATTTAAAAGATCATTTTCTAAACATAAACAAATTAATGTCCATATCAGAAAATCTTCTTTTGTACAAATCACATAACCTCATCAAGAATTCAAATGAATGAATTCAGCAAAACATATACTCAACAGAATTTAAGTAGAATCTCTCGTGCAATAAGAACTTATGAAAATACTATTTTGACTCAATAAAATGAAAAATAAATTAGAATAAAAAATTACAGAACAAGAAACTAATCTAAACACAATTGATTCATTATTCACATGTTACTTGTGTACTGCAGATCAGATCAGATTAGCATTTACATAAGCCTACTAGCGAGAAATAATTCTCTTATTATTAGTTATGAACAGTGATCCAAAAACGATTACCAATATGTTTGTCCTCTTAAACACTCGGTACTTCCAGTCTCCTTTTTGGTTTGTGGCACTTTCGTATTACTTGAGCCAAGGACAGTCACCATGTAACCTAGTAAGTTACTCATGCCACAATTTTAGTTTGCGAACTTATGTGCCCCATATTCAGATACACTCTCACAATCGAAACAAGCACTAAGATTAAGACATTTGGTGAGTAAAGTGAGAAAGTCTTTAAGAATCAAGTCAGCGGTGACAGGTCGGTGATTCCTCACGCGCAAAGCGACTTAACTTGACTCACGTACGGAAATATACTTAACATTGCATAATGCCAAGTACTTGCATATTTGTGACATTAATTTTTTAAAGCACTTATGAAAACCCGTGACTTTCTATGAGACCCGTGTAGCGAACTTTCTGACACCTATCCCAAGTTGGAAGCTTTAGGTAGGCTAGGTATACAAAGATACCCCAAGGACTTACTTGTTCGAATCTCAAAGGCCACATTAGCTTCATATTTTCAACATATTTATTTGATATTTGTATATCTTGTCACAAATATACATCCGAAAAAGCAATACATACACATATATGTATCCAAGACCTTCTTTATAAAGACCAAATATACATAATTATAATGCAAGATCTTTCATAAGATTTAAAGGACTTGTCTATTTTAAGAACAAGCATTCTCAACCGTATATCTGAATACGTTTCCCATAAGAACATTGTATACATTTAAGTTCAGATTAAAAGGAAACCTTGGTACTTTGTGCCTATCGATACATCATATAATGGTATCACTGAACTGAGCATTTTAAAGTACACTTAAGTAGGCTTAAAAGCTAAAGTATCGTCACGTCTAATCATGTAATGCACTAACCTTACATTTTTATTTTTATTTTTTTTATTGACACTATCTATATACGACTTAAACAACTAAGACTCGAAAAGAAAATTTAAGTTATTTGAGAGAAACTACTCGGCATTCTTCATACCATTGAGTTGATATAACAACTCATGACGAGGTCTATCAAAAGCTTTAGTGTATAAATCAGCAAGGTTATCATCAGTAATAACCTTTTCTAAATGAATAAGCTTTTTCTCAAAACAGTCACGTAAAAAGTGATGCTTTATATCTATGTGCTTGGTGACTTTAAAGTTTTTCGGATTCTTAGTAATATCTATGGCAGACTTATTATCGATACAAATAGGAGAGTCAGAGATATCCATACCATAGTCGCGCAATTGTTGCTGTATCCAAAGTACCTGAGAACAGCATTGACCAGCAGCTATGTACTCTGCTTCACAGGTAGACTGTGCAACAGATGTTTGCTTCTTGCACTGCCACGATATAATTCTCCCCCCTAAAAGCTGACATCCACCTGACGTTGATTTCCTATCCGAACTGCAGCCACCATAATCCGAATCAGTATAAGCTTTGAATTCAAAGGAACCATGCATGGGATACCAAAGCCCTAGACGAGGCTTGGCCTTCACATAACGAAGAATCCTTTTCGCAGCTTTCAAATGTGACTCTTTCGGATTAGCCTGATATCTAGCACACATACAAACAGCAAAGGTAATATCTGGACGTGAAGCCGTCAGATACATCAAAGAACCAATGATAGCCCGATATTGAGTTGCATCGATGTCTGGATCATTAGTTTTATCAGGACACAGCCCATGATTAGTCTGAATGGGAGTAATTGCATCTTTAGCATCGGTCATTCGAAACCTAGTAAGAAGATCTTGAACATACTTGCTCTGATGAATAAAGAACCCATCCTTCAGTTGATCCACCTGTAGTCCAAGGAAGAAAGTTAATTCCCCCATAGCACTCATTTCGAACTTAGCCTTCATGCTATGCTCAAATTCCTTGCACATATTCTCATAAGATGAACCAAAGATAATATCATCAACGTAAACCTGTACAAGCAAGTAGTCCTTCCCTTTCCATTTGATAAACAACGTGTTGTCAATAGAACCTCTAGTAAAACCATTTTCATGCAGATGAGTAGACAGTTTTTCATACCATGATCGAGGAGCCTGATGTAAACCATATAGAGCCTTATCAAGACGATATACTCTATTAGGGAAGTCTGGATCCTCAAACCCCGGAGGTTGATCTACATACACTTCTTCTCTTATTTCCCCATACAAAAAGGCACTCTTTACGTCAAGTTGATACACCTTTATACCTTTATAACTAGCAAATGCCAGAAATAATCGAATAGCTTCAAGTCTAGCTACTGGTGCAAATGTCTCATCGTAATCGAAGCCTTCTTGTTGCTCAAATCCTCTAACCATCAACCGAGCCTTATTGCGAGTGACTACACCTTTGTCATCCTTTTTACAACGAAAAACCCATCGCGTTGATAAAGGAGATTCACCCTGAGGTAAGTCAACTAACTTCCATACATCAAGCTTCCTAAACTGAGCCAATTCTTCTTGCATCGCCTCAACCCATGACGGATCTTTAAGAGCCATTCCAACATTTTTAGGCTCAACCTGAGAGATGAAGCAAAAGTACAAGTACCAAGTAATTGCCCCAGTATCCTTAATTTCAGCAAACATACTTGACAAATTTTTTCTATTCTGATTTCTCGTGCGAACAGAGACAGAAGCATCACCAATGATTTGCTCTACTGGATGATCCTTGTTGACTCTTGTTTGAGGAACCGTATCGACTGTAAGATCATTTCCCAAGTTAGTCTGCACATGTTGCTCTGGAGTTTTAGGCTCCTCCTGATTTTCACCTTCCGTGTCATCAGTATCATAGAAGGGAGTATCAGGTAGAGGTATATCTAAAGGATCAGTAGGATCTTTAGGAGCAGTCTCTAAGGTAGAATCTGCTTCTTTGGTTCCACTTGATTCTCCAGATTTAGAAGTAGGCTTAATGAATGGTGAGGAAACAGGAGAAGAAACAGGAACCGGCCCACCTTCAAGTGGATCATGAAGAGTAACTACATCCTCCACAATAGGAACACCTGTAAAAGAAACAGGACCACGAAAAGAGGTGAAGACACCATCATAATCGAAGTCATTAGCCGGACCAATGTGTACAGCAGGTTTATGACTGACAATTACCACATTTGTACCAAAATTAACTTTGCCAGTTTTCTGATTATACACACGCCGAATTGGTGTACTAGGTATATAACCTAAAAAGAAACCCTCCTCAGATTTAGGATCAAATTTTCCCTGAGGAAGAACTTTAAGAAAAGTACAAGGAACACCAAACGGCTCAACATTTTGCAAATTGGGCTTTGTGTTGTGCAAAAGTTCATAACAAGTTTTCTTAAACCTTTTAACTGTTAAAACCCGATTCAAAATGTGACAAGCTGTATTCACTGCCTCCCCCAGAAAGTAACAGGAAGCCCTGAATCAGCAAGCATCGTCCTAGCTGTTTCTATCAATGTCCTATTTTTCCTTTCAGCTACTCCATTCTGCTGTGGCTTATGCGGTGCACTGAATTGATGTTGAATGCCCTTGGTCAAGCAGAAAACAGTAATAGTATTATTCTTGAACTCAGTGCCATTGTCACTCCTGATTCTCTTAACTTTAACTTCATGGAAATTCTCAACTTGTCTAACAAAATCCATAAACCGGTTTACGGTCTCGTCCTTTGTCTTCAAGAAAAATACCAATGAGTACCTTGAGTAATCATCAGTGATCACCAAACAGTAGGACATCCCTCCAATGCTTCTTACGTTCACAGGACCAAAGAGATCCATATGAAGTAGTTCAAATGGTTTGGATATAGTGTTGTGCACCTTTGGTTTATGAGGATTCTTGTGTTGCTTTCCTTTCAAACACGGTACACATTTATCTTCCATCCCAAATTTCTTAACTGGAACACCTTCAACTAATCCAAGACTAACAAGTTCATTCATCTTCCGAAAGTTGATATGTCCCATTCTACGATGTCAGAGGAGAGATTCAGACTCATTTGCTTTGCTCAACAAACAGAGGGGCTCCGTTGGATTATCAACAACTAAAACTAAGCCATAGATGTCTCTCTTCCTAGGAGCTCTGAGCATTATCCATTCTGCTGGAATAACGAAACCCGACTTCAAGATGAATGCCTCCTTTTCTGTGAAATGAACATTGTTGCCCTTGTCACAGATCGATGAGACACTCATTAGATTATGAGTAAGTTGTTCCACATAGTTTACTCTTTCTAGAGTAAGTTGTCCATTGACGACATCACCCTGACCGGTGATATTGCCGCCCTTGGATCCAGCAAAACTAACGTACGACCCATTTATACCAGTATAATTGGACAAGAGTTTCCTGTCCCCTGTCATGTGCCTGGAGCATCCACTGTCAAGGTACCATAAATGGATTGGTTTCCTAGGAACTCCCTGCACATAAAATGAGAAAAATTAGTTTTCATTGGGGACCCAAACCTTCTGAGGTTTGGGTCGACCCTTCTCATCCCTGAGAATCAGTTCAGTCCAATATCCATTGCTCGAAGCCGTGGGTGGACATGATTCTCGTTTCGTCTTCTCATTGGAGGAGACTTCTGACCTCTCGTCGGAGAAGGTCTAGGAGAATGAGGACCATAAGAAGATCGAACACTTGAATGAATTTGGTCATAATATGAATTTTGATTTCTAGGAACAGAATGAGCAGGTCGTGGAGTTGTTTGAAAACGATTTGAAATCTCATGAACATTTCCTGATGAACCTTTCAGTGGAGATTCACGTCGTTGAGGTATAGTAAAAGGTTTTGGAGAAGATTGAACTTTAGCCTCATTAACCTGTTTATCATTACCCAACCCCCTTTTTCCTTCCAAGGTGGAAACCTTTGAAGGAGAACCTGATCTTCGAGGTCTATTTGGACATACACTATAAACATGACCCTTTTCATGACAAGCAAAGCAGGAGAGGACCTTGAACTTTTTGTTTGTATCTACCTTTTTATCGGTACCTACAGATTCATTGTTAGCACTAGTGTCCACTGACTTACTTGTTTTTCTTTGATTTTCCTTTTCAGGGTCTTGTTTAATTGGTGATATCCTAGACTTTCTAGCACCATCTTTCTCATGTTTATCTTTACTTAAAGATTTCTTAAGTGCAGGCATTAAGATGTGCTTTAAAGCCTTAGTTGCTTCCTCATTAATGGCTAATTTGTCTTCCGATTTTCTAATCCTAGACTGCTTAGGTAACGGAGTGAGACGTTGCTGACTTAATTTCTTCATATCCTCAATAGCAACATCCCAGACTTTATCAATCCTCTTAGGGTCAATAGATTCTAATGGAAATTCTAACTCAGTATAGACTCTATTACTCTTATGAAGTGTAAAGTGTACAATACTGTCTTTCTGACCATTAGGAATAAACTAATTTAAGACAACACCTTTCAATTTCTCTTCCTTGTTAGGTTGAGAAGAAACTCCTTTAGACTCTTTTGTTCCCTCAGGCATCTTTGCCTCAGGAATTGAGTCCTTTGGATTACCATCTACAACACTAGGTTGAAGTAGGATTTCAGGAAGATTAGGTTCAACAGAAGTATAGTTATTATTGAAAGGAGGAGGCACATCTTTATAAGAGATCTTAGCAGTGTCAAGACTCTTAGAGGAAGAATTCTCAAACTTTGTCATATGCATCAAAAGCTCAGCATGTCTAGCAGAATCAGATTTAGCATTTAATTCCAAGATTTCTATCCTAGCATCAGCAAGTTCTCTTTCAATGGTAGCACACTTTTTAGCTAACAAGGAATAAGCTTCACTACTTACTCTTTCTATGGCCACAGACTGATTGACTTTATCTTTCATAGCTCTAATGTCAGACTCTAAGGATCTAATCTTTTCTTTGAAGAATTTTTCTTTATCATTTACAGTTAGACCCTTTTTAATTAACTTATCTCTTTCATCATGAGCAGCATTGACAACAGATTCTAATTTCTTAATTTGTTCATTCTTTTGTTCAAGTTCATCAAACATGCGATTAACAATTTTGCAAACATGAACAATAGTATGTAAAGAATAAGATACCTGTTGGTCTGCCTCTTGGCAATCTGCCATGTAAGCAACAAAGTCATCCACAGTCATGCCAGCCAGAATCTCAAACTCTTGCATCTGCTCTTCAATTGTCTTTTCACTCTTTTCTATGGCAGAATCATCTTTAACCTCAGCAGCTTTCACCTCTTCAGGATTCTTGACATCTTCTAACTCATTGTCAGATTCGGAATCAATATCATATACACCAGCAGCAACAGATTCCAATTTCGAACTTTTAGTATTCTCATACAATTGCTCTTCACTGTGGTAAACTGTGGTGTCCAAGAAGTCATCAGGAGAATCAACTATTTGAGCCATATCATCAAGAATTTCAGCCAAATAAGCGTTATTGGTCTCATCATGTGGAAGATTCCAAACATAAGAACCATCAGACTGAACAGCTACTATAGCCTTGTCATTATCGATGACATTCGCAGTAGGATCATCAGTCAACAAAAGAGCTCTAGTTGAATTTTGATTGAGCGAACGATTACCACCTCTATCTTGACGTGTAGGCATAACATTTGCCTCTCTCTTAGGCCGTTGACATTCTCTGGCAAAATGTCCAAAACCTTCGCAGTTATAGCATTTCACCTTTGACTTGTCAAATCCCTGAGTACCTCCAGTAAGCTGTCTGCCTGTTCTATTCATAAACTTTTGCACTCTCCTGGTGATCATTGCCAATTGCCATTTCAGATCCATTTCTTCAACATCATCTGGATCTATCTGGTCGTAATCTTCATCAATAAGTGTTGGATCTGTGATTCTTCCTGCAACAAAAGCTTCATGTGCAGCACACATAGCAGCAAATACATTCATCCTACCCTCAGCTGATTTCATATTCATAGGCATGGACTTGTAACCAGCAGAAGAAGATGTAATGTTTCCGAACTTCATATTTCCAGTCTTTATACCTTCATTAGCCCTTTTACCCCTGTTACCAGCATCAGTAGCCATGAATCCGGAAGAATCATCTCCATCCATTAATGGACCACAATTGTCTGTCTCACCAGTATTACCAACTCCAGAAAAGAAAGCATTAACATCAGCTGTTGGATTTTCATAGTGGCATGATAGAGAGATGGATCTTGTGTGAAGTTGTCTTGAAGATCCTTTGCCTTATCCTTCATTTCTCTGTTTTTTAGTGTGGATATTACTCCATCTATTCGAAGAGATGCATAATCAGCTCTTTCTTGCAATCCATGACGAAATTCTTTATAAGCTTTCGGCAAACCATCCAAGAATTTATCCACTATCTCATTAGGAGTGTATTTAAGATCAAAGTAAGCTAATTCAGCAAGAAGATGTAATGTTTCCGAACTTCATATTTCCAGTCTTTATACCTTCATTAGCCCTTTTACCCCTGTTACCAGCATCAGTAGCCATGAATCCGGAAGAATCATCTCCATCCATTAATGGACCACAATTGTCTGTCTCACCAGTATTACCAACTCCAGAAAAGAAAGCATTAACATCAGCTGTTGGATTTTTCATAGTGGCATGATAGAGAGATGGATCTTGTGTGAAGTTGTCTTGAAGATCCTTTGCCTTATCCTTCATTTCTCTGTTTTTTAGTGTGGATATTACTCCATCTATTCGAAGAGATGCATAATCAGCTCTTTCTTGCAATCCATGACGAAATTCTTTATAAGCTTTCGGCAAACCATCCAAGAATTTATCCACTATCTCATTAGGAGTGTATTTAAGATCAAAGTAAGCTAATTCAGCAAGAAGATGTTGATATCTCAGTATAAGATCTTCAACTTGTTCATTCTTTGTAGCATTGAAGCAATCAAATTGTTTCTTAAGCATTTTAATTCTATTTTGCTTCAATAGTGGATCACCTTCACAATGAGCTTCAATAGCATCGAACAGTTGCTTTGAGGTCTTGTATTCCTGTTTAGGAAACAAGTGCACCAACTCTTGAGGAATGCACATACGAAGAGTGGAAAGAGTCTTTACTTCAATGGCATAGTTAGCCTTTTCTTCACCTGTTAATTCTCCCACCTTGTATGTAGAAGTAATTCCATTCACAGTAAGAGTAGGCCACTCATAACCTTCAGTGATCATGAGCCACATGTTTAAGTCTTCTCGTTGAATAAAATCTTCAAATCGACCTCTCCACGCCCAGAAGTCAGCCAATGAAACTAACTTTGGTGGAGAATTAGTACGTCCTACAAGATGATCATGATAAACGAGAGAATTGAGGTATTGGGCAACAGCATTGTTGGTTGAAGATGAGGAAGCCATAAGAGAAAATTATTGTTCAAACGAAGATAAGAAATAGAACGAAAATAGGTCTTACGAACTTAAGTTCTTACGAACTTACGAACTTATTAGTTCTTACGAACTTACGAACTATAGTTCTTACGAACTTATTAGTTCTTACGAACTTACGAACTTATTAGTTCTTAGAACTTACGAACTTATTAGTTCTTACGAACTTAAGTTCTTACGAACTTATTAGTTCTTACGAACTTACGAACTTATTAGTTCTTACGAACTTACGAACTTATTAGTTCTTACGAACTTACGAACTTATTAGTTCTTACGAACTTACGAACTTATTAGTTCTTACGAACTTACGAACTTATTAGTTCTTACGAACTTACGAACTTATTAGTTCTTACGAACTTACGAACTTATTAGTTCTTACGAACTTACGAACTTATTAGTTCTTACGAACTTACGAACTTATTAGTTCTTACGAACTTATTAGTTCTTACGAACTTACGAACTTATTAGTTCTTACGAACTTACGAACTTATTAGTTCTTACGAACTTATTAGTTCTACGAACTTACGAACTTATTAGTTCTTACGAACTTACGAACTTATTAGTTCTTACGAACTTACGAACTTATTAGTTCTTACGAACTTACGAACTTATTAGTTCTTACGAACTTACGAACTTATTAGTTCTTACGAACTTACGAACTTATTAGTTCTTACGAACTTACGAACTTATTAGTTCTTACGAACTTACGAACTTATTAGTTCTTACGAACTTACGAACTTATTAGTTCTTACGAACTTACGAACTTATTAGTTCTTACGAACTTACGAACTTATTAGTTCTTACGAACTTACGAACTTATTAGTTCTTACGAACTTACGAACTTATTAGTTCTTACGAACTTACGAACTTATTAGTTCTTACGAACTTACGAAATTAGTTCTTACGAACTTATTAGTTCTTACGAACTTACGAACTTATTAGTTCTTACGAACTTACGAACTTATTAGTTCTTACGAACTTACGAACTTATTAGTTCTTACGAACTTACGAACTTATTAGTTCTTACGAACTTATTAGTCTTACGAACTTATTAGTTCTTACGAACTAAGTTCGTAAGGCAAACGAACTTAACGACAGAAAGGGTGTTCGAGAGGTTTTTGAGAAAATAACAATCAAACAAACGATCTCAACCCTTCGATAAGATATCGAATGGCTCTGATACCACTTGTGAAACCACGTTTGAAACGTGTGTTGATCGTAAATCGTGATCTATCCTAAACTAGAAGTGCGAAATCCATCTAGATTAGTTATTAGGGTTCTTGTACAATACAAAGATAAGAAAACAATTACAATGGGAGAAATAATAAACATTATCATTAGTCATATGATTACAATACAAAACGAATTCGTATGATTACATCTTGAAGACTACGAATCACAATCAACAAGACGACTAACAATAATGAATATGGTGGACTTACGACTGAAGGTTTGCGCGATCCTTCAGCCGGCCATGGACGAATTACATAGCTATTAAATCATCACTGAAATCTGAAACCTAAGTCCTATATTTATAGGTACAAATGGGTTGGGCTGTCAAATTCGTACAAAATGGGCTGGGCCTTACGAACTTATTAGTTCTTACGAATTCGAACTTATTAGTTCTTACGAACTTAAAGTTCGTAAGGCATATATGTACGAATTTATTAGTTCTTACGAACTTAAAGTTCGTAAGGCATATATGTACGAATTTCTCAGCCTTTTAGAATTATTGCATCGGACAACAATTTGTGCACTTAATGTGCTCCAACACTAAGAAATGAAATCCTTTGCTTAGACGATAATGAGATGAAGATGACAATGATTCTCGAGTTAATCTAAGCCCAAAACACCAAAAGATGCTAGAGAAGAGAAGAAATGAGATGGGTTGGTCTTGCTTTTTACTTAGAGAGAAAAGAGAAGAGAAAAAAGGAAATGTGTGGTGAAAGTGAAGAGATAAGGGGAGGGAAATGGGTCAAGGGGGGCTGGTGGGTCGTGGATCACCCACGGGTCGACCCGTTTCTCTTCCCAAGCCAAATTACAAAACGTTAGGCATTTAAACACCGATTAAAACATATTATCGACCCGACGAACATACCACATTGTCATTTAATCACAAAACGACCCAAATATTTTATTAACTTAAATTGTTAGTCAGATTGCACGTAAAGTCAAACGGTCAAAACTCACGGATGTTACATTTTTCATATCCAGTTTCTTCATAGATTGTGGGTTAATGAGAAGTATTGTCATTTTGCAGGCACATTCAGTCCCTGCATAGCCTACACAACACAATGAACGCACAATTAACAGCTGCTGAGAAACTTTCTGAATGTCTTTCAAAGCAAATGGCCGTGCTTAGTATAGAGACAGAACCTGTGAAGAAACAAAATGTCAAAAACGAGTTGTTTGACACAATTGGAATCTCTTATGATGATACCACTTTCAGCTCTCCGGGGCAAGAAAAAGCACCTAAAAGTAACCTTTCAATATCCTCCAGTGCAGCTGCTGCTAACACACGTCTGAATAAAAGTCCACAAGGTGCTGTAAAGAGTTTTGAACCAGAAACTGCAAGAAGGCGCAGGGACTCACTTGATAAGGTAGTTTTTCTTGTGTGGAAATTTATGTTAAATCACAGCAACATTTATTAAAACGTTGATTAATCTGTTTAACTTCATTGCAGAACTGGGCTACCAATGTGCCCCCAAAAACAACTGTAAAAAGGTTGTTTTTGAAAGAGGACCATCAGGCGAGTCCAGCCAAATTATCTTTACCGTCCACAGTACACCAAACTACCAAAGTACGCAGAAAGTTGGTCATCGGTTGTTTGAGCGTCCAGGGATTTCTCATGATATTCCACGCATTTCTTCAAATATGTCTCAAATAGTCAAATCAGAGGTAAGACTTCTTTGGATACAGTTGAAAGTGTGATAATTAGTGAGATTGTTTGACCAACCACCACTTTTTTGTTCATCTTATAACATTTTTTTTATAAAAAGTTAGTTGTTAATTATGATAGCAGAAGCACTATGGTTACGAATTTACTGTAGCAATATACATATCTGAAAAAAAAAGATTTAACATTACAATGATAAGCTATACATTTGAAAAATGATCACCCATTCACCCGTCTCCTTTTAGCTAATTGAGTTTTTTCCTTTTTTATATCTGAAGGTAAAACACAACTCAAGTTTATGTTTATCCCACTCATTCATTACTAAATGGGTCGAAGGGCCACCTCTATTATTTAGCTTCCAAATTTTTATATTGATGGTTTCTATTCTTATACGATGTTCTGCAGGCAGCCAAGATCTACAGCTAAAACAACATTCTGAGGGACAGTCAAGTTCACTCTGGGGTGGTAACCGTTCAGATTTATTTGGCTCTGGTTCCCAGTCAATGCCAACTGTAACTCAAGATGCTGCAAGAGACTACCACGATTCAACTGCTGAAAAACCAAATAACCGTTTTACATTCACCTTAAAGCCTGAGCCTGTGGTAGCCAATGACTCAAAATCTGATCAACAATCCCAAGGTCTTCAGGAACCTTTGTCAAACATAACAACAAATATATTCCAGAAGAAACCTATCGAATATTTAGAATCCAGTGGTAAAAAGGCTGATGGAAATCAAAGGCCTACCGTGACTGAAAGCTCTTCTATCTGGTCCAAGAAGAGTATAGAATCTCCATTTTCCGCAGTGTCGAGTGCTACTTCATCTACTGCCTTTTCAGGAAAAAGCTTCTCTTTGGAAGCTTCTACAAGAGAAAGTCAATCTTCTAGTGCATCATTCACTGTTCCTGTTACTAAAACAACTTCACCCTTCTGGTTTAAAGACGCTGCGTCATCCTCAAAATCTGATATGTCACTGGGCAAGTCATCCACCGGTTTTGGGTTTAACTTGGGTACTACTAAGAATGCTCCAATATCTGGACCTTCACCTTCTTCTTCCTCATTCTCATCTACCACCTCTCCAATCAAACCCACATTGAACATAGATTTAAACACTTCCAAAACTGAGTTGTCTATCTTGAAACCCGATACAAGTGAAAGTTTTAAATCTGATGTAGTTTCAGCTCCCAAGTTTGATTTGAAGGCTAATGAGAAGTCTTCTGGTCAAATTTCACCTCCTATGCCCGTGGTCTCAGTTTCATCTGGACCTCCGAGTCAACCGTCAACAAGTTCTTTTCTGGAAATCAAGTTAACTTAACCTCTACAAGTAGTCCTGCATTATTATCAAGTTCTAAACCAGAAGAACCATCGGTCTCACTTTCTGTATCCTCACCATCTATCTCAAGTCCAGTGGATGGGGTTGGGGGACAGATTAATGGTTCTGATCTTGTGGTCACCCAGGAAGATGAGATGGATGAAGAAGCTCCCGAGACTGCTCAACTTACATTGGGGAACTTTGGTGGGTTTGGGCTTGGGTCAAGCAATGCATCTGCACCCAAGCAGAATCCATTTGGGGCACCATTTGGCGACTTACCAACAAGTACACCAAATACGCCAATAACTTCTTTTAGTGCTTCTCCACCAACTGTTGGTCTTTTTAGACCGGCATCCTTTACTGTTGAATCTCAGCAACCTTCCCAGCCACCTCAGCAGACAAGTTTTGGCGCTTTTGCTGGTGGCTTTGGGAGCAACAACAATCAAAGTAGTGGTGGACAAGGGTTTGGACAGCCAGCTCGGATTGGATCGGGCCAACAGGCTCTAGGGTCAGTCCTTGGCTCTTTTGGACAGTCAAGACAGTTTGGTGCTGGTCTACCTGGAAGTGTTGCTTCTCCAAGTCCATTTGGCAGTGTTTTTGGTGGCAATCAAACCTCTAGTGGTTTTGCCACGGCTGCTTCTGGTGGTAGTGGGTTTGCTAATCTGGCCTCAGGAGGTGGAGGCTTTGGTGGTGGAGGTGGTTTTGCTGCTGCAGCCACAGGTGGGGGTGGTTTCGCTGCTGCAGCCACAGGTGGGGGTGGTTTCGCTAGTGCAGCCACAGGTGGTGGTGGTTTCGCTAGTGTAGCCACAGGTAGTGGTGGTTTTGCTGCTGCCGCAGCTACATGTACTGGTGGATTTGGTAATATTCAGTGTAACACCCCAAGCTAAGGCTCAGAATATCACGGAAATCATATAGCACAAGGTGGAATTAATGTAGAACATGAACTAAATGCAATTAGAGGATTCAGTGAATCCATACAGTAAGTTAAACAAGAATCAAAATACATAAAGAACAAGTCATCATCAAAGATTACAACAGAACATCAAAAGATGGCTAACGGTTCTAAGTACGATGCAAAAGAAGGCAAATGGATCCTTGATCCATATAAGTCCAAGTCCGGGTTCAACAGCAAGCTAACAATCAAAATCCACGTCCCGGATTACTCTGAATACCTGAAAAGTGTACTAAGCATAGTCAACACAAGGTTGGTGAGTTCGCAATAATGGTCCATAAGAAACCCTCGTCAATAATCATAATATACGAGTAGAGGCAAAACATGACTTACAGTGAGCCTCTATGAACAACACAACAACATCCACCACAAGATTACACACAACAAATAAAACGCGTAATAAACATTATACCCAGGTAACGTACGTAACATCAATTCAAAACAGGTATCATATCCTCTTCAGTGGGATAGATACACAACATAAGTCATATCCTCTTCAGTGGGATAGATACACAACATAAGTCATATCCTCTTCAGTGGGATAGATACACAACATAAGTCATATCCTCTTCAGTGGGATAGATACACAACATAAGTCATATCCTCTTCAGTGGGATAGATACACAACATAAGTCATATCCTCTTCAGTGGGATAGATACACAACATAAGTCATATCCTCTTCAGTGGGATAGATACACAACATAAGTCATATCCTCTTCAGTGGGATAGATACACAACATAAGTCATATCCTCTTCAGTGGGATAGATACACAACATAAGTCATATCCTCTTCAGTGGGATAGATACACAACATAAGTCATATCCTCTTCAGTGGGATAGATACACAACATAAGTCATATCCTCTTCAGTGGGATAGATACACAACATAAGTCATATCCTCTTCAGTGGGATAGATACACAACATAAGTCATATCCTCTTCAGTGGGATAGATACACAACATAAGTCATATCCTCTTCAGTGGGATAGATACACAACATAAGTCATATCCTCTTCAGTGGGATAGATACACAACATAAGTCATATCCTCTTCAGTGGGATAGATACACAACATAAGTCATATCCTCTTCAGTGGGATAGATACACAACATAAGTCATATCCTCTTCAGTGGGATAGATACACAACATAAGTCATATCCTCTTCAGTGGGATAGATACACAACATAAGTCATATCCTCTTCAGTGGGATAGATACACAACATCCATACATCACAAGTCCATCAATCATCAAACATCAAACTAAAGTAAACTATACGCACATACACTTAGGAGGATTCTACTTTCTTCGAATCCTAGATGCTTATATATAGGGTCACCCGCAGCCTTCCCACCACATCTAGAACCAACGAAGGCATAACCGACTTCCATGTATGCACGTCTATCCTAGCAGTAATAATAATAATAAAACAATAACCATAAAATAATACATCACAATCCCTTACTAAGATCCATTAAACGTAACCAATAATCCATTATTCCATCGTTCAATCAATCATTCAATCGTCAAACATTAATTCATAAGTTCGTCAATACAACGATAAAGGTATGCTTGAGTGCGTATCACACAAATCAAGTATAACGAGACGTACATGTTCATTCCAACCATAATTCCTGAATTCATCGCTTTCTCTAAACAGCGCGTACATATACCTTGGAGGATTTTACTTTCTTCAAGTTCTAGATGCTTATGTATAGGGTCACCCGCAGCCTTCCCACCACATCTAAGACTCTTTGGAAAGTAAAACCGACCTCCATATATGTACTTCTATCCTAATACCTTACAATGACACAATCACATTCGTAAATCATCACACAGTCAATCAAAACTATCTGTCGATCAACAATTAATCAGAAATTAACTAGACAGTCAATCAAATCAACCAAACAATCCAACAAACACGTATATGTACACTTTTCAGCCCGAATCTCTATTGAGTAGGGGGCTACGAAACTCACCTTGATCGGCAAAGAAGCTTAAGTCGCGTAAATGAAAGATTAATAGCGAGTATTGGGCCCCACGCGTCCACAACCTATCAAAGCATGTCATATAGTACAAGGTCAACTCTATAATCATAAACAAGTTGGTTCCTTAAGTTTAAGTCGAGTCACGAACCCACAATTACTTCTTTAACATAACCGAGTGTGAAACGTAACACTTTGACCCAAAATTTTTAGAAACGGATTAAGAATCATACAAAATGAGTGTTACTACAAGAAACTAGACTCTCTTACGATTCCAACGATAGGTCATATGACTTATTTGGACTTACGGATCAAAAGTTATTAACGTTGGAAAATTAACGCGCGCGAATGTCCAGAATGAATCCACTGCGCCGCAGTGGGGCAGAGCCAAGCCACTGCGCCGCAGTGGGCCAAAACAAAGCAGAATGGGCAGTGGTAATCCACTGCGCCGCAGTGGGACTAGGCCCCTCCACTGCGCCGCAGTGGGACAATTCCCAGCACCAGCACCAGCAGCCCTAAGTGCAGAAAACGAACCAAAACCCCCAAAATTCGACCCAAAGCATACCAAAACGATTTGTAAGAGCTTGAAACTCATTTTGAAGCTTAACTAAGTGCCATTAAACATAAATACACATAACCCATTACAAATTTTCATTCCAAAACATCAAGAACACTTCCAAATCATTCAACCCAAACCAAAACCCTAATTTAACCCTAATTCCATTTCGACCCGATTCAAGACTTGTAAATGTACGAGATGACTAAAAATGAGTAAACTAACATAAATAGAAGTAAATGGGATGAATTAGACTCACCAAAACTTCCTTCTTGAGCTTCAACCCGAAATTAGGTCAAAAGGGTAAAATGCAAGAACTTCCACCTTTGATTCTTCAATAAGACGATAATGAGGTATAGATGACGATGATTCTAGTGTTATTTCAGCTTCAAAACACCAATCGATACTAGAAAGAAGAAGAAATGAAATGGGTTTTGGTCTTGCCTTTTACTTGAGAGAAGGAGAGAAAAAGAGAAAGATAAGAAATGAAAGGGGAAGAAAGAGATAAGGGGGGAAATGGGTCATTGGTGGCTGGTGGGTCATGGACTACCCACGGACCGACCCGTTTCTCTTCTCTAGCCAATTTACAATCGTTACACATTTGAACACCGATCAAAACATAATATCGACCCGAGTATAACACATTGTCATTTAATTCACAAAACGGCCCAAATAATTCATTAACTTAAATTGTTAGTCATATTACACGAAAAGTCAACGGGTCAAAACTCACGGATGTTACATTATTCCCCCGTTGAAAGAATTTCGTCCCGAAATTCAACAAAACACTAATAGTTAGACAATTGCGGGTACTTAGGTTTCAACTCTAACGGTCTTCAACACACATCGACCCACTTCCTTCGTAGCATGCAAGCTAGTTGCTATCTTCTTAGTTTGAGAAGTTGTTCTTGTCATTCCAATTACTATTCTAGGCCCGTTGCATTGGCTTTCTTTGATTCTTGGCTCATCCAGCGGAGAGTAACACCTCTACTACTTAATGCTTCGGTTAGTGACATTCGAATATTCGCGTAACAACCTTCATTGCACAAGATTTCCGCCATGGTCATAAGCACATTTTCTTCACATGTGATCAAGTCTCAAGTCGGTTTGAGTACCCGTTGCTCATTGAATGGCTCCCTGAATTGGAGTTAAGCGACTTTCTTTAGCTGAAATGATAGAAATCGAATCTCTGTGCACTTACACCATTTCTAAGGGGGGGGGGGGGGGGGGGGGGGGGGGGGGGGGGGGGGGGGGGGGGGGGGGGGGGGGGGGGGGGGGGGGGGGGGGGGGGGGGGGGGGGGGGGGGGGGGGGGGGGGGGGGGGGGGGGGGGGGGGGGGGGGGGGGGGGGGGGGGGGGGGGGGGGGGGGGGGGGGGGGGGGGGGGGGGGGGGGGGGGGGGGGGGGGGGGGGGGGGGGGGGGGGGGGGGGGGGGGGGGGGGGGGGGGGGGGGGGGGGGGGGGGGGGGGGGGGGGGGGGGGGGGGGGGGGGGGGGGGGGGGGGGGGGGGGGGGGGGGGTTTTTTTTTTTTTTTTTTTTTTTTTTTTTTTTTTTTTTTTTTTTTTTTTTTTTTTTTTTTTTTTTTTTTTTTTTTTTTTTTTTTTTTTTTTTTTTTTTTTTTTTTTTTTTTTTTTTTTTTTTTTTTTTTTTTTTTTTTTTTTTTTTTTTTTTTTTTTTTTTTTTTTTTTTTTTTTTTTTTTTTTTTTTTTTTTTTTTTTTTTTTTTTTTTTTTTTTTTTTTTTTTTTTTTTTTTTTTTTTTTTTTTTTTTTTTTTTTTTTTTTTTTTTTTTTTTTTTTTTTTTTTTTTTTTTTTTTTTTTTTTTTTTTTTTTTTTTTTTTTTTTTTTTTTTTTTTTTTTTTTTTTTTTTTTTTTTTTTTTTTTTTTTTTTTTTTTTTTTTTTTTTTTTTTTTTTTTTTTTTTTTTTTTTTTTTTTTTTTTTTTTTTTTTTTTTTTTTTTTTTTTTTTTTTTTTTTTTTTTTTTTTTTTTTTTTTTTTTTTTTTTTTTTTTTTTTTTTTTTTTTTTTTTTTTTTTTTTTTTTTTTTTTTTTTTTTTTTTTTTTTTTTTTTTTTTTTTTTTTTTTTTTTTTTTTTTTTTTTTTTTTTTTTTTTTTTTTTTTTTTTTTTTTTTTTTTTTTTTTTTTTTTTTTTTTTTTTTTTTTTTTTTTTTTTTTTTTTTTTTTTTTTTTTTTTTTTTTTTTTTTTTTTTTTTTTTTTTTTTTTTTTTTTTTTTTTTTTTTTTTTTTTTTTTTTTTTTTTTTTTTTTTTTTTTTTTTTTTTTTTTTTTTTTTTTTTTTTTTTTTTTTTTTTTTTTTTTTTTTTTTTTTTTTTTTTTTTTTTTTTTTTTTTTTTTTTTTTTTTTTTTTTTTTTTTTTTTTTTTTTTTTTTTTTTTTTTTTTTTTTTTTTTTTTTTTTTTTTTTTTTTTTTTTTTTTTTTTTTTTTTTTTTTTTTTTTTTTTTTTTTTTTTTTTTTTTTTTTTTTTTTTTTTTTTTTTTTTTTTTTTTTTTTTTTTTTTTTTTTTTTTTTTTTTTTTTTTTTTTTTTTTTTTTTTTTTTTTTTTTTTTTTTTTTTTTTTTTTTTTTTTTTTTTTTTTTTTTTTTTTTTTTTTTTTTTTTTTTTTTTTTTTTTTTTTTTTTTTTTTTTTTTTTTTTTTTTTTTTTTTTTTTTTTTTTTTTTTTTTTTTTTTTTTTTTTTTTTTTTTTTTTTTTTTTTTTTTTTTTTTTTTTTTTTTTTTTTTTTTTTTTTTTTTTTTTTTTTTTTTTTTTTTTTTGGGGGGTTGTGGGGGGGGTACGTGGAGTTTGTCGTCTTACATGCACGGGGTATTTGGCCGAATTTAGTTAGAGAGTCGCTAAACATCCAAAAATTTTAAACATATAATTCCAAAACACACGAACGAAGGTAACCCAAAGGAGTAACGTTAGGATAAACGAGATCATATTCTGTTCCAATATCGAATAGCGCCATAATATAATGACCGTTAAGAGAAAGGTACCTTAACCAACGTTTGGATCATTTTGGCCTCCATTGCCAATTCCCGCAAAAGCTCGGCCACGAGGATGAACTTGATGGCCTTGTTGGCCACGGTTTTGATTCGGCCCGGTAATTTGGAGTTGATTCGGATGGACCGCCACTTCAACTTGTTGGCCAATCCATTGTGGACAATTATTCCGGTAGTGATCAGGGCTTCCACATTTAAAGCACGTACCCCATGGAAAGTTGCCTTGAGGATGAATGGTTTGAAGGGGTACTACATTCAATGGCGCCGCTTTCGGTGCTCTACAATTCTTGGACATGTGTCCAACTTGGTTGCAATTAAAACACGCCCTGCATTGAACGTTGGTGGGGTGGTGACTGTTGCATCTTTCACATAATGGGTGAGGTCCTGCATAAGCTTTCTTCACCGGTCCCGTCGCCGCCATCACTCTACCCCTATTAGCATCTTTGGGATTAAACTTTCCCATTTTCTTCACCCCACTTGATTCTCCCACTTCCTTTCTCTTGTTTGTTGAGGAGTTACTTAAAACACCGCCTCTCAACAAGTCTTCAGTCACACTCCCGGCTTGGTTAACAACATCGGCCAAAGTAGTAGGCATGTTAGAGTTTACATATGATCGGACTTGAGGATTCAAGCCCAATACAAACTTCTGAATGGCCTGAGGCTCAGTACCCACCAAGTGAGGAATGAGGGTAGACAACTCTTGAAATCGTCTAACATAGCCCTTGTAATCGGCTCCTTCCATGTTGAGGTTAGCAAATTCGATGGTCAAATTTTGTAGTTCATAGGGAGGACAAAACTTTGCCTTCACTTTGTTCTTGAAGTCAATCCACTCCAAGTTATAAGTCCGCCCCAACGTTATCTCTTGGTTCCACCAACTCAAAGCGTCATGTCTAAACATGCCGGATGCATAAGAAATCCGGTCATCATAGGTGCAATGACTCCTTTCAATCACCGCCTCGATCGCCTCAAACCACCTTATACATTCCGTGGGACCACCTTTTCCATCAAACTCCGGTGCCCCACAACTTTTAAAGTCTTTAAATATACATCCTTGACGGTATCCACCATATTGATTATTCATGGGCATTCCGATATTAATTTCCACTGGTCCCTCTCCTTCACCCTCTACGGCATGAGGTTGAGCATTTTCATTATTCATATTTTCTGGGGCTTCGTTGTTTTGAGGCCCATTGTTTTGCCCAAGATTTGCCGTGACTTGAGCAATAATGGTTGGCATGATATTGGCGATCGTTTGAGCGATCACTTCAGCCATGTTTGGCTCAGGAACTTCACCACGACCCCTTCCTTGGCCTCTACCACGACCTCTACCACGGCCCCTACCACGGCCCCTACCTCTACCTCCTTGTACTTCCGGTTGAGCTTCTGATTGAGGTTCTTCTGGTTCAGCCCTATAGTTCGTTCCGGCTCTTCTTGGTCTCACCATTTCTATAAAGCAAGTGACACGTTAACCCGAGAGTTAGTCTCAAATGCTCACATGTTAGTCACACAAGTAGTCAATGCTCTCATACCGATACCACATACTCATTTCATATCACTAAGCTAAGGCAAGAGTGCTAGAATCCTATGAGATTGTTACTTAGCATATCATTATGTCAATTTCATTACAATCGTTCATTATTAATTCAAGTAATCATGCTCAATACGTCATAAGATCAAACAATTAACACAAATGGGTTAAGTATAATCTGAATTCGATATGCTCTCTAGTCATTGACCAGGTATGTATATAGGGTGTACCAACGGCTAACCCTCCACCCAATCAACTTCCATTAAGCATATCGGTTCCCTATTATACACTAAGCCAAGCAACTAACACGAATGATTCAAAGTATAATCCGAATTCGATATGCTCTCTAGTTATTGACCAGGTATGTATATAGGGTGTACCAACGGCTAACCCTCCACCCAATCAACTTCCATTAAGCATATCGGTTCCCTATTATACACTAAGCCACACGTGCGTAATCCATGATGTCATTAACTTGTTATAATGTTGGGCGACCATAAAAGAGTTGATCGGGTTCTTTTAGGGTTGTCACAATATTATACTAAGTTAATACCATAACTTCATTTTGCTCTAACGCATCCAACAAACATCAATCAGTAACAACAATCCATATTAATGACAATTAATTTCAATCAATGCACACATTAACCACATTGTACCCATTCCACATTCATCACGTTGAATTCAAGCCATCACATAAGTGGTCTTAACTACGAACTCACAATATACACTTTCTAGGGTTCACAGAATTCACGTTGGTGGTGGGTTTGGTGTTGCTCCAGCAGTTGGTGGGTTCGGTGCTGCTCCGGCCGCTGGTGGTGGATTTGGTGCTGCTCCGACCGCTGGTGGTGGATTTGCTGGAGGGTAATTATATTTTACCTCTTGTGTTTATAGACGCTTGATAACTTCGATCCAGTATACCTATAAATGGGTCAATTTCTAATTAAAGCAGTACTTAGGACTTATTTTCTTGGATCCAGGCTTAGATGTAACTTGTTTAAATTATTGTCCAAAAAAGATGATATACAGAAACCAAACACCAGAACAGAAAGTGTGTTTGTGTTTTACTTGACCCTATTAATTTTTTTATTCATTCCACTAAGTTTGCTCATTAAATCATGTAGGGGGGTTTGGAGGTTTTAGCAGTCAAGGAGGAAGTGGGTTCTCGACATTTGGTAGCAGTGGAGGAACAGTAGCTTTTCACACAGATGAGAAAATAGTTTACTAGCAGCCTTGGATATGATTTTGAGCTTGTGAAAATTAATCATATATTCGGATATGTTTATCAGAAGCATTAACCAAACTTTTATGTTTGGTAAATTTGGTCATTTCAAGTGTCGTGTCATTTTAGTACCCTTTTCCAGAACCATGCAGATGCTGAAAGCTTGTATAGCTTTTTGCCTCTCCTTTTCTCCTACTCAGCACATCAGTTTGTCTATCAATCTGTCTCAATAGTACATCTAGTCTATGCTTTGTTACGCTGAAAGGTTAATTTATAGCCAACTCAAGTCTGTTAGGACTGAGACCAAACATATCTGAGCGTGATGTCTGGACTAGTTACATGGTGTGGTGGTGGCGGCGGTGATGAGTGATGGTGGCGATGACGGTGGTGGCGGTGGTGTGTTGTTAACTTGTTATTATTGTAAAAATAATTAATGTAAAAACAAGTAGTGTGGTTATTTTAAAGGTTGAGAAATTTATGTTGTAATTAATCTCTACTATATATACTTTATAAAACATTTACCCTTTTTTTTTCTTCTAAAAAAAGAACTTGAACTACCTAATTTACCCCTCCTTTATCCATTAGTTTAAATATCATCACCTAATATACCTATAATACCCTTTCTCTCTCATCAAATCTCAACCAATCATTTTTTCTCTCTCTCCTCCATAAATCATTTATTCCCCAATTCATTCAAAATCTTTTATCTCAAAAACCGTACATCGATAAATTATAAAAATTATATGGGTGTTCTTAAAATTTCATGCTCTTTCATTAGAGATGTCATTCGATATACTTTCGACGAATTTTTAAATCCGAGGGCGGAGCCCGGACGGCTAAGGCATTTGGCTATCACACTCTATGACCTATCACCTCCTATGACCTATCATACTCTATGACCTATCACCCCCACCATCTCACCGCCGCAACGCGCGGGTACTTTGTCTCGTATATATAACAAGGTTCTAAATTCATTACTAAACAAATAAGAACCCTTGGATGAATTCCATCTTTGATTTATGACCATTAGATCAAATTTAATAATTTCAACATGACAATATTAATACTTATATTTTATATGATTAAACAAAAAAATACCCTCTTAATTATTAAAAACTACCATAAACTACCCCTTAGCCCATATCTTTATTAGGAAAATATGAATTTATTTAGTATCTATATATATTCTAAGTTGATCCTAAATCAATGCTAAAACTATAACCTTCTCTCCTCATAATTCTTATTATCTCTATGATGATGATAATTCATGATGGTTTGTTAATGTTTGGCTCCCTCTTTAGTTAAATCGGATTGATGATCAATTATTGTGATGTAATTGAGGGGTTATGAAATAAACCAGGCACATGAAAAGCCAAACAGGGGTGTGGTGATTAAATGGGATTATGAGAATTAATTTTGGGGAATGGAAAGGTTGTTGTAACCGAATAAGTAAGAAACAAATAGTTTAGGAAGTGAATAAGGAATGACTCGAGATATGTTTGCTTAACGAGAGTCTTGATTCGAGTGATTTATGAGAGCAATAGAAAAGACTCAATGCATTAAGTGGGCATATATGTAATGCCAATTATTCATTTGATTGTACCCGTTTTTTACAATTTTATTTATGGTGAGGCACTTAAAGATCATAAATTGTCTATATAAAAATTTAGTTAAATTATTTTATTGTCTTTCACCCCCTTCTTCTTCCATCCTGATAACTTAGCTATAAGATTTCTCCTTTCATCATTTTAATTCACCTAAATCTTTATGTTGATTGTTTTTGCAGATTAAAATCAGATTCAAGACAAAGGGGCTGAAATGAATCACAACCTATAAGGATTTACCCTTTGAATTTCAATGCCGTGATGTAATTTTTTATCCTAAATTTTGTTATTTTTTATCTTTCCCGTGGCCATTTTAGCTAATTCATCTTAGCAATAGTTTACGAACTCTGTTGTTTGATTTGGTTGAACCAATTGTATGTTTAGGTTGTATGGTGCTGCCTTCAAACTATTATGTATAATTTTTTTGGTGCTGCCTTCAAACTATTATGTTTGATTTGGTTGAACTCTGTTGTTTAATTCATTTTAGCTAATTATGTATAATTTTTTTGTATACAGGATGGTGCTATGGTGCTGCCTTCAAACTATTCGATGTGAATACATAGTATTGCACAAAAGAGGTAATTCTTGAAAACTAATGCAGACATTTAAGAACTAACTTCCAAGTGTTGGATGATACATGTGAAAACACGGGATATGTTTGAAAATATAACCTTAACAAATAACTTAAAATATGTCTTAAAAAAATAATTGTCTTAATTTTATATAGCCATAGAACACGTGTGCAAACACGGGTTGTCAATAAGAAAATTATTAATTAAGTCTGACAAAACTTATGTTAACAAAAAGTAAATTCAAGTTTCACGCTTTGAGTCATCATGATGCACCATGAACGATCAAAAAGGAAACAAATCAAACTATCAAATTTAGTTAAACTACCAAAACACAGCCATATCAAAGTTTACTTTTGTTTAACCACATGTGAAACAACATTAAAGAAATCAAAATTGACTTGTAGAAGAATTATGCTAAAAACTTGAAACAAATAACCACTTGCCACCAAAAATCACCAATATCCATATCAATCATCCACATTCTACAATAATCAAAATTCATATAAGATACCAAATGCATAAGCTCATCAACATAGATATGACTTGCAGTCACCATTTCATAAATAAAAAAATGAATCCCATCTAATAAGACCACTGCTGCAAATGGTTAAAATGAATACATTACCCTATATATTTGACTAATACACTCTGACCAACCATTCCTCCATATATACTAACCATCAATAATTAACACAAAAAAATAAAATTGATAAGTTCTAACACTTAAAAACTTGATAAATACAAATTCAGCCATTTATAACCAACATATCTTCTATCACTTGACCTTAAAGACAATAGGAACATTATGCATTCTACAAAACTGCATTGCACAACAAACCATTCATTTAAAAGAGATCACTCTCAGATTGTGGGGAAGCAAACAACAACTGAACCTCAAGAACCTTTAGTTTCACCAATCCCAGAAGCTTGAATACGACTCTTTGCAGCATGATCCTACTCTAATGTGTCGGATATTATCACCAAAGTTTCTTTCACACCAAGTTTTTGGTCCATTATGGTGATTTTGGAATCATAAAAGTGAACTAACAAATAACTCTCATCTACATAAACTCCATCAAACATAGACCATATTAATAGAAATTGGGTTCAGAATCTTTGCATAATTCAAATAAAATTGGATTTAAAACTGTAGACAATTTGTCCACAAGAGCACGTACCTGCTTGCGTGCTCGTGCTTGTGTAAAGCTTCATCAAACTTAAGCTCATGCTCAAGTTGTGTAAGCTTGAGCCTACTATTTTCCAGGTACTGAACAATTTCCTACATCGAGAATAATGAAAATCTTTTAAGGCATTATAGTAAACACTTTTAAAAGTTGCTTAATGAAAGTTGCTTAGCCATACCCTTAATGATGATTTGATGTACCTAAACACATGATTATATAAGTAAACTAAAACATTGATATTCACTTAGACTTCCTAAACATAAACTGTAATTGTGAATGAAGAATCTTAAGCAAACAAATTAGTTGCATCAACTTGATAGGAAATGATGATGTAACTTTGACATCAAGAGTTACAAAACAGAAAATTAATACCTGATGGAGAAAGAAAATCAATACCTCACAGATAAAGGCATGTTCCTTTTGACACGTTAAGAACCTCAGTAGCCTTTAGGTAAAGATCAGGTGCTGGGTTAGCAATCCAAAAGTGATTTTCTACACAAATAACAGATTTAATTCCACCAAAACTTGTATATGTAGTACTAATCCAAATACTAATATAGAAAAAAAAAAAGAGAGACATGTGACAGCAATTGTAGCAGAAAAAACACATTATCATAGCCGATCTAAACACACCAATTGTAGCAGAAAGGCTCAGATATGGTCAAGTAAGATAATGGTTCAGTTTGGCTGCATCAAAAAAGGTTGGCATGTGACAGCAATGTCACATACGTACCTCATCAAATACCATGACAAGGAACACATAACCTCAACTTTTTTGAATGCAAACACATCATCATAGCCAATTAAAAAGAGACAACTTTCAATATTTATCTATTCAAATGTTGTATAAAACACATTATCATAGCCAATGTAAACAAACCAATGTAGAGAAAAGGCTCAGACATGCTCACGCAAGACTAATAATTAAGGCTAGTGTTTATCGAGCTATCGTCCATCAACATAATCAAGATCTGCACACATTGATAAACAAAAAAACAATCAGCAAAGACACAATCCAACACAACACACACTTGCATTAATTATAATAGGTAGCTATAAACATCGTAATTTTGAGATATTTTCAAAAATACATAGTATTCATATAATTATAAGAAGGGCAGCACCTTCTCTACATTCTAACAATATGGCAATTAAAAATACCATTAATATGCCATTGAATCAATGAAACCGAAGTTCACCCTATTCCAACAACCAATCCTAGCTGAATATTTCTCTACTTACCAATCTGGAATGTAGTGCACTCCAATTATCTTTGAGCCCTTATATGCAAAATCAATAACTCTCTTTAACCAATACAACCCATGCCAACTGCAATTTAAATGAAATCTGAATCTAATTATATGTATAGAGCTATTCAATAGTTACAGTAACAATCTCCTTACCTGATATTTTTTCCATTTAAACAAAATATAGTATTTTTTTTGTTAACTAAAACGACTCCATCACGGCCAAACTTCGACTTTATTTAATCATAAAAGTTGGTTTATATATTTATTTTTCAAAAACCCTTATATTCCCCTTAAAAAAGCTAGCAAGTCTATAATATGTATTCTACGTTTGTGCCATTATATATATGTAAGGATTACAAAATGTAATCAATCAAACTACATATATGTATTATGCATTCTGCATACAAACCCAAACAACCCCTACATCAAGCAGACCAATAAGGCTTGGAGCAACAACATTTATAATTAATAACCAACAACATGGTCACAAGTCGAATCTTTTACTACTAAATCAGACCAGCCCATCCCCCGTAAGATCAAAAATCTTGACGTATGCATGTATAGATTGTATCAAAGTCCATCTCCCACTGCTCATTTCCATTTTTACCGGGATGTAACATGATCATTGTTGACAATGAAATAACCATTGGGTGTCTAAAAAATGTGAATGTATACATAGAAGAGCACAAGACAGACCAATAGATTCTAAAATGAATCAGCACTTTAACACTTTCTTTGGAGCCTAAAACAAATACTTTAGCTGACTATTAACTCACATATGTACACAAATACACAGCACAATTAAAACCATGGATTTGTTTAAGCAAAGATAAAAGATACAGCCTATAAATCAAAAGTATACCTCAAACCTATTCATAAACCAGTAGGCTGCAAATTTGGCCCATCATCTTACCACTTTCATTCTTGATATAACAATTTCTTTCATGGCTTGTGATCGAGATTCCAGATTAATAACAAAAAGACCTTCCTTGGACAGAAAACTAACCGTTTTGAAAAAAAACTCCTTAACAAAGTGTGCAGCAGGACAAGTCATTCCAGAACTACAAAAAAAGAAGTGGAAGATAACTTCAGAGCATACAAACACAACTAAACGACAAAGTGAGACTATAATGCAAATTTTTCTTTTAAATAGCTACATCAACGTGGAGTATTGGGAGTCTGAGTCTACTAAAAATTAAAAGTAGATACGATGTAAGAAGAGTCGTACCACATATGCTTCGCCACCATGATTAAATTCGACTTCTTATAACAAAATAGCAAAAACAAACCTCAAATTAGTACCAAGATTGTAAATAAAAAGTCATTGTGTTTTTTCAGATTACACAGGCTCAGGCATGCTCAAGGAAGAGTAATGATTCATCATGGCTGCATTAAAAAGGCAAATGTGACAGCAAAGTCACATTCACACCTCAAATGCCATGCCACGGAACACATAAACTCAAGTTTCTTTGAATCTAAGCACATCATCATGGCCAATCAAGAGGAATTACCATTATATTACCGTATTCAAGGTCGGATAGAATCCCTTAAACCCTCAACTTTTGTATTTAGGACGGATTTGGGCATGAACACTATGAAGGCTCAGACATGCTAAAGTAAGACTAATGATTCAACATGGCTGCATCAAAGGAAGTTGTCATGTGACAACGTCACATACACAGCTTAAATGACATGCCATGGGAAACGCATAACCTCAACTTTTTTTTGAATCTAAACACATCATCATAGCCAATCAAAAAGGAACAACCATCATATCACTGGAATACGTCCATTCAGGTTCATTGTCCATATCCTATAACCTAAACATAAAACCATAAAGTACAAACATTAGTGGGTCAAAAAACTCAAAAAAACTTTATGCATAACTAACACCAAAACTAACAAAACATTATACTCAAGTTTCTTTGAATCTAAGCACATCATCATGGCCAATCAAGAGGAATTACCATTATATTACCGTATTCAAGGTCGGATAGAATCCCTTAAACCCTCAACTTTTGTATTTAGGACGGATTTGGGCATGAACACTATGAAGGCTCAGACATGCTAAAGTAAGACTAATGATTCAACATGGCTGCATTAAAAAGGCAAATGTGACAGCAAAGTCACATTCACACCTCAAATGCCATGCCACGGAACACATAAACTCAAGTTTCTTTGAATCTAAGCACATCATCATGGCCAATCAAGAGGAATTACCATTATATTACCGTATTCAAGGTCGGATAGAATCCCTTAAACCCTCAACTTTTGTATTTAGGACGGATTTGGGCATGAACACTATGAAGGCTCAGACATGCTAAAGTAAGACTAATGATTCAACATGGCTGCATTAAAAAGGCAAATGTGACAGCAAAGTCACATTCACACCTCAAATGCCATGCCACGGAACACATAAACTCAAGTTTCTTTGAATCTAAGCACATCATCATGGCCAATCAAGAGGAATTACCATTATATTACCGTATTCAAGGTCGGATAGAATCCCTTAAACCCTCAACTTTTTTTTGAATCTAAACACATCATCATAGCCAATCAAAAAGGAACAACCATCATATCACTGGAATACGTCCATTCAGGTTCATTGTCCATATCCTATAACCTAAACATAAAACCATAAAGTACAAACATTAGTGGGTCAAAAAACTCAAAAAAACTTTATGCATAACTAACACCAAAACTAACAAAACATTAGAAGATGACACATCAGCTTTTGTGAGATCATCTCCTAAGCTCCTTTAGTAGGAAAGGAAGATACGGGTGGATTAATTTGAGTCCGCTTCCTAAAAAGTCCAGAGGTCCAGATCTGAGCGGTTCGTTTTCCAGATGTGATAAAAACGCGGAAGGGCATTACGGTCATTTTACATCCACTGTTATAAATACCCAAAATTTGTTCTTTCCAACCCTAAAAACCCGTCTTCTCCATCACCCTCTCTCACAGCCTCACCACCGGTCTCACCACCGTCGTCCTCCATCATCTGCCACCGTCGTCCTCTGAATCAACACTTTCTTCTTCTTCCTCGTTATCTGCACATTCCGGCGAATAATCCTATCGGAGCAATTTTCAGAATCCGGCAAGCGGCGTTTTCTTCCTCTGAAATTGCAAATTGCAAATTCCGGCCACCGGTGTTTTCTTCCTCCATCAATCCGACACCGTCTTCTTCTTCCACGTTCCGGCGAATTTTCAATACAAATGGAAAATTACGATGAAGAAGTTAATTCAACTGAAAACAAGGCTGAATCTGAATCAAGTAAGTAATTCCTTTTTGTAATTATTCTATAATTTACTGTCAATTTAATTTTGAATCAACTGTTTTATTTTTTTAATTTTTTTAATATAATATATGTATGTTAACTGATACATTTTTATTAAAGATTGAATAAATAGTCTGTTGAATCTACAGTATTAAATGATATTCTGTGTTATATTTAATACAATTTAATTGCATAATTTGATTTGTATGAGCTTCATATATCTAGTACCTGCAAATCGATAATTTGGTTTATATGATAATTCTATGTTTAACTACAAGGGCTATTACACATTCTGTTTTTTTATTTACCAAAAATTAGATGTGATCCTTTTTTTTACATTGTTTGTAAAAAAGAAGCAAAAGAGTGTTGAGTTTTTGTGTATAGAGACAATTTATAATCAAAAAAAGACTTCTGTAACTACAAGAAAGTGTAGCTTACACATGGGTAAGTTAATATAACTACAACTTACACATGGGTAAGTTAATATAGATACAAGAAAGTTCTCTTAGAGGCGGAAAGATGATAGTGTTGAATATGGATTCTGGTCAATACGGGTGCTTTTTTACTCCGGATTGAAATGGACCCGCTTGGTCGACGCATAGGCCCCCAACAACCATAGAAAAAATAATACGAGTAACAATTTAGGAGGTGTTTGCATTATAAATGTACTTTTAGCAGCTTCAACTCGTTAACCTCTTCATCCAGTCCCCTTTTTAGTTAATAGTTTTAATTTGACCCGTTTGAGATAACTACTCCACCCAAATTGACATATGCATAAGCAAAATGTAAGATATAGCCACCTCAATTTGTTTGATTTCAGGTTAGTTGAAGCTTAATTGTATTTACTAGTGTGTTTCATCCTACAGCAAGGTTAGATATTCAAGCTGGAGCTGCGGGAATTATTGTATCCAGTCATGGATCTTGTCAACTTGACTATGTCCCCGCAACTATCATGGCTATAGAAGAGGTATTCTTCTTCATACACTCAATGCTATGTTGTCATGTATATTCAAAATGTGTATGTTTGTGTGCCAGAAACAAATTCGGTTGGATTTTTGCTGTACTTTTATTGTTTTTTATGTATGATTATGATCACTGTTATTTAATGTCAATCCATTTAAGTCAGTAGATTGTACAGATGTGCTTAATTGGACTCAAAAGTGTTAAAGGCGATAGGCCAATAGCTTTTTGGACTGACTTATGTTATCATTATAGATTTTACATTTGCAATTCTTTTGAGAGAAATGGTGTGTCACATTGTAATACAAGAAGTTTACTTTTAACTACGTGTAAATTATGTATTAACATTATCTGTGTTACTTATGTGCAGAGTTTAGCTGGGATGATGTGAAGGTTGGTAAATATCGAGAAAACTATCTAATCTCAAAACCATGATGTATAAACCCAAACAAGAAGTAAGCAAGTTGTTGTTGTTCCTTGTGAAAGTACAGCCGCACATACAAGGAATGGAGAAAGAAAAACGAGGATGTAGGTATACATCGATATCGAGTTTCAGCCATGAAGATGAGAAGGAGACAAAGCCATTGATGTGGGTATATATACTTTTACCATGACAACAGGTGACAAGTAAACCTAAAGGATCTAGGAATGGACTCGAAACGAACTGGAGGTTAACCTCTTCATTGTTTGAAGACCACCCTCGATCGTCATTTGACCACCCATATCACCATCAGCAACCGCCTTGTTTGTTGTTCTTTTATAACCTGTTCGAACAGCCCTTGCAGCCTTGAAACCCAACAACTTTCTACAGCCCTTAAAGGTTACATTTGCAAGCTACTAAGGTTGATACAAGAGGGTTATTTGTGGTTGTTAATGGTGGTGCTGAATGGTGCTCTTCTAGTTCTCTCAACGTGAGAAATAAGGGAAACTTGTTATAGAGAGAGGAAGAGAAGTGGGTTGGTGTGAGTTGAAATGAAATTTTGAAGGCTCTATTTATAGGCAATGGAAAACTTGGAGGGCAAGGTGACGGGTGGTGACAAAGAGATGATAGAGGATAGTAAAGAAAGTGATGATAATGAGGTTAATGATGAGGAGGATAAGTTGTTGTGGTAAGAAGGGCAGTTTCAAAAGGGTTAGGGAAATGGAGGGACTAGTAATGTTTTGACGTATCCGAGTATAGGTGGGATGAGTATGGGGGTCCAGTGGATTGTCGTCGGGTTCAAGAAATTGTGTCGATTGCACAACATGACGAGATTTCTAAGAAAGCTTTGCACGAGAGTCTTGTGAGGCTCAAGATATGTATTTATTTGATTTTTTAGATGATTAAGTGAATAGCATACGTTTTTCTTATATGTATATAATAGGTTTAACAACTACCGTAAAATACTAGACATAAATAGAAACTATAAAAAAAATTTCCCATGAATATAGTATATCACCTCTTATGCTACAGCAAGTGACCGTGGCCCTCTTTCTGCAAACTTATCAATGACAACCTGAACTCAGGAAACCACAATAAAGTTATTGTTAAACCTGCAATTCCAAATAGGCCATTTACATCTTTCACAACATGAGATACAAGTAACCATATCATATACGAGTATTACTTTTCACCAATTTTGGATAAATGCTTTACCTGAGTTTAGACCTCATGCTTGCAAAGGCTCTCAAATCTACTGTATTCATTACACTGAAATTTCCCAATCATGTTTGAAATTCCAACTTCACCTGCAAAATGACAATAATTTTCCATTGATGTGATCAACTTTTCCAAACATCCAGAAAAAAACTGTTAACGTAATGGAATTTTTGATCTTGATCCTAATATGATGCCTTTTTCTTTATAATACCGAAGATACGGATTTGCTTCTATGCTTTGATGCATATCCATTAGGCTTTCCGATCTTTGAGTTTGCTTTTATTGTGTGCCCAATTGTTACTTTTTTGTTGCAATCATATAATTCTGCAGATTTCCATTAACTGGTCTTGTATATGCATGTTTTCTTGGCTGCAAATGAACCTTTTTTGTAAAAGTACGTATGCATTGCATAAATAAGTACACTACACCTATGTTACTAGAAATTACATGAACACAGTACTGGCTAAATTGATTTCAAACGGTAAAGATGGGTCTATGTCTTCAAGCAAGTCTAACCGACGTTCCATGAAACCCACAACAAAAACGACCTTCAAGCATCCACCAATATATATCAGTTATTTATAAATGTTACTACTACAACTGATTTACAATATCCCAAAACTGAACACATCAAGAAATATATATTGGTATATATAGTGTTCTTCCAGAAAGCTTAGAAATAAAGCTGCATCCACTTATTTTCTAATTTTTTGAGGTATTCTGTCGCAATGTGGCATCGACACCACCTTTGGTGGGTCACTACTTAATGGGGTATATGCAAAGTGCCCATAAACCGGGAAAATATCATTCCCATCATTTCAGAAAAACTTGTAGGGATAGGATCATAACTGCAGTATCTTGTTGTTAGAGTCAGTAAAGAATAATCACCAGAAGCTAATAGGCAAGATGGACAAAGTGTTAACTAATGGGCCTATACATCACTGTCAGCAAAGGCTAAATATGAAGTGCGGCCTACAGTCCATATGGAAACTACATTCTTCGCATTTTGACCAAAGTAATCATTAGCTTACCTTAAATCAACATTTTTTTTAATGACATTTTCATCAAAAATTTTTGAAAGTTCAAGCATTTTTTCAATTAGTTTTCCAAGTCTATATGAACTCCCAATATGGAGTACAGAGTAGTCCACTTAACAGTTAGCAGGGTGTCTTTGAATTTTTGATACGGACTAGTCCACCCAACCCAAGCCTAACTAGTGCTAAACAAAGGTACCCAACATCTTTCTTCAGTTTAGAGTATAAACCCAATATGCATTCCCTTGACTATATACAATGATGATACTTTTTTATGAAAAAAACTACAGATATAAGTCTACCATGGGTATGCATTCACTTGAGTATATACAATAATGATGATACATTTTTATAAAATGATGATACTTTTTTATGAAAATCTACCACGAGTATGACCATCTTAATTAACAAATTGCTGCAATTATTGACAAATGACCATCTTAATTGACTCGAGTTGAAGAATATATGATGACTAACAGTTGAGAAATTTGAATTACAAAAGATACCAATTATGTTTCGGTCTTTTTACGTACATCTTTTATGTCATTATAAGGTTTAAAATTAGTATTCTTGTGGGATTATAACTATTTGAAAGAGTTTTTGGATTGGATTCAGACTAAATTGTATTTTGATTCCGATATCTTCATCTTTTTCTCACTCAAATTGATGTATCAATATACAAATTAATTATATAAACTCGATCGCAATTTTAATTGTCACAACTATCTAAATACAAAAAATAACATATATTTTATATGTCACATATTATATATATATATATATTTATATATATATATATATATATATATATATATATATATATATATATATATATATATATATATATATATATATATATATATATATATATATATATATATATATATATATATATATATATATATATATATATATATATATATATATATATATATATATATATATATATATATATATATATATATATATATATATATATATATATATATATATATATATATATATATATATATATATATATATATATATATATATATATATATATATATATATATATATATATATATATATATATATATATATATATATATATATATATATATATATATATATATATATATATATATATATATATATATATATATATATATATATATATATATATATATATATATATATATATATATATATATATATATATATATATATATATATATATATATATATATATATATATATATATATATATATATATATAGTTGTTATACCCGCGCGTTGCTGCGGAATACGTTTTTTACATGATAAAGTTTGGGATACAAACAATATATAATAGTATTGGTGTAATACAAATATATCTATGTCAAAATATACAAATGCAAATTTAAAAAGGCAATAGAGATGTAACACTAATAATAATAACGTATACTAATAATAATAAGATGTATAAAAGCATATAACAAAATAATAACTATATTAATGCAAGTAATGACATTTTGACGATGTAATGTAATATATTGTCTTGCTTTAAATTTTACATTAACTTAAGATGTAATGGTGATGAATTTTATAACTCCGTATTATATTTTAAAGGCGCTATAAATACAAAATATAATCAAAACCAAGGGTTTAAAAGTAAAATCGTTATATATAAAAGTTGTATAATAAAAACATGATAACGTAAGTAAATCGTAATCTATAAAAGTTGTACGATAAAAATGTGATAACCCAAAAGTTTGGTGTCAAAAAAATGGAAATTTTTTTTGATAAAGAGTAAAAGTTAAAAGCTAAAATGTAAAGAGTAAAAGTTATAATAAAATGTAAAGAGGTAAAAGTTGATGGAATAAAATGTAAAGAGGTAAAAGTTGATGGAATAAAATGTAAAGAGGTAAAAGTTGATGGAATAAAATGTAAAGAGGTAAAAGTTTGGAATAAAATGTAAAGAGGTAAAAGTTGATGGAATAAAATGTAAAGAGGTAAAAGTTGATGGAATAAAATGTAAAAGTATAAACTTTAGGGGTTAAAAATTAAAATACATAAATATCATGTTAAAAGTTAAAAAGTTATAAGTTTATGGTATATATTGAAAATTGATAAAGGTCAAAGAAAGTCTTGTAAATTAAGCTTGGAATCTTGTATTCTTATATTGCATAAGAAAGTTGTACTTTTATGCATAAAAGACTTGTAAATTTCATATTGGTTTTTAGAATATATAAAAACTTTAGGGGGTTAAAACGTAAAGAGGTAAAAGTTGATGGGATAAAATGTAAAAGATAAAAACTTTAAGGGGTTAAAATGTAAAGAGGTAAAAGTTGATGGAATAAAATGTAAAGAGGTAAAAGTTGATGGAATAAAATGTAAAGAGGTAAAAGTTGATGGAATAAAATGTAAAAGTTAAAAACTTTAGGGGTTAAAGTTGGATGTTGGTGTACTTGTACCTTGTGCATTAAAGCTTGTAAAAAAAGGGTTGGTTTTTAGTATATAGGTAAATTCGTGGTTGATATAGAAAAGGAAAAAAGGCGACGACAAGAATCATAAAGTTATACACTCTAGGGTTTAAAAAGAAAAGGAAACAAACGAAAGAAAAGCCTTTAGCGGTTAAACTATAAATATATGATAGATATGTAGTAAAAATATAAGAACTTAAAAGTTTGGTGTTAGAAAAATGAAAATAAAAACTTGAGTAAGGTTAAAAGCTAAAAAGAAGAAACTTTAAGGGTAAAACTTATAAAACCAAAAACAAAAGTGGTATATGATGCTTAAAAGGTTGTATTATTAGACCTTGTACTTTATGCTTTGAGTACTTGTATTATTTAGGTTGGTTTTTAGTAGTATAGTTAATAAGTACTCCCGTAGTCTAAAAAACACGCGCGTTGATTTCTCTCGTATATAATCTGGAGCGTTCAGATTTTATGATCGGACGGTCAGCAATTGGATCCCTGGACTTTTTTTAGGAGGTGTACTCATTTTATCTTTTCCCTATATATATATATATATATATATCATATATATATATATATTATCTCTTCTCAATAATATATATATATATATATATATATATAGGCTTAACATGGCTACTCTTACCCACAGTCCATTGGCTGCACCTTATGGGTTAAAAAAAGAAACTTTTGTTTTGATGGAAAAGAAAAAAATGGGACCTCTAGTAATTTTTGTAAACCTTCTCTTTGTTATTGTTATATTCTCTATTCCAAATATTTATTCTTCTTTGAAAAACGACCACTCTCTGTTTTGATTGTTGAGCTCAACATTTCATATGGATTGACTTTCATTCAGTATGTCAATTGTATCTCAATTGATACTATGATTTACTTTAACACATGTTCAGTCATCCACACCTATTCGTTTTATAAAAACAAACAC